>JAYKKI010000019.1:17042500-17735000 GCA_039881145.1 Druceiella hillmani | reverse complement strand
TAATTCTAATCTGGAAGCAGCGAGGTGAAGTTTTCCCATACCAAGCTTTAGTCTAGCAGGCAAGGATTTCAAAAGGCATTTGTTAGTGAATTATTTTGTTAATTCATTGATTTTTATGAATCTAAATCCGGGAACAGTGAGGTGAAATTCCGTCGCATCACACTTTAGTCTAGCGGGCAGGGATTTCAAAAGTCGGTTTTTGGTAGGTGGTTTTGTTAATTTATTGATTTTGTTGAATCTGAATCTGGAGGTAGGTGAGCGAAGTTTCACTGGCATCATATATAGACTTATGTACCTATATGCTTATTGCCCTTAAATGCTCCATGTAATTTTTTAAGATAGATTAGTTTAGCAGGCAGGGATTTCAAAACACGGTTGCTAATAGGTGATTTTGTTAATTGGTTGATTTTGATCAATCCATATCCGAAGACAGCAGAAAGAAGTTCTACCTCGCCATGCTTTATTCCAGTTGTCAGGAAGCAGTTACTGGTTGGTCACTTTGTTAATGCATCAATTTTAATGAATTCGAATCTGGAGGCAGGTGAGTGGAATTCTGCCATGCTGCGCTATAAGTGATTTTGTAAATTTTATTGCACCATGCTTTATTCCAGCAGTCAGGGTCAGAGTAGGATTTCAAAAGGTTTTGATATGTTTGATAGGTGATTTTGTTATGGTCAGTGGTATTAACTGAGTTTTTGGCATTGTACTCGGTTACAATTCTTGCTCTGGCGGAATGTATATTATTGTCATGCAAAATTCAAGATTTGTCCTTCCGCAAACCTGGTCTCTTGGGTTACCTTTGGTTAAAATTCCATGAACGGTCATTTTATCAAAGTTCAACTCTCGAGCAAACTGAAATGAGGTTTTTCAAGCACTATTTGACGTTTTTCGATGTTATCTTTAGTGGTAGACGTTGAAGGCTGTCTAGGGACAAGGCAAATCTTTGACCATTTCACGCCCCTCTTTGAACGATTTGCGTCATTTTTTTACCTTTTCGAAATAGTCGAGTCACCCTGACATTTTTTAAAAGTTTTAACAATTCGGCATAAGAAATTTTGTTTGAAACATAAAATTTATGGCAAACTCTTTCTCCAACTGATTTGTCCATAATCAATTTCGCAGGACAATTTTGAGGTCAACATATTACAACAGTTGCTGTAAATACACAAGTTGACAGATCGTATTGAAGTTTGGCTTGGAAAAAAAATTATTATTTAGTTTATATAAGAAGGTATCATTTAATGTTGAAGAAAACTTTATAATGGATTTGTCAATACTGTGTTAATACACATTAAATTCAGTATTTAATGTTAAGTCTGCACTGTCACATATGTATAGTTCAACATTGCAGAAACATTTTTTGATATAATGTCAATTCCAAATTTGGTGAAACCTGTGAAGACATGTTAACTTTATTAATTAATGTTAAGACTGTACTGCCATTGTTTAATGTTAAGAAACTTGTTTAGTTCTATAAGATTGTCAATACATATCTTATAATATTTAAAATGGAAATTGATATGTTATGAAATTGAAAAATTGTATTTATTGTCAAGAGTGTTCATCTAAAATCATTAAAATGAATAGTTTCTAAAGAAAATTTATTTGATATATGTTGATTATTCAATAAATAAACTTTTTACTATTACGAAACTCTTTTATTTATTAAAATAAATGCTTGGAAAAAATTTATATTAGGAAAAATATGTAACTCGCGAGTCAGAGACAGCACGTTTGTGATCGTGTAATTTTCTGGGGCGTGACCTCTGCTGGGTTGATAATTTCAAGAGGATATTATAATCGAACACTATGTTATACTGTCTGTAGACATTCATATCTGCTTTGCTTTAGTTGTTACAGAACCTGATCATAGCCAATTTCGATGTGATAAGTGTTCCAAGATATTGAAGTCCAAGGAGGTGTTAGTGAGGCATGACAAACAAGTACATGCGACAGACTGGCTCAAATGTGATGTGTGTGACAAGGAATTCAAAGGTAGAATCTATTTAACGAATCACATCCGCAAAGCTCATAATAACAACGAGCATGTATGTGATTTCTGTAAGAAAATGTGCAAATCAAAATATATGCTGCAGAAGCACATTTTGAGTCTTCATCGCGACCGTCTTGCAGGTGGGTATGGCCGGCCACTAATCTTATACTTATCAACAAATTTTTTACAGAGACTTTAGTTTTTATATTATATTGTACAGTAATATTCTGCTTTACACAATTGGGTATTTGAGAAAATTTCAAGCTGATAAAGAGTGAAATAGTTTTTTAAGCGTAATACATTGTGTGGGATATCTTTAGAGAGGTCTTTTGAAATGGAGGCGTAAAAGCTTATATATGTCGGGGCGACGACAGGCTCGCGTACAGTATCAGGCTGGTATTGATTGTCCATGTTTTGACTCATTGTTGTGCGCAGGGAAATACGTACGAATGTTACGATATAGTTTTTAATTATTAAATTTAAATTATAACACTACAAGATACAAGTTGCTAATTATAACACAAGATAAACAGTTTTGAAAAGTATTTAGTATACACTTCTAATCTAAATATAATCGACAATAGCAGTGACGGGTAAATAAATCCGTTGGCCACATGTGATCGCGTCAAGCTTCCAAAATTGAGTGAAGGTCAAAAATCATTACAAATAAATCTTTGTGTAGTGCCAGGTAAAGCTTTCCGTACCCCTCTCTACATATCCCTCGGGCCCACGGATCCACATAGACCTACGGCTACGTTCGGTGACAAAACTGTCACTCCCGTTTCCGTTTCTTTGTTAGGGCACGAATGTATAACATTCGGTAAACAGATGTTGTATGTGAATAGTGCCCTGCACTATTCACTGTCAACAAATATATAAATAAAATCTTCATATAAATTTATATAGACAATTGTCAATTAAATTATCCCATAAGAGAAATGAAGACTCCCTATTAACGACGTTACGAAAACCATTAAAAAAAGACGCTAAATAACTGCGCTGCCAGCACCAGAATACAAATAAATGCGACTGAAGCAAGTCAGGATATATTGCTTGTGTTGTTAATTACATTTATGACAACCGTATGTGTGGGTTTGTTGTGGATTTATAAATAAATTAAGTAGACATGTTGTTAGTCTTGTAATGGATGAAGTATACACAAAATTAGTAACAACTCAATCATAAATAGATAAATAAATCGACAACATTTTGACAGATTACTTTTCACACATATAACGTACAAAATAGCAATAGCGAGCGCCATTTTTGGTCGTTTTCGTGCAGGCATACTTTTGTCGTATTAGGTATACTTTTGTCTTAGTCTGTCGAGTGCAGTTATCTTTCTTAGTTTTTAGCGAAATTGGTAATTTCCATCCATTATACAATAGATTCATTACATGCAGATGTTATAACTAAGTGTATAACATTGCATGAAGACTGTTGCGACATTGAAAATGTTACTCTCATCACGTGCAAAGAAGTACCTCAATGAAATTATTTCGGTTAACTTGCGTCAGCAATTACAAGATATGTCGATAACTATAGAACCCGGCTTAGTATGTGTCCTTATCTGCACTTAGCCTATTTTTTATTAATGAATATGTATTATTCAATAGCGAGCATACATTATAAAATTTCGTTAATTTGACTACACTAATTCTACATATCTCCGGTTTTGTGTATTCATATATTTATTTCTTTTAATTTTTTTTTGGTTTTTATTATATATACTTATATTTATATGTGTAATAGTGCTGAAACCATTTCCAGGGTACTGTAGTATCAATGTTGTATATTTATATTATATCTATATAGTGTATTACCTTGTCCTTACTTTCAAATACCTTTGCTCTTGTATAAATATATTACCGATAATAACTTCCATTTAATTTTATTACATACACCGTAAAATTTGCATTGTATAACCTCACATAATAACAACAATTGAATTTATTACCCTCACTAAAATACTGGTATATTGTATAACTCTCAGTAATACAATAAAACCTACACTGCGCCCCTGCAATAAACTCACTAACATAAGCAATGGAACAAACCAGGCTTCCGCTATTGTGTTTGAAACATATAAATGCTGTTGGTTGTTCCTAAGAGTTAATCTTTGCTAATACCCACCTGAAGATGTTGTAATACAACGAAACTTAGGTAGTGGTAAAGAAATTAAAGAAAGTAGAAACAATACTACGTCACGTAGTTTCATTTAATTGTAAATAATGAATTTCTACAAAATTAACGCCAAATATAGCACATTTTTGTCCACCATTTTGTAAATTTTTTGACATTGATATATATGTTTTACAATTGAATCTCTTTGTACACAATATTCACTTTATGTGATTTTTTCAGCAATGTATCAACCACTTTTACGGTTTTTTACTGTACACGAACAGTAATATCCTGTTTAGCACAGTTGATGTTAGGTCTTTACACTATTGATTCTTATATTATTTATTTATTATACTCTTTATATATTTCATCACTTTACGAACAGGCAATGTGTATTTAAATTTTTTTATTGTATTTTCCTAAGACGGCCATATAGATTTATGTTTCTGCTTAGGGTTTGATTATTCTGTGTTAGTTTTTTATTTCTATATATCATTACGCTGCATTAGCTTTATAAGATGGGTGTTCTCTTATATTAACAAATTGTAGTACGATATAACTGTTAAAACTATTGCACAATTTTGCTTTTGGAAATCTTTTTAGAAAATTCATAACCATGAAAATGGTGACTGTTAAAATGTTTTCTGTGGAATATAATGAAATCTGTTAGGAGATTTTTGCAAATAAGTTTCCGATGTAGGATGTGATAATACATTTGAGAACGATGATTAAGAAAATTATATTTCTAGTGATGACAGGGAAATTGTTGCACTCAGAAAAATTTTTTTGCAGAAGTTTCTGTCATCAGGTTTCTTCCATTGTGTTCTGTCATCTTCAGAAAGAGAATTTGAAAGTAGTCACTTGAATAAAGGTGAGCATAGATCCTTACAGATTCTGTCAAATACCACTTCACAAAGCAGAAAGTTTTACAAAAAAATCTGTCAAGCACGAGTGGAACTTTTACTACGAGGATTCTATACACATTTAAACATATATAAACGTTTAATTGTACATAACTAACTTCTATTAAACTAATTACAAAATTTAAATTTTTTGGAACCAAAATACTTTCACAGATGTGTATTTAAAAAAAAAAATGTTTATATGATATAACTACAAATTAACGATTTTGTCTTTGTATTGTGAAACCTTGCTTCTTGTCAAATTTCAACTTTAAGTACTCTGAAGGTTTTGATTTATTAATTGCAGTATTTTTTTATTGCATTGATTTAGAAGCTTGATTCTTACAGTTCCAAGGGACTATAGACCTAAGCATTTGATATTAATTAATACAAGAGAAAAAGGGTCTTGACCGACAGACAGGCGGACAACGAAGTGATCCTATAAGGGTTTCTTTTTTCTTTTTGGGGGTAGGCAACCTTAAAAGTCACACTTAAAAAATACTTTATATGTAAATATATAATTTATATAAACAGTCACTTGGAAATATCTTTTATGTATTTAATTAAGTATATATGATGCCTTTATTGTCTTTGGAACAATCTCTTCCGATCACTCCCATGTGAGAGTAGCGTTTGTGGTATAAAATGTATAACAAACATAAATGAAATATTTGTGCTTGGATATAGTGATTTTTAGTGAAGTAAAGAATTGAAAGAAAAAGGGAATGGGATGTGATGTGGAACACGATAATTGCTTTTTAGTAAAATAATTAAAAAGATATGGGAAGAATTTTCAAAATATTTACAGACAAGCAATTGTCCATCTCTAAATTTTGTAACATTGAAAGTTTTCAGATATAAAAAAATGGAACCAACTAGTAAATTCGTAATTTAGTTTTTGTTTTTTAAAATAATCTCCCTGGCAATCAATGCATCGTTTCATATGATAGATCAACTGAAAGAAAAAGCCCACTCTTTCTTGGAGGTCTCCGCTTTCCAGGTCCACAGCTTTTTTGAAGTCAGTCACCGCATCTTCGACGTCCATAAATTATTTTTCTTGCACTTTATCTTTTATTCTTGCAATTAAACAGAAGTCGTATGGAGCGAGGATGAACTGTAATTTCTACAAACGATATAATCTAATATTCAGTCATTTCTCTAGCCGAGTGTGCAGAGGCCTTTTTGTGATGAAGGAGAATTCTGCTGTGAGGGTGTTACTCTTGAATTTTTCCAAAACATTGGGTAAATATTTACTGGTATACCAGTCAATGGATAACTGTTCTTATATTTTTCAGAATGGTCGTGGTATAATAACTCGTCTGTCCGAACTAATAAAATATCTGTATAAAATAAAAGGACCACTTTTTGCCATCTCTTTGTCTTTTTCTCACTTCTGTATGTAACTCTTCAGAAGGAACATTCACTGTGCATACTACCACTTATTAGTTTCGGATTTGTAATAGATGTCCAGATTTTGTCACCTATCACCATCTAGAATACAGTATTTAAGTGACTTCAGTCCAATTTTTTTAGCTTTTTGCGATACCAATAAGCTTGACAGCGTTTTGAGCTTTGCCCAGATCATGAAGTATGCACCTAGCACAAAGCTTCCAGATGTGTAAATGTTCATGTAGAATTTTCTGTGCTTGACCCTTAATAAAATTATAGTTTAAACAAAATTAAAAAACATACTTCTGTTGCAATATGAACTAAAAAGTAAAAATAATCTTTAAACATTTTGGTCAAGAATGAAAGGACCTCGCTAGCTATTTGTGAAGGTAGACTCATTATGAAAATTTAAGTTGAGAGCGTCTTACGCTTTTTGAAGTTATACTTCTTGTCGCGTTAAGAAAAAATGATGAGAGTGAAATTATACAATGCATGCGCACGTTATAAAAGGCAATAAAATCAACATCCTAGAAACATTATAAATAAACCGTCATAAAAGAGACACCAACGTTAATATATTAAATGAAGAACTCAATAAAATATCATCACCCATACTTAATATCTTCTAGACATAATATAGTTAGACAGCATTGATACTGCAGTACAAATTGTTTCAGCCCAACTACACATTTAAGGAGTTACATCACAAAAGAAAACAAAAAATGAGAGATATGTATAATTAGTTTTATAACCTTGTTTCAATCATCAGATATCCTTGCTATTATATAAATATATTACTGAGAATAATACCCATTTAATTTTATTACATACACCGGAACATTTGCATTGTATAACTTCATAGAATAACATCAATTTAATTTATTACCCTCACTAAAATACTTGTATATTGTATAACTTTCGAAAATATATAAAAACTACATGGCTCTCCTATAATATACTCACTAACATAAGCATTGGAAAAACTCGCACAAACCCCGTTTCCGCTATTGTTTTATGACTTAGTACTTAAATGCTGTTGCAAGTTCCTAAGAGTTAATCTTTGCTCATTGCTCACCTGAAGATGTTGTAATGCAACGAAACCTAGGTGTTGGTAAAGAATTTAAATGAAGTAGAAATAATACTACATCACGTAGTTTCATTTAATTGGGAATAATGTATACTTTTACCCTCGTATTTTAACGTTAATATGAGAATTGTGCATTCTGTACAAGCATGCTATACGACGTAATGCAACAAATTCCTTATTCAGCTGTGATTATTGAACAATATGAATATTAGTTTGCTGAAATAAAAATCAGGTATATTGGTAAAATTCAATGTTTTTCCTAAATTTTTTCCACGGATGTTCAGTTTTAAATAATGAAAGATTTAATTGAAAACATTCTGAAAAAAAAATTTTATTGTGGAGAAATTGATTATTTCTCAGTAAAAGAAAGGCCCAAATTGAAACATTTTGCAGGTTCTTTTCATTTTGCATTTTCAAATGTAGTTGGGAAAAAAACTATGTTACACTAATTAATCAACACCTATACACACATATATGCAGAATTAAAAATGTACTAAATAAATCATTGTTTTTATTATATTTGAATTGTTACAGATTCTAATCTAGAGTACTTCACGTGCGACATGTGTTCGAATGCGTATCTGGATAAAGGCACATTAATGCAGCATCATAAACGTGTACACGGTACAGATTCACATAAGTGTAACGAGTGTAACAAGGAATTCAAGTGCGAGGCTTATTTACTGCATCACATGCGCAATGTACATGGTAGACAGCAGTTGGAGTGTGATATCTGTAAGAAAATATACAAATCCACACAAATGCTGCGCAGGCATGTCTTGAGCCAGCATCGCCCTAAGCCTGTAGGTATGTATGGTGGCTTATTTACAGGACAATCGAGTAAGGAAATAATTTTTTAACATATTCAAAGAGTTCATACTTTTAACAAAGTATATAGAAAACTGTATGTTGAAAAGAGACCGGTGAAAATGGGCATGGCAAAACAGAAAAAGAATATAGGTTTAAAAAGGGAACTATTTTCTTTTTAATATAAAAAAGAAACAATTCAGCCACTCATAATCAGGAAATAACAAATTATGACTATCATTTGTTACCATAATACAGAACAAAAAAGCTATCTTTATAAATGCATATATATAAATATATATATATATATATATATATATATATATATATATATATATATATATATATATATATATATGTATGTATTTTGTTTTTCTATTGCATTATAGGGGCATGAAAGTAGCTTTACCAAATAACGCGAATTTAATCTGGGATCCATTTCAATAATGCTTTTAAATTTTTCTAAATAATTGTAGGAGATCGCCTTGGATGAGGTATATTGGACATATTAAAATTATCTTATTTGTATCTTTGGAATCAGTGCTTGGTTTTGTAGAAAGAGAGCACAACTTCATCCACCGTGTGCATTTATTGCGTGTTGCTTCGCTGGTTTGTCACCCTAAGCAGAATTCATGAAACAAATGCACCCTAAGTTCACTTCGAGATACTTCAATTCTTTCATTTATTCTTTACTTGCCGATTATTCAATTGCAAACTGAACTGAAGTTCGAATGCCATGCTCTTTATATACAAGAAATATTCTAGAAGCTTCTATAACATTCCAAAAACCATTGAAAGAAAGTGGCGGGTTCATAAGTTGCCAATCTAATATTATGAAAATAACTAGACTTTTCGTAAAAAAAAGCACAAGTCTGTTTAAATTGGTCAATATGATAATTATACACAAATAATCCAATTTAAAAAATGTTTGCTGAAAATTTGGTTTTTTATCATTCTTAACTTTCATTCTGTTTATTTGAATCTTTGCAGTTTCTAAGCGTGGTAACCACCCATGTGGCGAATGTCTCAAGACGTACCCATGCAAAGATGCGTTAAAAAAGCATTACGAGCGAAAGCATGGAACGGGTTCACATAAATGCACTGAATGCGATATGGAATTCAGATGCAAGGCTTATTTATCAAATCATATACGCAATGCGCACAGTAAGCAACAATACAAATGTGACGTCTGTGGCAAAATGTGTAAATCTAGACACGCTCTGTATAGTCATATTTGGAATCATCGTCAAAAGTCTGAAGGTTTGTGCTTCATTATTTTTAGATATAACATATATTAATACAAGTATTGTGTGTTGTGATATGCATATATTTTAATTTTTTAAAACTTATCAACATTATCTACATGCAATGAATTGTAATAATTGTATAGAACATTTGTTACGCAAATTCAACTTGTGCTTAGCAGTTTTTTTGTTTTTCTGGTTCATTTATTTTTATTTGTTTTTGCAAAGAGTAGGTTCCCTAGCAGTGTGTTGTGGAACTAATGCATGATGCATAATTAAATTTTGTACAGTGGGCAAGGTTAGTTGTATTTGTATACCTTTTTTAAACACTTCTAAAATATTGTTTGCCTTTGTAAAGAGATTTAAGAGTATTTTTGATTGTTTTGTAGATGTTTAATAGTGAAATTATAATGCAATTTTTTTTTAAATATTGAAAACTGTAGCAAAACTCTTAATATGGAAAGGAAGGTGTTTAAAAGTCTACTGTCAATGTTATCATGCTAGTTCTTAAGAGGCTGCTAGCTATTATCTACTCGTTGCCAATAATGAAGTTTAAAAATTTTCTGTCGATTTTATTATGTCATTTCTTAAGCTACTAGCTATTACTGCTAGCTATTATCTACTCGTTGCCAATACTGAACAGATCTATCATTCAACCTCGATCTTTTTCTAATTTAATGTATCCCCGAAAATAGGATTGATAATTTAATGTACCCCCTAGAACTAACTAGGGGAGGTTATAAAGTTCACAGAATGAAAAGGAAGACCAGTAAAATAATATGGTGTTATTTTCCGTTTCAGTATGTTCCCCCTTAACCTTAATATATTTTTCAGTTAACTTACTTATTCCCTCGAAAAAAATGTTTTGTTTGAAATCGCAGACTCAATGTCTTCATCACAAAGCTCCAATTCATTGTTCTGACTCTAGGATAGATAGTCCAACATTTGGAAGCTCTTGTGCAATTGTGTAGGAGCAGCACACCTTTCCCCAATTTTCTTTGACTATTCTCCTTTACAATTGCTTTTAACCACTCCAGCAGGCCAGCATAGTACTTTCTTATTATTGAAAGACCTTTTAATAGCACAATTATGACATGAGTTTCCCATCCCCTCTTTGTCTCAGAAAACTGTAGCTATTATTTTGCCAGCCGATTATACCACTGCATAGATTCTGTTTCGATTCAGCCTCATAATGATGAACCCAAGTTTCATTGCCTGTAAAAATTCAGTTGAAAATTTCGTCCTTGTCTCTGCAGAGGCTGTAATAAATGCTCTTTGTAATAGACATTTTGCGTTGGACTTGGACATGCTGAGATGACCTTAGCGAGCAACTTCCTTTTTAAATTCATAAACATAAGCATTTCAACTTTTTTGACGAAGGTTGATCGACCATCCTAAGCATGAGTTGTCTTTGATCAATTCTCCGCCTTGCTTGAAGAGTTTTTCTTTCTCTTTGCGTGAATCGAATAGTGGGGTGTTGCAGTACACCCTTCTAAACAAACAAAAAGTAATAAAAGAAATAATCATTTCCATGTTTTATTCAATCATACTTTTTGTATATATAAAAACAAATTTTGTTTACTTTGAAATTTAAAGTTTAAAGTCTGTTTGATAAAATTAAACTGATACAAAATGTGTACTTAAAAATTAATATAAACTTAGTAAACATTTGTTCAAAAAAAAGTTAATAATAGTGGTGTTCATAAGACATTTTTTTAAACGGCTTTCTTTTCTGTGACTAATAGTTTTATTTTAATATGACCCTTTATTTGCATTACTAAATATTTTCTGATCAAAATTATTTTACAATAAACCGTTTAACCTGAAACGTCTATATTAAAGTAAATATGATTCATATTAAATGAATACTGTAGTACTATTCTGTTCACATATTTAGCGAAGACAATTTGCCGAATGCAGGGTTTTGTCAGCGCAATTCATTCAGTGCAACGCTATGCGCAAAGGATAAGAAATGTAATCTGTCTTATTTTCTGTAACATGACTCGCAATTCGCGAAAAATTAAAATATCATATATCTAGGAAGGCTTAAACTTTAGTACGTAGGTACATACATAAGTGGATCTTTTGTAATACGAGTTCAAGAAGTTTTTCTGTGTATTTATTTATTTATCTAAGCATTATTTTACAAGATCAAACAAGCTTTGATATTCATAAATAGTTTAATGAAATACCATGTATCTTAAAATCATTAAATATTTGTATGCACGTAAGTGGAACTTTTGTAGTACGAGCTTAAGAGATTTTTATGTTTGTTTATTTATTTATCTAGGAAATATATTTACATGATAAACAAGCTTTAAAATTGGTAAATAGTTTAATGAAATACCATACACCTTAAGATCATTAAAGTGGAACTTTTGTAGTACAAATTCAAGAGATTTTTCTGTTTGTTTATTTATCTAGGCAATATATTTACAGGAGTAAACAAGCTTTGATATTTGTAAATAGTTTAATGAAATACCATACACCTTAAAATCATTAAATATTTGTATGTACCTAAGTAGAACTTTTGTAGTACGAATTCAAGAGATTTTTCTGTTTGTTTATTTATCTAGGCAATATATTTACAGGAGTAAACAAGCTTTGATATTTGTAAATAGTTTAATGAAATACCATACACCTTAAAATCATTAAATATTTGTATGTACCTAAGTGGAACTTTTGTAGTACGAATTCAAGAGATTTTTCTGTTTGTTTATTTATCTAGGCAATATATTTACAGGAGTAAACAAGCTTTGATATTTGTAAATAGTTTAATGAAATACCATACACCTTAAAATCATTAAATATTTGTAGGTACCTAAGTGGAACTTTTGTAGTACGAATTCAAGAGATTTTTCTGTTTGTTTATTTATCTAGGCAATATATTTACAGGAGTAAACAAGCTTTGATATTTGTAAATAGTTTAATGAAATACCATACACCTTAAAATCATTAAATATTTGTATGTACCTAAGTGGAACTTTTGTAGTACGAATTCAAGAGATTTTTCTGTTTGTTTATATATCTAGGCAATATATTTACAGGAGTAAACAAGCTTTGATATTTGTAAATAGTTTAATGAAATACCATATTCGTTTAAATCTATAGCTAAGCATAATTACTGTTGTCTCATGAACTGTCTAATTGTTATTACTGTATCCTAATAATAAACATATATGTGCTGTCGCAATTTATCATAACATTACTTAAATAATGAATTCAGCGAAATATATTGCAAGCAATAAATTAACGTTGTTTGATAGTAAATTGTTTTAAAGAATTTGGGCCCTCGTCAACCGGTTTAAATTCAGAGCAAAATTGTTGAGTTACTATGAAAAATTGTACACACTGTTTTAATATAAATGTATACTATAAAAACTTGTGGATTTCTGCGGACAACCATGTTAATGCTTTCTTGTTTTTTTTGTTTAATTTATAGTATTTTATTAAATAGTCAGTAAATGGAGTTACTGGCCTCAAATACCTAAAAGAATAAATAAGAAACACCACTCTTCAGGTCAATACAAGTGAAATGGTATTAGTTTAGGATTATTAGCTAAAAACAACATTTGTTCGCAATTTGGTTTTTGAGCTGATTTGTTTGCAATTCGGTTTTACAAGCTGAAAAAAATTTTGTTCGCAATTTGGTTTTTTGAGTTGAGGTTTTTGAACCTATATATATGACACAATTCTCAGTTAAGCAAAAAGGGATATTTTGTTTAGAATTGTTGATTGTATAAAATTTTGTGGCATGTTTAATACCGCCACATAAGCCGCAGTTTTCTTTCAACCTAAAGTGCAAACTACTATAGATGTTAGCGCAGTCATTTTGGAACAATATATTTTTTGAGACAAATTACATGCCATGTAAATTAACATGTCAGTTCTGTGATGGTATAAGTGTATGGCTGGTGTTATATTCGCTTAGGAAAGTTCTACTCCAAGAGGCAACGTATAAAATCAAACCGAATAATATTATATTCATTGAGGAAAGATATACTGCAAGAGGCTACATATAAAATAAAATTGATTAAGAATTTTTTTCTTCTTATGGCTTCCAGACACTTTTTAATCGGTCCAAAATGCAAACAATGCCACTATATTGGAAAAAAAAGTTTACCTATATCTTTCCCAACGAGGTAGAATTTACAAAGTGGTGCGATTATAACTTTACATGAACACAAGTCAGGTTCACAGTTTTAAATTTTCAATAGAAAGTGAATCAAATTTTTAGTAATAGAGTAAGCACTAGACTATTCAAAAATATTGACCAATGGGGAATTTAACATTTGGATATTTTTTAAATAATGCATCACGTAGAATTTTTTTTAACGGTATACAAAAAAGTCAACTAATTGTTTCATGCTTTGTTACTGAAATATTTACAATAAGAAATACGCTGCCTTGGAGGATGTCAAGGTGTACTGTTATATCGAACACAACAATGGAAGGTAAAAACCACACGTTTCATTACCAGCTGACAAAAATATTTGTATTTTTGCAATTGAAATTCATGATACTATAGACGCATTTATAGACACTAAGCATTTAATATATATGCCTATTTTTGAGAATTGAATTACGTATTTTGTATTCATCTAATGATTTTAAAGGGACTGCTAGATTGTTAGTATTGCTACAATGAATTTTGGAAAATAAATTAGAAATACTTAAAAAAATTGCAATATTATAAAATATATTAATTACACTTCCCATGACAACTACAGAAACTAAACGAAACTTCTCTTATAGAATAAAAACTTCACCACCATACTACAAAGCAGATTATCTTTGCCTGGTACGTTATCTATGGAAAAGCAACTTATTCACGATATACCAAATTTCTATAACCAAGTAGTAGAAGATTTTACTCGTAATAAAGATAGACGGATGGACTTCATTTAAATGTAATTTAACTGTTCAAGTGCCGACGAGCGTCATCGCGCTCGTTCGCATACTAACTAAATTTGCCACAAGCGTGATGGCGCTCGTGAAATCAGTTCCTGTTTAGCGTGCGGTAGGGGAGATCGCTCGCACGCATCGCTAATTTTTTATCTTTCTTCGTGTTACATGAAGTACAAATTACAATATTATTAGTAATTACAATATAAAAAGGATCCAGGAAAAGAAAATGTTTATCCCATAATGTCGGAATACGAAAATAATTCGAGTGAAAATGATTGTTTTTCAAGTTGTGAAGAAAGTGATAGTGGGAGCAACATTGTGGTGCATTCACAATTTGGCGGAATGCAAATTTTGACGATAAAAATTATTTTGCTGATAATAGTGACGATAAAAATTATTTTGCTGATACGGAGGATGTACCAGACTGCGAAAATGACGATGTGACTTTGATTTCAGTTTTTGTTACAAGTTTTCTTCACAATTTATATTTCCATAATTTTCTTTTTATTTTATTATCCTTGTACAAGTTTTTATTAAGAAAACACCAAAAAAATTATTAAAATTGTGTAATTTTTGGAAGAGATAGTTTTTTTTCGAGACAAGGGTAAATGACATCAAAAACAAAAGATTTCTTTGGCATTTTTAAGTATATATGAGTAAAAACAATGGCACTAAAACGGTTAAGATTAAAAATGTAAATTTATGATTAAAAATGTAATACAAAATACTGCATTTCAACAACACATATTGACTAGTTGTAAACTCGTGTATTGATGTATACGTGTAGCAATGCCACTTTATGCTGTGAAATAACTTTAAATCCCGTGCATCTTATCTTGATCCTTTACATTGTGTATTATATCTTTTAGCAACCAGTTCTAATTATTTTATATTAATAAAATAAAATTAATAAATCTGTATAACTATGACATATTGAGATTGCAAAAAATCACATACATATTTGTATGTGACATTCTACAGAGAAGCCGGGACGACTGTTCGTTTGTGCATCTCAGGGCAGTTTCATAAATGGTACTACGCTGCTGCGTATAAAATGTGTGGGAAGTTGAAATGATATGCTTTTGGAGAAATTTTATTGTTCTTTTCTTGTGTTTTTGCGTCAAATTGTGATCTAATTGTATTAAAAAAGATGAAATTAACATTTTACCATAAAGGATTTGACTTGGAATAATAAGCTTACATAGTTTAATCATTATTGTTGGAGGTTCTCCTAGAATTCTCTACCAACTACCACTGAAACTGATGACGTTTCTTCTGAAATTACTGGAGGTGGTTTTCCTTGTTAATGAGAAACTTGATGATGGCATGAAAATAGATTTTTTCCATATTCGATGAATTCTTTTGAATTTAATTGCATGACTGACAATATTTCAGACATTAATGACACAATCACCTTGAAACATGATATATGTACTCATAATGAGCCCTTAATACGAATTTATGTGAGGGTGTAGTCCGCTCCACTCGCTATCCCCTTCATTCCGAGAAAATATTTTAATACGTCCATTTATTTCGTTGCTTTAATATAGAAATTACATTTAAATAACTTATTACAATAATATTATTTAGTCAAAAGCGTTATGTCTTATAAATTTTTATATCAAAATTAGTAAACAAAATTAATAGAGGAACAGTGGCAACTTTTAATGAAGGTCTATGCAATATGATTTTTTGAAGTAAAACTTCTTTACGCACGCTTGACTTGGAGAGTAAGTTGGTGAACGCGTGATGAGAGGGTTACGAAAAGTGTGATCGGGCGAGGCGAACGGAATTTGAGAGGGAGATATAAGTTAGTGAAGACAGAAAGAGAGAGAGAGAGTTACGTTTCGTATATTACTGTAGGGACAAGAGATAGAGAGGTGCGAGCACACATTTTCTTTCTCTCTTTCTCTCATAGCCAGTTATGTTTCGTATATCTAAGACACGGTGCAAGCCTATTGTCTGTATCACATTGTAGGAGCAAGAGAGAGCAGTGCGCGTGCACATTTTCTTTCTCTCTTCCTCTCATAGCCAGTGCATGAAATATGTATATATGCGAGTTTGCTAGCGTTACGCGAACGGTGATTTTTTGATTATTTTGTAATTTCATTTCGTTCTTGAACAATTTTATACATTATTATTTTGTTCAATACATTAAATATTCTACATTTAAAGTGAATAAAATTGTAAATTCATTTTAAAGTTCATATTTTGTGAATTTGAAGTTTTACTTCAGTCGTGTGGTCTAAAGCACACTCGTTTTTTTTTATTGTTCTATAATTTTTAAATATATTATAAACAAAATAAAAAAATGTTTCACTTTTTTATTAAAAAGTACACACAAATTTTTATTGAACATAATCAAATATGAATGGTCTAATATTCTCAGAATAGGTGTGTACTATTCTGACCTTCATATTTTATTACAAAGACATATCGTACTTTTATTCTATAGTAGTGCAAAAATTTTAAAAGTTGACAGTCACAGCACAGTTGCTACTGTGACTATTCACAAGTGAATAGTCACAGTAGCAGCTTTGCCGTGACTGTCAACATAACTCCACGTTAAATAAAGTTCATAAAATTAGGAACAGATGGCATTAATTTCCTGTGGATCTTTTACCTCTTTATAGTAGAAAATGCAGCGAACTATTTCAGTTAAATGGTGTTACTTTCTTAGTACTGTTCATTCTGTAGGATTACTTTGTAATATGGAGTAAATTGAGCTGTACTGTTTGTTAAATGAAATATTTTTTATTGTTCTACAGTTATTTGTTTAGGAGATGTAAGCGCACTTGAAATATGACACATTTCGTGCTACTCTAGAAGTGACCCTCGTACATTACATTGCTTGGTAATATGTAGTTTTATGCTAAAATAAATAAAACAGTTTTGTTTAATGAAAAGCAGAATTTTCACTTTGTGTGCGTTCGTTTCTACATGTTCATTTTATTAATATAAATTCTAGTTTCTAACAATACTGCGTTATGCCGGTTATAGTCTTTGGTTTACCACAATAATTACATAAGACTTTAATCATTACAGATTCTCAACGCGGCAAATATAAGTGTGACACGTGTCTCGTACTATTCGCATGTAGCAAGAATCTGATGAAACATTGCCAACGAGTACACAGTACAGAATCACATAAATGTAATGAATGTGCTAAGGTATTCAAATGCAAGGCTTATCTAGCAGACCACATTCGCATTGTGCATGGCAATCAACGGTATGAGTGTGACACCTGTAAGAAAGTATACAAATTCAAGAAGACCCTCTATGATCACATTTTGGTGCACCATCGTCCTAAGAATGCAGGTGTGTGCTGGTTCTATTTAAACAAACTTATGCAAATCTTAAATATTGCTCTGTGTACAGTCAGTTAAATATTAAGAGTAGAAAATATTTAAAAACTTCATGACAATTTTCAACAGATATTTTTAAACTTTCAAAATTATGATGCGCATAAAAAAATTTATCACATAAATAATTTTCATGCCCATAAATAATTTTCACAAACGCACTGCAGATATACTTAGTTTGATGTATAATTATTATCATCGTCAGGTTGCATGATGGAGTTTTATAATTTTTTTATTTTAATAAAAAAATGAGAGGTAAAAATAAACATCTAGAGGGTCACAGTAACTTGTTTTATAGAAGACTATGCTTCTCTTGTGTTTCTGTTATTTTTTCAGATACAAAATGACTTTGAAACAAAACGAAACAAATAATCACATAATTCACTTTTATTCTTTGTGTTAAAACGTAGTGGAACAATATAGGATAGATGGTATTAGCTTTTTATGACTCAATCTGTTTCTTTTATAGCAGACATTACAGACATACAAAACTGCCTGGAATTTAACTGAATTACAACAGATCTCGTAGTTTTTATCTCAATTTATAGAATTATATTGAGAAAATCAGTGTCTCTGAAATTTAGTTTCAATTAATATCACAATCGGAACAAAAACATACAACGTGCAATGATTTACTAAAAGTACCGGAGCATTCATTGAATGTTCAACATGGGAAAAGGTCAAGGAAAAAGTTATTAAAAATGTTTCATTATATAAGACAAAACTTGGCGAGGTTATAAGATAAATATTGTAAGTCTGTATATGATCTTCCTGTAACTAGATACATAAATGTGACAACGAGACATTCACATACTCATATAGATTTCTTCTCATTCATAGTATTTAGAGGTCACTAAGAACAGAGAAGCTCTTCGTATCTTGCAATCGTTTTAAATAATTTTTAAAATCATTTGATCCATTTTTTGGACGATCAAAAGGTTGATATCAGAATAAACTTTGCTGTCAGGTAATCACTCCTTTACCCAGAATCTTCTACGTTGTTTGCTAGTTTGTTGTTTTTGATAATAATTAGGATTAAAACCAAATATATAAAATAACTCTAAATCATTATTCGGTATAGTTATAATATGTAGCTTTGCCCATGATTCTAAGCTGATAGACTTGTATATGTTCCAGCAGTGATGAGCCTGGTATGAAAAGACAAGTTTTACCATGTGCCTCGTCAAGCTGGTGTTTAATTTTTTATTAACAATTTTATTAGCTGAATAAATATTAGAGATATAATAAAGAAAATATACAATAAAGTTAAAACTTCTTTGTCTGCTAAAGAAAATGTACAGTATTTCTTTTAAATTCATTGCTTTGAACAATTTGTTTAATGTTATGCGAATCACAATATTGTATATAAAGATTTTTTTTAATTCATTTGCAGGTCAACTGACCCGATCTTTTACATGTGACTACTGTCAGAAAACATTCTTAAAAAAACCAGCATTGAAGCGACATATTAGAAGTGTACAAGGAGAACTTCACCAATGTCTGAAATGTGATAAATGTTTCAAATGTCGAACTTACCTTCAGCAACACAAAACATCTGTCCACAGCAAGGCTGAATATGAATGTGACATGTGTCACAGTGTTTTTATGACTGCTCAATGTCTAAGGAAACATATGACAAGCATTCATAAGTTAAAAAATGGTGATCATAAGTTATGCGAGGCAAATGATACGCATCTCCCCACAGGCGAAATGAACATGGAGACGGTGAAAGATGTTCACCAATACAACGTGATGGTCGTGAAAGAAGAGTTGGCTGATGGAAAAGTGGAACTCGAATTAGATCCGATTGTGTTACCACATTCGAATAGTTATTATCAATTGTGTAAGGAAGAACCACAAGGAGACTGATGCTGATAGGGTTTTTTTTTATAAAATGATAGGCATATAAAAAGAAAAACTGCAATTTTGCCAGTGCCAGGCGTTTCGGCTGTGAACCATCAGCTATTTCACTTGGTGGAGCTCGTTGGGGCTTCACTTATACATCTTGTAATTTCTTGTACTATTTATTTGGGTGTTGCTGTATTTATATGTTTATGTTTAGAACATAAATATTTTATCGTAACCCAATTTCACAATGGAAAAAAATAATTTTGTTAAAAAGATTATTGAAAATGTTTTCAAGCAGTATAAAATTAGCTAGAATATTTTGCATATTGTGAGTATTATTTTTAGGGTGGATATATCAAAGATAAGGAAAGGAAACCTTTTAAGGTTCTCGCACCTATTTGTCCGTCACTTGGGGGTATACTTGGCCAAGAAATAATGACTTTTGTGGATTATTTATATCATGAATTATTTTCAATTCAATATTTATTAAAAAAAAGTTGATACTTACAGGCTATATAATATTGAACGAAGGTCGTTCTCGAAAAAATATTGAGGTTGAAAATTTGATATAAACATTTTCTTTATGGTTGTATCGCTTGAAAGTGCAAGTTGCAAGGACCCCAAAATAATATTTTTAGAATTTTATAAAAATAAATGCAGAGAGATTGCTCAAATGTCTACAAAAATGTGTTCCCCTCTTTATGTCAAAAGCTGATAGGATCAAAATTATGAAATATAACAGGATTGCTAGAAGTGTATGAGAAGTTTACAACAAGAAAACTAAGGGTATTAAATCTTAGAGTTTTTTTTAGATTTTAATCATTGTTTTTCTTAACCGTTTTAGTGCCATGGTTTTTTACTCCTATATAATTAAAAAAGGCCAAGAAATCTTTTGTTTTTGATGTCATTTACCCTTGTCTCGAGAAAAAACTGTATATCTTCCAAAAATTATCCAATTTTCATAATTTTTTCGGTGTTTTCTTAATAAAAACTTGTACAAGGATAATAAAATATAAAGAAAATTATGGAAATATATATTGTGAACAAAAATTATAACAAAAACTGTAATCAAGGTCACATCGTATTTTCGCAGTCCGGTACATCCTCCGTATCAGCAAAATAATTGTTATGGTCACTATTATCACTATCACTCAAAATTTGCATTGCGCCAAATTGTGAGCGCACCACAATGTCACTCCCACTATCACTTTCTTCACAACTTGAAAAACAATCATTTTCACTCAAATTATTTTCGTATTCCTACATTATGGGTTAAATATTTTCTTTTCCTGGATCCTTTTTATATTGTAATTACTAATAATATTATAATTTGAACTTTATGTAACACATAGAAAGATAAAAAATTAGCGATGCGTGCGAGTGACCTCACCTATTGCACACTAACCAGCAACTGATTTCACGAGCGCCATCGCGCTTGTGGCAAATTTACTTAGTACGCGCACAAGCGTGATGGCGCTCGTTGGCACTCAAACGATTAATCATGTGAAAATATGTTTACATAATGAAAAATAATAATAATATTTGTAAATAATTTAATAAAAATACTATGTACACTCGGAACGTAAGTTCTACTTGCGCTCCAAGTTTATTTTCTCTATTCCAGTTTGTTCATGTTTTTTGTGACCTTCGACAATTTTTTCCCCTATATGCTAGTATGTCCTTTCCACATACTAGCATATAGGGGAATGTGATAAACATTCTGCAGATATTTGTTATAAAATACTTTCTGTCTCTTTTTGTAATAACTAATATTTTTGTTCAGCTACTACAATAGCAAAAGAAACAAAGTGATTAGAGACATATGCGGGTTATCCTGTTCATTGGATAAATCCATCCTTAGGAAGGAATAAAAAAAAATCCCACGTAATAGGGTAATTAATATTTATAATTTTCCATACTCTTGGACAAGCTAGTATTCGGTATACTCGTACTTTGTATTTGCTTCATTCTAGGTATTCTCTAGTCTGTTAAAACTTCATTGCGTTAAAACTTCATTGTTCATTTATAGTCTCTAAAGACCTGTGATAATGTGATAATATGGTTTTATAACAATATAACAATAACCATAAGATTATGTTTTTGTAATTTTTTATTTAGTTTCATTCCAATAAGTGAAAGACCAAAATATGAGAAATCCACTATGTAACAAGCAAAAAAATATTGAATACATTAGGATATAAATGTTTATGTTGCACGCTCCCGATAGAATACCCGACAAGCATGTATGTGTGCCACGTACTACTAGTATTTTGTAACGGGCATCTTCTTCTTGGTTAGCACTATAACCTATTACAGGTCAAGGCTGTCTCGACAAGCTTTCTCCAGCGGATGCGGTCAGCTGCAATGGCCCGCTAGCATTGAATTTTTAAAAGTTTAAAATCATTCTCGACACAATCGATCCATCTTGTGCGAGGTCTTCCTCTTATTCTGATGCCCTCCATATTGGCAAAGGTCACTTTGTTGTCTTCGAATCTAAAAATGTGCCCAAGCCACCTGATGCGAAATGATTTAATGATTCTGACAATATTTGGTTGTTTAAATTTTCTATAAATTTCATGATTAAACAAAATTCTCCATTTGTGATTTTCTTTGACAGGGCCAAATATTTTACAAAGTTTTTTTCTTTCAAAAATGGGAAGGGTATCTTCATCTGCTTTTGTTAAAGGTCAACATTCACTGCCATACAGTATTATTGGTTGTAACAGGTATATGTATCTATTATTTCAACATACTCGAAACAGGAACTTCTAGTATGAAAAAATACTGATATCGTACACCTTTAAACTCAGCCTAGCATGGTTGTTTATACTGCATGTGCTAACTTGGAAAAAAAGTTTCGTTATAGTAAAAGTCCTGTAGAAACTGCTCAAAAAAACAAACAGTATCCGTTCATTTTAGTAAGTACATGATATACCACTTTTTCGATACAAAAAAAAGAGATCTGTCTCCACCATGCATTTTAGAAATGAATCTTCTTCATAAATATTCTGAAGAGGAAAAGGGATAAAGGGGTAAAAACGAGAAAATTTTATTGATAGAAAATTTATTATTACTGGCGACACACTCTTCCTTTCGATGGATGCATTTAAATTGCTTAAGGTTTATTGATATCTATGTTTTTTTTTTATAAATGTCCAGTGTTTTATTTAAATTATACAAAAATATTATAACGTACTGTGACATGATACGCTTATTATATTCTCGTGCCAATTGTGCCTGTTTCCCCTTTCCGTTCTCCCTCTGCGGGTTCGAATACATCATGGTGTTCACATCAAATGCATTCGAAAATCTTTTAATATAAACACGTTTTAATTTCTCCTAAACATCGGATCCAAATTATAACATTTACTGGACAATTTTTGGATATTATGTGGGCCGTCACGAATTTGAACAGGTACAATTAAAGTATTTAATGAAGATTTTTTGATATGTATTTTTTTCTTCTATAAATGTAGGCTAGCGTTTCATTTTAATTAACGAAAATATAATAATGTGCTCCGACATTTCAAATTCATACCAATGGTGTCTGTTTTCTCCCCCTTCTCTGTTCTTTATCTAAATTTCTTTCAAAAATTTTACTTTCACAAGACCTTTCAATTTCTATTAAAATGTCAATCCAAATTACAAAGTGTGAGCAGTCAGCTTTTATAATAGAAAATGTTTTAATTTACTATGATGTTTATTTTAATAAGAATTAACCCAAAGGTTGCCACTTTTCTCCTGTGGTCTGTCCGGTTGGAGTGGCTTATCCTTGAAGGAGGTGAATGTCACATATTTTCTTCAAATATTTTCTAGATTTACAATTCCCCCATACGTAGCATTAGTGAATCTGTATTGGTTTTGTCAGCGCTGAGGTTATTAAGTGCGTTCCACTAGGCGATCGCTAGCTCACTGTATCATTCCACTTGGCGACCGCAGGCATTACAGTCGTGACCAAAACGTCATTAATGGTGTCATTGTTCGCAACCGCTTCGAACCTATGCCGGGCCACGTATCGACATGGGTCATTGTGGTTGTTTACCTGTCAATTTGAGTTTGAGACATTGATGAAGGTGGGATATTAGCAAAGATAATCTTTGCTAATATCCCACCTGAAGATGTTGTAATACAACGAAATCTAGGTCGTGGTAAAAAAATTAAAGAAAGTAAAAATAATACTACATCATGTAGTTTCTTTAATTGTGAATAATGAATTTCTACAAAATTAACGCCAAATATATTCAAAATTTTTACATTTATATATATTTAAACATTTCCTCATAATACGCATTATTCATAACCCGTTTCACTTGGAATAACAGTTGCAACGCAGACACCCTAGCGGAATGGACGTGGTCGAGTTCGCGGGTGTGAGCATTGCATGCGGCTATTGGAACGTACCATAGTCTAGGGCAAAGTAGAATCTATAAGCTGCCATATTGTGAAACTTGTATGTAATTTTTGCGTCAAACCTTAAAAAATAAACAAATAAGGGTTTTCCTTTTTTTAATTTTAGCGTGTTTCTGAAATGTCAATCTAATACACTGATATATGCTTCAACTGAGAGCATAACGAAAACTGAAACAAGCCAAATTTACTTTACTGCTGTATTGCTGGCGGTTGCAGAGATGGAAACTGTATGTATCTCTCTTTCTCTCCACTATTGATTTATTTCGCTTCTCGTTATGTTCCCCTTTCTCAACTTTTGAATTTATGCTACTGTAGTAAAAAAAAATTCACTTCTACATTGTATGGTAAGTTGTATAATATTTGAAGAAAAAACAAATTTACGGCATGTGCTTGGTTCATAAGATAAAAAGTAAATGTTTAACAATAATTTGATTTTGCGTTATTAACCATTTTAGTGCCATGATTTTTTACTCATATATACTTAAAAATGCCAAAGAAATTGTTTGTTTTTGACGTCATTTACCCTTGTCTCAAAAAAAAACTGTATCTCTTCCAAAAATTATCCAATTTTAATAATTTTTTCGGTGTTTTCTTAATAAAAACTTGTACAAGGATAATAAAATACAAAGAAAATTATGGAAATATATATTTTGAACAAAAATTATAACAAAAACTGAAATCAAGGTCACATCGTATTTTCGCAGTTCGGTTCATTCTCCATATCAGTAAAATAATTGTTATCGTCCCTATTATCACTATCACTTAAAATTTGCATTACGCCAAATTGTGAGCGCACCACAATGTCACTCCCACTATCACTTTCTTCACAACTTGAAAAACAATCATTTTCACTCTAATTATTTTCGTATTCCGAGATTATGGGTTAAAAATGTTCTTTTCCTGGATCCTTTTTATATTGTAATTACTAATAATATTATAATTTGAAGTTTATGTAACACGTAGAAAGATAAAAAATTAGTGACGCATACGAGCGACCTCCCCTACTGTGCGTTAAACAGGAATTGATTTCGCGAGCGCCATCGCGCTCGTGGCAAATTTAGTAAGTACGCGTACGAGCGCAATGGCGCTTATTATTTGTATATGTTAAACATAATGAAAAACATTAGATGTAATAAAATATGTTGCGTGTGCAGTGATCACGTTTTTATATCACCATCGTTGTAGTTTTTACAGCCGTATCATCAAGTTTATTAACTTAAATAGTAATAACTTAATATCACACTGCACTAACAATAGACTGTAATTTTGTTAATTGTGGATAGTTATTTAAATATTACTGCTTATTAAATGTACATTTCTAATTTCGGCATATTTCATAAAATCCAACAACTCATTGTTATTATTTAAGATTTACAAATGAAACAATAATGTTAAAATTTTGTCATGGCTAATATTGTTTCTTTCAAAATATTGCTATCAGTACTTAAATCGAAAGATAGATAGCGTCAGGATAGAGTCGTATGTCGGTGAAACATAAAAATAACCTTCAGCATTTCGTTTATCAATACAAAAAATTTCCATTTTAACAATTTTCATTATACACATGTTATATTTTTTATTACTACAAGATAACCCTTGCAGTAAATCATAACGCCACAAACGGTCAATATTTGCATCATAGACTGTTGACGGTAGTCAAATTGATGTAGTATATACTAATGAAAATCTTATAAATAAAAATTCTCTCCACGTTTTTCACGTATCTGTTCTTCACGTATTATAACCGGTTTGTTCTCCATGTATCATAATCGAGTAAAGTATTTTAGGTGTAAGAAAAAAGAGATACGTTGTTGACAGTGAAGTGCTAATGAAGCGATGAAATTTTTTGAAAATTACTGCGTATTAAAGCAACTTCACCATTTGTACTATGATTTTTACTTTTCACCAAAGTCTTGGGATGTCATGTTAAATGTGGGGTATTTACAGAAATGGTTATTATTAGACATTTTCTCTTAATTGGCCATGATCGAGATAAAGAGGAGGTTTAGGGGAAATTCTAAGTACCCTTGGTGGTAAGCTCTCAAGATATTTTCCTATTTGCTTCATTTAATGGCATTTGTAACACACTAGTTTATGAAGCTCTGTGTGATGGGCTTTGCTAACACCGTTTAACGTGGAGAGAGAACTCTGTGATCGTGGGCCATTTAGACGGTCATTGGTAATTTAGGTCTGAACAGAATAGAGGGTTCGTCTGTATATTTTATGACAAAAGGACTTTACAATCCTCAATAGTTCCCTCATTTCTCTTTTTAAATTAGATTTTCTCAATTTAGAAAAATTCTAATGGCTTCGTATAGTCATAATCATTTACATTGATCAATGAACAATTTTTATAGTCGGTCTATTTCTATATAACTTCTATATAAAACTCAAAATAACTTCTATATAAGACTCAAAATTTGACTTTAATAATGCATATATCTTAGATTTATTGCGTAGTTTATTCTTATAGAGTTTTGAAGCAGTCGTTTTTCTATATTGTTTTCTAAAATGGCATTTTATTTTAGGAGACACTATAAAATTATTTTAATTATTTTGTAAGACACTATAGACTGTATTAACTGTAATTGTAGTTATTAGGCTGATGTGATGAAAAAAGAAACAAAAATACCTCCTGTATATTGTTTTGTTATAGAAAGGTTGCTATTTTCGTAACATTAACTAAAATGGTAGTTGTTTAAAGTGAAAATATTCATTTTCAGTGCAGAAACTACGTGTTTTAATTATTTAAAACTGAATTAAAATAACAAATTTTTATCTCATTTGCTACTTTTGAAATTATACTTCTTTAGGTGCGTTATGAAAAATGATGAGAGTGAAATTTTACGATGTGCGTATGCGCACGCACAATGCAATAAAAATTGTTATTAAAAAGTTATTGACGTATTTGTTACATGAATATAAGTTATATCTATGCTTTTAAATAATATTTTTTAGTAATTGTAATTTAATACTGGGCGATATAATAAAAAACATTTATTTATTGTGAATATTTGTGATAGAAATAGTGCTTATAAGCTTTTTAAAATATGTTTTAAATGTATTTCTTTAAGTGAGGTTAAGTTTAGGCATGTATTTATTTAAATTATAAATTATTATTTTGTCATTTATTTAATATTTAAAATTAATAAATTATAATAAATTTTCAGCATATTCATTTATTTCATTATAATTAAACTTTATTTAGATTGCTTTGGTCAATTAAAGAGTTCATTGTACGGATTTTTATTTTTAAAATTTTATTTTTTGTTTGAATTTAGATTATTTATAATCGTGCTCCAGTCCTTTATTATTTTATTTCCATTAATTATTTGCGTGCTAAATGAAGTTATTCTTGTATTGTGCTAAAGAACGAAGAAGTACTAATGGTTAAAACGTGGTATCCCTCCATGCAGATGAGAGGGACGGTCATTGTTGTGCATACAGTTACCGCTTTACAGCCTTAATTATTTGTGTGTTAAATGAAGTTATTCTTGTATTGTGCTAAAGAACGAAGAAGTATAACTTTTAACGCACGTACATAAGTACACTCACAATTTTTTTTAAAGTAAATGGTATCTTTTTAACTAATGGTTAAAACACATGGTATCCCTTCATGAGAGGGACGGTCATTGTTGTGCATACAGTTACCGCTTTACGGCATCTAATTGCTCTGAAAACCTTTATCTGCAGCAAATCATAGCGTACCTGTTAAGGCTTGGAAAAAGTTTAAATACAAGTTCTTATATTAAATAAAAACGTAGATAATTATAAAATACTTTACAGTAGAAATGTGACTTTATAATCAATTGATACATAGGATTACCCTTCTATCAATCCTTTTAAAAAGAATTGTTTTTAATTTTGACATTTCCTAAAGGATTTTGGAAATGTCAAAATCAAAAATTCAAAACATTTTTCATGCCATTTTTTAGTATTGCACTGATCAAAATAGAATAATGTTCTGGTAAAAAACCCAATCAACAAAACATTCAGTATAATTATATTTTTCAATACGAATTTTGAAACGTTAAAGCACGATAGACAGAAACTAGATGTGCCCGTGTTATTTGCATATTTGACAGCAAAAATTCATTTTTAGCCAGATGTCTGGGACTTTTTATTAATTTTAACCAAAGATAATATGTACCATCTAACAAAGAGCCTGAAATTTAAGTTGAATCCATAATATAATGTAGGCTATCAGTTTAAATTTGAATGTTTTCTGAATCTGTCAATTTTGTTATGCACAGTTGTTTATACATACATATATATATATATATACACATACACATGTATATGTATGCGTGCGTGTGTGTGTGCAAAGTTAACTGTTAAACAAAATTACTTGCATTTTTAAAGTAGTCTTTATTTTGACCAATTTTTCTTTTGGACCACTGGAAATAACTAAATTTTCAACAAGCAAACACGATTTTCCCGCCCTTTTTGTGTGGTGCCCACCAGTTACTAGTTAATTATATTAATGTTCTTTGAAATATTAGATTCATTCTTGTTTACTGATCTAATGATGATGGCTAACATTGATTAATTTTATAAAAAAACGAGTGTGCTTTAGACCACACGACTGAAGTAAAACTTCAAATTCACAGCATATGAACTTTAAAATGAATTTACAATTTTATTCACTTTAAACGTAGAATATTTAATGTATTGAACAAAATAATAATTTATATAATTGTTCAAGAACGAAATGAAATTACAAAATATTAAAAAAATCACCGTTCGAGTAACGCTATATATATATATTCATACTTCATACATTGGTAATAAGAGGAAGAGAGAAAAAAAATGTGTGCGCGCACTGCTCTTTCTTGCTCCTACAGTGTGATACAGACAATAGGCTTGCACTGTGTCTTAGATATACGAAACATAACTGGCTATAAGAGAAAGAAAAAGTGTGCTCGCACCTCTCTCTCTTGTCCCTACAGTAATATACGAAACGTAACTCTCTCTTTTTGTCTTCACTAACTTATATCTCCCTCTCAACTTCCGTTTGATTCGCCCGATCACACATTTCGTAACGCTCTCGTCACGCATTCACCAGCTTAATCCCCAAGTCAAGCGTGCATAAAGAAGTATTACTTCAAAAAGTTAAAGGACTTTACGAAAAAATCTGCGTTACAATTTCGTGACCCGCAGTGTGAGATACTTTAAATTTAAAATATATACTAACATAAAATTGTTGCTAAGCACTGGCACCTACAGATGCTGATGAGAAAAAATATCTAAGGGGTGGGTAGAAATTATATATATTGTATATGTTTTTATGAAATAAGTTAATTAATTTTATTTTTTTCAATATCTTTCAACATGCAACAAATTAAAATAAGTATATTAAATCAATCAGGTTAAAAGGGTTAGTCTGATAAGATGGCCAATAAATACATTAGTGTGTTTTAATTACATGTCTTATTAGTATCAATTATTGATGGCTTCTAACGTATACGAGCTACATTGAACGTTGTTTTTTTTAAAAAGGTAGCAAAGTAAGTATTTTCTAGCTAAGAACTGAACTGATCTTTTTAATTTTTTATAGTATTTAGTATTGAGAATTATGATATTTTCCTGTTTATCAATAAATATAATCGCCAAACAAAATTGAATAGCAGAGTAGTAAGTGATGTTAGACTTGAATGTGTTATCAGTATTTGACACGGTGAAAAAATGTAAGTTTAGTGAAATTTCATACGGTGCCCAAATTTCATATTAAAATCGATATACATGAGTTTTTATTAGTGCGAATTAATTTTTTAAAATTTAATACTACTCAAAACATAAATTTAAAAGCGTTTTAAACCGTAATTTCTTCTTATTTTTATTATTTTTTACCTGGGTGTAAATCTGACTGACAGCCATGAACACTGTGATTAGTTTCCAAAGCCACGATTAAGAAAAGTCGAACTGTCCACTGAATTGACGTTTCTGAATTGTCAAAGAAGTAAATAGATCACAGAAAGAACGTTTCTGATAGTCGTTAATTTGTTTTAGTTTCTTGTGAGTGTAATTCAGAGTTGTTTTAAATTAAAAGAAATTGTGTATCAAACGAATTTAGTTTTCGGAGCAGAACTTTTCACCTTATTGTGTAAAACAATTTGTAACAAACTACGTCGGACTAGAGATTTAGACTTGAGAAGTAAGTTCGTTCTTTACACACGTAATGTTTACAATCCGAAGTGTTCTAGTAGTAATAAAAGTATAGTATGGTTGGTATAAGTTGTATAGATTTAGTACTGGTAGTAAACATGTGTCATTCATTTAATTTTATTGCCGATTCGATAATCAATCCTTCGGAAAAAAGATTTAATCTTTTACATCGATTATTCAATCGTTTTTTAGGACTTTTTTGGCATTTTGTGCAATAATGACGATTTTCGAATTGAACTCGGTCGTTCTATTCATTCACTCATTCGTTATTACAATATTCGATCTAAAAAAGATTCGATTGAACTCGTCTTTTTCATCAGTTAGGATTTATTTCTACTTTATTATTGACAATTAAATTAAACTACGTGATGTAGTATTATTTCTACTTTCTTTAAGTTCTTTACCACGACCTAGGTATTAGCAAATATATCTTTGCTAATAGCCCACCTGAAGATGTAATACAACGAAACCTAGGTCGTGGTAAAGAACTTAAAGAAAGTAGAAATAATACTACATCACATAGTTTCATTTATTATCAATAATGAATTACTACAAAATTAACGCCAAGTATATTCAATATTTTATTATTGTGTACATCTAGCTTTATAAATTAGATGACCATAGTGGAATATACTTATTGTGTAAATATGGTGATCGTACTGTGATATTTTTATCATTTTTGGGTATTGGTGTCGAGAATAATCTTTAATTTATTTTACCTAATTTTTGTATGTACTTATTTTTGGAAAATGAAATTGTATTAATAAATCTAGATTTTTATAAGTTAAATATTTAAACTTCTAACAAATAAATGTTTTGAAAGATATTTTTAAATTGCTTTTATTGATTTGTGTATCGACTGTTATAGAATAATTTTTTAGCTTATGGTGGTGTTTTACGGGTATGGGGCTCTATTGATTTTATGGTATTGTTTTTTTTGGCATTTTGTGTAATAATTTAAGCAATTTTTCATTTAATTGAATTTTTTTACTTAATTTTTTAGCAGTCGGGTACTACAATACAGTATTGCAGTACCTAAATGTTTAAATATTATTTTTAATTATATATATGATTTAAAATTAAATATATCGAGTTTAAGCAAGAATCATATCATCATTATTACTTTGGACAAACCAACATGCGTTCTGTTAATACTTATTAAAATAAATATATCAATTATCACGAAAATGCCATATAGATAAATGAAACGGACTAATAATTATTTCCTGCATCACGCACGCATTAGTATATTTTATGCCATATAAATATGGTACAAATATTTATTTTAACTGTAAACCATCACACAAGTATTCCATTGCTATAATCAAAACAAACATACTTGATTTTATAACAGCTGGTTTATTACATGAAACCATAATATCCATTCACAATTCATTCAACGGCATCAATACTTCGATAAGCAATCACCACGAATGGTGATTGTTCGGGCGAATGGTAAGATGATTTGACCAGTTATGTGGTAAATATTGAATTATTAGTTTTGATAAAACGAATTATTGGAACTGATTCCGTGTTTCGATATTGATACATTATGAACCGGTAGTTTACGTCATATAAGATAATTATTAGTGGGTTGAATAATATAAAGCTCTTTGAATTTATATTTAATAATAATCAATAGTGATGTTTAAATGGGAGAAATAAAATTAGTTGATTTTCATTTTGAGTTAAACAATTTCTTTCTCTACCATATGCTTTATATATATTTATGGCTTTTAGTATATATTTTATGGTTCTAATTAAACTAACCCTGTACTAAACCTCTTTTCAATTATGAATTTGGGTATAAGTGTAGTCTAACAGAAAAAACATAAATATTATATATATATATATATATATATATATATATATATATATATATATATATATATATATATATATACATACATACATACATACATACATACATACATACATATATATGTGCGTGTGCGCGTGCGCGATCCTTCTTTCTTATTCAATTTTTGGATCTTTTGGGTGTGTTTACTTTTTTGTTATTTATCTATTTGTGTTTGTATGTATGCTTTCTTCTTTCGTATGCCTATGTATCTTTCTTGCTTATTATTTTTTGAATCTTTTGGATTTCTTTTTATAATGTTCCAATTTGTATTTTTATTTATAACCTTTCTATGTGTGATCTTTGGCTTACTCAATTTTTGGATCTTTTGGCTTTGTTTTTTCTTTTTTAATATCATAATTCATGCGTGTATTTGTAACTTCTCTTTATACGATTCTTTTTACTTACTCTATTTTTTAATCTTTGGGTTTGTTTTTTTTATTATCACTTCATGCATGTATTTGTAACCTCTCCTCATGCAATCCTTTTTGGTTACTAAATTTTTGTTTAAATTTTTGCTTTTTTACTTACTCAATTTTTGGATCTTTCGGTCGTCACCGTGGTGTGTTGGTGTGTTGGGTTGATCGCAAGACATACGGCTATTGAGGGAGTGGGACACCGTGGGGATCCTGGTTTGATTCCCGGCTGCTCATCGAGCGGGACTGGAGAAGTCCAACCTTTCGAGGCTCTGGCAACCATTTTTTCATATGAGATCTCATGTGGACACGACAACAATAAAAACATGTACAGTACAACCAGTACTTGCTTATTCAATTTAAGGTCCTTTTTGAGTTTGTTTTTTTTATATATACATCAATTTCTGTTTAGTGATACTAAGAATAGTTATTAAATCAAAATAATTATAAGAAATAGTTTCTTGGGAAAATATGCTTTGTATGGGAAGTACATCTTTCAATAATCACAACCAGATATTATCTTAGTTAAGTTTATCATTTTTAATGTATATTCTTATATATATTATTTATACACAATAAGTAATGAATTCATATTATAAAATCAAATTAAAATGAAAATTTTACTCGGGAACAAAATGGAATAAAACAAAATGGTGACAGTTATTAATTTCCTAAAAAAGGTACCATAAATTGAAGACTCAAAAGATGGTAAAACATTTTTTAAGTAGGTATAATTTAGTTTCTTTTTTTTATAGTGGTTCTTAATAGGTACGGAATTTGTTATCATTTTAATTTTAATTTTTATATTTAATTATATTCATTATCGTTTATACTGTTGTATATGTTAAATATATAATGTCTAATAATAAAGTCCTTGTGAAATTAATGAAAAAAATTAGTAACAAACAAATTTTAAGACATTTTTTGTATTTGTTCAAATATATTTTGTTGTGGTAAACAGTTGTGGGTGGCAATTTTTTTCGTTGTGTCAGTTTGAATATATATTTTTTCATATCATATCAAAAAAATTGTTCAAAATTTCATTGATGTTGCTATTAAATTTTTCCTGGATTAGTTTTTGAAATCTAATTATTCTTAAAATTCTCAAATTGCTTACAGTATCTTTAGTAAACATTCAAAATGGCTCATACTTCACCAGAAAAATCGGAAGAAAATCAAAAGAAAAAAGAAACATCTTTAGAATATTAGATTTCCAGCGAATGTTTGATCTTAAATTAATGGAAAAATAGTCAACAACAAAAGACGCTGAAGTTAATTCTCATTCAGTCAGATGCTGAGATTACTGCACCCTTAACTCGTACTCTAGAAACAATGATCTTGAGAAAAATCGAAGGTCTGGTTGGTCTCGATCTGAAATAAATAACCAAAATTATCAATGAAGAAAAGTTCATCAATCTGGTCTTATCAATTGTCTCGAAAACACTAGATTGCCACTTAAAACTCGATCTTAAATTTTAGACCAAACTATCTACGATTAAAAGCACCCAATTTAAGTGTCAGCCAGTCTGATATTGACGCAGCTGAATCTCCCACATGCACTGCAACTAATGTCATCAATGAATCATTAATTACATTATCAATTAATAGTAACTAAAGTTTTGTTTATTATGTTATCAATTCGCCCATTACGATATCGATCATTAGAAGTAAGTTTATACTTAAAAATTTTGTCAGTCCGTACACCTATTTTTATAAACTTAAATTTTCCAAAATAATTTCAAAGAACATTCTGTTTGTAAAAGAACACGGTTGCAGAATTTTTAAAATCAGCCACTGAAGCATGTGCTCACTACTATGTACAAGGGGCGGCTGAAAAGTTTTGAGCTTAAGGGGTTAAAAATGCTGATAGAAATGTATAAAAAATTTATTTTTCAATGTCGTTTCCCTCTATTTCAATACACTTCTTACATTTATTAAAAAGGGCTTTTAACCCGGTCAAAAATATTCTCTATTTTTGTCTTCGAAGTGTTTGTTTACGGCCGTTTTCATTTCTTCGTCATTGGAAAATCTCCGTCCTCGGAGGTCTTTTTCAAATTTGAAAAGAGGAAATAATCATTAGGACTGTAGGGCGGGTGGTTGATTTTTCAAATCCTGTCTCAGCAGGGGCACTCCTTGCAACTTGTGCAGTGTAGATGGGCGCGTTATCTTACAAAAATAGGACTCCTTTCGCCAGTTTGCCTCTCCTTTTCTCGACAATCACTTGACGCACTTTTGTCAACAATGCGGCGTAACAGTCTGCGTTCATTGTAGTATTTTTAGGAAGGTAGTCGATAGAACAAAATTCCTTCACAATCCCAAAAAACAGTGGCCATGAGCTAGGAAGCCGATCTTTCCACTTTGAACTTCCATGGCGACTTTTCTCCATTTTCTATCCACTGCATTGACTCCTGTTTTGACTCCAGATCGTACTGTCGTATGCATGTTTCATTTACAGTGACAAGATGCCACACATGTCCAAAAACTCCTGCGAAGTTATGACTGGATGCTGCTCGTCCAGCGGCGTGAACATTTTCGGTACCCATCGCACGCACATCTTTGTCATGTGCAAATGATTATGCAAAATGTCGCCGATTCGTTCCTTGTTAATGCCCATGGCTTCACCTATTGGCCACAACTTGATTCGCCGGTCTTCGAGAACAAGTTTCTTCACTTTTTCAATGTTTTCTTCGGTAACGGCGGTGTTGGGGCGTCCCGACCTGGGATCATGTTCAAGCGACTCCCTACCGTGTTTGAACTCTTGGCTCCAACGTTTTACGGTCGCAAAGAAGGTGCAGACTTCCCATAAACTGCTGACATCTCTTCAAATATTTCCGTCGGCATTTTGTTCTTCTTTGTAAGGAATTTGATTACAGCTCTGTACTCCAATTTCGTGCAAAGTGCAGATGACGCTGACATGGTGACGTTTATGGTTCCGGTACTAAAAGCGTAATGATACTAATGACATGAAACTTGACATTTATATTTCTTCGGATACCCGCAATTAGTGATGTGCTGCGCGAGTCATTAGTAATATTTAAAGATACTTAGGCTCAAAACTTTTCAGCCGCCCATTTTGTATTTGATGATAAATTTGATGTAATCATTTAGTCTAATTGTAATGAAATTAACACAATAATATAAATATAGCAAATATTAATAACGGTTTCGAATATCTACAAATCTCACAACTTTAACCCAAGTCAGATCTTGTTTTTAAGTGAATTGTTTGTATAAGATAAATTATATGGTTAAAATATTGAATGTAAATTTTTTCTTCATTGTGTTTATGGATCCAGAAAATAAATGAAATGAACACTTGTTTTTTTAATGAAAAACAATAAATTTGTGAAGTTGTTTGTAAATTCGTAAAAATATAATTTGTTTTTTAATTAAAACAATCTTGTGCTTTAAATCAATGTTGTCATTTGGGTATCTTATAACCGACTTGCAATATATCAACATAGTAATAGAGTAACAGCTTACTACTTATGGGGGTTAAGTTTCTAAAAATTAGTGCAAATAATGAAACTGTATATAGCGAGACACTTAATCTAAAGATGCGGGTGGAAAAACGTAGCCTCAATGAAGATTCAAATAAGGGGAGTAACGTTATATTTAAATGATTTTATAATATTTTTAGCACAATTAAATGAAATTACGTGATTTAGTATTATTTCTACTTTCTTTAAGATCTTTACCACGACCTACGTTTTGTTTTATTACAACATCTTCCTGAAGATGTTGTAATACAACGAAACCTAGGTCGTGGTAAAGAACTTAAAAAAAGTAGAAATAATACTACATCACATAGTTTCATTTAATTGTGAATAATCAATTACTACAAAATCAACGCCAAATATATTCAATATTTTTAGCCTAAAATAACTAATAAGTTTTATTAATAACGAAATTATAATTATCTTAATGTACGTAATTAAAAATGCCATAAAAATATTTATGAAAGTGAAATATCTGCATTAATAAATTGCTTCTTTTTCTACTGCTCTTTGAATTTCTTTGCAAGGTGGTATTGATTGTTCTATTTCTCTATTAAATTTCTAACTTCTTGCCACCATGGAAACAAGACATCTGTCCGTAATTTCGATTTTCTTTAATTGCTGACAACTGTACTTCTTCCATAGCTTCATTTACATTAGCGAGCCAATCTTTACCCACTATTGACTCGTAGAACTTTTACTTCTTGCGTGTACCCGTGCATTTGTGGATGCTCATTTGTGCGGTAATTGGGCGTGTACTTGTGTCAGTATCAATACGGTTGACTTTCAGTAAATAAATATTTTTACAATAACAAAACTGCAAATACTCCTATCCGCAAATAGCAATCTGCAAATAACATGGGACTACTGTTCTTTTCTTACAAGCTTAAGAGTCTATTTGCAGAGAATTTTAGGAGCGTAATTTTTTTATATCTTTCCCTTGGAAAGATATAAAAAAATTACGCTCTTGACTTGAACCGTTTTTGAAATGGTATTATGTGAAAATAATTGTAAATAATTCAGGTCAGGTAGAATACTGATCACATTTCATGTAATTAATCCAGGCAATGAAAATATAGAACCTAACCTCAATTGGTACTCCCAAGAATTCTTTTAACATAAGAGAGAAACCTTCATGTTGATGCAAAGACATAATTATATGAAATAAAATTTATTTACATGAGTATTGCCATAAAAAAAAATTGTAAGTGCAAAATTACAATTTTATTAGCGAGTTACAAAAGAATGAGTGTAGTGTGATAGTAGATAAACAAATTGCATATTGCATAAATTTAAAACATTTAAAACTTTGTGTAACGAAAATTATATGTGTAGTAAATACACATATATCTTTCTTAATTTTCCACTGTATATAAAGTAAATTATCAGATTCTTGTGTATGTTTAATAAATACAGTTATATCTTTTTTAATTTTGCACTGCATATCCAATTCCTAACTTCAGTGCTAGTATAAACATGTAAAGTGTAAACTTTTTAATGTATTTGAAATTTTTACACTGCTATCAAATGTTATAGTTTCTTTCACATCTGTAATAATACAAATAAATTTTTGCTTTGTCATTAAATAAAATTAAGTGCGTTGCATTATGATGCGTGGTAATTTTGTTATCCCACTTCAAAATTCAGCTGTTACTCCTTCAGATTACATGGAAATAACTAAATAATAATTCTGGATGCCATACTTCCATAGATATGGACACACAGCAATGTCTTCAAGTTACGCAACCACCAGTCGTAAATTTGGCCGCAGGAAATTTGAACCAGGTCAATGCGGTTCATATTAAAGAAGAATTAGAAGACAAAGATATGGATATTGGACCCACTGTACTCCAGCACATGGACTCGCACTATAGAGCCAGCCAGGTACGTTCGACCTCAATAATGACTGTTTATGTTGAGGCTAATTTTTATTTGGTGTTAATTATGATTTTTTAACAATTGTGTGATTTATTTAGTTCTATGAATTTTTTAGGCTCATATGCGATGTCAAATTACAATTTACAAGTACAATTTATTACCATGTCTTATAAATTGTTTCTTATGCAAAAACATTGCAATTAGATGGCTCTAAAGTAGCCTTACACATGCCTCCTCCATTTTTGTTCCAGAAAAAAAGTAATTATATATTTAAAAAATTATGGTAGTCGAAATTCGATAGCATTAGCAATGATAAATGCAGAAATTGGTGTTTTTTAGAGAAATTAGTAGCCAATTTGGCATGGTTTTGGCTACTAGGGAAATCTACTTATTGCCATTATACATATGTAAACTGACTTAGTCTTTCGCTGTATCAGGTTCTTAGAATGATTGAACTTCTTAATAATAGAATTGTAGCAAATTTATTGACCGAAACTGATACATGATCCACAATCAAATATAAGAACAACAATTTAAAATAAATCAAATAATACAAATTGAATATACAAATCTTGTAGTATCGAAGCAACATTGCCATAGCAATGATAGTAGCAAGGTAGTCATCCTGTTATTACACATCTGTAGCTCATACACTTTTAGCACCAGACCTGACTTTGGGAACGTTCAACATAATTGCCATCGAATGGAATCTTTGACGACATTGAAGAACTGTCATTTTTCATAAAATAAGGAAAAAATTATTTGCATAAAGCAAATAATTTTCAAATAAACTGAAATAAAATGTAATATACATTTTTGAACTACGCTACAAACCTATACTTTATAGGAATTGAAATTGGTAAAATTTTAACATCCATTTAAATCTGATTACTTTTTATCATATACGGGTTTCAATATTTTCAAACAATTCGAAAATAGTTTTTTATTTTAGAAATCTACATATAAAACTGAAGCATGTCTGTCGTAAATGAGCTCTGCAGGTGGGGCACGGCTTCATTGTAATTGTGGCATTTTTATAATGAATATCTGACTTTATAACACTGCTCCAATTGAAATTCTCCTGGCCATCTCTATTTAAAATATTTTCCGGTTTCCAGAAAAATATTGAAAAAGAAGATGAGGTTCACAATGCGAGAGAGAAAGGTCTCTGTAAAGTTGAGAATGATCAAGCACTGTGCAGTCAAGTTAAAGTAGAGTGTACTGAAGACAATAAGAAAGGTAAGTTAGTATTATTTGAATTTTTTTATTTATTAATCCTTTCTCTGTGGTCATCAACGTTAGGTGACGAAACTTTGAAGTGACATGAGCATAATCATCTTACTTAACACAATGTCACATTTTCAATGTTTAAATTTAATGCGTTAGAGAGAGATAACAATACAAATATCAGTGCCGCCATTTGCATTAGTTCATTGACCCCTAGTGTATAAAAATCTTGTGGTCATGTCGAGTTGATCACCAAACTCTCGGTGTAATCAGCATGGCCGTTGAGAAAAGACTATCTTTCTATGCACACGCAACTGATGTTTGTTTGTATTAGTTGACATGTGGTTTCATTTGTTTATCGTGGGATTGCATTTAATATTTATATATACCTAATATATTAAAGATAATTAGTGACAAGGTACAGTAAATGTTTTGTGGTTTTATTCTGTCTAAATAACCGTAACTAGCAAGTGACTTTTGTTTGTATTAGTTGACATATGGTTTCATTTGTTTATCGTGGAATTGCGTTAAATATTTATATATACCTAATACATTAAAAGTAAAGTAGTGACAAGTTACAGTAAATATTTTGTGGTTTATTCGGTCTAAATAATTGTAACTATCATTTAAAAAGTAACCAAGTCATAACCAAGTGTGAGAAAAAGGTTAATTTACAAAATTAAATGCACTCAAATTTAATGGCGCGCAATGCCTTAAATAGATTATCTATGTTTTTGAAAGAAAGATTTTAAGAAATATTTTTGGTGGTCTAAAATATAACAACATCTGGAGAAGAACTAACTCTGAACTTTACAAATTATTTCACCGTTTGAGTGCCGACGAGCGCCATCGCACTTGTGTGCGTATTAACTAAATTAACCACGAGCACGATGGTGCTAGCGAAATCAGTTGCTGTTTAGCGTGCGGTAAGGGAGGTCGCTCGCACGCATCGCTAAATTTTTTATCTTTCTACGTGTTACATAAAGTTCAAATTATAATATTATTAGTAATTACAATATAAAAAGGATTCAGGAAAAGAAAATTTTTAACCCATAATGTCAGAATACGAAAATAATTTGAGTGAAAATGATCGTTTTTCAAATTGTGAAGAAAGTGATAGTGGGAGTGACATTGTGGTGCGCTCACAATTTGGGGTAATGCAAATTTTGAATGATAGTGATAATAGTGACAATAACAATTATTTTGCGGATACGGAGGATGTACCGGACTGCGAAAATACGAGTTTGATTTCAGGTTTTGTTATAATTTTTGTTCACAATATATATTTCCATAATTTTCTTTGTATTTTATTATCCTTGTACAAGTTTTTATTAAGAAAACACCGAAAAAATTATTAAACTTGGATAATTTTTGGAAGAGATACAGTTTTTTTCGAGACAAGGGTAAATGACATCAAAATGAGTAAAAAACCATGGCACTAAAACGGTTAAATAGATTATCTCTGTTTTTGAAAGAAAGATTTTAAGAAGTATTTTTTAATCTAAAATGTAACAATCTCTGGAGAAGAAGAACTAACTCTGAACTTTATAAATTATTTAAAGAACCGAATGTAGTCAAATACATCTCAATTCAGAGAATAAAATGGGCAGGGCACTTGAGCAGAATGGATGACAGTGCAACAAAAAAAGATCTTCCCAGCCAGACCATTGGGCTTGCGAAAAAGAGAAAGACCTGAACTTAGGTGGTTCGACTGCCTGAAAAAAGACTTTAAAATCCTAAGTGTAACAAACTGGATGTCTCTGGCAACAGGAGAGCTTGGGAGTTGATTCTGCGGAAGGCAGGGGCCCATCCTGGGCTATCAAGCCATTGAAGAAGAAGTGCCTTAGAAGCAATTATGCCCAGTGCCTCACTAGCTTACTCTGACTATCTGTCATATATATTACACATATTTATAAATATTTAGATATTTAATTAATGGTGTCGAGCTAAGTTTACATTTTAGTGTATGATCTGTAATCCGAACGCACAAACCGATCGCACAAACGTTTGCAATTTTAGATAAAATGTACAAACTTCATTCCTATCTTACGAAATATGAAATTACAAGTAACTTTTTGTTGCAAACATTTTCTATAAGAAACTAAAATTGATCATGTTATTTTAAACAGGTTATTTGTAGGGAGAAAGTAAGCTATTATTCGGCAGCTTACCTTCAGCTATATTTGATGTGAAATAATCCGTGTTTTAATTTAGATTGTCAAACATATACACACACACACGGAGAATCATTGTGTTGTTATAAACATGCTATCAAAATATTTGGTTTTAAATTTTATACATAACATTTACTGGATTAGTTATTTTGTTAAATGTTTTCGATTTCTCCATCCATTCTGATGAGAATGATGTGAATATTAATGTGCATTTTCATTGTGATAGCGAAGAAGGTTTGTTGTGCTATAGACTACACCATCAGGTGAGATTTTTCAATTTGTCTCTGTTACAAAAATTAAAAAAATTGAGAATGGCAGGCCGAAGCCAATTTTGAAATTATATGTTTGTAATAAATATATTTTATCTCATTTTTGTAGTAATTTACGTGACAAGTATATATTGCTTGCTGGGAGTTGTATTTTGACTAAATGTTTACTGGCCTTGATGATAATTTCACTTTCTTCCTTCTTTAAATGAAATAATATTCACAATTACATGAAACTACGTGATGTAGTATTATTTCTACTTTCTTTAATTTCTTTACCACGACCTAGGTTTCGTTGTATTACAACATCTTCAGGTGGGCTGTTAGCAAAGATTATCTTTGCTAATAGCCCACCTGAAGATTTAAGAGAAATTAAAGAAAGTAGAAATAATACTACATCACGTAGTTTCATTTAATTGTGAATAAACAATTTCTACAAAATTAACGCCAAATATATTCAATATTTGAAATAATATTGATAAAAAATAATATACTTAATAAAAAAAATTTTGCTGGTGATAATTACTTACTTTACAATGTCGCAAATGAGCTAGGGTTCGAACTTCGGGTCTCTACTTTTCACAATTTTGGTAAATGGTATTGGTCATGTGGTGAAAACTGCGCATTATTTGTTATTTGTGGACGATATGAAACTTTTATAGTTGTCAAGGATACAGCAGATGGCGAATGGTGGCAGCATCACATCAGCGCAGTTATTGAGTGGAGCGCAGCAAGTGGCTTATGGTCTGTAATGTTCAATAGTTACGCTCCTATCAAATACAAACACACGATCAGCGGAATCTCACTGCATCGTCTGTATGAGTGATTTGACATTTTGTGGGCACATGATGGATGTAGTAAAAAACTCATTTGTAAACTTGGATTCTGTTATATAATTTAAAAGATTTTAAATCTACATCATCAATTCATCTGCTGTACGCTTCATTGGTGCAGAGTCGGTTATTTGAAGCCCACCAAGCCAAGTACAACTTGATAATTGAACGTCTGCAAAAGACCTTTCTTCTATATCTGTGTATGGAACAGTATGGTTACTTTTCTATTTCCAAACGATTTCCTCTTGGGTATGCTGGGTTTCCATTCCTTGCAACTGAGAAGAGATGTCGCATTAATGAAATTTATCTTCCAGCTATTAAAAGGAACAATTTAATGCCCTGTATTATTGAGTAAACATTCTTTCTTCTTATCTGATAATTTTCTGTGTTCACGCAATCATTACTTGTTTGTTATAGCACCCTCTAGAACCAAACAATATCGGAACTCTCCAGTTCCCCGCATGTTCAAATGCTCAACCACCTGATTGTCTCACCAGAGTGTTTTTTTACGAGTGAAAGTAAATTTATCGAACTGTGTCATCTTTTGTAGTTCTCATGCATTTTGTATTCAGATTTAGTCAGTAGTTCTCATGTATTTTGTATTTTTGTTAAACTATTAATTTCTTATTGTTACGGATAGGTTACTTAATGTAATGATAAATGTTTGCTATAAAGAAATGAATAACAAATATCAAATTTTTAATCTGTCTTTACGCAATCCTGTTTGCTTATTTAAACTGGATTGTTTTTTAATTAATTTTTTTTAAATCTAAACTGTGTTTGTATTTGCATATTCAGTGTTTAATGTCACTAAGAATGGCAATTGAGTAAAAAAATTTCAATATGCTGTGTATGGCAAAAATGCCGTTTGAATGTGAAAATTTTTTCAAAGCAATTTTTTTATGTATATATTTTAATTCAATAATCAATAAACAGTGTAATTTTCATTGGTGCTAAACTGTATTTGTTCCGATCTACGTAATTTGACATATTGTGGTAACAAGCATTGTGACAACATATCATTCTTTTAATGCTATAATGTATCTATCTGTTTTGTGAGTAGATAAAATCAATTAAAAACCGATACCTTTTTGTTTGTTTCACAATCAAACAATATAGAAGGAACTTTTTCAAACAAAAGGAAAATTCACTAATTGTTTCAATACTATGCGTTACAATAAAATATATATATAAATAAAATATATATGATTTACAATAAATATGCTCGTACGAGAGAGACCATAACAAAAACTGAAACAAGCTGGGCTCACTTAAGTAGCGGTCTACTATTCACTGAGTATAGGCAGCGTGACTGACGTCTGAGGAAATTTTATTGCTACCGACTTGTATCACTTTTCATTTCAGGATCATTTCCCAAAATGTGAATTTACATTTTCTCAGTAAAAGAAAATGTGAATAACTTTGGCATAAATAGCTCATTTCTGGTATTTTTTATTTTTAATAAGTGTCATGCACAATATTCTCAGCTATCAGTAACTTTTGTTATAGATTTGCATCAATAACATTTGTAATATTCACATTACAGATGCGCACTTTATCAGTTTAATATAGATATTTATTCTGAATGGATAATTTATTGACTGAATAACTGGTAACCAAATAGTACAGAGAATGCAAATGTTATAGATGATAAAATTGAAGAGATTTCTCTTGACAGTACTGTCACTGGATGCCATTGTGGAATGCTGTACCCATATCTAGTTTAGTTCGAAATAGTATCCATCAAAACATCTATTTCCTTAGTTATACAAGGACCCGTTAACCGGCAGAGGTCACATAGCTTAGTGAAAGTTCACAGTTTTGACAAATGGTATTAATATTTTATTGTCATTGTCTACTGGTTCCCCCACCAAAGAAGCTGTCTTGCTCTTTTTGATTTATCGATTCTTATATTCAATTATGCTTTAGCTCTACTTTCAACCATTCAGGGTTAACACAGCAAGTGAGTTTACTTAGAGATTTATGTACAACAACTCTTGTGGAACATCAAAACATAGAAGATTACATCAGCAAAATAATGACTGCATAAACGAATATAAGACCACATAATGAGTGCATAAACTCTTAAACATTAGGTTCAAAGTAGATGACGAGTGGCTTGGAACAATGTTTCTCTCCGGTCTACCCCATTCTGGTTCTAGAAAGTTCTGGTATGAAGATAAATGCAGATTTGGCAATGCAAAGATTTTGCAAGTTGTCTGAAAAACCGATAGCAACACAAAGGCACTCGTGATAAATAGAAAGTTTATAGGAACAGATTTATAAATAGTTCCCAGAATGGCCTCCGTTTTAATTGTAATAGACTTGGTTACATAAGAGTGGAATGCAGATCAGAACAAAAACAAAAAGAAATTTAAATATAGAAAATTCTCACTTGCCTCAAAAAACGATACCGATGCATGATATAAAGACTCAGGTACTGCCATGCACATGACAAAGCACAGTTCTCTCCTGCATAGAAAAGTGAACGGCCGCTGCAACATAGCAGCAGGGACAGCGAATAGGAAACGAAGGGCTCTGGTCAACTGAGTTTGAAAGTCTACAGAATAAAGGTCTATGGAACAAAATTCTACTTAGTAATATGCTATATATACCAGATCTAGTAACAAACCGATAGCGGATAAAGATATTATAAACTGTGGATAGGTGATATTTAATAAGAAAGGTTGTTAAAGAGCAGGACAATAAAATCGCAGCATCTATGAGCCTAGTCAATGGCATATATCAGTTAATGCATTCAAAAATAGTAAACATAAAATGTAAGAAAAGTGTGGAAAAGGCAAAGTGCGAGATATGGTCATCCCAGAATTCATCGTAAAGAGAAATTACGTTACAGTAAGTGGCAGAGACTAAGCGCAGGTTGGTTACAATTTGCACCTCTGAAGGCTTCCGAAACATGTCACGGTAAATAGTCATAACTATAAACTTCGAGTCTAACATGGAAGACATGCTCTAAAATGAGTGAATCAACCCAATGATAGGTTCCGAAATTCTATCATAAAATATAATTGAAAAAAGGGCTACCTATCTTACAACGAACGTTTATTCCGTTTCACACTGACAAATAATCATTCAGATTGTTCTTTTTGCATGATACAGACTACAAATGACATTAAAACCAGAAATTTAGTAACTGGATACATTCATCAAGAACGGAGCCACTATCATCTTGTCAAAAAGTACCATGGCAGTCAACATGCTAAAGAAAACTGTATAATTGTACAACATATTATCAATTCTTGATCTGTCAATACTGTGTTAATACAAGTTAGCTTTAGTATTTAATATTAAACCTGCGTTGTAAAATATATATTGTTTATTGTTAGAAAACAATTGTTTAATGTAAGTTCAACTAAAAATTTTCTGATCGGTTGACATCAAGTCAGCATGTGTCAACTTTAATATCTGATGTTTAGTCTGTCATGCCATTGTTTAATGGTAATGACATTGTTTTCTTCTGCCAACTTGATATATGTCTTGTAATATGTAAAATGTTAAGAAATAAAAAAATTAAAATTCAGGTAAATTCAGATATACCTTCTGATTAAAAAAGTACACAAGGATGGTTAAAAAAAACAAAAGGTTATTCATTTAAAATTTATTTTGTCACCTTCAGACTAACTCCCTCTGTTTGCAATGTAGCTGTGATAATGCCAGATACACTTCCCGTAGGTCGAGAGTGGTATGGCCTTTAATTCGCTCTGTGAATTCTGTTTGGTGTCTTGAATTGTGTCTTCAATCGATCGATCGATCAATTCAATCATTACTTCGATTCATTCAAGTCAATCAATTCAAATCAGTCAATCGATATCTTCAATCAATGCTCTCTTCGCAACAAATCTTCTCTTCCAGAACCAGTCTTTCGGCGACACATTGAATGCAAAAAACACTGGTAAAATTATATGGACCGTTATTTTATCAACATTCAACTCTCAAGCCAACTCTCTAATACTGAAATGATAATAATAATCATTTTCAAGCACTAACTGTTTGATTTTTTTGATGTCATCGTCAGTGGTAGACGATGAGAGCTGTCTGGGATGAGGTAAATCTTCGACCACTTCATGCCCCTCTTTGAATGCTTTGTACCACTCTTGTTCCTGTGTTTTTGACATAGTTGAATCACCATAGGCTTTTTTAAACATTTTTAATAATTCGGCACAAGAAATTTTGTTTGAAACACAAAATTTAAGGCCAGTTCTTTGTTCAATTAATTTATCCATAATCAATTCAAAGAGTAACTTTGAGGTCGAACTGTTTATGACAGCTACTGTAAACACACTAGTTGAGATTTCGCATTCAAATTTGGCTTGATAATTAAAAATAATTAAAGGAAGGTTCTACCACATTAACAAAAAGAAATATCCGGATTCCTTATAAGCGGTTCATTTTTTTTAACGATTCCGGGTAGTCTTTATACAGAAGGTGTATCTACATATATAAATCTGGAATAGGGGTGGTTATTTAAGTTTGTTTTGAATAGGTAAACATCTATGAAAGTTTATCTTGTAGAGGGAGGGAGTGTTGAAATATTATTTCTATGGTTATGTCCTTCTTTTCTGTGTAATTTTAATAGCCTATGGTAGGCTATAAAAAAGGAGTCACTGGACTTCCTCCTTTACTTCTATTTGGAGACATCACGAGTTGCGGTGGCTATTTGTTCGGATATTTCACCCATGCGTTTCTACCAATATGTTCCATAAAACCTGTGCTACGTATGGTTTAAAAATGTACTATAATAAAATGTAAAGAAGTGAAACAAATAGAAGAAAGACCAGTTGAATCGAGTCATTTTACTTTCCCGATGAAGAGCATAATAATTTCATAGAAGCCAAAGATGAGGAAAAACATGATGATGATGAAATAAATGAAGAAAGTGAATGGTAAGCCTCGAATAGTCACATTTTATAAATCAACCAAATATGGAGTCAATACTGTGGATAAAATTAAATTTACATATGATGCAGCAAGGATCATGAGACTGTGGATACTGGTAGGTTATTCTTTTTTTATTTTGAACATTTTAGGCATAAATCGTGAAGTAATTTGCGAACTTAATGCTAGAAAACATCTTTTGTTAGAAATTTCCTCAAATGGTTGGCACAAGATTTATTAAATAATTACCCGTCATGCTAAATTATTTTGACAAATCTTACCAACAATAATACCTCTTTCCTTCAAAGAACTATGGAACGTTCCAGCTTGAGCACCAAGTTCTAATAGTGAAGAAAATCAACTGACTTGTGGAAGATGTGCTACGAAGAAAAACTATAAATTTTTTACCCTTTGCAGTAAAAAATTTATTTGCATGGAATATATTGCAAAATGATTATCGAATTGTAATTGTGTGAAATGGAAAGTTAAGCATCGTGCAAACCAAGGTAATTAACCAAAAATAATTAAATACTAAATGTTTAATTTCTAAATGGAATAATTTTTAAAGAAGATCTATTTAATACTTGTCAGTTACTCAATAAATATATAAACTTTTGTCTATGGCATTGCTGTTTTATTTATTAAAATAAATGCTTAACTAAATGCTAATTTACATAAGGTAAAGAATGAATTTCGCGAGGGTCACGGCATAAGAAATTGTATGCGTCCGATCTTATAATTTTCTGGGGCACGACATCTGCTGGGTTAATAATTTCAAGAGGTTATTATTATACATTAGATATGACACTCATATCCTCTTTGCTTTCGTTGTTACAGAATCTGACCACAATCAATTTAGATGTGACAAATGTTCTAAGATATTGAAGTCTAAAGAGGTGTTGTTGAGGCATCATAAGCAAGTACACGCGACAGATTGGCTCAAATGTGGGATATGCAACAAGCAATTCAAAGGCCAGATCTATTTAGCGAGTCACATCCGCAAAGTTCACAGTGACCAAGAATGCGAGTGTGATATATGTAAGAAAATGTGCAAATCAAAGCAAATGTTGTTGAAGCACGTTTTGAGCCTTCATCGCGACCGTCTTTCAGGTGGGTATGGCCGGCCACTAATCTTATATTTTTTTTGCAGAGAGCTTAGTTTTGATATAATGCTACACAGCAATATCCTGCTTTGCAAGATTCTGTTTGAGATGATTTCGTTAGTACACTATGGTTACAGTTAGTACACTATGGTTACAGATGAACTAAACCAAAAAGATTCAATTGCTCGAAGAGAACATTTTTTGAAAGAAATCTCGCATGAAAAATAATACATTGATTATGTTCAAAATTTTAATTTTTTTATTTGCTGATTTCTGTTATTAACAACTGCAAATTTAGAGTGTATGCATATGTTCAAAATAATTTTGTTTTTGTTGAGTTTTTCATGATATCGTAGTCAAACACAGATAAAGATACCAATAAAAAAGTAATAAAATAAATATTTAGCGTACCCCATAGTGTGGAGTATCTTTAGAGAGGTCTTTTAAAATGAAGGCATATAGACTTTATTAACCTTTTTCATTTTTAGTTTCGTTTTTGAAACATTGAACTTTGATGTAATGTGCAGTGTTTCCCCTCCTTTAATTTTTCAGCTATGCACTTGAAAAAATCGAATATATAATCAGAACTTTCGAATAAAATTATTTTGGTTAATTTCCATCAACAATTTTAGGAGATAAGAACAACTACAGACCAAATTTTTATAAATGGGTATTTTATTTTCAAGAGTGCTTACTTATTAAATTTTATTAATTTTATTACATAATAGAATTTTGTTCCCAATTTTTTTATTTTTTAACATTGGTATACATGTTTTACAATCGAATACCTTTATAAGTAATTTTCACTAACATGATTTTCTCAACAATATATTAACTACATTAAACTGTTTTTCACTGTACATGAGCAGTGAGTTGGTCTTTATACGACTGTTAGTTCTTCAACTTATTTACACTTTTTAAATATTTCATCACATAATGGACAGACATGTGTTTAAATTTTTGTTTTAAATTTTCTTAAGATGGGCGATGTAGATTTATATTTATACTTAAATTTTGATTTTGCTTCGTTAGTTTTTCACTGCTGTATTCGTCAGGCATTTTCTTATTTTAATTAATTGTAGTACAATACATCTGTCAAACTTATTATTACATCTGTCAAACTTACTATAACAGTTTTGCTTTTGGAAATTTTTAAAAAAATTTAATAACCATGATAATGGTGAACACGAAAATTATTTCTGTGGAAAATAACAAAATCTGTTAGGATATTTTTGTCAATAAATAATTATTCGATGTATGAAGTGGAAATGCATTATAGAACTACGATTAAGAAAATGATGTTTCAGATAATGGCAGGTAGTGCAACCAGAAAAAAGTTGTGCCAAGGTTACTGTCTTCAGAAAGAAAATTTTATAGTAGTCACTTGAGCACAGGTAGCTACTTTCAAGAGAATTTGAATAGATCTTAACAGACTCTGTCAGATTCCACTTCATAAAGCTGTATGTTTGATAAAATATTACATTCTTAAAAAACAATAGATTTGTAAATGAATAACCTAAACACACAGTCAAATATCAATATTTTTACATATTCATTTGAGTATGTACGATGGCTTTATTGCCTCTAGGACAATCTCATCCGGTCAGCCATAATTGAGAGTAGTGTTTGTGGTATAAAAACTAACAAATATAAATGTAATTCTTATGTTTGGATATAGCGATTTTAATGAACTAAAGAGCTAAAATGAAAGAAGACAGGAAAGGGATTGAATATGGAAAAAGACAAGTACATTTATTAAGGTAGGTAACATTTTAAAGAGGGTGGGTAATGTTTAATAAGCTAGGTAACATTAAAAAGGGTACCTAGGTAATGTTTAGTAAAGCAGGTAACATTTAAAAAGATGGTAGGTAACGTTTAGTAAAATAAGTAGCATTTAAAAAATGGTAGCTAACATTTAGTAAGGTAGGAAACATTTAAAATGAGGGTAGGCAGGTAACCTTTAGTAAGTTAGGTGACATTTAAAAAGATGGTAGGTAACTTTTAGTAAGGTCGATAACATTGAAAAAAAGGGTAGGTAAAGTTTAGTAAGGTAGGTAACATTAAAAAACCTGGTAAGAAATTTTTTTAAAACATTTACAAATGAGGAATTGTGCGTCTCTGAGTGAAGTTTATTCCAGGTCAAAGTGCAAAGATTAATTTAGAAAATAAAAGAACAATCACTGCAGTGAGGTATGTCAGCAATTATTTCCCTGTTTTGTAAAAAGATTGAGAGCAATGCCTCGCATTAGAATACTCTTTCATCATGATAATAGGAGGCATCCTTCATCATGTGTGCTTGCATCCTTCATCATGAATCCTCCTGTGTACTCAGCAAGAGAAACGATTGAATATTTGACTGCAGACTTCACACTCCAACAGGTAGAAATTAAGAAAGCAGTGAGTGCCTTCCAAAAGTCATGGAAGACTTAATAACTGGTTCTGATTTCGATGTTTTAAAAATTTTCAGTGTTACCCCTTGTAACGTAGTTCTTTGGTTGATTAAATATGTGTAGAACTATCAGAATATTAGATGATATTAAACATATTTGATTTATGAGCGAAACTCTGCAAATGAAAACAAGTTTTAAGATGCCAAATATGTACTGAACATATGGGTGTTACACACTAGTGTATGGCTGGTATACACTAGTGTACGCTATCATTATTAAGAATAAAAACAACGAAAGGAACATAGATGTCTAACAAAAAGTTCAAAGCTCCATAGATGTTGGAAATGAGTACTTTTAGTTTGTTATCTGCCAATGTCAGTAAAATATATTTGTTTAAAAGAAATGGATAAAATTGTAACATATGGTTTTAGAATACAGTAGCATAATAATTCATCTATCTGAGGAACAAGGTGACCATCTTTTTACCAGCACGTCAACCTTTCCTCACCTTTTTAGTCAACTTTTTGGAAGGTACACCTGCTGCGCAGACTGCCCTTTAGTTTCGGGTTCGTAACAGTATATCCAGACTTCGTTATACCTGATGATGTCGAATACAGTATCTGAGTGATCTTCATCTAATTTTTCTGACATTTCGTGACACCAATCAAAGTAACTGTGTTTTTGAGCTTCAGTGAAACCATGGTGTATCCATTTAGCACCTGATGTCTACCTGAAAGCTACCTGATGTCTAAATATTTATGTAGAATATTCTGTACTTGACTCATAAAACTGCCTGAACTTGCTCAAATCTGCTGGTAGGTTACTTCTTTCGTCAGTCTTTATCATGAGGTGCACAGCATTGTTATCTTCAGTTGTTGTTGTTGACTGATTCTAGGAACTTTTAGTGTCATCCTTATGTTCCAACATCAATTCAAAGATTAAGCATTCGGCAATGAAACGATTAAAGAGTTTACTGCATTGTCTCGACTCAATGTCTTTCTTAAATCTTTTTTTTGTAGATTCTGTTCATGGTGATGAAATGTTTAAATGTAATTTGACAGAAAACATTTTGAAAATAATAAATTTTTTTATAGTTTAATTATTTTTCAGTAAAAAAAAGGTCCAAATAAAAAAAATATGCAAGTTATTTTCATCTTGATGTTCGAGAATAATTGGAAAAACAATTTTATATTCCACTTAATTAACTCCTGTGTACATATATGCAACATTAAATATGTACTAAATAAATAGTAAAATAAATCATGGTTTTATTACGTTTGAATTGTTACAGATTTTAATCTAGACTACTACACGTGCGATAAGTGTTTGAAAATATTCTTGGATAAAGGCACATTAACACAACATTACAAACAAGTACACGGAACAGATTCGCATAAGTGTAACGAGTGTAACAAAGAATTTAAGTGCAAAGCTTATTTACTGCATCACAAACGCGATGCGCATGGCAGACAGCAGTTTGAGTGTGAAATTTGTAAGAAAATATATAAATCCACACAAATGCTGCGTAAACACATAATGGAGCGTCATCGCCCTAAGCCTGTAGGTACGTATAGTGGTTTATTTAGGGTGTATATACATGTTGGTGGGATAAGAAATAATTTTTCAGCATATTTATTAAGTTCATATTGTATATGTACAAAATTTCAAGTTTAAAAGAGACTGGGAAAATTGAAAATTTTTTTTAATTTAAAATAGCAAACAGTGCAATCAATGACAGTCAGTGCAATTATAAAAAATAAAAAAAACTGATGTGTTTTTTAATTTGCAGCCATTGCCTAAATTAATTAAAAATAAAGTGTCAACTGATATTGACTTTCGTTCCTTTGTTTGGAGTAAATGAATGTCTTTCTCACTTCGTCCGAGTATTGTGTGGCTTTTTATGACAGTGCTTTTGGGCTTGCAAGTTTCATGGATTAGTATGTACAACTGTCTATGGAGGATATAACCAGGCCCAACTTATTATGAAAATAACCTTGGTTGTTTGTTTAAAAAAATACTTTCATTCTTAATTGTTTTTTTCAAGCTGGTCTAAATGGTAACTCGTAGACAAATTGTCCAATTGAAAAGTCTACTGAAATTTTGCTTTCATTTTTTTCTTAACTTACTTTCTATTTATTTTTAATCCTTTCAGACTCTCAGTGTGGTAACCACAGATGTGATGAATGTCTCAAGACATACTCATGCAAAGACTCATTACGGAAACATTATGAACGAACGCACGGAACGGGTTCACATAAATGCGCAGAATGCAACTTAGAATTCAAGTGCAGGGCTTATTTATCAAGTCACTTACGCAACGCGCACAGTAATCGAGAATATGAGTGTGGCGTCTGTAGCAAAGTGTGTAAATCTAGGCAGGCACGTTATAATCATATTTTGCGGAACCATCGTCAAAAGTCTGAAGGTGTGTGCTTAATTATTTTTGGCTGTAACATATATGAATTTGTATTTTGTGTTGTGATAGGCATACTACTAAACTATACTTTTCAAAATTATCAATAGTGACCATTTTTTTTCTTAAATGTTTTTTTTGTTCATTTTTATTTTATTTACAATGAGTAGATTTCTTACTGGCATGTTATGAAACTAATGATACATAATTGAACTTTTTAACAAAACTATTGTTTTGTACATTAAGTAAAATTAGCTTCGCCTGCGTATTTTTTAAACATTTTAAAAATATTGTTCGCCTTTGTAAAGAGGTCTGAGAGTATTTTTGGTTGCTTTATAGATGTCTTATAGTTTATATATAAAATTATCATGCAATTTTTTTAAAAATATTGAAAAATGTAGCATAAATCTTAATATGGGTAGTCAGGTGTTTAAAAAGTATCTATCAGTTTCCAAGTAGCTGCAAGGAAAATTGACTTATTGCCAATACTCGATAGTCTGTCTTTTAGCTCTGAATTTTTCTGACTTAATGTATCCCCTAAAATCTGCATTCAAATCAAATCTTTAAAATTTATTTCCAGAACTAACTAAGGAAGGTTAAAAAGTTTGCAGAGAGGAATGGCAGGAGGGTAAAAAACATGATTTTATTTTTGATCTCCGATATATATAATTTTTATTTATTTTTCAAAACTTCTTGGTTAATATACCCTCAAAAGAAATATTTTATCTTTGTCTTCGAAATAGGCCAAAACCATAGATTTAACTTCTTTATTATTGACATATTGAAGCTTTTTTCTCAGTTTTCTGAACAAATGAAAATTGGATGGGACCAAGTCCAGTAATGAAAATCTTCAATCTTACTTAGGGTGACCATGCTTTCCCTTAGCGTTTGTTGATTTTGAAAATTTTATCGCAAATTTCAAATAACTTTGTTGAAGACATGAGTGAAATATGTCTAAATTTTTTCGTTATTTTCCGTTTATACTCCTGCCATGAGCAGGTATTTTTACTTGAGTTTAGATAATGTGAATAGTGCGAGGATTTAACTTCCATAAATTGCCATTTTCTTAATAAATTTCATAATTTTTCACCTAATTTTTCATTCAGATAATAATATCTAATCATCCCCTAAAATCCAGCAAAAAGAAAGAGTATTGTAAAAAGTCTTTATAAACCAATAGTATGGTAATAAGTTACGAAACTTTTGATAAAATTTACTCTTCGTGCGGCAATAAGTTATCCCAGAAATTAATTTCAAAATACTACCAAACTTGTACTGGCAAGGTTTAAATTGGATTTTATTTTTTTCAAATAATGCGCTATCCGTAACAGATAATCAAAGACCTATAGTCTTTGGATGGTTCAATATTTGGAAGTCACAATTGTGGAGGGCAGCGATAGAGACATGGCTCAAATGTATATGAGCCATGTTGCTTTAGCTGCTCTTGTAATGCAGAAACATTACACTTCCTGGCCTTTTCTCTTTCACAGTTTCTCTTAACCAATCAACCAGGGCAGCATCGTACTTTTCTTTTTTTAACATCCTTATCTTTATAATTGGGGAGGTAGATACCATCAGTAACCTAAAAAACAGTACCCATTATTTTATTGGATTGTGATATTTTGTGTTGTACCTTTTCATGCTACCACATAGCTACTGCATTACACTATACCGACTCCTAGTTCAATTTATGCTAATAATGATGAACCCAATTTTTATACCCGATAACAATTCGGTTGAAACATTGTCATTTATGACAGAATTAAACATTAAAAATGTATTTAAAAATTAATACAGAGATTGTAAACATTCATTCTAAACACAATAGAATGAGTACAAGTGTTCATAAAAAGATTTTTTGAAGTGGGCTTCTTTTTTTATAAATAAAAAGTTTTATTATAAGTGGCCACTTATTTACTTGCTAAGTATTTTTGATGAAATTATCTTACACAAAACCATATAACATCAAAGAATTACGTTAAAGTGAATATAAATTTAGCTAAGTGAAAGGTTATTGTACTATTCTGGCTACCCACTTAGCGAAGACCTAAAATGAATATGGGTAGTGGCAGCGACATTCGGTAGGCACGATGCTGTGTGCGAAAGACAAAAACCATCTGTCTCGTTTTCTGTAGTATGACTTGCAATTCACAAAATATTGCTTTCTCACAGACTATCTAATTGTTATTGCTTTGCTCTAATAATATATATGTACTTAAACATATATTACTAGAATAATAACCCAGTGAGAGCTTGAAAAGCTCGCGAAAATTGCGGGTCTTTACACATACGATTATCCATATTGGTGAGGCGCAACCTCCGCCGGGTTAGTCATTTCAGTAGGATTATTGTATTAGAACACTATGTTATACTGTCTATAGACATGTGATTCATATCTGGATTGCTTCAGTTGTTACAGAATCTGATCATAGCCCATTTAGCTGTGACAAATGTTTCAAGATATTCCAGTCCAAAGAAGTGTTTATGAAACATTATAAGCAAGTACACGCAACAGACTGTTTCAAATGTGAGGCCTGTAACAAGGAATTCAAATGTAAAACTTATTTAGCGAGGCACGTCCGCAACATTCACAGTGAACATGAGTATGAATGTGACATCTGTAAGAAAATGTGCAAATCGAAGCGAAGTCTGTGGGACCACGTCTTGAGCCATAATCGTGACAGTCTTCCAGGTGGGTATGACAGTCACTAATCTTATATTAGTATTTTCTTTGTGGAAAGCTTACCTTTACATAGCAATACCCTGCTTTATATGATTCCATTTAATATGATTTCGTTAGTACACTGTACGGAGTCATGAAACAAAACAAAAAAAGCTGCATAAGAAACTTTGGATATTTTTTTAAAAAATCTCATCGTTATTTTAAAAACTATAATTGTTTTTTGTTTGCTAATTTTTTTTATTAATAATTGTGAATTTTGGGGTACTATGTTCAAAATTAATTTACTTTTGTTGATTTTTTTAGGGCATTGTAGTCAAACACCAAATCCTTATAATTTTATTATGTCCGTATGTGTGTCCATCTATCTGTCACACCCTCATAATTTCTGTAGTTTTAAGTCTAAATGTAATAAATACGGCAAGTCAACGTCTCAGATAAAGGTAGATATCTGTTAATATCGAGCAAAATTTGTTACCTACCTACCCTTATTAAGAAAGGGGATGAAACAATTTTTTTGGTGTGTAGGTGTCAGTAATTTTTGTTAGCATTATGTGGAGTATCTTTAGAAAGGTCTTTTAAATGAACTACTATGTTGCGACTAATGGATGTTTTCTATATACCATTTTTCAGTTGCAAGTTTGCTTTGCGAAATATTAAACTGTTAACTCTCGTGCAATGTTTCCCCGCTCTAATTCAACCATGCGTTTGAAAAATGTGAAAAAATTGTAAATTGAATTTATTAGAACTATGAAATGAAATTATTTCAGAATAAAAGATAAACTGTGAGGAATAGGATCCTCAGTTTTGAGGGACGTGGGCGACTACGGGACCCTACTTCATTCATGTCCATGTACCTGTACTTGCTCTATTTTTTTCTAAATGAATGTGTAGTATCCAATAGCATACGTTTATTAACAAAAATATATTTTGGACACCTTTTTCCTTATTTTTTTAACTTAATTTTTTTTCTTAATTTTTTAACATATATGTGTAAGTGGCTAAAATATGTGTTATAGTAACAAATCCTATTATAAATAATTTTCACTTACATGATTTTCTTAATTAATGTATTAATTGCTTTAAGCGGTGTCATGCTATATACAACCAATAATATCACATTTATTGCGACATTATAGGAGAGTGTCCAGAAGAATAATAATGTACTGTGTAGAACAGCATCTTAATGTACAACAGGACGAAAGGTAATACTGAGCGATTTTAGAATATCAAATATGGAACCAATTAGCAAGTTTATAATTTATACTATTTTTCAAAATGGTGCTCGTGGCAGTCTGTGCATCGTCTCCTTCGATGAAGCCACTGAGAGAAATGGTCAGCTCACTCTTTTTGAATGTCTCTTCCACTATCTTTTCGAAGGCAGTCAGTCCTTCTTCTGCATATGGGAATGGCATTCCCCACGGTTTACTTTTTATTTTTGGAAATGAAGGGAAGTCGTGTGAGGTCGAGGCTATGTGATAAATAAATCCATAATTTCTGCATCCAATGTACCTGAATATTCATTCTCTGAGGAGGTATTGTCATGACGAAGGAGGTTTCTATTGTGAGTTTATTTCTCTATCTTTTTCTAAAGCAACAGGCAGACAATTACTATGGTACCAATCGGTGGTAACTGTTTCTTTATTTTTCAGAACAATGGGTAAATAATAATCCATTTATTTGAAGAACGAAGCGACCATCTTTTTAACAGCATTTTGTTTTGTAAAAGTACATTGAGCTTTTGTTGTCCATGATGGTCTTGAATCAGCATTAGATTGAACTTTCTCAAATTTGAGATTTTGCAATACAAATCAAAGTGATGGTGTTAAAGTTGTATTCTGTACGTGACTCGTGCGACTGCCTAAACTTGTTTGAATCTGTGATAGGTTACTCTCTTGTCAGAAAATGATTAATTGTCAAAAAAAAATTGCATTAAAACTGATAAATAATTTAAAAAATTTAAGCACAGGCGTAGAATGATATAAATTGCAATATCAATGAAGATTATAACTGTGTTTAAAATATAGATAAAATATTATGGCCACTATACTACTAAAGTTGATTAAAGACGACAGATTTAAGACAAGTATATCAAAAGAACGTATAATACTAATAACACGTCTGTACTCGCTATGATCGCTTGTCAAGCTGCATTGACACGATAATTTATTATCTCAACCGGTTCTAGGCGGTATATTCAAAGAGAAGCTGTTAGCAAGTAGTTAGAGATACAAGGCAATGAATTTAAGAAATGTTAAAAATTCAGAAATCCATTAGACGTCTTTCGGAAGGAGATATTTCACATATTGAGAAAAAAGGTAGTAGACAAAAGTTAGTTATAAAAAAATTCTAGCTTAAATAAATAAGACAGAATTCAGAAAAACCTAAGAGTTTTTAATTGGAAATTAGTAGAAGAAAACAGCCCAATAGCAAAAATAACAAAATCTAATAATATAGTTATTGAAAAAGTTTAATATGAAATGCGGTGTCAAGTCAGTGTTCCAATTAGTTTGCAGCAGAAGAATGGTGAGTAACTTCCACTCGAATACTCCTGTAAATTCATATCTCTTTTTAGTTGAGGAAAAGAATTTTTAACAGATTTTTGTAATGAGCTTCAAAACATTGTTATCGTCAGTTGTCACTGTTAAGGGAAATCCCTTAAACAGATCATCCAAAGATTGGATCGATCATGCTAGAACTCTTTGAAGCAATTGTAGATAGTAGCGTGTGATGGAGTTGTATCTTAAAATGCCATTAGAAATCTATCGTAATTTTGTTGTTGATTGAGATCACTAGAAATGTCACAAAAGATCATCGAATCAATATTTTATCTTGTTAAATTCATAATTATCATGATACACATAATTTTCAAATTGCTGCCAATGTGTAAAAACAAATGAAAAGTACCTTGATGGATCATCAAAGACTTTGATTCTCGAAATTTTGAATTTTTTATTACCTATATTACCAATGGCTAATGGTCACTATCAGTGTTGCTCTCGTACATATACTTTATACAACAGTATTGATAACTTCTTTGAATATATTTATTTGTATATTTAAAATGTTTTATCAGTAAATAGGCTTGATACTTAACGGACGAGCAATGTACATTTATATTTTTCATTTCGACTTCACAAGACGGACTGCGTAGATTTACGTTTTTGCATAAATTTTGATTAAACTACATTAGTTTTCAGTTTTCTGATATAGCGTTTTTCTTGTCACCGTTAATTTTAATATGATATATCTGTTAAATCCGTTGCACCGTTGTGGTTCTGAAATTTTTTTAGAAATTTCATAACCTTGAAAATAGTGAGTGAATATCTTTCTGTGGAAGATAACAAAATCTATTAAGAAATTTTTGCCGTACTCTATGTAGGAAGTGCTAATAGATCAGAAAACTGTCATGGAAAAGGATGGAAATATTTGTACCCAAAAAAAATTATGCGGAGGTTACTATCTCTAGAAAGGGAATTTGCATGTAGTCGTTTGAATGGAGGCGAATACAGATTCATACACATTCTGTCAGGATCCACTTTATAAAGCGGTTAAATGTTTGTGTGTGTGAATGTTTTACAAAATATCACACTGATAAGAAAACTGGAAATATTAATAAATAACTTATATACAGTGTATACATAGATTTTGATTATAAACTGTTACCTTTAATATACCAATATATTTTACATACTCAATGGAGACACGATGGATTTATTATCTTTAGAGCAATTCCTTCTAGCCAACCACAATATGAGAGTAATGAACAAACATGAATAAATTTCTTGTGCTTGGACATGATTTTTAATGAAATGAAAATTTGAAAGGAAATGATGTGGGAAACAAATGGAATGTGAAAAACAAGTATATTTCATAGGTAAAACATTTAAAAGACGTTAGAAGAAAATGTTTAAATATATTTATAAACAAAGAATTGTATGTGTCTGTATTAAGTTTAGTCTGGATCTTTGTAACCATTACAATGAATTATTACCACAGGAAACCATATGGTAAATATAAATGCAGTTTGTGCGTTGGTCAGCTGCTGTAAGTCTAGAACTATCAGAATATTCGATGGTATTAACAGATGGGTGAGCAGAGGAATATTCAGGTGATAAATCGCCACCTATTTGTGTCAAGAGTGAAATTCTGTTAGGAGAAGAGGTTTTTGATATCAAATTCCCCCAAAATTTGTGTTTGTGTGACATAAAATCCATATATTTGGTATACATACCAAATATATGTATACCCAAACATGTGGGATCTGTGAACGGTCTAATTTTCTGAGAAGAACTTCGTTCACATCTCGGTCAATTACCATAAACAATAATAAAAAGTTCAAGGAAAATAGACGTTATCAAAAAGTTCATAGGCCACAGATAATAGAAATGAGAAGTGTTGGTTTGCTATCTTTCAATGTCAGTGCAGTATATTTGTTTTTTTGAAACTGATAAAATTATCACTTATGGTTTTTACCCGTTAAATTTCAGCGAAGTATAGAAAATGAAGGAAAGAAACTATTTAAAGTAGCCCATAGTCATTATGATGGTAATCATCTCTGAAATAGAGATTATTAATAATAGAAATATTAATTGAAAAATAGCTACAATTTTCTGCAGCCACCTATCTGGAGAGATCTGTGAAACCCTGGAACTGGAAAAGATTGCTTTTGAAGAAATAAATCTACTGCAGACAGATAATTGTTAACTTATATTGGATTTTACGAGTCCTTGGTATGAAATATGACGATTACCGTCAATAAAAATTTTTTGAGACTTACTATTTCAACATTAATGCCAGTGTTAAGCATTCTGCAGCGCACATACAGCGGACATCGCATGGTGTAATTAAAGCTATGCGATGCAACACAGCAAACCCCTTATTCGGCTTTGAATATACATCAATAAGAATGTTATATCACAGAAATAAAAATTAATTATACTCATGATTCCATTTTTTTCTTAAGCAATGCAGTTTATGATAATAAAAAATTTAAATATAATTATAATAGAAAAAATTGTGAAAATAAAAAAATGTAATTGAGTAATAAATTGCCTCTATTGAGAATCGCAATCAACCGAAATCCAACACCCAAATAAAGAAAAGTTGCAGATTATATTCACCTTATATTTTCTGGAGAATTTAAAAAAAAATTTGCTATAGCATACGAGATGCTGTCAGCACAAGATGGTGATAAATTAATGAATGTTTAGTTGTACTCCTGTAATTTTTTCCTCTGGAGCACCATGGCATACGTATTGTAATCAATCAATGATTTATAATGCCTAAACATATTGTGTCGTTTTCATGAATTGTTAAATGTCTTTATATTTTTTTATTAAGGCATTTAATATTTCATAAACACCGTATAATTTCAAATAATATTACATAACTACATAACATGTATTCTTTACATTCAGTTACGTTTACTACTTTCTGTCGTTTTCAAAGGACCTTTATGTTTCTTGCGCGGTCCCTACACGAATTAAGCAACACACACATACATTTGTGCATATATATATATATATATATATATATATATATATATATATATATATATATATATATATATATATATATATATATATACACACACACACACACACTAACACACGTTGATATATCTATACATATATATATATATATGTGTGTGTGTGTATATCTGTTATATACATACTAAGTATGTTATAGTTTCATTACATTTGAATTGTTGCAGATAAATACAAATGTGACAAGTGTTTAAAGACTTACCAGCATAAAGGCATACTATTGCAACATTGCAAACGAGTACACGGAACAGATTCGCGTAAGTGTAATGAGTGTAACAAGGAATTTAAATGCGAGGACTATTTATTGACTCACAAGCGCTACGCGCATGGCAGCCAGCAGTTGGAGTGCGATGTTTGTAAGAAAATATATAACACCACACAAATGCTACGTAAACATGTGATGGAGCGTCATCGCGATACACTTACAGGTATGTATGATGAATTTTCAGAGGGGGTGCGAGAGCCATATTTTCACGTATTATTTAGTATATCCCTAAAGAAATATAACTATAATATCTAAAATTATGAAAAATTATTTTATCGTTATAATTAGCTCTTTGAAACGATTATTATATATGAAATAAAAAAAAATTGTTTTTAATAACTTAATTTGTCCTCCCTTATATTATCAAATGAATATTATTGAGTTTTAGTTTTTTGAGTTGTAGTGGTTTCTGAAGTCTGTGACAGACATAAGGACAGACACATGAGTGAGCTTATAAGGGTTCCATTTTTCCTTATAAGGCAGCAACCCTTAAAAACGAGGACCATATTTGAAGCCCGGGACTCCTCTAGGCTGTAGTGCCGAGAAGACGAAAAATTTTCTTCATTATTTACACACAATCAATCTCATAAACTTTGCCTTTGATCCGGATGAAATGGATAGGGATCTAGTTACATAATTTATAGTAGATTTAAAACAAATTCCCTTACATCGTAAGCTTTCTCCCTGCAATTGCTGTCTTTGTCGTTGTTTCTAACTGACTCCTTGTTATAAACTGCGTCTAAGGTAATAATATATAAATTGTCATGGGTAAAATTTATAAAAAGTGATGGGCCTTCATGAATTTATGTAATGTTACTAAAACCACACAAACGCTATATAAACACGTGATGGTGTGTCAATGAGATATGCTTGTAGGTATGTATGGAGGTGTTTAAGAGAGGACCGAGGGACATTTTTTTCGGGTATTTTTAGTAAAATACCTAAAATTTGGAAAAAAATATTTTTTTTACCATCATAATTAGCCCTTGCAAACAGTACCGATATGTGGAATTTAAAACAATTTATTATGATTGCTTAATTTACCACCATGGTGTGAGGGTTGAGCACAAGGCATATGGCCTTTGACGATCTGGCGCACCGTGTGGACCCGGGTTTGATTCCCGGCTTTTCGTCAAACGGGGCTGGATTGGTGTTATGGTTGGTTGTAATAGATTGCTCTCACAGCAATAAGTCCGCCATATGTGTCAAGTAAATACATTAAAATAGATAAATAAAATAAAATTCCACCGTTTAAGTACCATTATTCTCAGTTACATCGCTCATTTCAGCTACTTTCTATCGAAGCTGTTGATCTTTTTAAATGAACCGAAACTTTGTTGGCCGAATTTAGTGCATTTTTAAAAAATCACATCTATAATAAATTGTTGACACTTATTTCCGATCTCATCTTATTATCCTCCATAATCATAATTGTGTAAATATTGAAATTATTCACAATTAAATGAGACTACGTGATGTAGTATTATTTCTACTTTCTTTAATTTCTTTACCACGACCTAGGTTTCGTTGTATTACAACATCTTCAGGTGGGCTATTAGCAAAGATCTTTGCTAATAGCCCACCTGAAGATGTAATGCAACAAAACCTAGGTCGTGGTAATGAACTTAAAGAAACTAGAAATAATACTACATCACATAGTTTAATTTAATTGTGAATAATGAATTTCTAGAAAATTAACGCCAAATGTATTCAATATTAATTTTAACATAAAATTTTATTATTCTAAAAATAATTTTTTTTTTGTTTTCAAATTTTTTATTAAATCAATCAATTTAAATATAATTATTTTAAAAATTTAAAAGAATTGTTAATTTACTAAAACATTCTAAATAAACTTTAATTAATGATGAAATTATATGAATTTGTCGGAAATTTATTAAATGTTTAAGATTGATAAATTACATTTATCAATCTTAAGTATTTAATTAATTTCCCACAAATTCATGATAAAGTAATAATTTATAATGTAAATAAATACTTACCAAATTGGAAACGGTCTGGCAGACAATTGGCTTACAATAGAAAGCCAGAAAAAAAATTATTCGACATATGTTTGTAAATACACAAACGCTTATACTATAGCGAAAGTGTGAGTCGAAATCTTACACTTTTATACTGTAGGAAATGTTGTGTTCCAAATCTTACATTTTTTCGGGATAGCACTCATTTGCCAAGCGTGTAACGTGTCATGAAGAATTTCATTCCAAAAACTGGTTTCATCAGATGTTGTCTGGCTTGTAACCTTCACATAATTTTGATTACTTCCTCAACAACCATTCTTTTGTTACTTCATCTGAAACTTTGCAGCTTTCGCAAAAATTACTGATTTTTTCATAAAATTAATTAAAAGGTTACATTTAGTAATATTGTAAACTAATCCATTCCAAAGGATTGATCCATAGAAATGTAACTATTAAATTTTTTTCAACAGATTTCTTCTCAAGTATGCAATTATATCCAAATATACATAACGTCATTTGCATAATCTTTCAAGTTATGCAAACGACAACGTTATATACATAATTTTTTTTATTGCATTCGCAGGGCTGCCAACCAGATCCTTTACATGCGACTACTGTCAGAAAACATTCTCAAAAAAGCTGATACTACAGCGACATATAAGATGTGTACAAGGAGAACTCCTTCACCAATGTCTGAAATGTGATAAATGTTTCAAATGTCGAACTTACCTTCAGCAACACGAAGCGTTAGTCCACAATAAGGCAGAATATGAATGTGATATGTGTCACAGAGTTTTTATAACTGCTCATAGGCTAACAAAACATATCACAAAGTTTCATAACTCAAAGAATAATGATAGTAAGTTATGCGAGACGAATGACTCGCGTCTTGCCACTGGTGAGATGGATGTGGCGACAGTGACAGACGGTCACCAATACAATATAATGGTTGTGAAAGAGGAGGTGGCTGACGGGAAAGTGGAACTCGAGATAGAACCGATTGTGTTGCAACACACAAATGATTATAAATTGTGTAAAAAAGAATCACAAGGAGACTGATGATCACAGACAGGTATAAAAAGCAAAACCTGCAATTTTGTCGGTGCCAGGAATTTCAGCTGTGAACCATCAGCTGTTTCGTTTCTGTGGAGCACGTTGGAGCTATGCTGATACATCATGTACTTTCTTGTACTATTTACTTGGATGTAGCTGGGTTTCTGTGTATCTGTGTTTATGTTTGTAGCTATGTTTGACCATAACCTCATTTTTGAAAGCGTCCGATGGCATAAACATTTCTTTGCATGCATTTATTTTATTATGTCAAATTTTTTTAAACTGTATTTAATATGATTTACATTTGTACAAAATTAGCTAGATGATTTTGCATATTACGAGTGTGTCATTTTTGAGGTGGATATATCAAAAGGAAGAAAAAGAATCTTTATAGGATTCATGCACTCATCAGTTTGTCACTTGGATACACTTGGCCAAAAAACAATGACTGTTGTGGTTTAATTGTGAAAAGCTTAATAAAGTCGGAGGAAATTAAAAGTTTGTTATGTTATTTCTGGTGCTATGGACTATTTTCTTTTCAATTTTTAATAAAAAAAATTATACTTTACAGCTTATATACACCGTTGAGTGAAGGCCGCTTTGGAAGACTTACAACTTTTTGTCTGAAATACTGTTTGACTCCTTAATAACTATTTTACAACAGTTGCAAGCTAAAAGGTTAATTTTGGAGGTGGCAAGTTTAGTATAAAAAAAATTAGTTCTTTTTGTATGGGGTATCTTAATTGTATGGGGTATCAACTGAAAGAGTGAATTATATGGGTTCCAAAATAATCTTATTTCAGAGTTTTATCAAAGGTAGGTGTGGAGATATTGGTGTAATGTGAAAATACCGAAACTTTACGAGAAGGAAACTAGAGCAATGATTCCAGGTCACAGAATTTGTTTAGATATTTCCCCTTAATTTTTATTACAGGTATTTAAGACACTTTAGGCAAAATATTTACATAATAAAAATTATTACATAATAAGATAATAAAAATATTCATTAAAGAAACAGTGAGCCGTCACGGGACGCCTGGCAGATGTGAAACATCGTGTTCGTGCAAGTAATACGCATAAAAGACAAGATTATTACAGGAACTAAATATAGCGTAATGACAAAATAAAGTATTACGAATTTCTTACAGAAAATGGTGACTTTATTTAATAAACATTTATTTACAATTAATACAAAAATAATAAAGCACAGGTTATGTGTACCGTAGTAAACAACGTCGAACTGAGTGAGGAGGGGGTCGCGTAGTCGATTGCGCATGCTACATGTCGCCATACCGTACACTCTACTATATATATATATACCTTAGTATAGCGTGGCGACCCGTCGCCACGGCAAGCGTCGTCACGCCCTATACCTGCGCCTATAGATGTTTCAGATCAATAAACATTTATTTACAATTAATACAAAAATAATAAAGCACAGGTCATGTGTAACGTAGTAAACAGCGTCGAACTGAGTGAGGAGGGGGTCGCGTGGTCTGTTGCGCATGGCGACATGTCGCTATACCGTACACTCTACTACATATAGACTATATATATATACCTTAGTATAGCCAACGATCCGGTTTATACCTGCGCCTATAGATGTTTCACATCAAAAATTCAATAACATTCTGTATCTTTTCGGAACCCTCTACTTGCAAGTGTCAAGTTTAGATTTGTTGGTTAGTTAACATTGACTAGATCACATTCCGTATATCTGTCATTATGGCTTGATAAGAAAAATAAACTTTATCTTTGATTATATGGCGTTAGTTCTCTCCACAGAGAACATCTGCCAATGTCAAGTGTGGAAAAAGGATATGTACCACTGATTAAATCATATTTCCGATATTCGTCGTAGTTGCTTGTTAACAAAAAAATAAACTGTACTGATCTAAACAATGTGTTTGCGTTTTTTTCTTCAATTCGGCCAGCGTGATCGTTCATATTGCATGTCTTAGTTTGAAGAATAAGTAATGTCAAAGTAAAAGTCCCGTAAAACCCCTTCAAATAAACAAACGGACAATAATTCTAAAAACTTAAATTTTATTATCATTTATTTAGTGGTAAGTAAGAAAAGAAATATAAATCATTATTTAGGTATTTTTAAGTTCCGCGCAGAGAAATTCGTAAATATAAGTAGTTTTTTATAAACTTATGTTTATAAAAACAACATCAATAACATCTTTTATCCTTAAAAACAACAATAACATCTTTTATCCTTAACCTCTTTAGGTTAGGTTAGGTTTGGTATATATTTTTATGGATGATTTAATCCCCTCCCCTCCGGATTAAGTCTTTTATTGATTTATTCCTTTTTTAGGATCCACTGTGCGTTGAGTATATAATACGAGAGAAGGCGATTCTAATTTTCTTCTCAACCATCTCTTGGACAAATCAATCGTCCTTCGAGCTCCCGGGATCCCACCCTTAACAAGATCGATCTGGTGTGACCTTCCCTAGGACTCAGTCCTAAGTTCTATCCTCTACAACGTACATATATTCACACAAAATTAATTCTTCTGTCAATCCATTTTGTCGTATACTGCACAGTACGCTGATGATATACTTTTATATATCTCTGAGAAGTCAATTGCGGTTGCAGAAAATGTTTTAAATTCTGCCCTCGTTAACTTGAGCCAATGGGTAAACTCTCATGGTATGGATCATCCGCCATCCAAGAGTACTGTAATGATCTTTACGTAAATCTACATTTTGAAAAACAAACTGGAAAAACGCTTACTGAAAAAATAAGATAATTAAGAACAAATTTTGAAACTAACCAACAGTTTTTTCAAAACATCTAAGAGTTTTTGTTTGAAGACTGTTTCTTTCAATCCAAATGGTTGTGACTCCTGAAGACAATCGGAAAATTTAGAGAACTGTTTATATAAGCAATTTTACTCCTGTAGATGTTGCCCGCATAAAATATAATACATAATTTCAGAAATGAAACAGTCTGGGTACTCTGTAAAAGAAGTGTGTTTTGTCCTAGTGAGCCTAAACACAATACTCCAAATGAAGAAATGTCTACGTAATTGTAAGAATAAAGTCGCCACGGATATAAGATATCATTAAAGAATAACTAATTTATGTTCTTTTAAGAAAATAAACTGACCGTATACAACTTTTGAACTCCATCAATTTGGCTATTACTCCATCAACATTATCCACTAACGAGCTGAACCATTTTTTTTAAAGCCATTGGTTGTTAAGAAAAAATTTAAATAATAAAACAAAAACGAACTTTCTTTCAGAGGTTATTTTGCAATTTTTAGAAAGTTATAATAAATATGTACGTGGGACTTTTGTAAATTCATTCAATGACTATATTGTTTATGGCCCAAAGGGACATAACACTAGAGTGCACGCGCGTACTACACATGTAACCCAGTGTGTTTCTATAGCATTTTATTTACAAACTGCATACATCTCGGTGCTGTCTTCTCCTATAATCCGTGTTCATAAGTGTGGCAATCCAATAAATGGTGTGCCGGTTCTTGCAGCATACGGACATAAGAGTAATAATCTAGAAAATTTGGTGGACTACGTATGTAAACCGCGCGAACGTTTTCGGTAGTTTTTATTATATAGATTTTATAGAGGATATTAACGAAATTGAAAGTATTTATTATATATTTTGTACTTTTTATATTCGACATGTAATAAATTATGTGTTTTTATTATTATGGAATATCTTTTTTGCACTTATTTACATATTATGTGTCATTTTGGAAAACTATGACTGATGAGAACCGTAAATACAAAGATGCTGAGGAAAGATGAGAAGAATTCAACAGGAGATGAGGAGGAGGAAGGAGATATTACAGATCAGGTAGGACCGGACGACACCTTACAAAAAAATTGAGCAAGATTGTGAAGATGATCTAGGGCAAACTGACTATTCTTCGGAAGATGATTTGCCTTTATCATTGGCTTACTCCCAATCTCGTAATGGCATACAGTGGAGGAAACTACCCTCGCCAGCTCCCGTTCTTCGGTTTTACTTCCTTTTTTTACGCCAATATTTTCAAAGTTTTCGTTGAATCAACCAACACTTTTATAGATACTATAAAGTATAGGGATCAAAGAGACAGTGATGCTTCGCACACAGACGAGATAGAAATGAAAGCTCTGATAGGCATTTTATTAGTTACTGGCACCTGTAAAGCGGGGCGAAGAAATACCAAGGACTTCTGAAATAACTCTAAAAGAACTGGTGTTGAGATCGTATACACGACCATGTCCGGGAGCAGGTTTAGATTTCTTTTGCGTGCTCTTCGGTTTGAAGATATGAAAGACAGGCAAGCTTGTCAACAGTCTAACCGATTGTTAGCTACGCGTCAGATAATGACAATGGTGTTAGAAAAATGTAAGAATTATTACTCACTGAGTGAATATCTTATCATTGACGAACAGTTCGTAGCGTTCAAGGGACGCTGTGGATTTGTACAGTATATGCCAAATAAACCGTCGAAATTTGGCATGAAAATAATAATGGTTGTGGATGTCAAATATTCCTAAACCTACAATTTTGAAATTCACGCGGGCATCCAACCAGAGGGCCCTTTCAGACAATCAAATAAAGTACCAGACATCATACACCGAGTTTTTAATCCGTTGTATAGTTTGGGATGCAATGTGACGATGGACAATTGTTTTACCCTATTCCTGTTTGTAAAGAATTACTCGTAAAGCACGTATTTCTGTATGTAAAGAATTATTAAGAAAAAAAATTACCACTGTTGGAACACTAAAAAAGAATAAACCGGAAATATTCGAGCAGTCTAAATCTACTCAAAACAGAGAACCATACGATTCGACATTCGGATTTCAATCTGGCTGCACGCTTGTGAGCTATGTACCATTGACAATGTACTATTGTCTACCCAACATAATGACGATAAAACACGTCCAGATAGTGAATATCGAAAACCCGAAATAATCACATTTTATAATTAAAGAAAATGTAGATATTTTTGACAAAATGTGTCGACAATACGATGTATCTCGTAAGAGTTGTTGATGGTCCCTTCAATTATTTTATGAACATGGCTGGTATTAACGGATTAGTAATATAAAAAATGAATAATCCTACCAAAAACTTGTTCATCGTCACTACCTACAAAAAGTTGGGTTTGTACTTGCTCGAACTAATATTGGAGCGTCGTATTTCCCAACAAAATGTACCAAGAGGCATACAATTGAAGGGAAGGTTGCTTCTTGGGTTATCAGAATTAATTGATCCATATAATCCTATAGGTAAAACACGAAAGCATAACGTAATTCAAGACGTTTTAATAATGTTTTGTATAATATTTGTTGCGATTTGTTGCATAGTTGCTGTCAACTTGTGTTATATCTGAATAGAATTTCAATGTCATACTTACTGAGTCGGTATGTTTCTATATATACTGTACTTTACCCACTTTGCCAAAGTCAAAATAAAAGACGAAGACAAGTAATAATGAATAACTTTCAAGACATATGTATATGCAAAGGTAGAGATTAAAAATGAAGCATAAGAGTGAATTTGTGTGATGGTGTTATAACATTGCAAAGTTCTTTTTAGTTCCATTCTATTTCTACCTTAGTCTTTTCATCGCCAACGATGCACCTATCGCTTATTGCATAATCATCTTACCAGCACCAACAACGGCACGTAAATGGTCTGGTGTCTGTTTTTGGGATGTAGAGTTGCTATTACTGGCTCTTATAAAGTCTATCAATAAGGAGATCAAGTGATGCAATCAAGGTTAAAGAGTGAGAAAATCTAGGAGTCCGAATTTGCTTTCACCATTGATGAAGAGGACCGATTATCCTCTTATAAGGTGGAAGTTGCGATGGCTGTTATTCATCAAAGTTGCTATTTACTTGAACACTCACCTCATTCTCTAATATGATCTCCGGTGATTTTTATCTCTTTCTTTGAACAAATAAATTCTTCTTTTTGGAATATGCCGATTCGAGGAGGTGTGGTTTTTGTAGTAGATCTCGAAACCGGAACACGCGCAAACAATGCGGCAAACGCGTCAGGTGTATATTCGGTGAACATCAGATCCTTGTATGTCCTGCATGTGATGAAAATTAATAAAATATGTACCATGTTTCAACATATGTCTCTACTTGATTGAGAAAAAATTACTTGATCTCATTTTGTTGGTACCAAATGATAATTGTTACTACTTGATCTCATACCGTCCAAAAATATTGAATTTTTTAGGAGATTAATATTTTGTTTATAATTACTAAAGTAAGGTTGATTTTTGTAACTGTTTATGTTTAACAAATAAAAATATAGTGTATTCTTAATAATATTCAGGTTTTGTTTTATTTTTTTCCTATTTTTATAGTAAATAACTGAAGTGAAAATGGGCCACACATGTAGCCCGCGAGAGCACTCAAGGAGTAATTGCGCGTGCGTGCGCTCTAATTATAAGTTCTAATTTTAAATTTTTTAAATTAGAACTTAAGTCACTTTGGAGCATAAACAAAAAATGTTCTTATTCCTAAACATGTTTTACAAAAGAATAACATTATTTGTTTTTTCCAATTAAAAATTCCAACTTTACTAAATTTCGTGTACACTAGCAAAAAAGTAATTTATTTTATATTATACAATTATTTTAATCTTTATACTTTTTCTTCTTTAGAGTATATATCAAAAAAACTCACTTTTAACGCAGATGGTGGCCATCTATCTCTTTTTTCTACAGAAAACTTAATACTGATAATTTACTGCAATGAACGGATACTAAAATGTAAGTTTTTTGTATGTTTGCTTAGTTGAATGGATTTTGACAGGGTTTTCATTTGATGTAACTTATTCTCCAAATTTTGCAGTTTAATTGAATGGATTTTGACAGGGTTTTCACTTGATGTAACTTATTCTCCAAATTTGAATTTGCAGTTTTAACAACCACGCTAGGCTGAACTAAAAAAAAACTGCCGTAGGTCAGCAAGAACATGGATAAATTGCATTAAAGAAAATAGACTTGAAGTGCGAGCAGAATTTGCACTACGAGGATTCAGAGGGTACATAGCGTCTTTGTTAAATTGTTTACAAATATTATTTTTATTTTTCATTATGTAAATATACTGCCAAGTACATGTGTAGAGAAAATAATAGTGAAAATCTAAAAAAACTGAGATTTAGAATTGCTGCTTTAGTTTTCATCTCGTAAACTTCTAGCAATCCCGCTTTTTTTCATTATTTTAACTCAGTTTCGAAGACAGAACGTATTTTTTGCGCGACGAACGGAACGTATTTTTTGTAAACATTTTCAGCAATAACTCTGCACCTACCACTCTTTAGACGCGACGAGAGTAAAATGTGAAGATTGTAATGTCCTTTATGCAACATTTTTGAAACGTTTGAATGTAATGGATCTATCGCAAGAAGGATGGAAAATAGGTACTTAGCTAAAAACGAGAGAGATAATAAACAAAAAATGGCGCTCACTACTGCTGTCAGTTGTTTTGTACATTGTGTGTCAAAAGTAAACTGTCAAAATGATAGGTGTGTACAAATAGAAATGGTGTTTACTAGTGCTATCATCAGTTTTTTACGTTATGTCTGTCAAAAGTAAACTGTCAAAATTTTGTTGATTTATTTATCTACTTATGATTTATTTATTACTAATGTTGTGTGTACTTCATCCATTATAAGACTAACAATATATGTACTTAATTTAAATCTAAAATGAATCTATATGTGTAGTTGTCGTAAATATAATTTAGGTATATCATCCCGACTTCCTTCAGTCGCACTTTGCAGTGTGCTGGTACTGACATCGTGGCTACATATTCTTTTTTTGAATGGCTTGCTGAACATAGTTAAGAGTATATATATATATATATATATATATATATTTGATTCGTTGTGATTTGTATAACATTAAAGCTATTTAAAAAAGTGTTCAAGAAATAAATTAAACAAATTCTGTCTGATTTATTAATTACACAGAATTAATCAGATAATTGTTTGCCTGCAAATAATTTTCAATTTTACTCCACATTTTTTAAAAATGTTTTCCTGTAATATTTGTTCTGCTATTTATTAGCTGAATAAATATTATTAGTAAAAATTAAACTCAAAGCGCTAACACATGATGAGGCAAGTGATAAGACTTGCCTTGTCATGCTAGGCTTGTCACTGTTGCCACACACGCAATGCTCAGTTGAGTTAGAATCATCGGCAAGGTAGCATGTATTTTAATTAAGCCCCGCCGAATAATGAGTTAGAGTTATTTGTATATTTGGCCTTAATTCTTTATTATTATCAACAAAAACAAGCTAGAAAAAACCTAGAAGAGTTTGGGTAAAGGAGTGGCTAGTGGACATACAAGTTTATTCTCATATCAATATTTTAACCGGCTTAAAAAAGAACCAATTGACTTAAAAATTATTTAAAACTAGTTGGAGATAAGTACGAAGAGTTGATGCCTTTAGTGATTCCAAAATAACACGGATATGAGGAAAGTAATATCAGACACGAACGTTGCATCATCACACTGAGGTACTAGCTGCAGGAAGATCATACAGCGGTTTTCATATGATGACCACACCAAGCTTTATTTTATATTGATGTTTGAAACATATGATCCACAATTAAATGAAACTACATGATAACATAAAATTATATAAAAATATAAAACGATAGGATTAATCACACAAAGTGAGTTTGTGAAAATACAAATAAATAATAATAATATCAAATTAATTAGGATATCATTCAAAACGAGTAACCAATTTTAATTAAAATGCGGTGGTAGAAAATTCAATTTTAACTAAGTATGCAAGTGAGCGAGTAAAGGCTGTTTGTACTTGTTCATACAATGACCCGATTGGCCTCAGCTGTTTTATTTCCTATACAAGAAACTGAAATATAAACATGTGGAAGAGTGACAAAAATTATTAACGAATCCAAAAGACGGTGGAACAGTCATAAATTTCTGAATGTGAAGCTTCATCACGAAATGCTTGCAGCTGTTTAGGCGTTTAATAAAATACATCCTACTAAAACACTGGACTCTAGCAATTTACGTGGTGACAAACAGTCAGTTTTAGTGATTGAACACTTGTCTCCATCAAATTACATGCTGTAAAGAGAGAAGAAGCCAGAAAGAAAAATTGTCTGGGTTGGAAAGAGTACAATTTTTAGGAGGAAAAATGAAACTTCCCCTCACACATAGCTTCAGTATCTAGACCCTATTTCAGCTTTAAATGTGAATTCAGAATCTAATCAGAATTTCATTAAAAATCTATTATTCTACAGGGTTAAGATTTAAAAATGATAAATTACTTTTAAACACTCTCTACGAATTGTGACTGTGTTCACTGAAATCTGACTGACAGAGTCAATCAACAGTTCGGAGATATTTGATAATAGGTACCAAGTTTCTCATTGTGACTGGGCTTCATCCTCACTGAGTGACAAAGACAGAGGAAGAGGCGTACTCGCAATGTCGAATAAATACTGTACCATATACATTTCTAAATCAGAAAGTCCAATCAAAGGCTTATGGATAGAAATAAAAATAAAAATGAAATTCAAATACTGGCAACATAAAGTTATGCCGTGTGTTTATTCCTAGTTGCCTACTATGTTTCATAATGATCACTTTCTAACCAAGTTAAACATTTATAGAAAATAATACAAAAGAAAATTTCCTAATTCTTGGTGATTTTATTCTTTGGAATTCGAACATAGCTACGCAAGTGTTCCGATGGAACTTTGTCACCAGTATTGGTTTCCTTTAGGTTCATTACTGGCTGAAGTCATATCTCTTCATGATCTCAATTAATATGTGAAAGAATCTTAGATTTATTTCTTTCTTCACTCGACTTAATCTGTGTAATTCGAAGTTCTGAACCTATTATTGAAGAAGACCCTTATCATTTCGCCCTCATTATCGAAACCAATTTACCTGTATAATTGTTGTATCTTCTCGAATTTTATCTACCAATCTGCTCTAAGCCAGGACATAGCTTTTTCAAAGCCAATCAATAATGAATTACAAAATGCATAAAATAATGATATATCGTGTCAACTCTCCTGAACAAAGAAACCTATGCCAACATCATGAAATCAATCTCCTACTGAGATAAAAATTATCTATGCCTGTGGATCATTTATTGTTCGCAATTCGTTCGCGTGTGGACTTTTCGAAAATATTTTTAATTAATTATAAGATGAATACACATAACGCCATCTAGCATAATAATTATAAGGATATTTTTTTAAAGAAGTATGCTTTGAAGTTTCAAATTGCCGTATCTTCTTTTTAGTTGGTTGATTGTGATAAAACCTAGCTTATAGTAACCAGTCTCAACATAAACCACTAGTAAAAACTTCATCGAATATCTTTTAGCTATAATGTATTTATATATACATTTAATATACTGGTAAGCTAATTCTACAGTTTCTTTATATGCATAAACAAAAAAGTACGTATAAATAAAATTTATACAGCCTAATATTAAATTGACCAAAATCATTAAATTATAAATATTGAAAAAAGATTCAAATTGTAGGAAAAAGTAAGCGTATATCGGAAACATACAATACCAAAAATTTTACACGTGTAAGAGTTCAATATTGACATCTGCCCTTATGTGTCTCCCTACATTCAGATTGTTTACTTAAACACCTACCCCTCTAGCTCCATTTCACACTTTACATTTGACCAGGCCAATGTATGTCCGGATGGAAAACTTCATTGCGTGATTTAAAATACACGTAGTTCCATCTATTGATGTAGTTTTGTGCAATTACTATGTGTTGAGTAGTTAGGCATTTCTTTGTTGTTGGAATACTAATACAAAATAAATTAATTTTTGAAAATATTAAATTTGTATGTCTTTTTATCTTCAATTTACAGAAACTCCCATTCTACAATTTTATTATATTTATATTGGGTTGAATTATGTTCATTTATTTTGGGTTGGATGGGATTATGTTAGATTATGCTGGGTTATACTGTGCTGGGTTTGGTTATATTAAGTTGGGATGGGTTATGTTAGGTTATATTGGATTATGTCAGGTTGGGTGATGTTGAGCTGAGTTATTTGTGTTGTGTTAAGTTTTGGGTTATGTTGGGTTGGATTATATAGGTTATATTGAGTCAATTTAGATCAAGTTGAGTGTGGTTGGGTTGAGTGATATTGGGCTATTTTTGATTATGTTGCGTTGGGTTTTGCTATGTTGTGTTATATTGGGTGTCTTGGGTTGGGTTATGTTGGGTTATTTTTATGTTAAACCAGCTTAATACGATTTCTCGCATAATACGCCACTTTAGGTCAGTCCCTGTAACTTGAGGCATATTTTCATATATTCTTTCAAGCTTAATACGATTCGTCATCCCGTTTAATACGCCATTTGTGCTGTGCACGCGCACACGTAATATCTCACGCGGTAGCGGCCAGTGACTAACTGAGCGAGCGACTGCCGGCCGCAAGAGCGCTCACTCACGTCCCCTCACGCCCCCGCCGCGCTGTTCTGCCCGTGTCGTCACTCGCCTTACCGCCTGCAGTCATTTTCTAGATTCATTTGTCGACTTACGTATTGTGTCGCATTTGTTTTCTATCATTGTTTTTGCATTTGTTTTCTATCATTTGTTTACTTACGTATTGTATCTGTGTTTGTTAAAAAATGACTACAATTAAACAAAAAGCATTGTCACTTCAAGAAAAAATGAAGATATTGAAAGTTTTTGATGAAAAATCACAAACAAAAGCCGTCACGGGACGCCTGGCAGATGTGAAACATCGTGTTCGTACAAGTAATATGCATAAAAGACAAGATTATTACAGGAACTAAATATAACATAATGAAAAAAATAAAAAGTATTACGAATTTCTTACAGAAAATGGTGACTTTATTTAATAAACATTTATTTACAATTAGTACAAAAATAATAAAGCACAGGTTATGCGTAGTAAACAACAGCGTCGAATTGAGTGAGGAGGGGGTCGCGTAGTCGGTTACGCATGGCGACACGTCGCCATACCGTACACTCTACTACATATAGACCATATATAAATACCTTGCTTGCAAGATAGATCGTTTTAAAAATCGCCACGACATTGTGTACCGTCAAATCGGTGGGGAATCGGAGACAGTGGCACAACAAGATGTTAATACATGGATGGCAACACTTCCTGAATTGTTGCAAAACTATGAACCGCGAAACATTTTTAAAGCAGACGAATTCGGTTAATTTTTAAATTGATGCCAGACAAATCCCATGTTTTCAAGGGAGAAACTTGCCATGGCGGCAAAGGAAGTAAAGAGAGATTGACTGTCCTGGCCTGTGCCAATTCGGATGGGTAGTAAAAGTTACGTTTGCTAGTGATTGGTATAGTGAGAAATCTACGTTGCTTCAAAAACGTAACATAAGACGCACAATCTCGAGCTTGGATGACCGGCCTTCGTTTCATCGACATCATTTAATAGATGAACATCTCCAAGCAAAAAGAATATCAAGCTTGTTTTGTTACCTCCAAATACGACAGGGCATTATAAAGATCCTTAAATATGGTTACGGAACATGAATGATATGCTATTTTAAAGCAATGGAAGACTCTGGTAGCAAACGAGCCCTAACTGTGATGCGATCCTAAACATTGCAGTGGCATAGGAAGCAATTAAGCCTAAAACCATACAAAATTATTTCAAGCAAGCAGGTTCCAGAAATAACGAAGTTGACGTCGTATTGGCAGAAGAAGAAACCGTGATAATGAAGGTTTTTCGAGATATTCTTCCATTGATGACAATCTTGCGCCCTACGTAATCCGATCACTTGAAGATCTTATTGAAGATGTGAACAACAGACAAAAAGAGGCCCTAAGTGATGATCATGAAGATGAAGAGGAGTCAATTCCAATTTTGTCAAACGCCCAGACACTATCAGCAGTTAACGATTTAAGGCGCTATGTAGCTTCTTTGGGCGAAAGCGAAGACGCACTGCAATATATTGAAAATGTTGTAATTAATAATGCATCAAAATCTTTTTGTCAAACCAAAATAAGTGATTACTTTAAGTAACGTAATTATAAATAATAATAAACTATGATATAACGTAATTTAAATATACATACATAACATAATAACTTACTAACAACTATATAAATATATAATTCAATATCTACACATATTTCGCTTTCTCGCTTAAGACGCGTTTTTGGCTGGGTCCTTTTGAAATAATCTTAAACAGGTGTTACTGTATGTTGGGCTATGTTGGATTAGGTTATTTTTGGTTGGTTACTCGGGTTATGTTCAGTTGTGTCGGATTGGGTTATCTTGAATTGGATTCGGTTGGGTTGAGTTATATTGGGTTTGGTTGGGTTAAGTTTGGGGGGTGGGGATTATTTTTGAGCTATGTTGTGTTATATTGGGTTTGGTTTAATTATTTAAGTGGTTCATGTTGGGTTGAGTTGGGATATGTTAGGTTGAGTTGGATTAGGTAATGTTCTTGGATAATTTGGGTTGGATTGGGTTACATTGTATTGGGTTTGGTTATTTTGCGTTATATTGGTTTGGGCTGGATTATTTTTGTTAAGTTAGATTTTATTCGGTTATGTTGGATTGTGTTGAATTATGTTATGTTGGGTTTGGTTTTGTTGGCTTGGCCTGATTTATGTTGGGTTGGATTGGGTTATGTTGAATTATGTTGGATTACGTTGGGTAGTGTGGGGTTATGTTGGATTAGATTGTCTTTGATGAGTTTCAATAATTAGTAACCTCACATTTTCATTCATGCATTCATATATGTTTTCTCCGCTTTTTAATTTATCTTTCATATGATTAATAACTACTCTTACAAGGGTTACAAGAAGGTATGTTCTAGTCACTTGTGGTTTACGTAGCGCTCATGGTATGAAAGATTTAAATGAGATTAAAATTGTTTCCACTATTATTGTTTTATTCTTTATCTTTTATGTTGTCGGTGCTTGAAGACCATAAATAAATTTACTGGCTACTGATGCCTCAATAAAGCCACATGTCGATGACGACGCTATTCTGGTAAGCTGGTCTGATCAATGGATAAGATCCCAATTAAAACTGGTTACCAAAAAACATAAAATAAATATTTAGTTTTAGTTTTAGACTTGAAAATATTTTTTTTAAAATTTTTTTGTTCAATAAGTTTTTCTTCAACATCAAGAAGCAAAAATTTATCTATTAAAAGTTTTCACTTTCGCTTTTTCATTTTTTTCTAAACTCCCGCAAACTAGGGTTTTTTGGAATTTATCGTAATTTTTCAACTGATAATGCACATTATTTATTAGAAAATAATTTAATTTTTACCTAGACTATACAACAGCTACAGTAAAAGTGCCTCTCGACGGTTACTTGCCCCGTTCCACGCTCCTTCGACCTTTTTCTACTTTTGAAATATCTATTTTTCAAGGACATTTACTGTACCTTTTGTATAATCTAGATGAAAATTAAATTATTTTCTAACAGAAAATACGCATTAGCTGCTGAAAAAATACAATATACTCGAAAAGATGTAATTTTCATGGGAGTAGGCAAAGCGGAAACTTTTAATGAATTCATGTTTACTTCTTGATGTAAGAAACTCGTTCAAAAATAATTTAAAATCCATCCACTGTAAATTGGTAGAAACCAACTTACAGTGAATGTATTTTTATTTTTTTTTTATTATTGTGTATAAACCTAAATACATCGAACTAATTTTCATTTTGGTTATAATATAAAAGAAAAAAAAAACTGGGAAAAACAGACTGTTGGGAAGCCTTGCATAAAAAGAAAAAGAAAACATTCTTAATCGATTTTATTTTAAATGCAGCCTGTTGCAGTCAAGGTTTCCTTGATGAGCATAACAATGAATGAATGTAAAATATAATTGGATATTTTTGTTAAATCAAAATGAACAGTTGGACATAAACAAAATAATATGTCGGTATTACGATGCTTGTGCAACAAAAGTATGTTATCATGAATGAGTGAACCGTGACAAAGGATCACAACAAGACGACAGGGTAGGGCCGACAAATACAACATTTGTTGCTTGAATTCTTATATATTGCCCTACAACCATCTCCCGACTATCTTACAAATAATACAGTATTACATATCGAAGTTAGAAAATATAATTGTACTTTGTAATTAGTCACAAACAATAAAACGTACAATAAATTATTTATATGCATTTGTCTATACATATCTCATTTTCTTTGTTCGTGGTATTTTGTTTATCTCTAAAATTTCCAAACTTTTTAAAATGATTGTCCAAATATCTACAGCAGTATGCACTTTAGGCTGAAAAAATCTCTCCACAGCGACTAGTTTAACAAAATAATGACAGAAAAACACAGCGACTCCTTTAACAAAATAATGAAAGAAAAACACAGCGACTCCTTTAACAAAATAATGACAGAAAAACACAGCGACTCCTTTAACAAAATAATGACAGAAAAACACAGCGACTCCTTTAACAAAATAATGAAAGAAAATACAGCGATTCCTTTAACAAAATAATGACAGAAAAATACAGCGACTCCTTTAACAAAATAATGAAAGAAAAACACAGCGACTCCTTTAACAAAATAATGACAGAAAAACACAGCGACTCCTTTAACAAAATAATGACAGAAAAACACAGTGACTCCTTTAACAAAATAATGAAAGAAAAACACAGCGATTCCTTTAACACAATAATGAAAGAAAAACACAGCGACTCCTTTAACAAAATAATGAAAGAAAAACACAGCGATTCCTTTAACAAAATAATGAAAGAAAAACACAGCCACTCCTTTAACAAAATAATGAAAGAAAAACACAGCGATTCCTTTAACAAAATAATGAAAGAAAAACACAGCGACTCCTTTAACAAAATAATGAAAGAAAAACACAGCCACTCCTTTAACAAAATAATGAAAGAAAAACACAGCGATTCCTTTAACAAAATAATGAAAGAAAAACACAGCGACTCCTTTAACAAAATAATGACAGAAAAACACAGTGACTCCTTTAACAAAATAATGAAAGAAAAACACAGCGACTCATTTAACACAATAATGAAAGAAAAACACAGTGACTCCTTTAACAAAATAATGAAAGAAAAACACAGCGACTCCTTTAACAAAATAATGAAAGAAAAACACAGCGATTCCTTTAACAAAATAATGAAAGAAAAACACAGCCACTCCTTTAACAAATTAACAAAAGAAGTATAGAAACCTGTATTTTACATGAAGATTCAGTGGTTTGACATGACACAATATTATTATTATTATTAAAGTTAAAAAACTGCTTATTTATAAACAAATTTTTATCAATAAAAACATTTTAATTAAATATTTTAAACTTCAATTACATAACATATGTTAGTTCTAAAACACGCCACTAGGTAATCTATTCGTTGCAAGAAAAAACATTTAAAAAAAACGGTCAAGCAAAATTAAAATTTGGATAACAAATATTCTATACAATTATCACATTTAATTGGATATAGACACTACTGATAATTTTTAATATTTACACTTTACAACGAACAATACAAATACATACGTGTTATACCTAAAAATAATTAAGCATACCTTCAGACTTTTGACGATGATTTCGCGAAACATGATTATATAACACGCACTTAGATTTATACATTTTGTTACAGACGTCACACTCGTATTCTTGCTTACTGTGCACTATGTATAAGTGATTTGATAAATAAGCCTTGCACTTGAATTCTCTGTTGCATTCAGCGCATATATATGAATCCGTTCCGTGTTTTTGTTCGTAATGCGTCTTTAATGCGTCCTTGCGTGGGTATGTCTCGAAACATTTGTCACATTTGTGGTTACCGTACTGAGAGTCTAAAAATATGGTTAAAAGAAACAAATTAAGTTTAAAGTGTTTTATTAAATAAAGTTTTGTTTTTTACCAAAATTCAGGCTATTTTCATAATAATTTTAAATTCTATTTCTATGGAATACTTTAAATCGGCAAGATGAAATAAAGAGTAGGTTGTATCCCGTTTTATTCTGCATAGATATAACATTCTAATCCATGAAACTGGCAGGCTTGGCAACATTGTTGAAAAAAGCTATGTAAAACTCGGAAAGAGCAAAAAAGACATTATTCTTTATTCTTTCATTCTGTGGCGATTATTCTCTCTCGAGAGAACTTTTACCAGTGTCAAGTTTAGACTTTTTGGTTAGGCAACACTGACTACATCACACTCTGAATATCTGTCACTATTGCTTGATAAGAAAAATAAACTAAAGAGCAAAACAAAAAAATTATAGATAGTACAAAAGTGACAATAGTGTATAAATAAATAATAAACGGAAAATAAGTATATATATATATATATAGATATATATATATATATATATATATATATATATATATATATATATATATATATATGTATATGTATATACAAACAAACATAAAAACAGATATAAAAATATACATGAATATAGAAGGACCCAGATTTTAATGTCGTTCTTTTTTATGCATTGAATGATTAAGTCTAGAATGGTTTTATTAGTAACAGATAAAAGGGATATACTGTGAATAGGTAATTGAATTCTTTGTTTTAATAATTTATAAATGAACGAAGAAAATTTATTATTTAATGGGCTTGCAAAAATGAGATGATTTAGATCGCCCTCACCAAACCCACAAACACAAGCTGGAGACTCTCTGACACGCAGCCTTGCCAAATGAGTGTAGAACAGTGATACAAATGCACGCGAGATACCACTGAGGTTTCCTTTCGAGAAAAAACTAATTTTGAAAACCACGCTTTTGAAGGAATAGAAGATTGGATCTGGAAGTATCCCGCATCCGTGATCTGGGACGATCTTTCCCATGCCCTTTGCTGATTAGACACCATCCTGGAGTGAGCTAGGGGAAGGAGATCTTCAATGAAATTAAGAGTGAAACATGGATTCTCGTTCACGGCCGGGCTTTTGCGTCAACTATTTCATTACCTACTATACGGTAGTGAATAAGAATCCACGCAAGAACGACATTCGATCCCGATCTGTCCAAATCAAGCGTAAGATGCTTGATCGAGAGAGTAAGAACTACAATTTACTGAAAAAGGATTGGTGAGAAGGGACTCTAAAGAACTTAAAAAGTCGGAGAAGATAAGAAGCTCGCGAACCTTTTTAAGCTGAGCTTATCTCAAGACCTCTACAATAGCTCTACATTCCCCAGAAAATACCGAACAATCTTTTGGGAGGTGAAAATATGCTGATTGAGTGGTAGCCGGGCAATAAAAAAACGCACTTACGTAGCCGTCTTTTAGGGGTTTTGATGTGTCTGTGCATATTCGCGTCCAATCCACCCATAAATTATTTAGGGTGGAATTGAACAGCGAACTGGCGTTACTGGACTTCTTACCAATTCCGAAACACAAATGTATATTTGGCCTGTGAATTACCGAGTTAAATGGAAAACTATAGAGAGGAGAGAGAGGAATTTTGATAAATTGTGTTTGAGAGGGATTTGATTTTTTTGAAGCTGATCGTGAGGAGAGGATGAAGCTTAGAATGTCAAAAAGAATCATTATTAACCAATCTGGAAAGAAGGGTTACTTTTGCGAATATGAACCTAACCGCTTTCAAGAGAAATCGATGAGCTAGGTATTGACGATGGAGGGATATAGGAGGTTCCACATATTCTACTTCCATGCTTCTGCATCTACTTACTGCCACGATCCTCAGAGCTTAAGACTGAATACGAGTCAATTTGGTGGCATTCGATTTGGAAATAGGGTCAAGGAGGAATGAGCAATAATCCAGATGACTGCGAGTGAAAGAATTGTACATAAGTTTTAGAGTGGTAGGGTGAGAGCCCCACCATACTCCAGAAACAGTACGAAGAATATTCATGTTAGTCTGGCGTCGGGTAATTAGATACTCAATGTGAGTGTTCCAGGATAATTTCGAGTCCAGGAACATAGCAAGGAATTTAGTCTGGAGAGGATAGGGATATTTGAAAAGTTGAAGGAGATGAAAACAGGTGGAATTATTCTTTTTCTAGTAAAGATCATTACAGTACTCTTGGATAGCGGAATATCCATACCGTGAGAGTTTACCCATTGGCTCAAGTTAACGAGGGCAGAATTTAAAGCATTTTCTGCAACCGCAATTGACTTGTCAGAGGTATATAAAAGTAAATCATCAGCGTACAGCAGTATACGACAAAATGGATTAACAGAAGAATGAATTTTGTGTGAATATATGTTGAAGAGGATAGAATTTAGGATTGAGTCCTGGGGAAGGCCACGCCAGATCGATCTTGGTAAGGGCCCCAGTAACCCACTGGGAGCTCGGACAACGATTGATCTGTCTAAGAAGAGGTTGAGGAGGAAATTAGAAATCTTTTTTTGGAAAACTAAGTTCTCGCAATATTTGTCTGAGAACAGGGAGATTTACATTATCATAAGCTACAGAAAGGTCAAGAACGACAGCTACGAGGAATCCTTGTTGGGAGAAGGAGAGCCTTATATCAGTGGTCAGGATGTTGAATTTATCCATCGTGCTTTTAGCTTTTCTGAAGCCAAATTGATGATGTGGGATAATGGAATGGTGTTCAGTAAGCCATTCTAATTGATTTTTAATCAGATTGGAATTATTACATTTTTGTTATTATTTTCTTTTCTTATTAACAATTCTTTGCATATTAAAAACAAAATATATGCATATTTATGAAGATAGATTTTTTTGTTTTGTATTATGCTACAAATTGTTCACCGACTGCCAATCACTGAATTGTTGGCTTTTATTTTATTTTACATTCTAACTATTTTAAAAATGATTTTCTATTTCTTTAACGCCAGGACCGTTTTTATTGGCCTTCTTTTAACATGCAATTTTGTACGTACATTCTTATAAACATGAACTTTATGAATATGTTAACAAATTATTTCCTCATCCCATCAACGCGTGCACCCCCCTACGTACCTACAGGCTGATGATGGCTCAAGACATGCCTACGCAGCATTTGTGTGGATTTGTACATTTTCTTACAGACATCACACTCGAACTGCTGTTTGCTGTGAGTGTAGCGTGTGTGATGCAATAAATAGGCCTCGCACTTGAATTCCTTTTTACACTCATTACACTTATGCGAATCTGTTCCGTGTACTCGTATGTAATGTTGCGTTAGTGAGCCTTTATGATGGTACTTTTTTGAACACTTGTCACATGTGTAGTAGTCTAAATTAGAATCTGTAACAATTCAGAAATAATAAAAACTCTAACCTATTAAACAATTTATTTAGTACCTATTTAAAGTTGTATATGTGTGTACAGATGTTGGTTAATTGACATAGCAAAAATTGTTTTCGAATTATTCTCAAAACTATAAGACGAAAATGAACTGAAACCTTTTTTCATTTAAGGCTTTTGATTACTGGGAAATAATTTATTTCACATTTTTTCAATTAAATTACATTTAAACGTTTCATTATCACAAAAAGAATCTTTAAGGAAAAGGCTAAAGAAAAACATTGAATTACCAGTAAAATCGATTTTCCTTTTTCTATAATAATATTCGTATCACTCAATATTCAAAGACAAATGGTGCATTGTGTCGTATTGCCTGCACTGCTAGATGCTCAATCCCTGGATTAAGAAATACGACAATAATACAGAATGTTTCTAGAAATGACCATATTTAAAAAAAAATAATCTAAATTAAGAAAATCAAACACTCTGATAATCCATTTGGGACACTACTGGTATTTACAAATTGGCGGCAATTTGAAACTTACGTGTCACACTTAGATGAATTGAATACATTACAACACAATTATGATCAGCTTTATTAGCATTTTACGATGAAGCTCCATCCTGAACTACTGTTTACAATTGGTTTAACGAGCTTAAGCGTGATCGTACCAATCTTAATGATGATTTGCCTAAGGGACATCACTCAGCAGCGACAACTGAAGATAACATCAATGTTGTGCCGGTGCATATGCAGGTGTAGGGCATGATAGAGGGTAGGGAGTAATAATTATTTTTACGTGCTAGGTGGATTTTATTGTGCTAGGTAGGGTTTAGTGTGCTGGGTGGATACTTTATGATCTAACTCAAAAATACAATAACTCAAAAATACCATCGGATTGATTGGTGTCGTGAAATAGTCAATGAAGGTTTATCGAACACTGCATTCAAAATCGTCACATGTGAGGAAAGCTGATTATACTATTCACGCCATTCCACCCAGATTTTGTCTCAGGGCCTCTCCTGGAACCTGTAATATCCCCTTTATACAAAAGAAGAAACCTTCGAAGGCCCTCTAATAATATCTACCATCGAGTCTTTTCACCCAACTGCGTTAGAGACTGTCTCTTCACAATGAATCATTTAGTATCTCCATTTTTTCGAGGACACATCTTTGCATTCGCTCTAAATGTCTCAAGGATTGGCCCATTCTCAACCAAGTCACGGTGACTAAAGAAACTGTGATTCGACTCTACCATTAGTACGCATGCTCTCCAACATAACTCTATGCCAGGGTTTCACACCCGTTTTTTTGTTGAGGCTCCCCGGAGTATAAATTATATTTTCATGCCACCCCCCCCCCTTTGATTTAGTAAATTAAATAAAAATGGTAACTGAAGTTTATAAATACACAAACTTACCTTTTAACAGTGAGACACAATAATTTTACACACTCAAACTGATTTCTCAACAAAAATCTACACCAAAAAGTCAAATTTATCGCAAGTTTGTGGTAATAGTAGTGAATGTGATATTTAATTTCATTAATTTTATGCATGTAAATTAAACATTACATTGTAATGTTGTTTGTATATTTTTTTGTTTTTTCTTTCTAAAATGCAAATGCTTTCCACCCCCCTTGACATCTCTCTATGCCCCCCTTGGGAAGCGCGCCCCCCTGGTTGCGAACTCCTGCTGTATGCATATCGTCGTGCTCACTGCTGTGAAATAGTACTTGGTTCATGTTCTTCGTCGCGAAACCCCAGGAACACGCTGGAATATCTTTCAGTGCGAATCTAAACAGACTGGCACAGAATGCGTACACCATGTCCTGTTAAAAACTGTGAAGTGTGTAATATTTAACAAGCAAGTTTTTACTGAACCACCAGGGCATATTAGGGGAAAATAACCTGGTTATTTTCCCTTGGAGTGGGAGAAAAACTACCTAAACTGCAAATAAGCATAAACAATTTCTATCAATAAGGGATTCCTCTGCCAAACATTCAAAATAAGTTCGTAAGGTCAGCAGGCAGAAGATCAGCCATAACCAGCATAGCATCCGTTGAACACATTCTGTAAGCTTTAGACCGCACCAACATTGGCGCATGCTGTGACCTAAGCTCAACTCGTTTAACTTGCTGGATCCCAAAACGTCAAGTAGCTCAAACCAATGGCGCATAGGTTAATATACCTAGATATATTGCCATATTGATGGTAAAGCTATTCAGCCCACAGCCGGCTCCGATAAGTCGGATCATAGCGTGAAAGGCAACCCGAGCCTTCTCATCGATGTATCGCATCTGTGTTAAAAAACTCCGATGTGAATCCAGGACCATGTTCAATATCTGACCTTGTTTCGCACATCTATCTTGAAACCGGCCATCGCCGCAGATAGCTTCTTGGCCAGCCTGACTATAAAGTGGACAGTCTTGAACTTTGATGGAGCAAAGCTAAGCTTGTTCTTAGTGGCCTAGTCATGTAATCTGGCAAGGGAGTCCGCTGCCCGATTCCCTATTTCTCGATCCACCGACTATCAGTAGAGTTTCATGACATTCCACAGAATAGGATCGAGCACTGACCCCTGCAGGCAATCCCTGATTAGTGTATTCGGCACTTCTGTGTCTCCATCCTGCAAATAGACAGTTCAATCGCAGAAATAATCCATAACAATCTGGCGGAGATCTGCTGACACTCCCTGAGACTCTAATATGGACAAAATGGCATTATCATACGTGTCGAAAATGTCCATAAAAATACCAAGTATGTATATGTCTGGACTTGACCCAAGAAAAAGCTCTTGAAATAGCATCCGACGTGGACATCCCAGATTGAAAACTGAATTGGTTTTCTGAACGCGGAGAAGGAGACAGTTGCACCAATAAACGCACTACCAGTACTCGCTCGAGTAACTTCCCGAAGGCTGGAAGGAGCGTAAAGGGTCTATAAAATTTTGGCTCACTAGGGTACTTCCCATTACTCTTCAGCATGATTTTAAGCCTCCGTCTCCTAAATTCCACACCTTCAGAAAGTGTTCCTCGCAGAGATTGCGGCTAAAGATCACGAGTATCTTATGTGCCGCAGTATTCCATACTACTATAATGATCCTATTATTGATTCTGCCAAAGCCTGGACCCTTTTCGAATCAAGGTTCTTCACGATGTCATCCAACTCAGAGTGATGCAACTCCAGATTAGAGCTGCAAGCCAGAAAAATGCTTATTACATTTGTAATAGATCAGAACAAAGCAATGTCGAAAGGTACTCAAGAGTCTCCCGAATGTTCCCGGTATATAAACTGGATATACTGTTACGAATCCGAAACTAAGGTGCAGTTCGCACAGTGGGTGTTCTTTCTGATGAGTTGCCTACAAAGGTGAGGAAAAGATGAAGTGCTGGAAAAAAGGTGGTCGCCTTGTTCCTTGGGAATTATTATGCCATGACTGTTTTGAAAAATAAAAAAACAATTACCGACAAATCTTTTTTACTAGTAATTATGAGTCCGTCGTTTTAGAAACATTTCGAAAGCAACGCCCTCCCAGTAGAATCCTCCTTCAGCTCAATAATGCCTCTGCATACTCAGCCAGATGAATGACCAAATTTGAAGTCAGATGTAGAAAGTATGGGTCATCCGCCATACAACCTCGACCTCGTACCATACAATTTCTATTTATTCTCAAGGCTAAAAGATAAAATGTGAGGAAAATGATCCCCAGACACTGAAGAAGCGGTGACTGCCTTCAAAAAAGCTTTGTAAGAGACGTCCAAGAAAGAGTGGGTCGACTACTTCTTTCAGTTGATCGATCGGTTAATGAAATAATACATTGAGTGCCAGGGAGACTATTTTGAAAAACATACTAAATTAAATTACAAACTTACTAGTTGGTTCCATTTTTTATATTCTAAAAACTTTGTTACCGAGTTTTGTCAAATCGTCTTATTGTTGTTGTATAATCGTCTTATTTTATCTATTCATCATTTCATTTCATTGTCTCCCTGGTGATCTGTGCACTATTTTATTACATTGTCCCCTGGTACTCTATGTATCATTTCATTTCATTGTCTCCTTGGTAGTCTATGCACCATTTAATTTCATTGTCTCCCTGGTAGTCTATACACCATTTCATTTCATTGTCCCCTGGTACTCTACATATCATTTCATTTGATTGTCTCCCTGGTAGTCTATACACCATTTAATTTCATTGTCTCCCTGGTACTCTATACACCATTTCATTACATTGTCCCCTGGTACTCTATACACCATTTCATTTCATTGTCCCCTGGTACTCTACGTATCATTTCATTTCATTGTCTCTTTGGTAGTCTATGCACCATTTAATTTCACTGTCTCCCTGGTAGTCTATACACCATTTCATTTCATTGTCTCCCTGGTGCTATGTATACCGTTCCATTCGACGGAACCACTCCTTGGACGTCTCTACAGTTGTTTGGAAGGTAGTCACTGCTTCTTCACCCTTCAGGCATTGTATTCTTCCAGGTAGTTTTTGTTATTGGGTATAAATAACAATCGCATGGTGCGAGGTCGGGGCTTTATGATGGATGAACCGTAATTTCTATATGCTAGACTGTGATATCCGCAGTCGAATATTTAATCATCATAAAAATATTGATGAATACATACTTTAATAGGTCTTCGTTTGATGCCACATGTGATCCCACTGAAAATTTTGTTTTTATTCTCTATTATAATCTGCAATCAGCATTTGCTTTTAGCGGATGTTTTGTGGGCGATAGGTCAGGTAGAGTGTGCCCTCCAATGAGAGCATCTACTCGTAATCAGGAGATTAGGACATCCTTTCTTTTGAGGCGCTTCTGATAACTACGAGTAAGTAGTTCAGTTGCGAGTTTGTTTGGGTGGCGTTCCAGCCTCTCTCTGTATCTTTCTGTCATTTGTGTAAACTCCGATTTCACAGTGTTCATACCCAACTGTTCATGTATTTCCATGTTAGTGATGTACCATGGGACATTCGAGATTGAGCGCAGTCCCCTGAAAAATGTTTACTTTTTTATTTAAGCCCCCGAAGTGATTCTGATAAGTGTTCCGTTTTGGGTATTTGGCCACAGAATACAAAAAATTAAAGAAAGGTGTACAAAAATATATAATGTAATATAAAATTAATTAAACTTTATAACATATGTACACTATTAGAAATCACATATTCTTTCAATGAAAAAGTGTTGGGTACTGATTGGTACACGCATGAAGTAGGATTCCGTAGTTTTGCACGTCTCTTAAAATTGTTGACGCGAGTTAACCAAAATAATTTCCTTTGAAAGTTTTAATCCAGAGTTCGTAAGGTGCTTTGGAGTTATTTCATATGAATTTTGATGAGTTAACAGAATATTTACTATTTTAGAATTATTGCCAAAATTTTGCAAAAAAGTTTGTTATCTTCAGATGTTCATTTAAAGCGCCTAATGCTTTGTGCCCAGTTCTTTCTAGAATTTTACAGATTTGTTGAATGCAAAAGTTTGAAATATTGTCTTATTTATTTTAATTTAGGCGCGATCCCGAAATATACCAGGGAAACTCACACTGAATGACACTCAAAAGTGGTCTTCGTTCTAATGTTAAATTTCAAGGTGATATTTATTTTTATTCGTAAATAAAATATTTAACTTTTCCTATGGGTAGAAATAATTAACAGCCTAAAAATATTGTTACATAACTTACATTTCAGAATTACCCTGTTCAGAGTCAGGGGTACTCAACACATTACCTCTTTTATGGATAGATTATTAGGTAAGTAACAAATTAAAAGCAACGAACCGAAGCAAGTTTCATTTCCATAATTGCAAAATTTCATAGGTACTAACAATAATTACTTACATTTCGTCTTGTACAATAATACATATTTTATTTTTTTTAGCTGATAATAAAAATTCTATAAAATAACGCATTTTGTTTAAAAAATTTAAACTGCCTTAATGGGAAGTACCAAAATTCAAAATTTAACAGGAAGTATTCTCAAACATCTTACAGTGAATTGTAGGTTTTTAAAATTACTTTGAAATGTCTTTATTTGGTAACGATACTTGTATTTAACATATTTAGGTAAATCGCTAATAAAATTAGTCATAATCTAATTAAATATTATTACCACTATTTTAAATCACATTTTCTATCAGCCTTCACATTTTGGAACTTTTGGTATGAAATATGATAACATCTATACACACGCACGAAGATATACACACTGTGCACAAAAATCCTTAAAAATGTACGTTGTCATCTTCATTTAGTATTGTTTAGCATTATGATTTTCTATGGGTATTTTTTCACTATAAATAGTTTAATTACATCATCGTAATCTTTTTTCTTGGGAAGTATAAATTTAAACTGTGATGCGTTCTTAATTGTATTCCAAAAAGTTTACGTGTAGTAAGTCTCCTCGTTTTTATAACTTTCTTAATAAATCCAATAAGTATGTCCATTTTTTTCTGTTGCCATACTTTACAGTATCACAACGATGCCAAAAAAGTATTTACTACACTGTAAACTTTTGTAATACAATTAAAAACACATCACTGTGTACTTTACAGTATCACAGCAGGAAGAAATGGATATACTTTGGAAATGTAAATAATGACTCTTTAAATAAAGAGTCGTTAATGGTTTAATCTCCATCCTTATTTTTTCCTTCTTCTTCATCTTGGTTATTATTTTCAATTACTTCGTCAGCATTTTCTGTTTCATTTTCATTATTGTCATCAGTTCCAAGTACTGTCTTATTTCTCAAGGCATAACCTTCTTTCTTGTACTTGGTGTCTTCTTCTTTAGTTTTATTATCATGATTAGTTACATTACCAGTTTCACAATTGTTCAATTTATGACTGTCCTGGGGTTTGATTTTACTTTGGGGCTTTGTCAGATAAGAGACTTTTGTAATTTTCTGTTGGGGCATCATTTTATGAAATACCAACGCCTTCATTAGCAATGTTCATTTTGTTTTTTCTTTATCAGTCTTCTTTCAAAGATACATTTTCTTTTCCTTTGTTATTTTTACCATCTTCTTTATTTTTATTTTTAATTGAAGTGGTTGAATTTTTGTCATGCAATATATGTATATCAGTTCCAACTTTATGTACTTTTTGTTGACTATCATTCATCTCATCTTCTTTACGACATGTAATTCAGATGGAATTACATTCTACTACGTCTATATCGAAATCATTAAAATATTGGTCAGTTTTCATAACCAAAATAATCGAATAATATCAGTGTCGCTATATATATTCGTTATGTTTAAATTATAACTTAGGGAGTCATCTGAGTCTTGTCGTGGTCGTATTAACTTATTATTGTTCAATTTTTTTGGCTTTAATCATGTCTGACGGTTCTGGTGTTAAATCTTGATGAATTGCAATCAGCTTCCTCATTGAACTTCCTTCTTTAGTTACTTTTCCCTAGACTTCTTGTTTTTTAGTTATTTTTTCTTTGTCTTCTAATAATTTTCTATGGACGCAACAATTTATGGGCGCCTTTAGCCACTAATTCTATTTTGTGGAATTACTGTCTTTTTCATGTTACGGAATTTTTTCAAAATTTATTTGTATGTCTGAAATTATGCATATTTTTAGAGTTGACTTTGCTCGAATTGTAGGCATTCTGGTAAATACATTATCTGATTTGGTAAAAGAGATATTCTGGTTATCTTCTTTAGAAAGTTGAAGTCTGAAAGGTGATTTTATTAGTACCTGAATCAGTAATTTGTTGGTATAATGTGCCCAGTTCTTCACGAGTAACTCCAGTGATAACTAATTCTTTATTCAGAACGCCAACAGACATATATTTCAAAGACCTTGGACTTTTTGAATTCAGTTGTATCTGTGGATAAGAAGTTTTCATCTTTCCCCGTTGAAACTTTTCAAAAGCTGCTGGGTCATATTAGTCTACCAGTATTTCGTGACTTTTAAGTGGATGAATCCCAGTTTTTTAAAGCCATTTTTTATTATATTGGGATTTATATCTTGTCACATTTCGGCAAACGTTTGGGAACGCATGAGCTTCAACATTTTTATATTTACATCGTGGCGCTGCCATGCTACTGATTTTACATCCCACTTATTTTTAAATGATTTGAATACTGCAAAATTGACGGGCTGTAATAAGTGAGACGTATGTGGTGGCAGCTTGAGGATCATTATTCAGTGTTGAGTGGCCAATTCTACAACATTAGCAGATACATGTGTAGAATGTCCATCATTAGTTGTGAGCACTGGTCATTCTTCACCTAAGCTTCGAATCAGGATATTTTTCATGTAGCTATAGAAAATTGTTGACTTTATCCATCCCTTAGCATTTGCCGCATAACATAGCTCAAAGTCCCAGCTTGTGGTTTGGATCTTTCAATGGTCCCACATGTTTTTTCCTTTGAACACTATCAAAGATGATAGCATTCACCATTGGCACTTGCAGTTGTTAATACTGTTAAATTTTCTTTTCCGGTTCCGCAAGTAGTACCTGAGCATGGTATCGCACCAACTACTTTTCTTCTTGTCTGAGACAACGAAGTTCACGCAGCAATGTTATTCTGAAACAGATATTATTTTTAACATTCTTAACGTTCTAGAGTATCAGAAAATAACGTCTGCAAAATAAAATATTTTTTAAAATATACTTAGTAACTTTCGGCGGCACTTAAGATTCTTGAAGTCAACATTTTTTATTTTTAGGTTATTATCTGTTTGTCTAAATGAACAAGCTTCTAATAAAAACTCCTAAGCGATTACAATGTATTTTGCTATGTTTAAATGTTTGCATGTTTGCATGTACCTCAAAATTCTTATCTCTATACGAGCAAAGCCACTGACAAAGGCTCACAAAGTGTCATTTTATCTTTCGTGTTGATCGAATTACATACACATGACAAGAAACCTTTTATATATTAAAGTTCGATTTTATCGGGAGGACTCAAATTAAAAAAATTTTATAGGAAGTTAAAATAGAGTGTTTTAATCTATGTAATGATGTAATAAATACAACAATCTAACATTAAAAAGACAATACATTGTTTATTTTACCAAAATTCCAAGTAATAGATTTCGGGTTTATTTAAAAAATGCAAAAATGCACTCGCTTGAGAAAATGTCACACTGGACAAGTTATGGTAGCGACATGGTCAACAGAAGTGGCGAAGGGAACTAAGTTGGCGTATAGGTGAATGTTACAAATACAAAAATAATGTAGTGTTTAATGAGAATTCATAATTTTCGGGAAAACCCTATTTTCAAAAGTTTTAGAAACTTTGAATTTTTTCATATTTTTCAATAACGTGGTTAAAAAATTAGAGGTTGGGGATACATTGCACAACATTTTGAAAATTAATAGTATATATTTAACTTTTATTTTTTAATAATACAGTGGATTTCAGTTATTGCGATGACTAAAGGACTTTTAAAATATAGCGATATTACTTCTCGTAATATATGAATACAAGGATTCGTGATGCAAAATAATATACAATTTACATACACTATGTATTCATTAAACAAGGCTTCTTTGTAACTGATCTGTATTGCTAAATGGCCTAAATAACCAACCTACAAGCCAGCAACAAAACAAAAGATAACAGCTGTCAACAAACAAAAGTTTGGTGCTAACAAGTGTTGATCATTTTTGCACTTTTGTGTTCGTGCTGATTGAATTACAAAAGTTCATACAAACATCTGCATACGATTACTAAGAATTTGTTACAAAAAACTTCCTTAAAACAGTAACCAAAATCGACGCTACATAAAATGTTGTTATACCCTAGGAAACTTCGTTAACGTTGCCAATTACCAGAAAACCAAACATGTTATAAATGAAATCCACTGTATTGCAAATATTATGGTTAAAATATTCCCTTTAATTCCTGACAGTTTCCACAATTTTCCACCTATTTCCATAACAATCAATAGTAGATGTTTCAGAAGGAGACCTCAGTCAATATGTAGCAAAGTATTAAAAAATATTTTTAATTGCAGAAAATTTTTTTTCACACACTTTGTTAAGTGAGATATTGTTGTGCAGCTCTTTCAAAGTTAAATTGGGGCTTTATTTATCATTTCTCAAGTTCAAGCTCGCATTAAGCTTTAAATTGATATGCAATGTGTCCCCGCACTCTAATTTTTCATTCGTTTATTTAAAAAATTTTGATAAATTACGATTATAGCATTTGATCAGAACATTAAATCAAAATTAACTTGTACTGATAAATTCGACAGATACACGCAACTATGTAACCCTACTTTATGCACATTCAGTTACGAACTTGATTGGCTTTGTAAAGAAATAGTATATTATCATAAAGTTCCTGCACTTATCCATCAGTATGAACATGAATAATCAATTACACACAACCAACTTGAAATTACTCTCAGCTTTCCTAACAGGCTAATAACATGAATAACCAATTACACACAACCAACTTGAAATTACTCCCAGCTTTCCTAACAGGCTAATAACATGAATAACCAATTACACACAACCAACTTGAAATTACTCCCAGCTTTCCTAACAGGCTAATAACATGAATAACCAATTACACACAACCAACTTGAAATTACTCCCAGCTTTCCTAACAGGCTAATAACATGAATAACCAATTACACACAACCAACTTGAAATTACTCCCAGCTTTCCTAACAGGCTAATAACATGAATAACCAATTACACACAACCAACTTGAAATTACTCCCAGCTTTCCTAACAGGCTAATAACATGAATAACCAATTACACACAACCAACTTGAAATTACTTCCAGCTTTCCTAACAGGCTAATAACATGAATAACCAATTACACACAACCACTTAGGAATTACTCCCAGCTTTCCTAACAGATTAATTATATGAAGAAATGTTATTCAGTACAAAGTGCATAATAATTTACTGTAATTTTTTTCCGATTTCAAGATTTGTAAGATTTTTTAAAATTTCATAGATATTAAGGCATAATTTTAGTAGTTACGATATTTTGGCTGTTGATGTAAATGTTTAAGAAAGACTAAGAAAGAATTTACAATGATACACTTATAAGTGATCAAACAAATAAGGGCCATGTGCAGCTGGATTTACACCAAATAGATTTTATTTTTGCATTTTCTAAAGCACAATACTTCATGAGTATTCTGTGAAAATTTCAAATTGATCCGATAAATAATTTTAAAGATACCCTATATACAACTCACATGTACAACTTTGCGATCACAAAAACGTTGTTGTCTACAAATTAATATTAATGATAGCCTGTCATACTAATTTGCAGACGATGACTTTTTTGTCATCAGAAAGTCGTTGAAAAGTTGTACGTGTGTGTTGCGCCTTAATATTTATAGGCAGTTGATCTCAAGTGGCAAAGAGGAGCATTATGAACCGGTCTGTACATCAGGGTAATTATACGATTTATCCACAATTAAATGAAACTACTACTATTCTTCTCTAGAAATCTTTGCTAACAGCCCTCCTGATGATGTTGTAATACAATGAAACCTAGGTTGTGGTAAAGAACATAAAGAAAGTAGAAATAAGACTACATCACATAGTCTCATTTAATTGTAAATAATGAATTTCTACAAAATTAACGCCACATATATTCAATATACGATTTATGTTTTACTTTGTGCTCGATGTTATTCAACTGTAATTTTATAGGTATAAACTGTACAAAATTTCTTTTCTAGTTATATTTTTAGACTTTGGACCCATTGCAATAATAAGAATTTAGATTTAATATTTTTGTTGTAGTCAAATTGAGCAGTTGATAGTTGTGCGTGGAAATAAAATAATTTTTAAAAACTTATCGTACCATTATAAATTATACAAAATACCCCATGTAATTGATACAAATAAAGTTTCAAGAGAATTTGGAAGACAGATATTATTTGTAATATTAATTGTGTGATATTAAGAAAAAAAATGTTTTCAACCTGAAAACAGCGGAACGTCATGACAGTACATCTGCTAAAAAACTGAAATTACAAGGCTATGATGTACCAGAATTCACTCATATGAAATTCGGAATAAGAAAAATTGTTTTTTCTCTTATATGTTGTTCTTGGTATAAGCTATTACCATACCAAATTTCATCAAAATCCGTTCAGTAGACTTTGCGAGATTGATGCACAAAATAGCATATAGAAAGATAAAATTCTAAAAAGAAAGTTTTCCAGCTTCTATTATCATTCTATATGCTAAATCTCTCTTTTTAAAATATTTTCCGTACATGGAAATCACTCTTTTACAGTTTTATTATATGTAATGTAAAATTCCAGACAGCAAGTGTTCACGGTCTCGGATTTAAAATAATATTGGTGTGGTGACAATTGTGCTAATGAATTAATTCCGTCATGTTCTTTGATAGGGCTTCAGAAGATATAAACAGATGCTATACTTACAACATGAGTATTAGGGATTGGGTATGAGGGCTTGTAAAAGTTATTTTGAGAAAATTACATACGTGATATTTCTCGAACAAATCATAAGTTTCTGTATAACTGTCACAGAATAGTTACAAACAACGTTACTAAATAAGAAATTATAGCAACAACTAAAGCTGAAAATACTGAAAGCAATAAATTGATCACATCCGGAGATGAAACGTGGCAAAAATTCGGGTACGTCTTCATTTGGCGTTTCTTCAATAATTGGTTATTTAACTGGTAAATATGGGAAAAGATTGTACTGTATATAAATGGCAAAAGTATGTATTGTAAAGTATGCGCGTTTTGAATACCAAAAACACTACAGAACACAAAGATTGGTACGAAGAGCACAGAAATTAATATTGTACAAATCGCAAAGTGTCATCAGGGAAAATGGTGGCGGATGCAATTACTCAAATGTTCAAACAGTCGGAAAAAAAATTTGATTAAATACCTGAATTATATTGAAGATGGGGGCTCTAAAACTTATTCAGGTATACTAAAAAAGAGCGTACAGGAAAAGTTCAAAAAAGAACGGGGACTCGACCACGCATATTCAAAAGAAAAGCATTAGGTCTTGGGGAATTTGGGAATAATACACCTATGATAATATACAAAAAAATTAGGGGCCGTGTGCAGTTGGAACTACGCTAAAATTGAATTTTATTGCATTTTTTAAAACACAATATTTCACGAATATTCTGTAAAAATTTCAAATTGATCTTATAAATAAATTTAGAGATACCCTATAATAACTGTAGGGTCTTTTCGGGCACAACTCACACGTACGGATTTCCGACGACAAAAAAGTCATCGTCCACAAATTGGTATCGACGATAGCCTGTCATTGGTTTCATACTAATTTGCAGACGATAAATTTTTGTCATTGGAAAGACGTATGTATGAGTTGTACCTTAATATTCATAGATAGCAGATAGAAGCATCATGAACTAGTGTGCACATCGGAGCAATTTTATGATCTATGATTTACGTTGTGCTCTATATTATTCAACTGTAATTTTATAGGTATTAACTGTACAAAATTTCTTTTCTAGTTATATTTTTAGACTTTAGACCCATTGCAATAAGAAGAATTTAGATTAAATATATTTCTGTGGTAGTCAAACTGAGCAGTTCATAGTTGTGAGTGGACATAAAATCATTTTTAAAAACTAATTGTCCTATTATAAATTATACAAAATATCCCATATAATTGATACAAGTAGAGGTTGACTTAAAGGATGATCGATAAATCAACAGTATATTATGGCTTGGTAACATGCTGAAATTACGATTCGCTTGAAAATATGAAAAATACAGCATGGGCAAAGTATTATATGTTCAAACGTGAGGATTCACAACACTCACAATAGTGAGTTCAAACAAATGGTGAGATTGATTCATATAGTCATGATTATATCTCCATGCCTCGTGATGTTTCGACTTAGTAGTGATAATCTACCATCAAGATGTTTCGGTGGGTTCTGGTACTGGTGTGGAAGTAAGTCCCAAAACTCTCAATAGAAGCTCTACAATTACTGAAATTGCCGCAAATAACTTTTAGATTCAATGCATATCGATATACTGAAAAAATTGATATGGAGCGTATACATCTTAAAGACCAACGTACAAACGAAAACACTCGAGAAGGTGGAATAATATGGAGACAACAAAAAATCAACTTCCGCATTGGCAGAAAATCTATTGTATAGCCAGGAGTAGATGACTATGTAAACAATTTAATAAATTACATTTGCATTCATTATTTAAGGATGAAATTTTAAACATGTTTTTCTCAAAGCCACATTTTCGGAAATGGTGGCCCCTATATTTTAAAAACTACCAGAAGAGTTCAGATGAAATTTATATAGCACATTCTAGGCATTAAAATCTTAAGCCTGATAGAAAAAATTTTTTGAAGAAAACTTTTATTTTTTATAAACAATTAACGAGCAAATTTTTCCTCAAAATTCATAACAACGATTCTAATACTGCCATATATAATTTTGCAAAAAATTTGAAAAACGAAAGCTTCGATCAGGCAATATTTACTCAGTAAGCTTACATTTCAGATGTTTTTAGCATTTCGACTATAAAAAAAATAAACATTCCACAAGCCTCTACTAAATTTTAACTAGCAATTTTTATGATGAAACACTGAAGACAAAGATTTTTTTAACCAAAACTTCCATTTTTTATAAAAAATTTACGAGCAATTGTTTTTTTCAAAATTCATAACAACAATTTTATTTTATTTATCTACTTTAATGTATTTAATTGATACATGTGGCAAACTTATTGCTAATGAGCATTCTCTTACAGCAAACCATATCACCTGTTCAGCCCCGCTCGACGAACGGCCGGGAATCGAACCCGAGTCTCCGCGATGTGGCGCATTGTCAAAGGCCATATGCCTTGTGATCAACTCAACACACACCTTATTTATTGCGAATAAGTAGGTACCTATTTTGAGTTAATGATTTTTTTCTTTTTAGTACCTTCTTTTTTGAAGTTGATTTTTTAAAAGATATTTTATAGCAAGTGTTAAACTTGCTTTTATTTAGGACTATAAAGTCTTCCTAAAACATATCACATGTGCAGCGTTATGTTTAAAAGTGTAAACATTGCAAAATATTATAACTAACTTATACTAAATTCATTCAGTATTTAAGTTTACTTTGGCATTAAGTGGTGCTTATACTAGCCATTTCAAATATCCTACGACTGGCCAGTGGCTGGTGCTCACTTCGATGACATATCAGCCAAGCCATGGTTAGGGACTACAGTAATTTTATAGAGGATCAGAAGATATAGCTCCAATTTGCTATTTTAATTGTTTGTAAACTTTGGGGTTCTTTTTGTCTCAAGCAGTCCTTTTTTGCAGCTTTTAGAATTTTTTGATTCCTAATTGTTTTGTCGTTGAATCAATATGAAAATCAATATGAAAAGCCACTGACTGTACATGTAAATCGGGCGGTATAACTTTTGACATGCAAGTAAATATTTTGGATTTGTTAACCTATACATAACTTATGAAACATAAGGTACATGATTGATGGTCAGCACAAGCATCGCCAGGCAATTAAGCAATGTTAATGAGTTCTAACAAAAATAAAAATTGTTGATCCGTTGAAAAAAAAATGGATTTTGAACCAATAGAGCATAAACAAGAAGATAAACGATGAATGGATTAATATGTACGATGTAATAAATAATTATATTCAATTTGACAGTTGATTTATGGTTAGCACAAATATATATGCAATCAGTTGACGACTATTTGCCAAACAAATTGTATCTCACCCATACTCTTATTAAACATATCCCGTAATCAATATATTAATTTAAAAAACAGTCACCCTAAATAATATTGTAAATATCTAATATTGCACCAATATTTTACTAATATGAATTGTGAAATTTCAAAAGGTAAAATGGACAACCCTTGTTCGTGATCACAAAACACTTAGGGGTATAAAAAACATTTCAAAACATTTTCGAAATTTCGACGCGTATAAAATATGCTCATCATACACGTATTTATTTTATAAGACCAGTGAGATACGTAGAAGGAGCCAACTACAATGGACGTAGAATGATCTTTAATTATCTTTATATACAAATGTACTTATATATGTACACAATATTTGGCGTAAGGGTATTGATCCAAAATACATTTTGATATGTTATTTTCTTTTCGAATAAATGTCCGTATTATTTTTCAGTACTTAATACATATTTTTACGCATTATACCATACTATCTTTTTTCATAACATGTATGTTTTCACTCTTATTTCTCTGTATGTTTTTTATGTTTGACATATTTATTTACAAAAATACCAGAACATTCAACATTAACATTCAACATTAATATTTGACATTATATATATCTTCAGCAATATACAATATTCCAGCCTGTAGCTTAGTGGCTAAGATGCTGGCACTCTACTAAATAGCTCCCGGTTCGATTCCCAGCAGGATGTTAAAATATTCCTTAAATAATTTTATTTAATTGTGAAAAATAATACTAATAAAATAGTTATATTTTTTAATCATAAATATCAACTTAAATCTACATTATATTTCTAACTTGTATTCATAAGAAAAAGGATTACAATAATGTCAAATTGATTGAACTGTCAAACTGATTTGACAGTTCAATCACATGCTCTTTTAGAATGGAATGGAAGCACAGTTTTATATTTTAGTTTATTATATTGCATAGACTAATGTATTTAATTCCTCACCGCTCTTTTAGTTTGCGCAATCACTTTTGTATTACTTTTACGCATTTAATAAATAAAAGAATTTGGTTAACATTACCTTACCTTTCTGACTATCTTCAGTAAGCTCTGTCTTAACTTGACTGCACAGTTCTTTATCATTCTCAGCTTTATAGCGGCCACCTTTATCGTCTTCATCATGAACTTCATCTTCTTGTTTAATGTTTGTCTGGAAACACATCATTGTTTCAGATGTGTACACTCAATTAATGGCACAAAATAATGTAGACTCATTCCACATTACTTTGCTGTCAAAAAATTAGACGAATTAAGGATGCACACCAATTAAGTATTTACATCTTCATATGAAAGATGCAAAACATCCGACACTATAGACGGAAGTCATTCGATAGATCTTTCTGAAGAAACCTAATGGAGAAGTTCGAGAGCTTTGCAAGTAGCACTGCGTCATGAGACCGCCAGATTATTAATTTTGAAATAAAAATGCCAGAATTACTATGAAGGTATGCACCGGACTCTCAATCGTCACGTAAGAAGATCAAACATGCTTCGTCTTGATATATAGATTTCTAATTAGATTTGAGGTGACTCAAGATATAACAGAATAACTTTTCAATATTGATATTTTACTTATCGTCAGAATTTTCTATAATAAAAGCATTTTTACAAACATTTTACATTTTTTAAAGCAAAAATACCCTTTTGGTGAGAAATGGCGATTTCTAAACGTTCGAGATTATAGTCAAAGATTCCATTCAATGGAAATTATGTTGATTGTTCTAAAAGTCACTGGCAGGTCTGGTTCTAAAAGATAGAGATGCAAGTATTTAATAGGAAGTTGGCTGTCTTGTTACTATCGTTGCTATAGTGATGTTGTTGCTTTGACAGTTCAAGATTTATGTGTCAATTTTGTGTTGTATGGTTTATACTAAATCATTATTCTCGTATTTCATTATGGATAAAGTATTATTTTCATTCAATAAATTCCCTACAATTAGATCATTAAAAAGTACAATCATTATTTGTTGTACAATCAAAAAACTGATACAGTGGAGATTTTAGTAACCGTACAGTTACATTTAGAGTATTTCAATTATAATCGAACACAATTTCCATGTACACATAAGCAACAAGTAGATTTGTCTAGCTGCAACAGGGAATTGACAAGTTGAAGAACTGACAGATACTTTTTAAACAGATGACTCTAGTATTAAAAGTTTGCCACAGTTTTTGATATTAAGGATAAATTATAGCATAATTTCTCTACTAGATATTTACAAAGCCACCAAAAATACTATCAAAACATCTACAAGAGAGCAAAAATATTTTAAGTATCTAAAAAATATATGCAGATACCGTTATTGTACAGAATATTCGCTTGTTGAAGCACACAAACTGCAATTATATGTCATGCGTTTGTTGCGCAACATACCTTTTGTGAATCACCTCATTGTCAACACGCCTAAGTAAAATGTAAAGTTTCAGTGACTGTATAATATTTCCTGTACGTAAATAAAAAAAAATTCAATGTAACGCATCAATGAATATTATTACAGAAGTTTCTTATAAGCCGAGATGAATAAAAAATAAGTCAAGATGTACACAAGTCAGTACAAGTGACCTTTACGACCCGATGCGATACATGTCCCCCTGTGAAGCTCAACGGAGTACAGATACCCCAAGCAAATGAAGCCAGATACCTTGGGCTTTATGTAGACCGCCGTCTCACCTGGAGGAAACACATTTTCACCAAGCGAAAAGCACTGGGGATCCAATTGAGAAAAATATACTGGATACTCGGAAAAAAAATCACAGTTGTCAATGGAGAACAAACTGCTATTATACAAGTTTATCCTTAAGCCAATCTGGACTTACGGAGTCCAACTCTGGGGCACAGCTGCCAACTCAAACCTGGAAATATTCCAGAGGTTCCAATCCAAAATGCTGAGGATAATCACAGACTCTCCATGGTTTGTAACAAACCAACAGTTACACCACGACCTTGAAATCAGAACAGTCCAAGAAGAGATCAAACACTCAATGAAATCCTACAGGAAAAGATTAGAAAACCATCCAAACATGCTGACTATGCACTTAATGAATAACATTTCAACATTCAAAAGGCTAAAAAGAAAGTCCCTAGAGATTTATAGGGATAGTTAAACTTAATTAGTTGTTATAAAGGGCGTAAGTCGCTGGACTGACTGTCCTTCAAGACAAAATACATAAATTCATAACCTTATGCTAAATGTTCACGCAAAACAGATTGCATTAATAACATTTAAAAAAAAAAAAAAAAGATGTACACTTTTGAAGCTTTGAAGAATTTCTGTATTTGGTATAAAATAAAGTAAAGCTATGTCAGATTGGCATAGCATTACTGTATTTTATACCTATATGCTGTGATGCTAAATTGTCCACTAATTTCTCTGGAAAACAATGAAACACCGGTTTTTGCATTTATCAATTCTAGCACCATCGAAGTGCTCCCACCGTAACATTTTTAAATTTTTGAATCTATATTTTCTGGCATAATATTGGAGGGGTACGCGTGAGGTTACTGTCACGCCATCTGATTGTATCATTCCTGTTAAAGAAATAAATTATAAGAAATAGTACCATTTTGTATTATTGAAAACTTACCTTTGGGATCACGCATGAAGTTAAAAAAATTCATAAAACCAAGTAAACCAACAATTCACTAGAAATCATATAAAAATTATACTCAGCATAGACAGTCAGTATTGATGTCGATTGTACCTGGCCAGCTCCATAGTGCGAGTCCATGTGCTGGAGTATGGTGGGTCCAATATCAATATCTTTGTCTTCTGGCTCTTCTTTAATGTGAACCGCTTTGATATGGTCTAAATTGTCTGCAGCTACATTTGTAATGACTGGTGGTTGCATGGCTTGAAGACATTGCTGTGTGCCCTTAACTGTGGAGGGCGTCCAGAATTACTGTTTAGTTATTCCTGAGTAATCCAAGGACAGTTGCTGAATTATGCAGTGAGGTAAGAAGTTTACATAGAACATGATGAACTTTATTCATCACATTAAATGACAATGCACAAATTTATTTGTATTATACAAAAGTTTATTAAACTGGAATTTGCTGGATATGAGATCCCAGCATAAAATTTCAAATACAGTGAAGTCACAACATATTATATGTTTTCGTTCAATCATAGAATATTTGAATTATATAACATATTTAGTACAGAGTTAGCAATAAAGAAAAACGATACCAACTATATTTTGTAAGACAAAATTATAATTCTATAAAGTTTCAAATATAACTAATTGTAAATTTATGCAATATGCAGTTAGGTTATCTACTATCACAACACATTCATTTTATTGTAACTCACTAATAAAATTGTAATTCTGCACTTGCAACTTTTTTTTAATACTTGTGTAAATCAATTTCATTTGATATAATTATGTCTTACAATGACATGCAGGTTTTTCTCCTTCATTGAAAATTTTTTTACCAATATTTCATTCTTTATTCGAATTGCCTGGATTAAATATTTATTTATTTATCTATTTTAATAGATCTAATTAATACATATGGTGGATTTATTGTTACGAGATCAATCTTTTACAGCCAACCATAACACTGTCCAGCTCCGTCTGACAAAAGGCCGGGAATCGAACTCGGATTTACGCGGTGCGCCACGTCGTTAAAGGGCATACACCTTGTGATCAACCCAACACACCACGGCGATTAAGTAAATGAATTAGTATCGACATTGTACCTTATCTGTAGGTAAATACAATTACTTTCACATAATATCTTTCAGGAATGGGCTTTACTTCAATTTAAGTTAAATTAAAAAAAAAAATTTGAAAAAAACTTGTTTCAGGAGAAAGTTCCAAAAAAAACACTTATAAAATTGTCTGCAACTGACTCTCAAACTTGTAAGATAAACACAATAGTCATTCGTTATCTACAGATTTACTACTTGCAGATTTGAATATTTACTGTGTGCGATTGTAAAAATATTTATTTACTGAGAATCAACTGTAACGGTACTTAAACAAATACATACATAAATACGCACGCCCGCACATACAAGCGTCCACAAATGCAAGAGTACATGTACACTCAGCCTGTTGAAACAAATAAAATGTCAACAAGTCAATAGTGGGAAAAATTGTTACACATCAGATTGCTTTGCTACTGTAAATTGAGCTATGCAAGTACTACAGTGGTCAGAAATTGAAGAATACTGATATTACAGACAAAATGTGTTGTTCCTAGGGTGGGAAGAAGTTTGCAGTTCAATAGAAAACTGATAAAACTGACATCAAGTTACAAAGAAATAAAAAAGGCCGAAAAAAAAATAAAAAGCAATCTGTTATTCCAAATTATTTCTTACCTGAAAGAATTAGTACATATTTATTAAGTTAATTACATTTTTGTTATTACTAAAGTTTATTTGTAATTTTGGTCCAAAAATACTATAAAAATTAATTACTAAACACACTAGAATCACTTTTGTGTTTATTATTTGAAACTTCACTGAACCTATATTTTACTTTTGAACGAGTGTTTTGCAGCATACGGTTTCACTATTCGTGGTAATTTTAACAGTTCTAAGTCCTGTGAACAACGAGCGTTCACTCTGTTACGATGTTTATATATTAAAAGTTGATTATAAGTCATTTTTATGAAATCAAAATGTTGATATTGGTTTAAAACATAAGGTTGATTCGATTTACAAAACTGTATTTACACCCTAAATTTACAAATAATTTATTGTTTATTATTTAGGGAATGAGTGTACATTTCACTTATTTTCCTAAAAGTTTCTTTTGCTTTTAGCTTTGTACCTCCGTACCACTATATCGCAAAAATTAGCATATAAACATTCAATTACAGTCAACAAAAAAATTTGCATTAAAATTTTTGCTAATACTCTATTACATATACTGTAAATACAAGTTACTCAGAAACAAGATCAAATTTAGATAAAAATAGTGGTATTTACGGACGTTTCAAACTGTTATAAGGGACGTTGTTGGTATATTTTGCTTATCGAGTAATTTTGATTACAATTATAGTCATAATCATAATCAGATACCCATCATTAAAATAATTTTCTGGTACCTAAAATTGTGGGGTAAATTTTCAGGTACCTAATATTTTCAGGTACTAAAATCTTCCATGTCTAAAATTTTGGCATGTGCTTTAGCAGCAGATTGATAAGTTTGCGACGGAATACGGTTCAAGATCACTTTAGCAGCAGATCCTTGAACCATATTCCGTCGCGAACTGAGCAAAATAAGTGTATGGACAAACAAAACTATTAAATATAATCATACTTGCTAAACGACGACGTTATAATGGGGAAATTGATGAGACAATAATGATAGCTCTTGTTATTATTAATTGATTGTTTACTTGGCGATTCATTGGTGACATTAGCTGCAATATATGCCGAAGGTTTGACTGCATTATCATCTGACTGAATAAGACTTGAATTTAGTGCTTTTCATAGTAGATGGTTTTGCCTATTAATTTCGGATTGATTTTTAAACAACAATCTAGTGTTCTTGAGACAACTGATAGGGCCAGTAGTTTTGTCCGTTTATTTCAGATAAAATTTTAATCGACCTTTGATTATTTTCAAGATCATTGTTCCCTGTCGTACTCATTGTGGGATTAATTTTTTCTACTACAGTACTCATCAAGAGTCCAGTAACCTTAGCATCTGACTATTTCCATATCTCCATTCATTTCAACCAAGAATTCGTTGGCAATCTAGCATTCTAAAAGTGCTTTTTGTATTTTTGATTTTTTTTCGATTTCTCTAGTGAAATCTTATATTTAGGGTTCTGTACCTCAAAAGAAAAAAGAAACATTTATTGGATCACTTATAGAATCATTGTTGTTCATCTATCAAGACCCTTTTTCTCAGGAACGCATGGAGGTATCACATCAAAATTAATATCAAATACTTAGGTCACAAATACTTCTATCTTCCAACATTTCTGCTTTTCCTTCCACTCGTTTTGCAGAAACTTCCTTGTCATTAAATTCTCAATTATTCAATATACCAGACATTTTAAAAAAAACATGGCACTCCATACTTTGTTCACGTATCTCAGCATCGCCCACTCAGGGCTATAATTGCTCAGTCCTGAAACAACTTTGGTTAGGTGTCAGAAATTTTGTGGCTGAGCCACAAAATAGCTGTAAGATTATTCATCAGTCTTCGATTAATTATCCCTGTACACCGGCTGTCAGTCAATTTCTTTTGACCATGTTCTTCAATATTCTAATATCTTGCAGCTAAATAAGATTCATAATTGGCTCATCAATAATGGCTTCATTCAACTTGTTATGGAACAGAGATGTTAATCCCAATGGCTCCACCAACTGAGGCAAACTTTCTGGAATCTTGTTAGATATACTCTATCTGTAACTGCTATTTTAGAGATCTAAATGTAACCTTTCTATCCTTAGGCAAATACGACAAAAGCTGAGAATTCTGGAGAAAATTATAAATTTCCTTCCCAACTTCCTTTTAGACAGGTCAAAATTCTTTCAAGAGCCTGAAAATTTCTTAAAGCAGGGACTCCTTTAAGAAATTTTCTGGGGTGGCTTTACTCAGGGTTTAGTCCTAATCTTCATCCTCTTCAATATAGATTCACACAAAATTCACTCCTCTATCAATCCATTTTGTCATATACTGCAGTAAGTTGATGATCTGCATTTATATACTTCTGAGAAGTCAATTGGAGTTTCCAAAAATTCTCTATTTTTTGTCATCATTAACTTGACCAAATGGGTAACCACTCACAGTATGGATTTATTCCCATCCAAGAGTACTGTGGGGACCTGCATTAGAAAAGGATTATTCCACCTATTTTTACTTTCTAGGACTCCTCAACCATCCCGATCCTCCAGAAAGCATAATTCTTTGGTATGTTGTTGGACTCACAAATGTCCTGGAACACTTGTTCATTGAGGATGTAATTATCAGACGTCAGATCAACATAAATATTCTCTATACGGTTTCTGCAGTATCTTCCAAAACTTGTGTTCAGAATAATTCTGATTCACAGTCATCTGGATTATGAGTCATGACCCTATATTCAAATCCAACGTCATCAGATTGACTCACATTCATCAAATCTGAGTTTCCAGATTTATATTTTCTAGAAGGTATTGGTGGTACGTTCTATTCCTGCTCATTTGGTTAGGCTGCACGTAAGTGACTGTCCAATTTATGGTGGTGGGAGGAGCAGGGTGGTCTCGACCATCTCATATTCACATACGTCTTAAATAATAATTTCCCTGTTTATAAATAAATTATTAAAATATAATATTCAACTTCTTATTAATATCACATCCATTTTATCGATTTTCTATAAACCTATTTTAAAACTTATCACTCAATACACAAGAGAGTCCATCACAATGTAGACCAAATAAATTCATGTGTGTCTCATACTTGTATTGCGTGTCCTTCTGTACATATGTTTACACTGATTGTAGCAGTTATTTAGGTGACATCCCTATTTTTTAATTTTCATCTTTTTTTTACAGTATTTTATGTTACTGACCAAAAAGTGACACAGTAAATTAATAAAGTAAAAATTTGCAAGCAACAGTGATGAATATCCAGGGAACCATTTGGTCAGTGTAATCTAGCCAGCACTCTAATTTAGTAAAACTTCGCCCGCTAATTGAGAACAAGCACCATTCGGAAGGTAACGCTCGAAAATCATATTGAAAATTTAATTATGCTTGACGTTTTGTTTAGTGGCATTAATGCCAGACAGCTAATTTATTTTGTTCGGTTAATCTACTGACGATCGAGACTCTCAAAATGGCACGATCACAAGTTGAAATCCGGTTGAGAATGTCAAAATCAAAAATTGATAGTGAATAATTATTTTGAAAAGGATTGATTGAAGGACAATCCTTTGTAAAATTTGATTATAAATTCACATTCAAACAGATTTGCAATATTCGTCTGATAAACTCAAGTTTGTCTTATGTAATTCCTGAACATGTCAGGTACATATATATAGATATATATGGATATATATATATATATAGATATATATAGATATATATATATATATATATATGCGGAATTGTCATTTAAGAGAACTTCTTAAAAGGAATCTGTAAATTTGTTTTATTAAGCTGGTAGTCTTCATTAATTACTTGTTAAGCTGGTAGAATCTTCATTAATTACCAAGCCAAACTTGAGCACGATCTGTTAACTAGTGTGTTTACAGCATCTGTCGTAATAGGTCAACCTCAAGGTTGCGCTGCGAATTTTATTATGGATAAATTAGTTGAACAAAGAGTTTGCCTTAAATTTTCTGTTTCAACCGAAATTCTTTCTCCCGAATCGTTAAAAATGTTAAAAAAGGCCTGTGATGACATGACTATGTCGAAAACACAGGTATATGAGTGGTACAAATCATTCAAAGAGGTGCCTGAAATGGTTGAAGATTTGCCTCATGCCAGGTGGCCTTCAAGTCTACCTAGATAGTGTACTACTAGTCTAGTGGTAGACGTTGATGACATGATAAGATTGAAAAATCAAACAATTGGTGCTTGAAAATTTTCATTTCAGTATTAGAAAGATGACTCCAGAGTTGATTGTCAATAAAATGACCATTCATGCAATTTTAACCAATGCATGAGAATGTTTGTTGTAAAAGGCCAGATTTGTGGAAAGACAACTCATGGATTTTGCATAACAATAATGCGAATTCTCACGGAGCAATAATTGTGACTGAGTATAAAACCAAAAACTCAATTAATACCACCGACTATCCACTGTATTCGCTGGATTTAGTCCCATGTGACTTCTTCTTGTTTCCAAAACTGAAACTTCCACCCTGTGGAATCGCCGGTTTTGACTCGATTGATGATAAGAAATGGAATTTGTAGGGAGAATCAAAGACCATACCACTTTGTGCCTATAAGAAATGTATAGTAGAGTGTATTGCAAACAATCACAGTTGTATTGCAAACAATGAGGATTACTTTGAAGGTGACCTTCTGATCGTGATATTCGAAATTTCCAGAAACACTGATTATCTGAACTGAATGCACGTCCAATCTAGATTGCTTGTACCATCAGATCGACAGGTTTAGTGATCAGCAGCTGCAACCCAGCGAACCTATAGGTGAGCCAAAATCATCTAGTTTCGAGCAAAATTTCAAAAGGTTCTGAAATTTATCGAGCTCAACTTATTATTCCAAAGTCTTCATTATCACTTCATGGTGGAAAGTCTGTCAAGCTTATGTTTTTGAGCCAAGTCTGAGCACTTGGCTAGTCATGTATAAAAGGTAACGTGAATTCACAAGTTACTACTTGTGAATTCACGTTACATAGGGAAGGAAAGAATTTCACATATGTCTTTTTGTGATAACTTAGGTAGAACTGTCTTTCCTGGCATTAAGATGGGGGCTACTTCTAGAATGTGATGCAACGAGAATATGTCATACTTTGAGTGCTCATTCATCTGAAATTATGGTAGAGCAATAATATGTAATAGGATTATATTGTCTAATTCATAATATAATGGTTTTAACACTCCAAATTTGAACTCCTGTATATAGTTGCCTTACAAGGTTTACTTACATTTTACATTAAATTATCATTAAAAAAAACAAATTGATAACTTTAGGAAAGTAGCGCTATCTATTCTATATAGTTTGTCATTTATCTGTTATAAAAAAAAAAAATTTTGTTTCAACACAATTTTGAAAGTAATTTCCTCTTAAAGATAATGGTTGAGAATTATCATGAAGTTTCTAAACATTTTCTATTCTTACTATTAACTGACTCGCACACAAGCAATACTGGTAACTGGTACACAAAGCAATATTTAAGAATAACATTTAGATTGTGTAAATAGAACCAGCACACACCTGCATTCTTAGGACGATGGTGCACCAAAATGTGGTAATTTAACGCATTTCTGAATTTGTATACTTTCTTACAGATGTCACACTCATGACATTGACTGCGTGACGCATGCACGATGCGGATGTGGTTTGCTAGATAAGCTTTGCATTTGAATACTTTGCTGCATTCATTACATTTATGTGACTCTTTGCTGTGTACTCGTTGGCAATGCTTTATTAGTGTCTTGCTACATGAGAATACTTTCAGACACGTGTCACACTTATGTTTGCCGGTTTGAGAATCTGTAACAATTAAAACGTAATGCAATTATTGCGGTTAATCTCCTGTCAATAACGGAATAAACACAGTATTGCTAGAAACTAGAATTTATGTGAAAAAAGAGAATGTGGAAGTGAAACTCCTGTCTTACAATAAGCAATACTCTTTCATTCATTTTCACACAAAAGTACATCTTTTCAAGCATTGTGAGAGGGTCACTTCTAGAGTTGCAAAAAAATAGGATCTTATTTTAATTGCTTATATCTCCTAACTGAATAATTGTAGAATAATAAAAAATGTATCATTAAATATGCATAGTTTATTTTACTGTATGTTATAATGTTCTCCTACCGAATGAACAATTATAAAAACTAACACTACTATCCAACATCATTACATGTTCTGTTACAAAGAGGTAAAAAATAAGCAGGCAATTAACGCCATCTGTTCCTAATTTGATAAACTTTATTAAAGAGTATGAGTTATGTTGAAAGTGCTAATTGAGTAGAGTTATGTTGAAAGTGCTAATTGACAATAACTATCTTTACCATCAGCAAAATCTCTACTACTTCGTCATTGAAAGTTAGCATATTGCTGCTAATTTACATTTGTTAAAGTTAATCTGTCTTGCGATATGGGGTTGAGTAAAAAAATGTTATTCTATTAAATTAAGAGAAAGTCTATAATGTTATAAATAGTAGTATAATTAATACCTTGAATAATTTTGTAATTTCTTGAAATACTTCTTCCAATTTTTAATGCTTTATAGCAAATTCGGCTGTCTCATGAAAATTATTATGAGTACAAAATATTAATTTAGTTTCGGAATATGGTCCATTTAAGTTGAAAGTATTTACAGGTATTCTAAAATCATTCATTGGAAATTTAGAAAATAAATAGGGAAATGATCACATTAAAAGACCTTCGAAGCAATTCAATGCTTAGTATTTGTAAATGTGTCTCTAATATTATTAAAGGTAACATTTGATTGCAGAGACCCAATTAATGGTCTCAATTAATGGTCACTGGTAATGAATTAATGGTCTCAATTAATGGTCACTGGTAATGAATTAATGGTCATGATTAATGGTCACTGGTAATGAGTTAATTCTCTCAATTAATGGTCACTGGTAATGAATTAATGGTCTCAATTAATGGTCACTGGTCATGAATTAATGGTTTCAATTAATGGTCACTGGTCATGAATTAATGGTCTCAATTAATGGTCACTGGTAATGAATTAATGGTCTCAAATAATGGTCACTGGTAATGAGTTAATTCTCTCAATTAATGGTCACTGGTAATGAATTAATGGTCTCAATTAACGGTCACTGGTAATGAATTAATGGTCTCAATTAATGGTCACTGGTCATGAATTAATGGTCTCAATTAATGGTCACTGGTAACACAGTTAATTGATTGCAGAGACATAATTAATGGTCACTCGTAATGAAATGTGACATGTCTTCTTTGCATTTCTGTGTTGGATATTACAGTAGAATTTATTACCGTCAAAGAGAGTTTATTTCTTAATATAGATATTTAAGTGATAAAGCATTCTATAATGCTATGTACTTTTAAAATAAATAGTATAATTTAGCCAACAGTACATGTTAGAAAAAATTTACAAAACAACCAAAAATACTTCTAGACATATTCGCGAAGGCGAACTATATTTTAAGCGTTTAAAAAAGGTACGTAGATTCAGCTAACCTTACCGTCTGTACAAAACAATAATGTAATAAACTTCAATTATGTTTCATGGTTACTTGTGCAATTGGTCACTAGCAAATCGACTCGAAGTGAACAGAAATAAAATATAAATGAACAAGAAAAACATTTATCAAAAAAATTATCAAGAGCAAGCAATTGGTCTTGTCTGCATTTGTATAATTGTTTCTAAGAAGTTACATAGATAAACTAAGTATTGAGTTTGTTATGTCAGTTAACTTAAAAATCGTATTCTATTTTAACCGTTTTAGTGCCATGGTTTTTTACTCATATATACTTAAAAATGCCAAAGAAACCTTTGTTTTTGATGTCATTTACCCTTGTCTCGAAAAAAAACTGTATCTCTTCCAAAAATTATCCAATTTTAATAGTTTTTTCAGTGTTTTTTTAATAAAAACTTGTACAAAGATAATAAAATACAAAGAAAATTATGGAAATATATATTGTGAACAAAAATTATAACAAAAACTGAAATCAAGGTCACATCGTCATTTTCGCAGTCCAGTACATCCTTCGTATTAGCAAAATAATTGTTATCGTCACTATTATCACTATCACTCAAAATTTGCATTACACCAAATTGTGAGCGCACCACAATGTCACTCCCACTATCACTTTCTTCGCAACTTGCAAAATGATCATTTTCACTCAAATTATTTACGTATTCCGACATTATGGGTTAAAAATTTTCTTTTCGTAGAGAGTATTTCGTGTACATTTCATTGTACATAATGTAAATAAATTTCAGCAAGTAGCCGATAAAGTGTCCTAACTACGATGAAATGCAATCAGAGTCCAAAAAGAAACTGATATCTTGGAGGGAAGTTCGATAATAAAATATTTAACAATATTTGAAATATTAATATCACTTTTTCCATGCAAAGGCAAGAATGAATAGTCCTTATAATAACCGTTTCTAAAGATTCAAACCGGTAGCTTAGTACGGGAAATAAGTGGCCACCACTTATTGCCTATTTTATCACTATGCCAAAATTATAAGTTGCTACATAAAATGGTTTTCATGGAAAAAGACCATGATACACAGACAGACGGACGGATCCAAGAATGATGTATTTATTTTTATTTCTTATTAAGAATTCTTCGTAAATTAAAAACATAATATAAGCACATTTACGAATATAATATGATGACCATCATTGCCAGTCCCACATTCTTAAAGTATTAATTTCATAAATAGGCTAAAAATATTTTCTTATCCAAACAATGTCTCTTCCCCTCTACCCCCCCTAAATAAGCCACCATACGTACCTGCAGGCTTAGGGCGATGACGTTCCAATATGTGTTTACGCAGAATTTGTGTGGATTTGTATATTTTCTTACAGACATCACATTCCAACTGCTGTCTGCCGTGTGCGTCACGCTTATGAGTCACTAAATAGGCCTCACACTTGAATTCCTTGTTACACTCGTTACACTTATGAGAATCCTTTCCATGTACTTGTTTGTAATGTCGCAATAGTTCACGTTTATGAGGGAATGTTTTCGGACACTTGCTGCATTTGGAGTAATCCAGGTTAAAATCTGTAACAATTCAGAAATAATAAAACCATAATTTATTGAACTGTTTATTGAGTACGTCTTTGATGTTGCATTGGTTAATAGAATATAGAAAAAATCTTTTTCAAATTCCTCTTAAAAATATGAGACAAAAACAATCTATGACATTTTTTGATTTGGACCTTTTCATTACCGATAAATAATTGATTCTTCAATTTATTAAAAAAAATTTTATGTTCTCTATTTTTTCAGTTATTACATATAAACGTTTAATTATCATAAACATAACCTCCATGTTATGTTTCATTTTATTTGCTTATATTGTAGTGTGCACTGCCGGATGCTTAATCTTTGGATTAACGTTGGAATAAGAGGGTAATACTGAATGTTCCTAGAAATGACCATTTGTAAGTATGGTAATAAAAAAAACTACTTCAAAATTTGAAAATTGAGATTGAATCTTCATTTGTTTTTACAAATTGACAAGATGAATTTAACACAAGAAAAATTTTATTTAATTATAAGAGTTTCATTGTGGTCTCAAACAGTAACAAAGTTACGATCGAATGTTTATTGGCATTTTATGACGAAGCCCCATCCCACATTGTTGTTTAGAATTGGTTTAACGAGTTCAAGCATGGTCTTACCAATCTCAATAATTTGCGTGCGGAACATCACTCAACAGCGACAACTAAAGATAACGTCAATGCTTTGAGGCTCACTATAAAGACTCACAAGAGAAGTAACCTATCAGTAGATTCGAGTAAGTTTAGGCATTGTTATGAGTCAAATACAGAAAATTCTCCTTAAACATTCAGATTACAGGAAGTTTTGTGCTAGATGGATACTCCATGATTTCACCTAACCTTAAATACACAGTCGTGTTGATTAATATCAGAAAATTCCCCTTAAACATTCAGATTACAGGAAGTTTTGTGCTAGATGGATACTCCATGATTTCACCTAACCTTAAATACACAGTCGTGTTGATTAATATCGCGAAATGTTAAAAAAATTCATCAGAAATCACCTTAATAATCCAATATCAAGTCACCCTAAACATTTAATATCACCGTGGGTGTCGAAAGCTGAATATAATATTATGAAACTAAGAGGTAGGCTGCACAGTGGCATAGTGTATGTTCTGAAGGATTTCCCACCAAGGTGAGGAAAGGACGATTTACTGGAAAAAGAACAGTCGCCTTGTTCCTCTGATGGATGAGCTATTATGTTACAATTGCTCTAAAAATGAAAGAACAGTTGCCCACAGACTGGTACACCAATAATTAATCAAAGTCGTATTCATTTCATCATATAGCAGAATCACATTTATTAGCTAGTTTCAACTCCTTAAATCTATAAACGTTGTTACAAAGTTTACTAAATATATTAATTTGATACCTTATATACCAAATAAAATCCATTCATTTTAGTACAACGTCTTGCAATTCATTTAACTGTAAAAGTTGTCGGGCAATAAAATCAGACAAAAATATAGTAATTAACATTTCATGGGAAAGCCATATTTTACAATTTTCACAAAAAATACTGCTTCAATGAGATTACGCATTACGTAGTCCAAAGCAAACAAGATAAAATTCTATTAGCCCCTAGAAAATAATGCATAACTCAAGTTTATTATTAGATCGCAATCAAATTTGTTACGTATATAGAGAAAAAGTGTAGTTATAAAATAGTCCTAGCATTTGTACCGTACTTATGTGAAGAAAAAACACAATGTCTGCACTTTTGTAAGAAAAAGGTTCATAAAAGTATTTACAGAATATTAATATCTTTGTTGTAGTAAAAAAGTATAAATAATACGTAAAAATGTATGAAAAACAAACAACTTAATAAAAACTTTAACTTCTCTACCCTTAACAAGAACATTAAAACAAAAAAAAACAAAATGACTGTATTTTTGTACGAAAAAAGGTTCATTAAAGTATTTACAGAATATTAATATCTTTGTTGTAGTAAAAAAGTATAAATAATACGTAAAAATGTATGAAAAACAAACAACTTAATAAAAACTTTAACTTCTCTACCCTTTTCTTGAGCCATCTCAAATTTGTACAAAATTTGAAATAATAAAACATTTGAAAACGTAGATAGAGAGTAGGGAAACAGAAGAAGTCGCTATAACTAAAACGCAATGCTACAAAGTAATGCAATTACTTTAACAAAATCGGAGGACCTTCAAGAAATTCATTACAAAAAAAGTGAAAAAAATTTAAATGCAAAAGCTTAAAAAAAGTGGAAGAAACGAGATTCTACAATTAAGCATTTTGTTTACAAAAGAAAGTTATTCAACAAAAACATTACATATCACCGAAAACTGGATAAAATGAAGTTACCAGCAGATTACGGTGAATACACAGTCGTATAGGAAAAAAACATGACAAAAAATATAATATTACGCAATTTCGGTATATTTCGTGTATTGGCACATTGTATTGGCCGGGTGCAGGCCACAGAGTGGGGGTAACGAAATCGATCGCAGCACTCGCTGTAGCAGAAATGGAAATATCTAAAGGCTCCTGCTAAATATTGTCATAGTTAATATAATTTACTTACGTATATTGTCATGTTTACTTTCGGAACCAGTGCAGTTTGAGAAAAATGCGAATTTCACTAATTTTTTAATAAAATAATACACATCAAAAATAGGGTATTTTAAAAAATAAGTCTCGGTCACGTTTATTTTATTATAAAAATTGACAGGGTAAAAAAATTACTCAAAATTCCTCCATTTTTTGGATTGCAATTTTTTTTTTCAATATTTTCACTTTAAAGTTACAAACATATAAATATGAATTGCGATAATAAAGGAAAAAGTTAAATAAGAGATTGATAAAAACGTCCAAAAAAAGAAAGTTTAAAAAGATTCTTTTTTATATCATTAACAAAAATATTCAATATTCAGTTCATGATTTTTTTAAATTATAAATTAGTATTTGGGAATAAATGCATTTTAGCAACAATGGAAATCTCACTGTTTATCAGCCCAAAAAACATAAAATTTAACCGTTTTAGTGCCATGGTTTTTTACTCATATATGGTATACTTAAAAATGCCAAAGCAATCTTTTGTTTTTGATGTCATTTACCCTTGTCTCCAAAAAAAACTATATCTCTTCCAAAAATTATCCAATTTTAATAATTTTTTCGGTGTTTTCTTAATAAAAACTTGTACCAGAATAATAACATACAAAGAAAATTATGGAAATATATATCGTGAACAAAAATTATAACAAAAACTGAAATCAAGGTCACATCGTATTTTCGCAGTCTGGTACATCCTCCGTGTCAGCAAAATAATTGTTATCGTCACTGTTATCACTATCACTCAAAATTTGCATTACGCGGTGTGAGCACACCACAATGTCACTCCCACTATCACTTTCTTCACAACTTGAAAAACAATCATTTTTACTCGAATTATTTTCGTATTCCGACATTATGGGTTAAAAATGTTCTTTTCCTGAATCCTTTTTTTATTTTGATAATTAATAATATTATAATTTGAACTTTATGCAACACGTAGAAAGATAAAAAATTAGCGATGTATGTGAGTGACCTCCCCTACTGCGTGCTAAGCAGTAACTGATTTCGCGAGCGCCATCACGCTCGTGGCAAATTTAGTTGGTACGCGCATGAGCGCGATGGCGCTCGTCGGCACTGTAACGGTTAAAGTTACAAACATATAAATAAGAGAAAAAGTTAAATAAGAGTTTAATAACAATTTCCAGAAAAAAACTTTAAAAAATAATTTTTATATCACTTAATATTAATAAAAACATTCAATTGTACCAACCTTAAAAACTTGATGATAATCTTTAGTTCATGATTTTTTAAATTATAAATTAGTATTTGGGAATAAATGCATTTTAGCAACAATGGAAATTTCACTGTTTATCAGCCCAAAAAACATTAAATTTAAAGTAAGTAGAGAGGATCCATAAAATTATAATTAAAAAAAAAATTATATATCACAAAATAAACATTTAAACATCATAATTATTTATCTTTTTAACATCTTGTAAATGTTTATTTTTCTTTAATTTTTATTTATGTATACAATAAGATAGTTTAGTTATTTTTCCTATTTCATTACATGGGCGGGTTAAAGTGCAATTTATTTATTTATAAACTTATATTATTGATTGTGTGAATGTTATAGAAAAGTATAAAAAATATAAATTGAATTGGGTATTTCACTAAATTTTTTTTATTTCATTAATCATAATTTCAAGGTACAAGCTGATGAAGAGTGAAAAATTTTTTTAATAATCTTAAAAATGACCGAGTTATAAAAGTTTAAATTTAACATTTAGAGAAGGACGGCAATACTGAGTTGTGAGGTCATTTTTAATATTGCACATTATATTCTACGAGAGGAAAAAAGACAGGGATATACCCAACTCTATCCGTATCTTCAAATTTAGAAGCCTACAACTGGCTTATTTTTCAATCAATTTTTGAATTTTTTTCAAGACTGGTTTTTAATTAAGTTATATTTCACAATATTGTACGAAAAAAACCAAAATTTAGAATGAGTCAACTACCGCATGTATGTGTAGGATGAAATTTAAAATATAATGTAGTTTTACGATTGACAATGACAAATTCAATTACTTTTTCTATTTATATTACCAAACCCAGCTATTGTACTTTCTGGTGTGTGTTTATGATCACACAATATAAATGTAAAAATTCTAATCTCAATATATATATATATATATATATATATATATATATATATATATATATATATATATATATATATATGTACATATATATATATATAATTACATTCATGTTATATCATGGAAATTAGTTCAACGAATCAGAGAGTGAGATTATTGTTTTAAAATACAATAACACAGGCGTATTATATTACTCTCAAATAAAATATTAAACACTACCTATAATATACACTTGAAATGTTACACTGATTACATACAATAGCATTCCCATATTATTTTAAATTGTACTTAAATAAAATATTAACCTTCAAGAATACACGCTGTTTTTGGTAACGTATAGTCACGCGTGGAGTCTAGAACTGCCCCCGACAAAGTTTAGTTATGTTTATAAACAATTATTGAAAATTACTTACGTATTCAAACAACGCAGTATAAAACAAAATTAACTATTATTATAATAATTTATTTTGCTTGTAATAATTAATCTTAAAAGTAATTATAAGTCTTATAGAAACACATTTTTTTGATTTACATTTTTAAGACACAGATAAAATGATGTAAAAAAACAACTCAAAAATGAAATTCTAATTAAACTACTTGTATTTTTATAACATAATAAGAACATAAAATCAAATAAAAATAAAAATAACTAACAATAATAATAATATTATAGCAAATATTTATGTGCTTACAAAGTTATTAGTTTTCTTTGGATTCACAGGACAATCAAATAATTTATTGAGTTTAAATGACGTTAGCTAATATTTTTTTTGCAAGTTTTACATAATATAGCGCTCTTTTTATCTTTCGACCGTGGGCAAATATAACAACTTCGTTTTTTAGGAGCACTAGGACTAGGCTGTCTTCATTAAGCAATGATAGAGTTTGTTTTCGGTCAATCGCTTTGCACATTATTTCTTTTATATTTGAGGTCAAATTTGGGTTATTTTCTAATCTACTGCAAACAAATGGTTTTACAAGACTCATTGCAATGGATCTTATGTATTCTGTACGTCTCATTTTTTCATTTGGATTAGAGCCGACCCAAAGAACATATCCATTAGCAAGAAAAATATTCAGTACAGCTGCGAAGATTGCGTTCGGCCATCTTCTTGTTCTACGTGGACAAGAGTAACTTGAGCATTTCACATCTAAAGCATTAACACCCCTTCTAGTCTATTGTAAAATTCTATAATTTCAGCTTTCTTTTACCGACACCTTGTGATATATAGAAGATAGTAAAACTACACTTTTGTACTTCTATGGAACGAATTATGCCAAAGTCTTGTCTCGTAGAAGTCTAAATAATGATGATTCAAAGAATCTCCTTTTATCAGGCAAAAACCCACGAGGTATTTCAAGTTTGTTTTTTCATACAGTGCCCACGTATGTTAGTCCCCGCGTCAACAATTCATCCACTAACTCAACAGATGTGAACCAACTGTCTCAGGTGATATTTCTATTAGTACCATAAAATGGCTCCGCAAGCATTAGTACATCCTGAGTTGGGACTGTGAAAGAGATATTTCTTTGGTTAAGAGGTTTTCCAGAGTGATAAAAGCGTTACGCAAGTAATCTCTTCTAATGTCTTCGAATTGCAAATATACTGAATTCAAGCCATGTTTTTCAGGTTTACTTTTGATAAACTTCTGAATGAGCACCTGATGAAATTTTACCAACATTTCATCAATACATAAATATTCTGGACACGAATAATCCATGCTACAATTCCCAATAAACCTATCAAAAAATTCCTTGATTTACTTCCTTACAAATTCCTTGATGAAGACTAGTTTGTCTGTAGATTTTCTTTCTTCTCGTATACTGATGTCATCAAAGGTTACATTGTAATGAATGAATAAAAATCTATTCCCAGTACACTTTGAAATATATCTCTACCTGTCAAATCAGGTGCCCACAGTGATCTATCTTCCTGATTTGATTTAAATATTGAAGTAAACAGATGTAATCCAAGGTATGCTCATAACTCAAAATAATCAATATTTTTAACATAATACGGCCGTAATAATGGAGTTGAATATTTATCAAGTTTTTTATTAGTATAGTTCATGGTAGCCTCAATCATATGATCTGTAAATAATAATTTCCAACTCTCTATTGGCAGCATTTCATTTACTAGCGCCAGGTGCTTTTGAAGCCCGCGCGTTCTTGTACAATATCGTACTACCGAGTGCGAGATGAATGTGGGGTTTACACACATACATTTATCGTTATCTAATAGGTAACCTATTTTTAACGGTAAGCAATTAACAGTTTAAGAAATGAAAACAAAAGAAGGTATATATTAAATAGAAATACAAGCTATATAAGATACTTGAAATAAAGACGACACATTTCGACAATTATCACATACAAATCATACTCTGGCGTGAGCGCGATCAGGTGATTGAGCAGTTGAATACCGCTGGAAACTGGAGAGTCCCGATATAGTTTGGTTCTAGAGGGTGGTGTAGCAAAAGATAACGATTGCATAAGCGCAGGAAAATGTCAGATATGAAGAATAAAAGTTTGCTCAATAATATAGTGCATAGAATTTTCCTTTTAACAGTTGGAAGATAAATTCCATATGCGCAATATTTCTTCTGAGTTGCATGGAATATAACCCTAGCATACCCGAAACGAAATCGATAGGAAATAGAAAGGGGATGTAACCATACTGTTTCATATACAGATATTGGAGTAACATCTTTTGTACATGTTCAGTCAACAAGCTGTACTTGGCGTTGTATGGGATCCAAATAATGAAACCAGATTCTATACATATATATGTGTGTATATATATATATATATATGTATATATATATATATATATATATATACATATATATATATATATATATATATATATATATATATATATATATACATATATATATATATATATATATATATATATATATATATATATATATATATATATATATATATACATATATGTGTATATGTATGTGTATATGTAGATATGTATATATGTATTTATATATATATATATATATATATATGATATAGTGCTATCAGTATATTAAACATTTTATTATTTTTGAAAAGCAATCCACAGTGCAAGTTAATTTAACAGGGGACTTTGGTTCAATCTAATGTAAATTATTAACTTCGTAAGCACGTTATCTAGTGTACGAAACAAAAGATAATTTCAGAGTATGTATTAAAAAAAAATTTCTTTAGACCCACCTGCGCACTTTTTCTGAGCAGTGAACAAAAGTCAGCCATCACGCTCGGGGCGATGACGCTGAATTGGGTAAACTCGGTTCGCTTGACCATCAGCCAAATGAATTACTTTTTTAAACGCACCATGTACACTTTTTGTTTAACCTTTAACTACACGGGCGGGCTCCGCATAGACCCCGTGAGACATTTTTTGTTTATATTTTTTTCGTGTTGGCGAACTAGAGTCTCGCTACCTTAAGTATTCTCAGTATACCATGGGGGCTCTCGACGGATAGACGTGCGTTGCATTTTTGCCTCTCGCCCTCTGCATTCTGCATTCTCGCGACGATGAGTAATTATTTTACATTGTAGGGGTTTCTGTAGACCACGTGTGTGCTTTTCCATAGTATTTATTTACAATAACCTGATAAAGTAATTTTCTTTTATTTCTGAATAATTATAACAATGAGTCGCTATTTTCTAGATAATGATATTTCATGCCTCATTCAAGATTCTACTGACTCAGAAAGTATAGAAGGAGATATAGAAGAAAATAATCTGGAAGAAGAATTTTGTGATATTAGCGGTCAACATCTGTACACAGTGAACACTTTTCTGGTTCGGAGATCAAGCAGAGTGAAAACTCTTCTTCTAGTCAAGAGGAAGAAGAAGAAAGGTCCGGAACTATTTTTATGGTAAGAACAGATATATTTATCGATATCTAATATATAATAAATAAACAAATACTTTAATAAAAAAATCACCATTCAATTCTTTTTCAGACAATACGACGGAATATATATATATATATATATATATATATATATATATATATATATATATATATGTATATATATATATATATACATATATATACATATATACATGTGTATATATATATATATATATATTATATGCACACACACACAGAAAAATACTGAAAAAGACAGCCTAGTACATTTACGTTCCAAATGTCATCAAATGTTTCTGCATATCAACATAAAAATTAAAATATTTCGCATTGCACTTACTCGATAACCAAATAAATAATTGTCTTGTATTCGTAATGATATTATCTGTTCAAATATATATAAGTCAATAACACTGTGATGATAATATGCATACAAAAGTTACATTATATTAAATTTTTACTCATATTTTGCATCAACATTTTATCGATTATAGAAAAAAATCATTGTCTATTACAAAAATATACTAATACATAACAATGTAGATCTTATAACAATCATAACTACACAATAAATACTTGATATATATATATATATATATATATATATTTACATTGACTTCGTATGAAGATGCAAACTCGCACAATAAAACAATCAACCCTATGTTGTATGAGGTTACTTTATGAATAATGTAATTATGGACTTATTAGCTTTTAAGCAGAAGTTCACATGTTGTACCGTTATGAAGGCTTTATTTTGACAGCTACATACTTTAAAATGGCGTCTTTTTTTACTTTACATAAAGGTAACTAAAACAGTTGACGTTACGGCTGACTTTACAGGTTATTTCAATATTTCTCTTCGGTAATTTAATAAATTTAGCTATATAGTATAACCAATTGAATATATTGAAATCTAGAACGACTAATTTTTATATTCACTTTATAAAAATTATGTTACGTATTAAATTAAATACGATGTCCTTATATACTTCCATCTTATAAAAAGTACTTTGCGTTTGCAGAGATGCTTATGAAATCCGTACTCGAAAATTGAGGGATGTCTCTGATCCATTAACATTACCAAATAGTACTTTCGTAAAATGCTTTGTAACTATTTAAATAAATAACAAAATTGTGATAATTTGTTACCACTATTGAAAGTGACCCGGCGAATAAATATTACTTGACGCGCAACAAAGTAAAATAACCTATAAAAATGCATCTCCAGTCATATAGAGATAAAAGTACAGAATTGTCATCATCAATGAAATAGGTCCGTTCCTTTCTTTCCGCTTGTAAAACAGCATGATGATATTCTTTTCTCCCAAGCAACTGAACGTTAATCTAAAATAAAGGCAAGGTAAATGCGAGTGCGATACAACATGCTGATTTTTGAAGAACATGTTATTGTAACATTTATTGTCGTGCATTAGCAAACATATATGTTATGTAATGTAAGTAATATAACATAGGGCTGAATGGCTTCTTGCTTCGGTGGATGAATTTTAAATAAATCACCACTGAAAAAAAAACGCCAAGTTGCCACAGTCCCCCTCTTTAGATATCAGTCCATTCTCTGTTTTTATTTTGCAATACAGTTATTATTTGTTTGCATCATGTTTATTCAAGTATTTACTATCGCCGATATATATACATTTCAGAAATTGTACGACCACAAACGCGCAGTGCGCTCCTGTCCAATGACTCATTCCTACTTAACAATCTGCATTGATTAAGCGTCAAATAATACCCCTCCCAAATGCTATTACAATAGTAGCAATATTATAAACAAATATTTTCCACTGGACACACTTTACTAAGGCAACGTTTGCGGCTTTAGCCGACAATGTTGTCTACAATACTCCGTTTTTAAAATTGTAAGGAGAATGTGCTAAAATTTGCCTTTTGGTGTTAGAAAATTCATATTTTGAAGTAAATAATAGACTTAATGTCATCAAGCTACGATTCATACAGACAGAGTGGTGATAATAAATGTAACAGGAGTCTACATAAACGGTGCAATGTCGAAAGAAAAAGGCAATTTACTGACTATTCACACCGATTACACCTGTCGATATACCACCGAGTCATTGGGCGAACAGAATGTGGCTTTTAGTGACCGTGGCGTGAGAGCAGCATAATTAAGATAACTCCAAGCATTCATTTGAGAGAGACATCAATGTTATGTTTACCGCTGTGAGTATTACAGATTATGTTTACTGCTCTGAGTATTTACTGTATGTGAGTGCATTTATGAATAAAAAACGTATATTATGCATGATTATAAAAAATGTATTAAAATAATTACTTTACAGCTTGAACTCTTGACCTCAGTAGACGTAATATCTGGATTTGAAGCAAAATTCGATGTCATATGAATGCATCTATTCCCGGCAGATTACTTATTAATTAGTAGTTTCATAAAATTATTTTCAGTCATCGTTCTACACGATTCTCGATTCTCAATCTCACTGTTAAAAATGCACTGTATATTGCAAGAACACTATTTTTCCTAATCAAACGAAAATAATGCCACATAAATTGTCAAAAATACGAGCTTGTTTACATAAACTCTGACGTCATGTTTCGTTCTAATCAATTGTATTATGTTTCAACAATTTGAATTTTCATAGCATAATTTGCACGTTTTATTTATTAAATTATGCAATTAAAACAGAATTAATTAAGAAAACCATGGTTTTGATATAATGGCCGGTTGATAATTAATTAGAAAAAAAATATCTGAACCAAACTGAAATTACATGCATATTTCTTATTCATATTGAATCAAACAACCTGTTCTAGTTCAATTAAAGATTTACTTCTAGTGTGTATTGTGTTTGTGAAGTTATTGAACATTGTCGCGAAATCATAAATAAATTTTAAATACATGTTCGACTCTTCGTTCGGATCATAAATTATGCATACATAATATAACCAGGTGGTGAACTTATTTTATTACCTATTAACTAACTTGTTTACTTTATACAGTAATTTTATAAGTAGTAATCAGACAAATTATTCAATTTATACATATAGAAGTAATATTTGAGTGTAGTGATAAAATCAAATGACATATAGAACAATCTTTTAATAGCTATGAATTAAGTAAATTTTAAGAATGTTGTAAGTGTAGCCATATCATAAGATCAATTTCGATAAAACAAACGATTGTTTTATTTATATATTATTAAATTAAATTGAATTTAATAATCAACATTTGTATTCCTTTAATATAATCAAGGTAATATTTTTAAAGCTTTCAATGAATTTAATTTTTGTGTCATTATTTTTTCAGGTCATTAGGGACATTTCTCGCGAAAAGATAATAGGAAAAAATGTCGAATGCAAACTTTGCAAAAAAGTATTAAAAACTCCCGGTGGTTCAACTGGAGTTTCACATACCCAGATGCGCGCTGAGCATATTGGTGAAATGCCGGAGTAAGTCTCTAAAAGAGCCAGTACTACACCTATTGCTAAAAATGCTTAGGATCAAGTCAGAAACGCTAGGAATGAACCTCCAACAAAGAAAACTGTGTATAAAGAAAACTATGGAGGCTCATGTGATCACATTAGCAGTGCTAGATGGAATTCCATTTAACAAATATTTTCCGAAGACCTAAGGTATCTGTTTAAATAGTCTGGGTATAATTTACTAAAATCTCCTACAACTATAACCAAGAAAGTTCTAGAACAGAGTACTGATTATAAAAAACAAATTAAAAAATTTAAAGAAATGAAATAATTTTGATGAATGGACCTCCACCAGAACAAGAAGGTATTTAAATATAAACACTCAATAAAAACTTAGACCGAAACAAGTATAAAAAGACCAATTTTTCCCACTATGAGTGGCCCACCACGAATTGTAACGTACATGGATGGACACTACCTGATTTTTTGTGCCATGCCTCGAGTATTAAATTACCATTTGAATTTTTATTTGTCTAACCAGAATGTTGAAAAATCTGACATTGAAAAAACGCTATTGAAAACTATACAATTTTATCGGCAGAAGAAGCTAATATAGTAATTAAATCCCCTAAATATAGTAATTAAATCCCTGTTACTATTTTACACCAGAACAAGAAGGGTATTTAAATATAAACACTCAATAAAAACTTAGACCGAAACAAGTATAAAAAGACCAATTTTTCCCACTATGAGTGGCCCACCACGAATTGTAACGTATATGGATGAAAACTACCTGATTTTTTGTGTCATGCCTCAAGTATTACATTACCATTTGAATTTTTCATTTGTCTAACCACAATGTTGAAAAATCTGACATTGAAAAAACGCTATTGAAAACTATACGATTTTATCGGCAGAAGAAGCTAATATAGTAATTAAATCCCAGAAGCTAAATATAGTAATTAAATCCCTGTTACTATTTTAAACATTTATTCTCAGAGAAAAAGGGAAAAAACTGCTATTTATTTTTTTGGATTTCATTTGATTGAATGTAACGTAAAAATGGAAATTTAATTTAGCCTAAAGCAGTTATATGCAAGTCATTAAAAACAAGTGTCAAACAATACACCGTCTCTTAGATCCGGATGTGCGAGGGAGAAAGCATGCAAGTATATCTTCACTCTTTGAGATCATAGAAAAGAGTAACAAACTGACAAACCATCATTTTGCTCAATTTAGATCATAAACACATTTATAAATGAAAGAATAATTTTGAATTTGAAGTATTTTATTACATGAAAACGTACATGGTTTATTACAAAAGTATAACAATAAACACAATATTTACATTAAAACATTCGTATCTACAGTTTTTCACAAAGCATGCGCATTCGAGATGTTAAATGCAACATATAATGCAATGCAGCATACAGAAATTCACTATGAATATATTTGTTTATCTGCTGCAATATTAATACACATTAATCTCTTGAGAAATCCCATCGTTCACAAGTTGGCGTATATCTGCCGACATTTCAGAGAATGTGTCTTGCGCAAATATCTTGTGTTGAAATCTGAGAGCAAAATTCACACATCGTTTCCGCTCATACATCGTAGCTTCTATTTAAGTCAAACAAGTCACTGGTTACAGTTGGGAAACACAAGACAAGCTTTATGTATCTAGTAGAAGTTTTCAAGTCGACAAAAGCGCTATGCACTAGCTAGACAGTCTGAAAGCCGCCACAAATAAACATAAGGAAATAACCCATCAAAAGGACGCATTCTGAAATGCATAATACTACTCAACCGTGATATATTGCTGTCAGAATGACAAGTTATTTCAAGATTGTTCAACCAAAAACTAACATAAAGCAACACAATAACCGTTAGGAAAACTTCGTGGATGTACATTCCCATTTTTTATAGTGCAGTTGTTAACTGTCGAACTAGTAACCATCTGGAATGGTTAATGGTGGAAACGTTATGAAGGAAAAAACAGAATGCACCCAATGGTAACGTCAGTGTTTCTTGGTAAGTAATATACAGTCAACAACATAATTAGATGACTCAAATGTTTTACCTATTTTTAATTTGATTATATAATTGTGAATAGAATTTACTACAATGTTTTTAGGGTATGTTAAAAAAATATACTCCTATAAAGTTATTAAGGATGAAAGGTTCAATGAGAGTTGATGTAGCTACTCATTTGCTAGAACAGCATTTGAGTGCGTTTGAGCCTAATCTCGAAGACATAATTTTTTTCACTACAGATAGATCCAGTGTAATGGTTAAAAAGAGTAAAAATTTGGACGGTCCACTATCAACTGTATTATGCCCATGGAATACAACTTGCACTGATCAATGTATTGTATAAAATACAAAAATCTTCAGGTCTGCAATCCGGAACCGAACTCGAAGATACTGATGCTGAAGAAGAAAATGAAAAATTTACTTTAGAAAAGTACGGTAAAAACCTGGATCTGATCTGACTGCAAAACGAGATGGTGTAGCTTGTCAAATATGGTTGGCCGATTTCTTAAATCATGAAGGCTTTACTAGATTTGAAATCCAACGTGAAATTCACAAGTAAAGCAATGAAAATGTTTATAACATTCATTGTAGTTTAAATGTAATAAAAACAACGCCTGATTCAGGTTATTAAAAGCGAATGTTGCATTACAGTTTATATTTAAAAACTTAGATATTTAATCAAACGAACAACATACTCTATCTTTCAAAAAAAGAATAAAAGAAAGACGAACAATTGCATCTGGTGTTTTACAATTAATTTTTTTTATTGTAAAAATACTTTTTTATTCTTTTATTAAATATTTGGTAACGTTTCATAACCGCAACTACGGAAACATTCGAAAAACCTTCATCAGAAATCTTAACAATTACTAGAAACGCTGAAATTTAAGCAAACACAAGAGAGTTCACAATGAAATCTGAAATAACCCCAAGTGGAAGCTGTATGCACAAGTAGTGATGATGGGGACGAAAAGTTAAAGAGAAAGAGTTGGAAAAAGAGATTCACAAAGCACAACAGGAAATAAAGATTCGTCTAGAGAAAACACAGATCTAGAATTCATTATTCGTGTTGAAATGTGAATTTATGCAAAATTATGCAAAATTTACCTAACAGCTGTGTACTAGTATATAATACGTAATTATTTATTGTCTATACCGCTTACAAGTGTTAAAGTTGAGAGAGCTTTTTCTTTCACCGGCTATTTTTGCAACAGACTGAGAAGTTCCTTAGCTGATAGAACAATGAACGCCTTATCATTTATGCAATCACATTTTCATTTCTTTCATATTAGGATGTATTCTTATTGTTTTTACAAATATTATTTTTTTCTTTTATAAAAATATGAATATTATATATATACTATAATCTGACTTTCATTCATTTGCTGATTAAAACTATAAATACATTTTTTTAATAATACCAAGTCAGTTACGTAATTTAAACCCATAGACTCATTACTAATTAATTAACATATCCATAATGTAATTACGTAATTTAAACACATAGATTCGTTACTAGTTACGTAATTGATATATCCGTTATTTTGAAAGCCCCAATTACACACAACCAACTTGAAATTCCTTCCGTCTTTCTAATCAAGTTAATTTTGCAAATAAAGTTAAATAGTGCACTTTATTAGTAAAAGTGAATTTAGTGAACATAATACTTCAATACATTTTTGGATTTTAATATGGAGATAAAGACGTAATTTTGGCAATTGCAATATTTTGAATGTGAAACAGCTAAGAAAGCATTACGTATATACTTATGATTGAAAAAATTAAATAAGGCAAGATAATTTTAAACAGTGCGGATGATAAATTAAAGACTAATGCAACGTTTATCGTAAATGATAATACAAAGGTGCTTATGATATCGTTGCCTACTTTTTGCACTAGTACGTCAAAAATGAAAACAAAACAAGATACAAAAAATTTGAATTATTTGCCATCTAGTAATTTTGTATTGCACTGCTTTAAAATTATTGATATATAACTAAGTTAAAATGAAATTTTTTTGTAATAAAAAACTAAATTTCTCAAAGACTGTTGCGTACGATTTTTTAGAGAGAAAGGCTTGATATGTATAATCTCACTTAGATTCCATATGTACTTACAGACACAACATCATTACCGACGTTCACTGTTTTGTTTACAAACAATATTTAATCAGTAAGTTTGTTTTTCAAATATTTTTAGCATTTCAGCTACATTAAAATAAACATCCTGCAGGTGCCCTTTAAATTTGAATTTCTTCTTTTAACCTTTCTGCCGCGGCGATATAAACTAGTTTGAATGTACCTTAATTACGATTAATTCCTTATCCTTAATTCGATTATTTAGCCCGAATAAACCACAAAACATTTTCCGTATTTTGATAATGTCACGAATTTATTTTTAATATATACTTACCTTAACATATAAATATTTTAACAAAACCAAAAAAAAAATGAATAAAAAAAATCAACTCTGTCAGCCCAAATAGCATATAGCGGCTAACGGAATTGCTTTCTTTTGTTTATTGTGGTATTTGTGTAGCAACTTGCATGTGTGTACGAAGTTATTGGAGCACTGCGCAGATACCAAGAAATTTACCTAATTTGAATTATTCGTCTTTTTAATTATACAAATTTAAATACAGAAATACGAAATATATGAAAATAAATGATAAAAAATACAAAATAATATAAAAATATAATAACAGACAAAATTACAAAGCAATTAATGTCTAATAAAAAAGGCAACTAACAAAAATAATAGAAAACAACTAAATACGTTAACCTAAGTATATACACGAGAAAAAAATGACAATAAACAATAAAACAATAAAAAAAAACAAAGTAACGTGAAAATATAATTATCTACACACAAGCACGAGAAATATACGGTAATGTACAAAATAAAGAAAACATTTCTACTTATGAAGTGAAAACTTCTACATTTAAAACATATATATATATATATACACAATTACATTGATGTTATATGACGAGTATTATTTCGGTTAATGAGAAACAATGCGTGATTATTATTTTCAAATACTAATAAACATTTTAGCATGAGTATAGATTTGAAAAACATTTGCCAAAAACATTTTATACCTAAACATAATTTTATTTTTAAAGTGTGTACGTCAACATTTCTAGAACCACAACAAAGGTTCATTGTTCTTGGGGAATGATTTTTGCTTTAGGTGCAAGCGGTACTGGGTTCAAATTCTGGATGAACCCGACAAAGCTGGAAAAAGCTGACAATACAATGAAGCTGGCCAAATGGGAACATAATTCTAGTCAAATTATGTTCTATTTTTGAATAATATTTTCCAAATAATTCCCCATTTGGCCAGCTTCATTTAATAGTAAACTTGTTCAGCAGATGCCTAAGGGAGCCAAGTTTCCCCGGTTCAGCTTCACTGAGTGTGATAGGTTCAGTGTCACCAACTCGAGCGAACACCTCAGCTTCGTTCACTGTCAGAATAAATTTTCACTTCAAAGTGAAGTGCGCAAGTGTGCGTAAAAAGAAGTTTTCAGTTTAAAAAAAACCTGATAATACATTCGAAAATAAGGAAGCTAATAAATATATTAAATGAAACCTAAATGTTTGGAATAACTGGCAGTAAATAACAAAAAATAAAAGACAAAATAATGAAAAAATTTAATAGCAATCACACAAAATCAATACTAATGAAAAATAAAACGACAATGAATAATGTAAAATCTAATAATGAGTGATAAAAAAAATCATGAAAATATAATAATCTACACGCTGGCATGAGAAATATCCGACAAGTATACTAATAATGTAAAACCTCATGATACACTCTGAAACAAGGAGTTACGCATAAGCTCACATTGCACTCATCACACATATATCGAGTCGATCTCCTTCTTTTTTGCCTCCTGCTTGTGTGCAGACATACCCTGCAATTTCGGGAAGGATTTTGACGAGTTGCTATAGGTGGAATACACACTGGCATATGTTTCGCAGAAGCGTTTGCTAATAAACGTGAAGGCATATCAGAACTCGACGAGTGGGATGTGGGAAGTGATGCAGGCTGATATTTCTGTAAAAGTTGCCTTATGACAGCTAACTGATACACTGCTATCGGTGTTTTTGTGTCATTTATAACTGAAAATAGGATATTAGAATTTAATAACATTAAATCCATAATATGAAAGGCCAACTTTTTGTACCATTTCGCTGTCTTCTGTATACACTCTACTGAAGATAACGTCATGTCTGTGAGATCTACTGAACCTTTACATTTATGATATTCTACAACGCATTTCGGTTTAACTATTGGCAGACCTGTTTGGTAATAAACTTTACCGGATTTCGTTAACACATTTTCATGCATTGTGGATAACATATATATGTCTTTACGATCACGCCATTTCAGTGCCATTATGGGACCTTTATATTTTGCTCTATATTCACCTTTCTTTAATTTCATAAAGGCTGGCATGTGTTTCCGGTTTTTCTTCACCGTTCCACAAGCGTTAGTTTCATGTTCGTGTAAAAACTCAAAAAGTTCCGGACTAGTATACCAACTGTCAACCCAAAGAGAATGGCCTTTACCTAAATAATTCTTCATTAATGTTGTGACTACCGAAGCACTCATGCCCAAGTTTCGCTCGTCCTTTAATTCAGTTCGAGTGCCCGTGTAAATAATGAAATCTATGATATACCCAGTTTTTACATCGTATAGGATGAAAAGCTTAATACCAAATCTACGACGTTTTTTTGGTATATATTGTTTAAAAGTTAAACGACCCTTGTATAACATTAGGCTCTCATCAATACAAAGATCTTGGTATGGACTGAAAGCTTCACGGAAGTGTTTACGTGCATGGTTTATAAGCGATGTCAATTTAAATAATTTATTTCCTATCACCTGAAAGTTAGGTTCTGAATAATATAACATTCCTAATATAATGCAATACCGATTTCTCGGCATAGTCTTTGGGAATATATTAGCCGACAGCAAAGGGTCAGTCGACCAATATTCCTCGATAGTAATGTGGCGATTTCTTGTCATGAGAAATGTTAACGCAATAAACATGTAAAACTCTGGCACCGTCACATCTACCCATTTACGTAGCCTTGATTGGGCTGCCGGTTCACTTTTCGTTATAACAGCCCTATAATATGCGTTTGTGAACTGTACTATTTCACTAACTATTTCTTCGCTTAAAAAGTGTTGGAATAGATCCACTTCTGTATTAAGCGAACTTTCCAATGTTATACCAGAGGAAACATTATTAAATTCGTGGATATCTGGTCGCCTTTGTCTTTCTGTATGCCATTGCCAAGCATAGTCAGTCTGAGCAGATGGTTCAGTAACCTCGTTATTATCTTCACTGTCATCATCAGAATCGGAAATTTGATCTTGAGGTTGAAATTCATCCTCACTTTCTGGGAAATCGGAATCTGTGGCCAATAAAAATTAATAAATATTACTTTTCTCTAAGCCACGTGTCATTTTGAAAAATACTGAAAATAATATGATGACAAAATAAACATAGTTAATTAATACGAAAGAAAACACAACTAAACTAAAGGAAAATTGTAAAATATAAATTTATGATAATAAAACTACACTAAACGATAATTATATAAAATGTAATTGAATACACAATTATACAAAAATAAAATAAATATTTTCTATATAATTTTACGTTTTACGAGTATTTCAATTAACAGTTAGTTCTGCACAGTGCTCCGATATAAGTAAAAACAATACGGATTACGTCACTACACTGCTGAACAGTCTTAGTCGATGACCGCTAAGGACTTTTGTTTACCAATCGACTCAAGTTTTTATTTTTAAACTCTAGGGGCCATAATCAATGAACTGATACAAGCAGTTACATTGATTTTTAAAAGTTATTTCTCCTCTAACAAATTAAGTTTAAATGGGGCATCGTGTTAACTAGAAGAATGCGCTTGTGTCACTTTAAATTTGTTTCAGTTATAGTTGATGATCGGCGAAAGGGTTAACACTTATTTTCATTAAGGTATATAACACCTCCTAAGATACATCATTATGGGCAAATCCTACATTTGAAACTGTAAATATTGTAATATACTACGAATAGACGAACAAAACGTGTGAGCAAGAATATATTCTTCATAACATTACTGTGAGTGGAAAAGAGATGATAATGCCTGAATAAATAAAACTATTTTGACAGATAAAAGTGTCTGATAGTTTCTTGCTTCGATAGCATCTCGCTGTATTTTAGTATTTTTGTGTATTTTCAAATAATGTTTCCACTATATTATTTTAGAATAAGCAATGGTGTCTTGTCCAGTATTGGATTGTGTAGTGACGTATATGAATAATCCAAATAAAGAGATATTTCACAGGTAAATGCGATGCACATACTTACTTTTCTATTACCCATTTTCCGCTAAATTATCGTTTAATTAGACTTGGTCAAATATACATATCATGGTAAATTTGTCGTATTTTATGTGTTATTATTTATTTTTATATTTTGTGTGTATAATTACGAGATATTGTGTCTGTAGAAAATTACATTTTACGGGTTGACATATAGAGATTGGTATTATTTTATCGACAATTCATCTCGATATTTTTCTATAGTGAAAACCTAGATTACGATAAAAAATTTTAGTAGATGAAATAAAACATAACTATTAATATAATTTACAATGCAAATGCTTAGTGACATATGTAATTGAAAAAAGGGTGGGTTCAAATCAAGCAAACATCAGAAAAATATTTTACGAACTTCAAACAATGGGATTAATCTAAATTATTCAGTACATAAAATTAAAACTGGCCTTAAATAATGTTGATACATAAAAAAAAATCAAAAACCGGCAATTAGCAAAAAGTGAAATTTGAGTTCGATCTTTCTTTTCCGGGTTTTCCTTTAATAATGGTTTTCCTTTAATAATGAAAATTATTTGAGAACAAGGTATAAAGATATGAAATAACTTTAAAAAATTTATCAAAAGAAACCATTTGAATAAAATTATTTTATTTAAATACCAATGATTTTTATAATAACTAACAAAAGGATTATTTAGAATCGTAGAAATGCCTTTTTAAGTTTTGGTAGTAAGTTTTATCATTCTATTTGGAACTGTAATAAAAATTCCTTTTTTCTTTACATAATTTTTTTCTCGTAATTGAAATCACTACAATGAGCTGCCTCAGTATTAACGTTGTGTGAGGAACTCGTGTTGATTATTTTTTTCAATTTTAAAAACGAATATAATTTGTCTATAGTTTGTACTTAAAGGTTATTTAGATAATATGATACTTGCTTATTTTAAAATATCTGTACATATTTTTCTATTTTTCTACATTTTTAGCTCAAATTTAGGTGCTTTTGTGGTATATTCAATTTTATATTGATTGACATTTGATTGACACAACGCACCTAAAATGTTAAATAAATATTTAAAGTTAAAAAATGTGACAAGGAATGCTTCACAGAAGGTACTGGATAATAATTTTTGACATGGGAGTTACTCTTATAGAATTTAATAATTCCTGAAAATATGTTAAATCAGAGGTAAAATCATAGTTATGGCTCTGGAAAATAAATTGTTTTTACTTTATTTTTATATTATCTACGAGGCGTGTTTTTAAAGTAAGTACCGTTTTTAAATTACGCCGCCGCAGCTCTGCGGTCGCCGTTTAGCGCATGCGCGTCGTGTAGCTACATCTGTTGGGAAGCCACAGACGCCATTACGGGACCATCCGATCGAGTCTACATCTGTTTGCGTGATTTTAAAATGCCTCCACCTATTGAGAATCCCGCCGACTGTGAAGTGCGTGCTGTAATACGGTTTCTCTGCGCTCAAGGCTTCAAATCAGTTGACATTTATCACCAAATCAGTGAAGTGTATGGTGAAAACATTATGAGTGATGGAATGGTGCGAAAATGGGTTAGGGCCTTTAAAGATGGCCGTACAAATATTCATGATGAGGAACGAAGTGGGAGACCTTCAGTCATTACCGATGAAGTGATTCAAAAAGTGGACTGTAAAGTGAAAGAGAACAGACGATTCACGATTTCGTCCTTAGCTGTAAAGTTTCCTGCTGTCTCCAGAAGTGTTGTTTACGAAATTGTGTCCGAACGTTTAAATTATCGGAAATTGTGTTCACGCTGGCTGCCAAAAATGTTGACTGATGAGCACAAAACCAAAAGATTGGGCAGTGCATTGAGTTTTCTCGAATGATACAGTAACGAGGGGGATGATTTTCTAAGCCATATTGTCACAGGTGATGAAATATGGGTAGCCTACGTTACACCGGAATCGAAGCAGCAATCAATGGAATGGCGGCATTCATCATCCCCTAGGAAAGTGAAATTCAAACAAACAATTTCTGCTCAGAAAATCATGTGCACTGTGTTTTGGGACAGAAAGGGTGTGTTGCTGGTCGATTTTTTGACTCGCGGCGACACGATCAATGCAGCAGTGTACTGTGCGACTTTACAAAAACTGCGCCGCGCAATTAAAAACGAAAGGCTTGGCATGCTGAATGCAGGTGTCGTTTTGCTCCACGATAATGCCCGTCCACACACAGCAAATCGAACACAAGACCTTATCACTTCTTTTGGCTGGGAACAATTGGACCACCCTCCATACAGTCCCGATCTAGCGCTGAGCGACTACCATTTGTTTATGCACTTGAAGAAGCATCTGGCGGGGCAGCGCCATTCCGATGATGACAAAGTGAAAACGACTGTGAAGCAGTGGTTGTCTAATCAGGCGGCAATCTTCTTTGACGATGGCATACAAAAGCTGGTCCCAAGATACGATAAATGCCTCAATAGTAATGGGAATTATGTAGAAAAGTAAAGTATGGCCTTTCAAGTGAATAAATTATTTTTGGAAAAAATTTAATTGTTGTTTTTTTATGTCAAAACGGTACTTACTTTAAAAACACGCCTCGTATATAACATAGTTAGTGAAAAGCCATCACTAAAACTCACACATACATACAATTACACAGACAAGGGCAATTCAATTTCGGTGATGGAAGGCACGTCGAGTTTGTTTGTCTATTCGTAGTATATTAAATCTATGGTTATAACTAATTTATACGAAATTCGTTCATTATATCAGTTTAGGTTTTGCATTAAGCGAATAATAAATATGTTTCAAACATTTAGAAAATATGTTTCAAACAGCCTAGAGCTGTCTGAGGGCTCATTTTGATTGTATAAAATTACAGGGGTCATTTTTGTAGTAGAAAACACACTGATGAAATAAATTTTGAAACGTAAACAAACATTTTAGGGTTTGTTAATCTTTACGTAGCTCATAAAACATAGCATATGTGATTGACTGTAAGCACAAGTTACTCTAGGTATGCAATTTGTAATGTTTCCGTGCAGAAAAAAAATAAATTTTGCCTAAAAAATATGAGATGGAATGCTCCACACAAAGTATTGGATAATAATTTTTGACACGGGAGTTACTATTATAGATTCCAATAATTCCTAAAAATATGTTAAATCGGAGGTGAATTCATAGTTACGGCTCTGGAAAATAAATTGTTAACAAAATTTTACCAAATATCCCCCCCTAATCTTAATCTTTACGTAGCTCATGAAACATAGAATACGTGATTGACGGTAAGCACAAGTAACTCTAGATATACAGTTTTTGGTATGTTAATAAAAATAAAAAATGTTTCCCTGCAGATAAAAAAAATTTTCAACACTTAGACGTTAATACGTACGACGTAATACATAGTTACATATTTTAGCATATGACTACATAGATAATGTACTTATTCTCTCGCTGTTCTTTCAGTTTGCACAATCATTTTTGCATTGTTCTTATATATTTAATTTTATAAATAAATTAATAAAATAATATAGATAATATCAACTTACCTTTCTGATTGTCTCCAATAAACTCTTCCTCGACTTGCGTGCACACTTCTTGATGGTTTTCAACTTTACAGAGATCTCTTTCATCGTCTTCACAGTGAACTTCATCTTCTTGTTTAATGTTTGTCTGGAATCCAACCAATGCTTTAGATATCTGCACTTAATATATTGGCACCAACTAATTTAAATAAATAAAAAAAAATTAGCTTGCCATCTTGAACTGCAAAAGTACCAACATCACCATAGCAACGATTGTAACAAGACAGCCATCTTTCTAGTACACGCCTGTGGCTTATATATTTTTAGTACCAAACCTGCCAGTGGATTTGGAACCATTCAACATAATTGCCATCAAATGGGATCTTTGACGATAATCTCAACATGCCATTTGTCACTAATGTGGTGAAAAATCTCTTCCAGTCAACCATAACAATTTGTATTGAAATTTAGTTGATAGACTGTAAGAGATTTTACAATAAAAATTGTTTATAAAAAAATATAAGTAAAAAAAAATTCAAACATACAAAAGTATAAGTAAAAAAAAACTATTGACATGATTTGGGATGGGAAAGACAGGAAAGGACAAGGACACAAAGGAAAAGGTTTCAGAAGAGGCAGGACTTTTTCACTCGAACTTTGAAAATATTTAGAGACGTGATTTTCTTGATGTCAGGATCCAGATGATTCCAAATTTTTGCTGTTTGGACAGTGAAGGATTTTTCGTAAGTGATAAAGGTGAGTTCAGGAAAAAGTGGGGTGAGTGAACTTTCAGATCGTAGCCCAAGACCGTGAGCAGACAAATCTTTAGATTTGCCACCAAGATAATTTGGGCTATGAGGATTTTTTAATATATTAAAAAGAAGTGTAAGTATGTGATTTAGTAAGAATAATAAAAATATCTTCTTGTCTTACAACTTGCGCTTCGATTTTCTTCTTGTCTGACAATTTTCATGATATAAAATGAAAATTATCAGACAAGAAGAGAATATAAGCACAAGTTGTAAGATAAAAAGAGAGTCGTATACGAACTGACATTGTCGCAGGGAACATGCAAAACCTCCAACGCTGTAGGAGGAAGTCACTTGACTGAAATGTGTCAAAAACCATTTGGAGTAGGTTAAGAACTTTTCTAGTGGCACAGTATTATAAAGTCAGATATTTATTATAAAAATGGAAATGCCAGTATTACTACGAAGTCATGCCCCATCTGTAGAAGTCATGCATAAACATTAAGCATATTTTGTTTTGATATGTAGATTTCTTAACTCAAAATTAGTTTTGAACTTTTTGAGGATATTGAAATCTGATCTGCCAAAAAAAAAAGTTTTAAATTGATGTCAAAATATCGTCAGTTTCACTTTTCAATACTAGAAATATAGATTTGTAACATTGGAATAAAAATTGCATATTTTAATTATTGTTACTAAATCGCATAAAAATTCACATTAGTTTATGTAAATTATTTGCTTTACGCAATAATTTTTCACCTCTTTAGTGGTAAGTGGCATGTTGAAATTATAATCAAAGATTCCATTCAATTATGTTGAATGGTTCGAAATTCACTGGCAGGTTTGGTGCTAAAAATATATAAGCTACAGGTTTATAATAGGAAGATAACTGTCTTGTTACAATCGTTGCTATGGTGATGTTATTACTTTGACAGTACAAGATTATTAGTAATGAATTAGTGTCATTCAATAAATTTCCCACAATTTGATTATTAAAAAATGCAATTATTGTAAGAATCTAACACAGCGAGGGACTAGTACATTTATAATATGGAATATCATTTACACATACACATAAGCAACAAGTAAATTCCCCTAGTGGCTGCTTGGGAACTAACGTACGATAGAATTGACAGATACATTTTAAACAGCTCATTTCCCGTATTCAGAGTTTTGCTACAGTTTTAAATTATGTCAAAATTTATCACACTATTAGACATGTATAAAACAAACAAAAATACTGCTGAATTTTTTAAAGAAAGCGAACAATATTTTAAGTGTTTAAAAATATATACAGCTAACTCGACCTACTGTACAAAATGATAGTGTTATAAACTTCAACTATGTATCATCATGCATTAGTCGCGTCATCAATTAACATGTTTGCTACGGAATCTACTTGTCGTCAATATGTCTACGTAAAATGTGAAGTTTCAGTGACTGTAATATGTTTCCTTTACGTAAAGCAAAAAACACTGAATATAACGTGTGAATAAGTTACAGAAGTAATAAGATTTAAGAAAAGATATAAGTACACCTTTGAAGCATTTCTGATTTGGTATAAAATACAGTAAATAAGTAAAGTTCTTAAGTAAAAGAAAATCTATGCACTATGCTTCCATGCCAAATTGGCCATAAACTTGTCTGAGAAAAAAATAATAAAAAACCGGTGCATAAAAATAATAAAAAAACTGTATTTGTCATTGCTAGTGTAATAGAACGACATACATTTTTTTTTTAAATTTTTACTCTACTTTTGGGATAAAAATGGAGGAGCATGTGTGAGGCTACTTTCAATCCGCCTGATTGCATAATTTCTGATAAAAACATAAATTATAAGAAATAGAAAAAAGTTTCTATTGTTGACTCCTTATCTTTGATACGAAACTAAAAATAAGTAAATCAGCATTTCGCTACGAATTGTAATTTGCACTAAATAAAAATTAGCCTCAGCATAGATAATCATTATTGAGGTCAATGATACCTGGCCGGTTCTATAGTGCGAGTCCACGTGCTGGAGTACAGTGGGTCCAATATCAATATCATTGTCTTCTGATTCTTCTTTAATATGAACTGCATTGTCGTGGTTCAAATTGCCTGCAGCTACATTCGTAACGACTGCTGCTTGTGTGGCTTTAAGACATTGCTGTGTGTCCATATCTATGAAAGGCGTTCAGAATTTAGTTATTTTAGTGAATTTAAGGGGGTAAGAGCTGAATTTTGAAATGCAGTATAAAATAACCATATATCATAATGCAATGCACTTCATTTTATTCATCTCTTGAATATATTTGGCGTTAATTTTGTAGAAATTCATTATTCATAATTAAATGAAACTACGTGATGTAGTATTATTTCTACTTTCTTTAAGTTCTTTACCACGACGTAGGTTTCGTTGTATCACATCTTCAGGTGGGCTATTAGCAAAGATCTTTGCTAATAGCCCACCTGAAGATGTTGTAATACAACGAAACCTACGTTGTGGTAAAGAACTTAAAGAAAGTAGAAATAATACTACATCACGTAGTTTCATTTAATTGTGTTTATTCATCTCATTAAATGACAAAGTAAAAATTTATTTCTGTTATTACAAATGTGAATTAAACTTTAAAACACTGGATAGGACATCCCAGCATCAAACTAAAAGTATAATAAACTGTTAAACTCTTACATGTGTCTGTTCAATCGCAAAAGTTATAAATCATATAATTTACTTGGTATAAGGTTAGCAGTAACGAAAGATAAGATACCGGCTATATTTTGAACCACATAAATTTTTTATTCTATGATTTTAATTATCACATAATATTCATTCTTTTGTAACTCACTAATCAAATTGTAATTTTGAATTTGCAATCTTTTTTTTATTCAATACTTGCGTAAATAAATGTCATTTGATGTAATTAGGTTTTTTGTATCAACACGAAGGCTTTTCCTCATTCGTTGAAAGAATTTTTATTAATATCAAGTAATGATAGGTTCCCCATTCATAATTAAACAAGAAAAAAAATAAAAGCTGCCAGTGCCCTGTTGGTGGCAAGTGAATCTAATTTGATTTGATCAGCGAACTTAGGCACTAGGGCGGAGATAAAAAGTGCACACAACAAAAGTATCTCGCTCTCACTCTTTCGCTTGTTCGCTTGTTTCTTTCATAACCACCAGCCCGAACTCGTGCGAGACTCGAGTTAATGAGAATCCTACTTGAGTTAACTCGTGCTGAGCGCAATTTGAGTTAACTCGAATTAGTTAAATCTAGTTGACTCATCGCTAGATGTGGCCACTATCAGTCAGAATTTTGTCAATCCTTGCTATGTTTTCGTATCTTTTTTGTATTTTTGGAAAAGAAACAATTAATTACATGAAATGGTCAATATTCTACATTATCTGAAAGTAAATACAATTATTTCCACATAATATTTTTCGAAAATGGATTCTATATAACTATAGGTTAAACTAGGTTAAGAAATTTGGTTCAGGGGAAAGATATAAAAAAAAAAATAAAACTTCTAAAATTCTCTTTAAATAGACTCTCAAGCTTGTAAGAGAACTACAGAGTTATTTGCAGATTTGTTATTTGTGGGTATGAATATTTGCAGTGAGTGATTGTAAAAATGTTTATATAACTTTATTACTGAAAGTGCACTACTGACACAAGCAAATACACATACCAGCACATGCAATCGTTCACAAGTGCATGAGTACACGCACGCTCAGTCTAAAGAAGGAAATTAAAAATCAAAGAGTCAATAGTAGAAAAATTGCTACAAACCAGATTGACTTGCTAAAGTAAATGGAGCTATGGAAGAATTACAGTGACCAGCAATTACAGAATATCGAAATTATGGACAGACGCATTGTTCCCACGGTGGCAAGAAGTTTGAAGTTTAATAGAGAAATAGAACAATCAATAACACCTTGGAAAGAATTTCAAAGCAACAGAGAGTAGAAAAAAAAGCAGCTTATAATTTCAATTTTTTTTTCACCAAAAGGAACCATTCGTAGATGTATTCAACTTGTATTAATATTTTTATGATATTTTTTTAATTAAGTTCATTAAATTAATTACATTTGTGGTATAACAAGAGTAAATTCTTAATTTGGGGTAAAAATGTTATAAAAATGCATTATTTAACACACTATAATTGCGTTACTTCTATTATTTGAAATTCCACTGAACCTACATATTTCTTTTGAATGTCTCGCTATATATACATATATGGTTTCATTATTCACGCTAATTTTAAGAAATCTTACCTCTGTGAAGAGTGAATGATTACTCTATTACCATTTTAATATATTGCAAGTTGATTACAAGACATCTTTATAAAATCCAAATGTCAATGTTGATTCAAAACATGAGGTTGGGTTGATTAAAAAAACTAATAACAACTTCACAAATTGATTTTCTACTATTAAAAGAACATGTGTCCATTTCACTTACCTTTCTAAGAATTTGTTTGGTTCTGGCTCTGTAACTCTGTACCTCTCTGTCGCAAATATTAAAATACAAATATTCAACCACAATCAACTAAAAAAATTTTACGTCCAAAATTTACCAATGTTTATCATCTACAAACTATAAAAAGAAGTCATTCAAAAGTAAGATATAACTGGAGTAAAAGTTACGGTATATGTGGAAATTTAAAAGCATTATTAATATGCATAGTTGGTATATATTGTTCATAGAGTAAATTTGATTAAAATATAGTAAATAAATATATCAAAAATATCATCAAACATCTAGTAGTTTCTAAAATATCAGCACATACACATTTTAGAACAGTATTCTGTCACAAGCCGAGCAAACATGACGAAAAGAAATATTTTTAAAATTGTTTTGCTTCAAAAAATTTAAGTTCATGAAAATATGTGCACGGACAGGTAAAACTGAAATAGCACTTGCTGGTCTGATTATCTTTGTAAGAATGGGTAAATTGATGACATTAGTATCAGTACATGTGGAAGGTTTGACAGTGTCAACATATGATTGACACTGACACTTAAATTGAGCACTTTTGGTGGTAGAAAGTTTTGTCAGATAATTTCAGATCGATTTGTAAGTGGCAATCTAGTGTTTGTCAGACAATTGATATGGTCGGCGTTTGAATTTTTGGTAATAATATTGAAAGGAATTTGAGAATTTTAAGAACAATTGGATCTGTGAAAACTAATTCATAACGATGATTTCGAATACGGTTTATCACAAGGTTATTTTAATTGGTAGTATGAAATATATACTTTCGTTAGAGTGCAGGAAAAAAAAGGATTTGTTTAATTCAAAATTTAAATCAACTAATTTTAATTTTCTAATTTGCATTTAAACGTTGTATTCAGTATTGATAAAAAAAATTTGTAAATCCAATACCAATAGTGAATAGGTTGTCAACTGTCAGTACTAAAACTACACAACTAATGTCACTCAAAATGTTACTAATAATATATACTTTTAGCACTGGTACTACTACATTTCAAAACGTATACATAACAAACGTGTGTAGAGAATAAACTCACTTCCCAATTCAGAATTCTCTGGTTTGATATATACTTTTTTGCAAATGGTTTCGCGCTGTGCGATGGAATATGTTCTGTTTTAAAAACTAAATATTTATGCTACAGAAATACTTTTAATTTTAGAACAAGTTAAAATTAAAATTTACAGAAAATTAAAACAAATCAACAAACGACAGAAAACTAGCTACTACGGTTTATTTACTGCTTTGACAATTCGGAAACGTCAGTTCATTAGTAAGCTTGACGTTTCTTTTATTTGTTACCTTGGAAACTAATCTTTTTATTTTCGGCTATGGTTTTGATACATAGAGAGTAAAAAATACAATAATACATGAAAGAAAATTTATAAACGTAAAACGCTTTTAAATTAATTTTTGGAATAAATGTTACTGAATTATATAAAATGAATTTACACTTCAAATATAGGTATAAGTTCAGTTCAGTGAAAATGTAAATTTCCCGTCATTTGTAGTATATGAAACAATATATATAAAAAACGAGGTATTTAAAAAAATAAGACTCGGACGCAATTATTTTACTATAAAAAATTGATTTCAAAAATGATTTTTCAATGAAGAAACGGTATTTTCATATTTTTACTTTTTGTGGTTTTTTATCAATTCCTCTTTATATTTGCAAGTTCTATGTTTAATATTACTAAGAATGGCAATTATGTGGAAAAACTTATAGTTTATACTTCTTTTATAAAGTATTCTTTTGTATCAGAACTTTTTCAAATCAATTTTCTTTCATAAATTATTAAGACTGAGCTCTATTTTTGGTTAATACTCCATTTTTACCTATATTCTTTCATTTAAACCAAAAAAAAAATAGGAAACTCATGATCGGCAAACTATATTCAATAGTACACTTGCAGCCACAGATCATATATCAAACTTGCAGCTTTCATATTATCATTTCAGTAGGGATTGTTAGTTGTTATTATTTGTTTTCCTTATTGTTGTGTATTTGAAAAAATGCCGAAACTTAAAAAGAGATCTCTTGTTTGGGATGTATTTGAATAGTCAGTGAGAGGGTATGTTAATCGTAAACAGTATTCAGACATATTCAATTATATGGGTAATATGGCCACGTCATTGAATCACATTAAAAAGAAGCATCCAACCCCTATTGTTGCAAAGCGAATACTTTAACTCAATCGTCATCATCAGCTAACGGAAATAATATTTCGGTTGATCCGTCGCCGTCATCTACATCGGATGCTGAACTTCCTCAAAAAAGATTGAGGCAAACTCCAATCCACCTGACCGTGTCGAAGAAGACAACGGAAAAATCTTACGATAATGCCATGATTAATATGATAGCCAAGGACTATCAACCTTTCCAAATAATGGACAACGATGGTTTCCAATAATGCTTAAAAGCTTTAAATGCTGATTATCAACTTTCAACTAGAAAAAAATAGTACTGATGGTAGATAAAAAGTATAACTTTGAGTTCAAATCTTTAAAGAAGCAATTGAAGGAGGTTTCCATTTAGCTTTGATATCTGATTTCTGGTCTTCAGATAGTAATAAAAGCTTCGTAAATGTGACAGCATATTTTACAAAACAAACAAGATTTAAATCAGTTATTATTTCTACTTCAGAGATATAAGAGAACCACACGATTGAAAACATTGCAATTGCTCTTCAAGAAGTAATGGACCAGTGTAAATAAGTTCAAAAGTAGTATGCAAATAAGTTCAAAAGTAGTAGCTATTGTGACAAATAATGCTTCAGCAATGAAAATAACAGTAAGTGAATATTTGAATAAGTGAAACAATTTCTATGATCAAATAATCTCGCTATCAAAGAGTGTGTAGAGAAAGAAACATCGAAGCTTCTAGGAGAATGCTACTGTCACTGTTAACGGTCAATTACTACAACTTTTAGCCAAATATCGAGCGATTGTTTCACATTTTAAACATAGCACGAAATCGTCTTTTGCCTTGCTCAGCATGCAAAAGGCAACTGAAAGGTGACATAATAAACCTCAAGCAAGATGTTCGTACCCGCCAGAACAGTATTGTCTATATGCTCGATTGCATATTAAAAGTTAAGATACCGCTTTCTGCTACATCCCCACTACTAGAATTACCTTCGTTAAATCCGGATTCTAATGAGTGGTTATTGACAGAAGACGTGACAGCGCTTTATATCCTTTCGAAAAGGTGACTGCGATTTTATCAGGAGAACACTACCCAACACGGTCTTTTGTTATTCCTCTTGTATTTGGTCTGCGAAGGGCCATAAACAGCAAGACCCCAGTGACAGAATTAGGTAAGTGTCTAAAACGTAGGCTTTCTGCTGTGAACAAACGATAACTTTGTAGACTCATGCTTTAACAAAAGGTTTTATTTTCGAAAGTAATGCCAATAATACACAAATGTGAATAGTAAATGAAATATCAAAAATGAGCGATGTAAAAGATCTACCTCTATCTAGTCCTAGCAGATCTACCTCTATCTAGTCCTAGCAGATCTACCTCTATCTAGTCCTAGCAGATCTACCTCTACCTAGTCCTAGCAGATCTACCTCTATCTAGTCCTAGCAGATCTACCTCTATCTAGTCCTAGCAGATCTATCTTTATCTAGTCCTAGTAGTCACACTACTTCCAGGGCGTCTGCTTTTAAAACTATCCATTTGGAAAAAGATGAAATTTGGGGAGGTGTAGGTAAAAAAATCACGAAGAGCAGTACTCAGTAAACATCATACACTTCAGCAGTTGCGATGGTTAAACAGTATATTAAATTACCATATCTTGATAGAAAATGCGATCCACTTCAGTTTCGGAACGAAATGAAAGGTCTATTTTCAGTATTATCCAAGATTGCTCATAAATATCTTTGTATACCGGCAACATCAGATCCTTCAGAGGGTTTATTTTCAAAAGCCGAGGTTTTCTGTAGTGATAGAAGAAATCGTCTAGCTCCGAAATTAACCAAATTCTATTTCTTATAGCATCCAAAAATTGAATTATTCATCTACTTTATTCATTATTCAACAAGTGCTAAATAAACTTTTATTTAACTTTAGTTTTTACATGAAGCATAATTTTTATTTTAATGTTACTTACAAGAACATAATTTTAGTTTCTTGAGCATATTTTTTGTTGAAAATGCTTTTACTAACTAAGTTCATCCTATATCTTGTTGATTAGGTAAATGATATTCGGTTTCTGTTGTATAATAATTAAATAAAAGTCCCCATTGCAACAAACGAAAAAAAACAAAAGACAAAGAAAGAAAACACTACCAAACAAAGTCAACAAAGAAAACACTACCAAAATAATTTATTAATTAGAATAGCAAAGTTATTTAAGAATATTTTGATTATGAAAATTAAACTATTATTAGCATAAGTACCTTCATAATAAAGTTAGACTTTAAATAAATTCGGCAAAATTACGAATTCAGTCACGTGACACTAACTGTGAAATTTCACTGATGAAAAAAGTAATTTAACAATTGTGAAAATTAAATATTCAGACGACAGCTGTGTCAAAAGTTGTTTTTAAAGTTTTTAAAGAAATAGCAAAGCTTGCATCAAAGCAATTATATTTTAATGCCAAGGAATGAAGAAGAAACGAAACAAGTAAAGGTTCTTTTCTACAATATTGCTAATTTACCAAACGTTATTTGGGTGTATTACTAGAACCCATATTCCCATTAACTTCCCTGGAGGAGATCGATCTGAACTCTTCCGTAAAATGTAAGGAATCTTTTTTATCACTACTCAAGTTCTTTGTTATTCCTATGTATTTATCAGAGATTTAGATGCTCATTGGCATAGTTTAACTCATGTTAGCACAATATATCATAGTTCTTTGTCACAAGCTCGTTTCGATAACAATGAATTCAGGGGATACCTATTAGAGAACAGTACGTAACCTTGGGTAGACATTCACTAACATCCAATTTGATCCCATCAAATTATGCAGAATAAGAATATAATTCTATATAAAAATATGGAACACAGTACCAATGCTGATTTCTTCTGAAGTCCATTCTTTAGACAGGCTGATACTGCAGCATAACATCAGGTAGGTAACATAATTTTATTTAAGTAAGAAAGTTAAAGATCGTCTTATGATATAAAAAAACTGTTTATGATCTTACAGTACTTTAATGTAATGTGATGCTTTCATCCATTGATATGAGATACATTTTTATCTGAATAATAGTTACAGAGATATGACTTCAATTTAAGAATTAGAACCAATGATACTGTTACAAACCTTTAAACTTAGATTACTTACAACAACGGCTTTGCTAATACAATATTTTGCCATTAGATGACAGAGGAAGTGATCTATATTAATCAAATTAAAAACTTCAAAAAAATATTTTTTATATGTAAAAGCTTAAAGTATACAATTTGTTTCTAGCATTTTTTGCCAATTTCAATTTGGTATTTTCGATTAACACTAATTTTAACTCAAATGCGAGTTTTAACATTTTTTTTTATTTCATTCAACTTTTTTCCTGTTAAATTTGTAATTCCAACAAGTCTAATTTGTTCTATGTAACTAAATCATATTTGCTTTGTTTAGTCGTTTTTCTATTTATTAATGCAGATATTATGATATCGGTGACTTTTTTATTTTCAGCCAGAGTACACTTAAAGTTTTTAGGTTAGCTCTGTATTAATTCTGAAGTTCTCAAATGCGTGTATGGCGAAGGAAGTCTCGGTGAGACGTTCTGTGTTGCCCTCAAACGAGGCGAATGTCGCTGCGATTAGTTCTGCGTTGCAACGGGTAATCCTTGTACTATTTCCACATCAACAATTTTTAACTCATTTATTCGAGACTGAGGTACAGAAGGCATAAAGGTGTTCTTCTTTGTATCCAATAACTACTTCAGAGTCTGAAAATAATAAATATTTCATTTTATTTTGTATTGTGATTTACTTAATGTAACCCAATTTATTTTGCGGGGTTGAAATAGGCTATATATTTCTTTATTTAGGGGTTATTCTAATTTATTAGAAAGTTGATAAAAGATCAATGTAGTCTTTATAATATAAAATTGGCAAAGTGTAGTTTGGCTGCTATGAACTCTGCTTTGACGTGGCTAGAACTGACACGGATATTGTGTGTTTTATAGAACTTTCTTGTTTTTATCTTTATCTTTGATTATATAGCGTTCGTTCTCTCCAGAGAGAATAACGTCATTTATTTGAACATGTCCTCAAGGCCAATATCGAATATGTGAGCTAATGGCTTTTACAATAGGAGTTAAACGTATTTTAGAATTTTTTTAAATATTCGACAGATGTCAAAAATCAACCATGCCTACTTTTGATTGTGAGTTTATTCACAAAATGAAAAGATTTAGATGTATATTAAAATTATCTTATCAAGTATCGGGATGTATATATATGTATTGTGTAATATATATGTATTGTGTAAAATGTATATGTATTGTGATATATATGTATTGTGTAAAATGCAATCTGTGGACTGTGCCGGCAAAATAGACTCTTAATACATTATCATGAATAAAAGAAATCAAAAGTGGACTGTGTAAATTCTTATAGGGATTATAATAAGAAACCGAAAAGTCATAAAGGTTTTTCAATACATGTAACTCTGGGTTCAATAAGATAAGAACATTTTCGTCCATCAACGTGGTTTTATGGCAAAAGGTATCATCTACAGTTTTATATATCTCCGACTGAAAATGGAATAAATGTATAAAATACTGTGAAAATTTTTGTTTAGATAAATTTATTAATAATTACATACAAAACTAACTAATAAATAAGTTGATATTCTTGTCTACGCGCGAGTTCTTCCTTGCCGTTTTCTTTTAATTATCATATAATGCATGCAATTGCTTTCCGCTTCTCGTCCCAGTATCGGACGCTGAATTATATTTGACCCTTAAGGCAGACCAAGTTTCTTTTTTTTTGTTTCAATATCAATTGTACCGATTTTTTTAGTATCGACAATTTTCATAATCTCTTTAGTGGCTTCTGTCATCAAGACTTTGTCTTTTCGATAACATTTTTCCTCCTTTTTTGAATGGAATCCACGTTGTATTATTAACTTAAATAAGAGAATATGAATAGTGATAAGAACATGCACAAGCAGAAAAAAAAAATAAAAACATAAGAACATGCACAAGCGGAAAACAAATAAAAGCATGCCTGTGTTTTTATTTTTTTTCCGCACAGGAATTAGACCTTCAAGTGGAATTTATATTATACCGTTTACGAAGAACCTACCTCACGGTGTCACTTGCCAAGTGGGGCGATAAAAAGTCAGAGTCCTCGCAGTAGCCCAACATACAGATCCAAGGCCCCATGCCCACCTACGGCCAATTAGGCTCAGCTGTTATGGCCTTCTAAAAATTAAATGATTTCGAAATAAATTTTTAGTTGACAATTAATATTAACGCAACTAAAGGAATATTTTATTCCAAATATATGTTGTATTTTATATATTATTACTTTAAAAGGAAAAAAATATATAATTACAGTTTATTAGTGTTGCATAAGAAGTTTGAAAAGATTTAAATTTTATTAGATAGTTATTTCATTCAAAGTAAGTTGTATTGATTGTATTTTGTGTATCAGAATTTGATAAATAAATAATTCTAAATATAAATAAACACAATTTGAGAGGAGTTATTTAATGAAATTAGTTAATTAAAAAATACCATAATTATGAAAAGATTAAAAGACACATTTAAATCGTTTTCATTAAGAAATAAATTAAATCGTTGTCACCATTTGTTATATTATAAATTATTTCATAATTTAAAATAAATTATAAATATTAAATAAATTATTTAATTAACTTACATCTATTATTAATTGTTTATAGTTCGTTAACTTTCAAAAGGTTATTAATAATGATTATGTTGATTTATATTTAAATTAAATATTTGTTTAATATTATATTGTAAACTTTATTTCATAAAATATTTGGGATAATGGTTAAGGTACATTATTATTTTATTCCGATTTTTATAATACCTTTGAAATATGTATTCATAATGTGCTCTTTTGGCAATTTCAAGTGCTGTTGTGTGGAATACTATAAACCACCATCAACCTTGATACTATTTTTAAAATGTTCCTTACTAATATTGCACCGAAGATATATATTCATATTTAAAGTTATAAATTTATATGACATACTTCTAATAAGTTAAAATGAGTTTTTTAATGATTCAGTCCGAAAAGATGGCCAATCAATATTCCATTGTTCTTTCGTATTACGTCTTTTGTTATTACAAGTTAACGGTTACCACTAGTCAGATGCAGAAAACATTGTCTTTTTTTCGGAAAAAGGAGTTAAAAAAATATTTTTTAACTCAAAATATTAAATTGTTTTTTTTTTTAATATTCGTAGTAATCAGGTCGAAGTGCTTTTAGTTCTGAGAAGTATAAAATTTTGTTGTTCTTAAAAGTGAATAGCAAATTAGTACGGGGCAATAAATTTGAATTTGTTATCAGTACAATCGGATATGGTGACCAATTTTTTTATTAATTTCACATTAATAAAAAAATTGGCCACCCATCAAAATTTAAAACTTTAAAATAAATTCTATATTTGCATGTCAAACTAAAAAAAATTATATTAAGATATAGGGAAGTATAATTTTTTTGTGCTATAATCAATATGTATAAATATTAGGTACAAACGATAAATTTAATATAAATGATAATAAATATACTTTTCGTACGTGAATTAGTTTTACAAAATTCAACAATACTTAACCTAAATTGAAATTTAAGAGTGTTAAGCTCACAGTTTCGTCTTTATACTAATTTATTTTTTTACTGACAATATATGTCTATATAATAGACAAAAGGATTAGTTTCCAAGGCTACAAATTATAATAAAATGATCAAACTATTGATCTGATATTTCCGAACTGTCGGACATCTGTGTCAGCCATGTCAGATATGTCAAAGAAATACCCGAGAAGATTTCAGACTGTTTCTTTATTTTTGTTAACTGTGAGTTGAAGTTTCAAATTATTACAAAATCAAAAATAATTCGTTGGAAAAAAAATTACTTTTTAGAGTAGAACTTTGACCGCTCGATGCGAAATCATTTGTAGCAAACTTTATGTCGCACTTGAGATTCAGTGCTAAGAAGTAAATTCGTTCTCTATACAAGGTTTGTCAGTGTACTTGTTCCGAAATCCACTACCAATGATAGAAATGTCTTCTGAGTGCCATACTTGTATAATTTAAATATATGTATAGTTTACCGAACGTGTGTCGAATGATAGTGGGTCGGATGGTATAACACTCTGTGAATTTATTATTTAACGATATTGAAGACAGGCGTTTAAATTAGTTTACCTATTTTTTGTATTAAACATTTTGAATTTGTTATTGTTTTCATTATCATTTGCAAACATTTAAAATGGAGAAAATTTCACTCGAGAAATTGGAAAAGAATAATAATTAAAAAAAAATCATCTTCAGAATGCTAGATCGGATACGAATGTCTGGTTTAAAATTTATGGACAAAATAGTTACCAACAAAAAACGTTGAAGTTAGGTGGGTCCAGACCAAGTGAACTACCTTGAGCTGCAACTTCGCGAGGCAAATGATCGTTCGGTGTAGACCACCGCATGTGCTATACCATTTCGAGTGAACGCTCAAATGATGCACTGGCCTGAGGCATGTCAGACAATAGGCTCGGCTTTGCTACATGTCAAAGCCACAAATTACTAAATTTTTAAATGAGGCTGCCTTTCATTGTTTCCAACCGAGGCGAAAGCCACGAGGCAGCCACATGAAGCTGCTCGGTCGGTCTCAACTTGACCATTTAGTTAGATGCAGAGACTGCTGGATTTTTAACAAGTATTGTAGAAAACAACATTGGACACTCAATAAGAATAGCTGTAATACAACTATAAAACTAGATTACTCCTTAAAATCAGATCTAAAATTGTTAAGTAAAACTATGTATGAAGAAAAACATGTAGTTAAGTCTCAGTCAGTTAGATGTTGGCACAACTAAACCTTTAGCATGTACTGCGGCTATTGTTCACTCAGTATTTTATCAAATAATAACAGCAAGAGCTCTGTCTCTTGTCTAATCAATTCGTGTTATATCATTGATGATTAGACGAGCAAGTACGATTATATGTCCATACACTTATTTTATATGTCCATACATTTATTTTTGTGAACGTAAACTCTTCAAAACAGTTTTGGAGACAATTCCTTTGGTCACGTGTGCTCTATTTGTGATAGAATATGGTTTCAGAATAATTTAAATTCAGGCACCAAAGTATGTCCTATTTAGTAAATTTTAGAGACTACTAGGTGTATTGATAAGAATGTTTATGTAATTATTTGCGATAATTGTAATAACATTTTCTCCATAAATAAAGTATACCAACAATGTCACTTATAATGGTTTCATATATCCATAAATACCACAACTATCACCCAAGTTAGATTTTGTTTCTACGGGATTTGTTTTTCTATTGTAGATGACAAATCATTAATCAAATTTTTATTGTAAATTTTTTGTTGATTGTGGTTGAGTATTTACGTGTTAACTTTTACAACAAAGTTAAAAACAAATTTTAAGGAAACAAGTGAAACGGACACTTGTTCTTGTAATGATAAACAATAAATTTGTGAAGTTGCTTGTAAATTTGCAAAAATAAGTTTTTTGAATCGAACCAACCTCATGTTTTAACCAATATTCGCAATTGTGTTTTATAAAGATGTCTTATAGCCAAGATATTGACATTGAGCAATCACTCACTATTCACATGGGTTAAGTTCCATAAAGTTAGTGCGAATATTAAAACTGTATACAGCAAGATAGTGAATGAAGAGAAATACGTATGTTCAGTGAAGTTTCAAATAATAAGAAGAAACACCATTGTATGTGTTAATATGTTTTTATTTATAGTATTTATGGTACAAAATTACAAATAAATTTTGATAATGACAAGAATATATATCATTAAAAATATATGAATATATATGTGTGTGTAGGCAAGTTAAATAGCCCCGATGGGTTCCTTCTGACAAAAAAAATTTGAATTAAGAAATTTCTTTTTATGTTTCTATATTGTCTTTCTAATTTTTGAAGTGAAAACTTCTTTAGCATCGTTGTGATTTGAAAATCGATGAAACAAAAAAGCGACAGTATAGCATCGTTGTGATTTGAAAATGGATGAAACGTATTGTATTTTGTAATCATAAAGGGAGGAAGGGGGAGGGGAAGGGGGAGGGGGAGGGTGAAGTGGAGGGAAGGGGGTAGGTGAGGGGGAGGGGAAGGGGGATTTCAAAACTTATCTAATTATTTTAGTTTTTATCAAAATTAAAAATTGATATAAAACTTAAAAATTAAAATTAAACATTTTGAAGGTAACCACTTGTGAATTGCACACATGATTTTTTTCTGTAAAGTAATATCAATTGTTCTTCTTTTCTACTACAAGGGTAGCACTGACAGTGCTTAGAGCTGGCCACTTGTATTAATGATAAAAAAATAAATTCAAATTTTGAAAATCAAACTACGGTGAGCTCATTCCTGGATGGTCCCTAATTGCCAATGGGCATGGAAAAGATCGTCCCAGATCACGGGTGCGGGATATTTCCAGATCCAATCTTCTATTCCTTCAAAAGCGTGGCTTTCAAAATTTATTTTTTCTCAAAAGGAAACCGTAGTGGTATCTTGCATGTATTTGGGTCACTGCTCTATTCCCACTCATTTGGCTAGGCTGCGTGTCAGAGAGTCTCCAGCCTGTGAATGTGGGTTTAGTGAGGGCGATCTAAATCATCTCATTTTTGCACGCTCATTAAATAATAAATTTCCTGCGTGGAAATTATTAATTCAAAAAACCTATTAACATTATATCCCTTCTATCGTTCACTAATAAAACCATTCTAGACTGAATCATTCAATACATAAGAAAGAACGACATCAAAATCTAGGCCCTTCTATATTCATGTATATTTTTATACCTGTTTTTATGTTGGTTTGTATATACGTATACTTATCTTTCGTTTATTATTTGTTGTATTACGTATACTTATCTGTCATTTATTATTTGTTGTATTACGTATACTTATCTTTCGTTTATTATTTGTTGTATTACGTATACTTATCTTTCGTTTATTATTTGTTGTATTACGTATACTTATCTTTCATTTATTATTTGTTGTATTACGTATACTTATCTTTCGTTTATTATTTGTTGTATTACATATACTTATCTTTCGTTTATTATTGTTTATTGTCACCTTTGTATTATCTATAATTTTTTTGTTTGTTTATATGTTCTCTTTATTTTTTCTAGCATAGTAAACTTTTATTTGATTGTTGTTTTGCTCTTTGGTTTATTTTTCTTATCAAGCAATAGTGGCAGATATTTGGAGTGTGATCTAGTCAGTGTTGCCTAACCAACAAATCTAAACTTGACACTGGCAAAAGTTCTCTCTGGAGAGAATAATTGCCACAGAATAAAAGAATTAAAGATTAATCCGTTGTGGTACTTTGCTTGAATTTGTCACTTGCCTTTACAAATTCATGGCAATTTAAGAATTGTGTATCACGTCAAGGTGTATTTAACGCGAGAAAATTTTAATTTGTAGATTTTTATGGCTTTCATTGTGGTCTCAATAAATATTTTTCCATCTTCCTGTAATTGCTGACCACTGTAATTCCTTTACATTAGCAAAACAATCCGACATACACCAATTTTTTGAAACTTTATTTCTTTTTCGACAGACTGAGCTTGCATGTACTTATACATTTGTGGATGTTCGTATGGCATGCATGTGTATGTACTTGTGTCAGTGCCATTATATTCATTAGTTTTGTTTATTTTGTTTATTAGATTTTCAGTAAATAAATTTGTTTATATTCACAAACGGCAAATACTAAATCTGCTAAAAACCAGGGACTATAGTACTTCACTTACAAATGCAGTTTATCTTATTCCCAAAATTAATTTTTTTATATTTTCCTCTAAATTTAGGTAGACCTATTTCTGGAAAGTATTATGTGAGAATAATGATATTTACTACATTTTTCAGTTAAGATAAAATACTAAATAAATGTGTGAAACATTAAAATGAAAAAAAAAACTACTGTAAAAGTAAAATAACAATTTTACTTGCGGGTTACAAAATAATATATGTCACGTGACAAATGTGACAATAAACTGCATATTATATAAATATATAGTTAGGTTTATTTTGAAGCTTTATAGAACGAAAACTTTTTATTTTACAAAATGCATATGGTAATATATCTTTCTTTACTGCCAACCTCATACCAAGTAAATGATGAAGTTTACAATTTTTTTTATAGATTCAAATAAAAATTGAATCTCTAAAAATAAAAAAGTTATAGAATCAGCATGACTTAAACACTCACATAAATATTTTTGTTCCGTATGACAGAGTCACTTGATGTCATCTCTCCGTAACAGACACGAGTGAAGTACTAAACAGAGCGTGTGTGTCTACGCCAACCAATCATCACATTTGTTTTGTCGTTGGGTACATATCTAAGAGTTATTACTTTATATGATGCGTGAAATTAAAAAAGGCTGCTATAAATACTGTATTGTGCCTAACTGTATGAGCACAACAATTAAAACACCAAAGAAAATATTTTTCCTCGTATTTTTGCATAGAAATAGTAGAAAGAAATGGTGCAAAATGGTGAACCGTGATTTAATTGGACCAAAAAGTGTAAAATATGTTTGTGAAGATCATTTTGATGTGAGTATACTAATTATTTTCTATTGACAAACATTATTACTGTAGCTATTAGTTACGAGTAGGTTTACTAATTAAGAAAAGTTTCCTATGATTATACGAATTTATTTAGTTATGTTTACAATTTTGGTTTACTGAAAGTAAAATATATACCTAGTCCTACAGAATCTAGATAGGTGGATAAAAATAGTATTTCGCCAGAAACTTGTTGAAAGTTATGACTTTGATGTAAGTATTTAATGTAATGATGTGTCAGGCAGCGATTCTTACTACGTATATTCAAGAATATTTCTACTTCCCTAAGTCAATTTCATATAACATTTGCACTAAATTAGATCATTTCCTATTTGCGATTTTGTAACGCTTGTTTATGTGATTACAGCTTGAAAACGATACAGAAAATCTGATTAAATATAAACTGGTTGGTGGAACATTGCTGGAAACAGAAGTATGCCTGCATAAGTTTGACTATCAAAAATTTGTAAGACCTGTGAGAAAAAGTGGAGCATATGGAAAAAGGCGTTGTGTAGAATATTTTGAAAATTTGTCGAAGAACGATGTTCCATCGAGCTCAAGATGTTAACCTTTCGAAGTCATGTGTTATTCAGTATACGAAGAGTTAGAAGAAGAATCAGAAAATCCGCTAGATGAGGAATGCACAGTGAATGTACTAGATAATAAAAATGTAGACAGGAAAATGTGCAAGTTGATGGAAAAGTTAAAGAAAAAAATCAAAAGGTCTAAGTGAAATGAGAAGGACCAAAACAAATTACAGAGCAAATAACGGTACGTTCTTTAAACTGACATGATACTAAAAATGTTTCTACCAGTACACTATCTGAAGTGTTACATTTAGATGCTACATGAGCTATAGAAGCCATAATTCTGCCGTACCGTTGCTCAAACTATACGGGAAAGTCAGATTGATTTTTCATCTTTTTCTCAAACAAAAAAAATTTGATATTCAGTAACATTATCTTGCAAAGTTATACGAAATCATTGATACTAAACTTAACGTTTCTGCTCTTATATTTGCAAATCAGATAGTTGAGTGAACGTTTCATCTCTATCTATGGTTTATATCACAAGCTTTTCGTTTTTTACATTTGCTGATAAAATTATTGAGAAAAATTTGCCCTTCTGCAATGTTTAAACGTGAAAGCTTTCAATTTAAAAATCTTTGATTTCAATAAATCTAATATCGCTGCCAATTTTATACAGCTCCAGTTTCATCCAATAATACTGTTACTGAATGAAAGTGCCGGTTTCATACAGTAGGTACTGAAGTACTTGCAGGTTTTTCGCTTCCTTTGAATAGCCATATCAAAATGGCTATTATATCTTTATATCCATCTTGATTAGCTGCAAAACTATGACACACAATACTTTCAACTTTTTTTTCACTTTCGTCACAGACCGATGTGTTGTGGTAAGGCTTACTTTTTACTTTGTGTCCAGGTGTAACTTTGCATTTTACAATGCATTTAGTGCTCTCAGGTTTCACCTGAACATACCCAATGGAGTCTTCTCAATAGGATTCTTAGCCTGCCCCGAAAAAAATATTGATAAGTTTAACATTTTTGCCACGAACTCTACTCATTGATGGTCACATTCACTAAAAGTTTATGGAATTTTCCGTAAAATATTGTGTTTTGAAACACTTGTTTAATTGAAATTTAATATAAATAACGTATTAATTAATTGTGGGTATAAGACTAGATAGACATTTTTATTATTAAATAATATGTTAGTATATTAGTTACAAACTAGCGTGACCCGTGCGAAGTCTACGCATTGTAAATTATTCAACTCAATGTAATAAATCAAAATTGATTGCAGGTATTCAATTCATTTCTAATTTTGCGCACTGCTTATTACGTTTTTATTGCATTATGAAGCTCAGATGACAGATCAAAGAAATATTTTACTAAAATTGACATATAGAGGCGCAAGTATCAAAAGCGTTGAGCTAAAGCGCCACTTTATTTATACGTGAGTGGATTTGAAATTAAACAAAAATTTTACCGACCGTCAATCATATTGACGTTGAGCCGTTAGATGGCAGCATTGCTGTTTTGTGTATATAATTTTAATAATTAATTAATTTGCAAAAACAATAGCAATAATAAATTTTTTAGTTGTGGATGCCGGTAGAGCAAGCAATTATCTATAAAATGATATATAATTTATGTGGATTAGTTGTGAGGTTTTTTCTAAAAAGGGAGAGTAACATCTTAACCTTAGCGTATTAATATATATGATGATGATGATATAAAGCGGAGGTAGATACCTACTTCCAAAGTTCACTCCTTTTATTTCAGCGCTTATGTAATAAGACAAATTTAAAGAAGTAAAGTCCGTCGCTGTGTATATATAAATTCTAGGCAAATTATCACTTCCTCGATCTTTTATACTTCTTCCATTATGATCAAAAATTACACAATACCTACTTAAAAACTAAAACTAAATATCTATTACGTCACGCTTTATGCACAACTGTGCCTGTGCTAATATGTATAGAATTACGGCCTGTGATATTGCTACGTTCGGCAATGTGAAAATGAGACAACACAGGCGCGATTAAGTCGTCAACTATTCCGCGTTGAAACGTGCTAACTTAAATAATTTATCTCTCTGTCATTTATTGACGGATTTCAAAAATGTTTATTCTGATTGATTAGTTTTTATCTATATCATATTTGTATGTAACTATGCATTATAGCATCTTGAAACTTTCTCATTATATGATTCATAACTTCAGTATTGAACAAAAATATCTAGCATATTCACATTTTTAATGATACAAATGAATTGCTGCATTGTCATTCAATTTGATGAATAAAGTGAAGTGCATTGCATTGTGATATGCGATCGCTTTTTGTCTCACTTCAAATTCAGTTATTATTCTCTCGTATTATACAGAAATAACTAAACAATAATTCTGAACACCTTCCGCAGGTATGGACACGCAGCAATGTCTCTAAGCCACACAACCATCAGTTTTTACAATTGCAGTTGCAGACAATTTGAACCAGGTCAATTTTCGCAGTTTATTTTAAAGAAGAACCAGAAGACAATGATATTAATATTGGATCCACTGTACTCCAGCACATGGACTCGTACTACAGAACCAGTCAGGTACTAAATTAACACTAATTTTTATCTGATGTAAATTACAATTTCTAGCGAATTGTTCGATTTATCTAGTTCCATGAATTTTTTGATCTCAGTATGTCATGTCAAAGTTAAGAGCTGAATGGGACAATTTTTTATTATTTTTTACAATTAATTTCTTTATCAGTCTTGAAAGTAGCCTCTCACACTCCCTCTCCATTTTTATATCAGAAAGTATTCAGGAATTAAAAAAAATTGTGATAATAGCAGCTCGATGGAACTAGCAATGCTAAATGCAGAAACTAGTGTTTTATGATTGTTTTTTAGATAAAGTAGCGGCCAATTTGGCATCTATCATAGTGCATAGATCTTGTTGGGAAGCATACAAAAATGTTTCCGAGTTATACATTTTCACTTATTTTTTTATTTAATTTGGAAATAACTATTTTAATGAAAGAATGATTTACTCAACACATTCAATGTTTTTTGCTTTACGTAAAGGAAATATCATACAGTCATTGAAACTGCACATTTTATTTAGATATGTTGGCTACAAGTAGATTCTCTAGTGACATGTTGCACAACTAATGCTTGATATATAATTGCAGTTTATAGCGCTATTGTTCTGTACATTAGGTAATGTTAGCTACATCTGCATATCTTTTTAAACATTTAAAATATTTACAATTAAATGAAACTACGTGATGTAGTATTATTTCTACTTTTTTTAAGTTCTTTATCACGACCTATTATCAGGTGGGCTATTAGTAAACAACTTCATTCATATTTTCAAACCTAGGTCACCACGATCTAGGTTTCCTTGTGTTACAACATCTTCAGGTGGGCTATTAGTAAAGAGCTTCATTCATATTTTCAAACCTAGGTCACCACGATCTAGGTTTCCTTGTGTTACAACATCTTCAGGTGGGCTATTAGTAAAGAGCTTCATTCATATTTTCAAACCTAGGTCACCACGATCTAGGTTTCCTTGTGTTACAACATCTTCAGGTGGGCTATTAGTAAAGAGCTTCATTCATATTTTCAAACCTAAGTCACCACGACCTAGGTTTCACATTGTGCAGGGTGTCATTAAAAATTATTGCCTTTTAAACTAAAGTTTAGGTTCCATTCTTCACTTTTCATCTATTAGCTTTGTTTGTAAAATATTAAGCTTTGATATGCAATTGTCTGCCGTCTTCTGATTTTTCTAAAAAAAATTCTAAATACAAGTGTTTAATTAAAACTCCCAAATGAAATTATTTCTATTAACTCGCATTAACAATTTTAAGAGATTTGGAAACGCACGAAAACCTTGCTGCGTGTGTGTTCTGACTCTCCTTGACCAATTTTTTTACTAATGAATATTTAATTTTCAATGGTATATGTATATAAGTTTTGCAAACTAACCCTTTTACAAGTAATTTTTACTTATCGTGATTTTGTCAGCACTCTATCAACCACATTGAACAGTATTTTACTGTACACAAACAGATCGATGTACGCCTGTTATACTGTTGACAATCATCTGGAAGTTTTTTGTCTATGTGATTGTAATTGTTTATACCTTTGAAATATGTGTTCAGTACTTATTGGACAGGCAACTTATATTTACATTTTTTTTCATACTGTCTTCCGAAGAAGGCCACATAGATTTATGTTTTTTTTCAAATTTGGTTACACTCTGTTAACCGTTTGAGTGCCGAGAAGTGCTATCGTGCTTGTGCGTGTACTAACTAAATTTGCCACGAGCGCGATGGCGCTTGCGAAATCAGTTGCTGTTTATCGCGTGGTAGGGGAGGTCGCTCGCACGTATCGCTAAATTTTTATCTTTCTACGTGTTACATGAAGTTCAAATTATAATATTATTACTAATTACAATATAAAAAGGATCCATGAAAAGAAATTTTTAACCCAGAATGTCGGAATACGAAAATGATTCGAGTGAAAATGATCGTTTTTCAAGTTGTGAAGAAAGTGATAGTGGGAGTGACATTGTGGTGCATTCACAATTTGGCGTAATGCAAATTTTGAGTGATAGTGATAATAGTGACGATAACAATTATTTTGCTGATACGGAGGATGTACCGGACTGCAAAAATACGATGTGACCTTGATTTCAGTTTTTGTTATAATTTTTGTTCACAATATATATTTCCATAATTTTCTTTGTATTTTATTATCCTTGTACAAGTTTTTATTAAGAAAACACCGAAAAAATTATTAAAATTGGATAATTTTTGGAAGAGATACAGTTTTTTTTCGAGACAAGGGTAAATGACATCAAAAACAAAAGATTTCTTTGGCAGTATATGAGTAAAAAACCATGGCACTAAAACGGTTAATTAGCCATGTCTGTTTTTTTTGTGATCATTAATTGTAGTACGATATATCTCGTGCAGGTATTGGATATTTTTCTTTCAGTAATTTTTTTCTGTGCCTCATTTGCCATGTCTTTTGGGGTTGCCTCTGCTTATCTTGATGTTTCAATTAAAACAGAAGAATTTTATTTTGGCTTTGAATTTTACGACCAGTTGCCACCTGATCGTTTGAAAGACCGTGCACCCCGCCATTGGCCTCTACAAAGGTTCTTCTTCAACCACAGTTTCTGTAACTTCCAGCCGAAGAATACAGCATGTCCTATAGCCCCTACTCCTGATATCTCAGAGAAGCCTGTGGGATGGTTTTTATGGATATGGAGTTTATTTCTCAGGCCTGATTGGTCCACAGGAGATATTCTATTATTCTCCAACCCTCCATGCATCAGCGAGTTTCCCCTATCCTCCACCTGTATTATTCTCCAGTCCTCCGGTGTTACATGCATCAGCGAGCTTCCCCTATCCTCCACCTGAGGTCGCATTCTCCAGGGATGTGTGCTCCCCCTGTATTTAAAGATTATTGTATAAGATATATATATATATATATATATATATATATATATATATATATATATATATATATATATATATATATATATATATATATATATATATATATATATATATATATATATATATATATATATATATATATATATATATATATATATATATATATATATATATATATATATATATATATATATATATATATATATATATATATATATATATATATATATATATATATATATATATATATATATATATATATATAATATATATATATATATATATATATATATATATATATATATATATATATATATATATATATATATATATATATATATATATATATATATATATATATATATATATATATATATATATATATATATATATATATATATATATATATATATATAATATATATATATATATATATATATATATATATATATATATATATATATATATATATATATATATATATATATATATATATATATATATATATATATATATATATATATATATATATATATATATATATATATATATATATATATATATATATATATATATATATATATATATATATATATATATATATATATATATATATATATATATATACCACAAATTATTTTTGTTACATATGTCATATTTCTTTTTATGTAATACACAATAAGTATTGAATTCATATTATAAAAAAAAATTTATACTTGATAGTTATAAATAGATATAAATTTAGGATAGGTTGATAGTTAAAAAAAAAAGAGAAAGGACCATACATTAAAGATTTAAATATAGCGGCTACAATCGGTCTGTTTACTTGCCTTTGACTTTTAACCAATAACAGGGCTTTTGCAATGCTGATTGATTTTCAAAAAAAAATTGTTATTTCTTTACTTTTTTTTATAAAATATAAACTTATTCTTTTGAAAATGAAAAGAAATATGCTTATTTACGTTATAATTTCATATGATGACCACGAATTGTGGTATATTTAGAATATATTTAGAAATAGTCCTAAATTTCAATAAACTATTAACTTCCAAACCGAACTATTATGTCAGAATGAAGTTAAATTCTTAGTTTGTACAATAATAATACTTCTACGTATTTTAGACATAATTTTAAATACAAAGCATAATTAAACACCGTATTGTCAAATCGTGCACAAAGTTATGTTATGACCATAATAATAATGAGCATGAAAAAGTTTCTGTGCAAAATAACAAAATCTGTTAGGTGTCGGAGACATTAATGTAGGAAATGATAATGGATTAAAGAATTGCGTTGAAGAAAGTGACATATTTAGTTCTGAACTAATAGAACTATTCTAGACTTAATCATTCAATACATAAGAAAGAACGACATCAAAATCTAGGTCCTTCTATACACATGTATATTTTTATATCTGTTTTTATGTTGGTTTGTATATACATATATATATACTTATTATTCGTATGTACTGTTGTCATTTGTATTATCTATAAATTTGTTTTGTTTATATTTACACTTAATTTGTTCTAGCATGTAAACTTCTATTTTTTTTGCTCTGTAGTTTACTTTTCTTATCAAGCAATAGTGACAGATATATTAGTCAGAGTTGCCTAACCGACAAATCTAAATTTGACACTGGCAAAAGTTCTCTCTGGAGAGAATAATTGCCACAGAATAAAAGAACGAGAATAAGACATATTTGATTATAATATTCTTGAATTGATATTGGAAAACTGTTGTGTCCAGAAAAAAAGTTGTGCGGAAGTTACTGTCTTCAGATAAAGAATTTGATAATAGAGACATGAAGAGAGGCGAACGAAGATCTAGACACATTCTCTCAGTTTCCACCTCACAAAGTTCAATGTTTTACAAATATTACACTCCTAGGAAACACTAGGTATGAAAATAAAGAATTTATATACAGTCATATATCCATAGCTTTTATGTACCCAGTATAGTATATATACAATGGCTTTATTGCCTCTAGAACAATTTCCTCCAGTCAATGACAATTTGAGAGTAGTGTTTGTAGTGTAAAAGGTATGAAAAACATGAACGAAGTTCTAATGCTTGAATGTAGTGATTTTTAATGAGATAAAAGCTGAAAGGAAAAGAAAAGAAACGGGAAGTAGAAAAGGACAAGTGTGTTATAGTTAAAACAGTTCAAAAGATTTGAAAGGGACATTTGTAAAAGTATTCACAGAGACGGGCCGTGCATCTCTCAGTGATGTTTGTATAGGGTTTTACAGAGAATGATTGACGTAAGCTCTCAGGAAACATAATTACCATCTGCAAGTCGGTTAAGTAAGTGTAGAACAATCATAATATTTGACGCTGTTAAGCAAGAGAGTGACCAACGGAATATTACGTTGATTACAAATCTTCATCTATTTGAATCATGAGTGCAACACTGCAAATAAAAGCAAATTTTCTGATACAAAATATGTACCAAATATATGGGTTTTGTGAACTTCTTAATTTTGTAATAAGGACTTTGTTCAGATCATAGTAGTGTACGTTACCATAATCAAGAATAAAGATAGTGCAAGGAATGTAAATGTTGCTAACAAAAAGTGCACAGTTCCACTGGTGACAGAAATGAGTACCATTGGTTTGATATTTGTCCAATGTCAGTATATTTGTTAATACGAAATGTTAAAATTGTCACATATGTTTTTAGGCCATAAACATTGGCAAAATGTGGATAGCACGAGTGAAAGGAAGAAACTATTTATGGTAGCTCATAGACATTATGATGACAGAGTTGTATTTCTGAACTACAGATTACTGGCGAAGTTATTAACTGTAGTGTTGCTACAATTTTTTGTAGTCCACCGAGAAAGTAATTGTTTCAATCCCTGGATTATTGTTGACTGGAAGAGGTTGCCCTTGTAGCAATAAATGTTCTGTATGTAGGCTGTTGTTAAATGAATATAGCAAGCTGGATTTTATGGGTTGCTAAATATAAAATAAGATGATAATAATCTATGAAATTCTGTAACATAAATTTTAAGCAAATAAAAAATGGAACGACTAGTAAGTTTTTGTAATTTAGTTGTTGTTTTTCAAAACGATCTCTCCGGCACTCTATACACTGTTTCCATCTATGGGTGTACTGAGAGAAGCAGCCCCCCACTTTTCTTGGAGTTTTTTTCCACTAACTTTTTGAAGGCAATCACCGTTTCTTTGGTGTCTAGTAATCATTTTCTTCTTTTATTCCTGAGAATAGAAATAACATGGTGCAATGTTGCGGTTGTATAGCTTATTGCTCATAATTTAAATATCCAACATAGTCAAATGTTCTATCGTTCTTCTGGCTGAGTATGCAGAATCATTGTCGTGATGAAGGAGTATTCTATTGCGAAGTTACTACTCTCAAACTTTTCCCAAAACAACGGTCAACAAATATCAAATTTCAAATAACGAGTGATTATTGTACTTCTGTTACAAGGTTGAGAGTCTATTTGAAGAGAATTTTATGCGTGCAGTTTTTTTATTTCTCATCCCAACAGATTTAAGTAGAAACCATTTTTGGAAGACATTAATAATAATAATAATATAGCCCTTTTATTCGGATCTATTATACAGTTCTTTATATAACCAAACTTAAAATTAAAGAAAATATAACATAAAAAAAAAAAAAAAAAAAGCAAAAGGCAAAGGCCTCTTCCAACCTTTCTTATGAATGAGGTACAGTTTATCTTTGTCTTCTTCTTTTGTTGGAAGGTTGTGGTTTCGTTTCCCCAAGATGACCAGTCGGCTTGGGGAAGTTTTGAGGTTTGTTATGTTTTTGTTATCAGTTGCCTTGGTTGGTTTTAGATTCCGTTTGCCGTTGCTTAATTGCTATTGATCTTCATTGATAGCTAAATTTGAGAGAGAGTTCGAACCAGCCCGCGTCACGTTGAATGCATCTACAAAGCCAGATGACCTTTTGAATATCGCTGGTAAGCTCTTTAGCTTAACCAGTCGGTGAAGTAGAAGTCTCTTTCATCCTTTTCTCTTGTTGGTTAATGGTCTGTTTCACTATAAGTCTATCGTATTTCAGGTAGGCAATATTTCCCTTATTCCTCTCTTCTACTAACTCTGATTGTAACTGTTTTCTCTTTTGCAGCACTTCCTTTGGGTAGTCCTCGGTGATGTAAATTTTCTTTAAATTCTTCCTGTTTTTAATAATTTCAGTCTTCTTCCAATTGTTTACAAACGAGCATAAGATCGGCCTCGACTTATTACCTTCTAGCTTTTTGTGCCCTAACTGGAAGACATTATATGAGAATAATTATATTTACAATTTTCAGTTAAGGTAAATTATTTAGTAAATATGCGATTTGCAGAAGATTGTTTTGTGCAATAAATTTAAGCGGTAAGAACGAAGGTATTGGATTTGCATCATATAGATCCAGAAACATATTTATATTAAATGAAGCGGATTAACATTAAAATGAAAAAAACGATTACAAGAGCAAAATTACAATTTCACTAGTGAGTTAAAAAAGAATAAACGTCACATGATAGTTAAACAAACTGCATATTGCATAAATATATAGGTTATTTTGAAACTTTGTAGAATGAAAATTTTATATTTTACAAAACAAATATGATAATGTACTTTTCGTTATTGGTAATCTTTAGTTTTCTAGTACAAAGTAATTTTTGTATTGTCATATAATGGAATGAATAAACTGGAATGCATTGCATCCTGATATATGTCTTCTCTTATCTCACTTCAAATTCAACTATTATTTCTTCAGATTACACTGAAACAACTGAACAATAATTCTGAATACCTTCCACATGAACAGGCAGCAAAGTCTTCAAGCTGCACAACCACCGGTTCTTACAAATGTATCTGCAGACAATTTGGACCAGGTCAATGCATTTGGTATTAAAGAAGAATCAGAAGACAACGATATTGATATTGGATCAACTGTACTCCAGCACATGGATTCGCACTACAGAACCGCTCAGGTACAGTCAACCTCAATAATGATTGTTTATGTTGAGATTAATTTTTATTTGGTGCAGATTACAATTTTTAGCTAATCTTTTTATTTATTTATTTTTTTAAATTTTTTTGTGTGATGTTAAAGTTAAAAATTTGATAGAACGAATTTTTATTACTGTTTATAATTTTTTTCTTTAACCCATCTAAGCCTGGCTGCTGATTGGCAAATTTATGCAGAAGTTTCCGAACAAATAAAATTTGAGACAGCTGTACCGCCAAAATTAGTCAAGAAAATTAGTCAAGTTATCAGCTAATCGTGGAAATTACTTCGATGAAAACTATTTACAACCTTACATTTTTTTAAAAATTATGAAATTTTCTAAATGTTGAAATAATTTTTTTTTACAATCGTATGAAGAGATATCGAAAAACGTTATAAAATTTTTAAAAGACCAATTTCTTTCCTGATTTTCAGTTCTTTGACAATGTTTCTTAAACTGTGGTAGATAAAAAAAATAATTTTTCATTTTAAACAATCCTGGATAAATTCCAAAAGGAATATTATAAGTATAATATCCAAAAGGAATATTATAAGTTAGGGTTTCTCAAATTGGGGTACAAGAAGTCCAAGGCATTCGCCAGTGACCATAGGAGATTCACAGTAAGATTTACGCAATGAAAGCTGATTGACTTGCTCGCACTTTTGACACGCATGGTACCGCAGGCGCCACTGCTAATGTAGTGCTCAGTTGCTTGCGGGGTTGTGACATGGTTTGTCCATGCGGGTGCATGGGCAGTTGCAATCTGGACCACTGGTCCCTGTGTTAAGTGCATTTGTTACATACACGCATATTGCTTGTTTGAAACGTTTATGAAAACAAAAAAATTGTGCCCATTTTGGGTGGCCAACTATAAAGTAAGTAATTTAAATCAAATAATGATTGTAAGCATGAATCAGTGGTCACAAATGGGTTTATTACACAATAGGATTATTTAAATGCAAAAATATTCTAACATTATCATTCAGTCTATCAGCAAAGTTGCATACTGTTAAAAGTACATCGACTCAAATCGCATCTACTTCTGTTGAAAGTTCAGTTTCAAATGAAACTTCTGTGGAAATGAGTGAACCAGAAAAAAAAACGTAATAACTTCGGCAAGTGGAAGGACATATGATGAAGACTATCTGAAAATTGGATTTATGTGCAAAGAAGAATCTCAGTACTCAGAGCCACAGAGTGTAATATGCTCAGAAGTTCTCGTAAATAGTTTAATGAAGCTATTACTGCTGTGAAAACATTTGGAGACAAAACATCAGCAGTACGTAGACAAGCCTTTAGATTTTCTTTTCGAAGGAAAAGGGAGTTAGATTCTTCATAAAAAAAGCTATGATAAACACCGTGGCTGCTAATTCTGAATATTTACTTTCGCCTTTTCTTGTGGCATGTAAAATCCCAAAGACTGGAAAGGCACACAATATTGCAGAAGAATTAATTTTACCGGCTGCAAAAGATACGGTCAGTTGCGTACTGGAAGACAAATCATCGAAATTCCTGGATAAAATACCTCTTTCGTTAACGAATGCTTTGATGCAACATTCCACATCATAAAAAAATTTGCATTAAAAATCAAACATTGTTGAACATTTTCCTCTTCTGCATGAGTTTGTTACCACCAATATCTTATCAGTGGATGCCCAAATAAAAGTTGAAATTATTCTTCATGGTTCTCAACTCTCCGATGAATTGAAAAGGTACTTTCCAGATATCAAGAGCCATTTATGGTTACAACCAAAAGCATAAATGTTGGTTTGAGTATTAAGCAATCGTTGCAGGAAATATCCACAAATTAATTGATTTTTGGGCAACGAGGCAGGAAGTCCTGAACACTCAGGCATTGCATTTTGTGACTATATCGTGTTTTTTTTAAATAAACAACCTTATTTTCTTCAATAGTAAGTCTTTTTTCAAAGAGGTTCGCAGTCGTCTGGAAAATTTAATAGGGGTTCGTGGAGTTATAAGTTTAAGAAATCGTGTTATAAATTATATTCAAATTTGGGAAAAAGGCTGGTTTCATGCTATCCAAAACTGGGTGAAATGGTATTTATTACTTGAATAGTATATTTCCATTCATACATACATAACCTCCCAAATATAAAAATAAAAAGATATTATGTTCATCCTATAAGTGCAAGTGTTGTAAAAAAAAATATAAACTGTGGTTTGTCTATGGCATATTTTATGCAAGTTATATTGAAAGAAAATGTTTTTTTCATCTTTGAGAAAAACAATTCTTTAAAATAATAATTGAATAAATTATGAAACCATATTTTATTTATCTATTTATGAGATTATTTTTTAACAAATATGTTTTTTCACCTAAAGAAAAGCTTTATTTGTGGCTGTAATAATTGTAATAACAAAAAACAAACAGTAAAATTCGAATCAATTTCAAAACCAGTTTATTCATTAATTTTCAATAAATATAATGAAGATTATTCATAATTATGAGTATATAACATACACAATGATTCTTAGGATCAAATATTATTCAATAAAATAACACTTGTCAATATATTAAGTGCTCACATTTAAAATGTTCATCGGTTTCCAGGCAAACATTAAACAAGAAGATGAGGTTCACAATGAAAACGATGAGGGAGGTCTCTGTATAGTTGAGAATGATCGAGTACTACGCAGTCACATTAAGGTAGAGTTTTATGAAGAAATTCTAAAAGGTAACTTACGTATTATCTGAATTTTTTATTTATTTTATTTATTTTTTATGAATTTTTTATTTATTAAATATGTACAAGCAACAGCGAGGAAATAAATACATTAATATGTATCAACGCATTCATCATTCACCTTTGTGTTTTTACTTTGTTTCATCTAAATTATTTTCTTCTTCAGTAAACAGTTTTTATTTTTGTTAAAAGTTATATGTTCTTGCGTAATATCTTATATTTTTAATAAGTGGAAAATAAATATGTGCTTGAAATTCCCAGCTGTCAATAATTTCTTTCGTGGATTGATATCAATAATGTTTGTAATTTTCACATTAGAAATACATAATTTATAGACTTTTTAAAATATATTTATTCTGTATGAATCGTATGTTTACTGTTTGACACTTGGGCATCTGCGAAATTATTAGAAACTATGTAAGTATTATAACTGGATCAATTGAAACAGGTTTTATTGACAGAACTGAACTTGTTAACCTTATAAAACGTTGTATTCATTTCTATTGTAGTTCAAAATAGTACCCATCATAGCACTTAAGCAAGAGTTCTTTAGTTAATTCAAGAGGATATTATAATAAAACGCTGTGTTATACTGCCTGTAGACAGCGATTATTTTAGTAATTACAGAACCTGACCATAGCCAATTTAGGTGTGACAAGTGTTTCAAGATATTGCAGTGGGCAAAGGGGGTTTAGCAAAGCATCACAAGCAAGTACATGCAGCAGATTGGCTCAGATGTGAAATGTGTAACAAGGAATATAAGTGCAAAAGTTATTTGGAGAGACACATTCGCAACGCTCACAGTGGATAAGAATACGAGTGTTATTTCTGCAAGAAAACATGCAAAAGAAATTTGAATTCTGCGAGAGCATGTTGTGCATATTCATCGTGACAATCTCACAGGTGGGTATGGCCGGTCACTAATCTTATACTTGTCGTGTATTTCCTTGGCTTAGTTTTGATATTATACTGCACAGTAATATCCTGCTTTTCACAACACCGTTTAATACGGTTTTATTATTACTTAGTTATTTACGGAGCAATGCACCAAAACGAAAAGCCACTGAAGAGACTTAGGATAATTTTGTTTTGAAATCTCATCAATATATTCAAATGTGTAATTGTTTTGTATTTTCTGATTAGTTTTATTAAAAACTGAGTTAAGTAGGGTATAACTATGATCAAAATAATTTAATTTTTTTTTTTTGGTTTTTAGGGTACTGTAATCAGACATAAAATCTTTACAATTTAAATTATGCGTGAGTCTGTCCGTAGTAATTTTTTCTCATGAATTTTTACAGCTCTAGACCTACGTGCATGAAGTTCTGTATGTATATGCTTCAGATAAAGGTGTTGATTAATATGTTGCAATTTTTGGTAAATTTCCCTTTATAAAGAATTGAGGGTAAAAAACAATTTTTTTGTGTACCCCATTGTGTGGAGTACCGTTGGAAAGACCTTTTAAAGTGAATTTTATGTTTCGTTTACCACTCGTTTTTAAGCTTTACTTGCGAAACATTAAGTTTCATTTCCTCTAATTTTTTAATCGTGCAATTGAAAAATCTAAAAAAATTGTTAGTTTGGCTAAAATTTTTAAATTAAATTTTTTTAACAATTTTAAGAGATGGGACTACGGAATCTTACTTCATGCGTGTCCCGACTGCTCGTTTTCTTAATTAATGAATATGTAATTTTAAACAGTGTACGTATATAGGGTTTGCAAACTAATTAATCCCTTTAAATGTATTTTCATTTAACATGAATTTCTCAGCAATGTATCAATCGCATTGAATGAAGTTTTCCTAGACAATAAGTTGAGTTGAGTTGACTACGCCTTTTATACTGTTGGCAACGATCTGAAAGTATTCTAGCTCTGCGAATATAATTATTTATGTATTTGAAATTTCATCAGTGAATCAGTTTATTACTAATCGGGCAGGCAACGTACATTTATATTTTTTTCATTCTGACCTCTCAAAATGGGTCACGTAGGTTTATGTTTTTGTTTAAACTTTGCTTATGTTACGTTAGTTTGTCATGCTATGTAAGTTGAGTTTTTTCTTGTTATCAATAACTGTATTGCTATTTATTTTTGAACGTCTTGCACAGTTGTGCTCTTAGAAATTTTTTTGGATATTTCTTGACCTTGATTATAATTAATGTAGAAATTGATAATTTAATACCCATAGTTGAACGGCCTATGATGGTGGTGACCTGTGCGAGGCTGCAGTTGCGTCGCTCTTCTTATGCTGCACAGTAAGCATCGGTGTATGATCATTCGTACGATCAAGCTCAGACAGAGTATCCAGTAGTGTTGGCGATATTTAGTTAGTATAGTTTCGACCCTGGCATGAAGTAACTGAGTATCAGAGGACTTTTCTGTCTGTCTATGACTATTCGCTACACTAATAAAACTTCTCAACTGTATTATTCCTTCCATGATAGTTACTATTAATGAACATTCGACCGCTGCTGAATACGGCTCTGTTATTTTATAGTCTTATATCTCTTTTATAAATTACTGCTCTTGACTGGATCGGATCAATACTCTATCGGCTTCGTGAAAGTATTTGGCTTGCAAAGGTCGGTTCTCTGTATTTCTCACATTCCCTCTCAGTGCTTTCAACACGAGCGTAATCATTTTGATTTCAATGTGATGTCAATCGTGATTATTTTCTCTGTTCATTACCAGTTGCTTATAGTGAGTTTTGTGTTTTTTTGTGCAGCAAATTTATATGAATTGCCATACTCTTGCCTTCGTGCGAAGCATCTGCTCCCATTGTGAAAATTACCTTCATTTCGTTAATATAGTTAGATTTCTCTTCTCTGGTTTCTATGCTCTTCGTTGGATTGTTTTGTAGATCAGTTAGTGTAATCTGTGGTCTAAAGTCGAAAGTTGGACCTGAAACCATCTCTGGTTGCATCATCGGGTACATTGAGCTTGGGTGGCACCCACCATCACTCACTGACTGTACTGTTTTCTTTTATCACCACAATGCAGTATGTGATGAACTGTCGGTATGACCTCGAAATCATCTTCAGCCACACGAGAGCTGTTTTACTATTTGTCCAGAATATCTTTGACTCCAGTTTAAGTTTGTGCTTTTTTAGCATAGTGGCTGCCATGCGACTCCTTATAGTTGCAGTCTGTAATTCCACCCAAAGTATGGAAGTAAGTTTTAGTGGAGCTGCTCTTGCCTTCGAAAGTATGAGTGACATCTTGGTATGGCCTTCGGGAGTGACAACACGCCATAGAGTGCGGCAGCGTAGGCGGTCTCATTAGCGTCTACTAAGAAGTAAAGCAGAAACGATGCATGTGTGGAGTAGCTCAAGTAATATCTCAGTATGGTGACATTACATAGGTTTTTGAGATGCCTCGTTCAGTCTTTCCATTGTGCTGCAAGGTTGCAGTCTTTTTTTGATCCCACTCTGTATCTCATTGCCATACCTCCTGCAGTATTTGTTTTGTTTCGGATTGTGCTTGGCTCGGATTGTAATAAGTGGATTGAATATCGACATAAGAATTTTCGACGATTTGCATTTTATAGGCGTCTTTGTGCCAAATTCAGGTTGAAGGAGAGCTCGCCTGTAGTTGGTTCTCAAATTAGGCCGAGTACTCGTTTTGTCTTTGCTCCGTCACTTATGTCGACTGTCAGTTTTAGTAACGTCTTATGACTTAACTGTCGTACTACTCCTTGTGAGTTTGAAGTCCATTGCCTCAGTTCAAAGTTGATATGCAGGTGTATGTCATGTATATCGTTGAAAGCTTCTTCTACAGTTCTTTATCTGTCTGGGTAGTTATTGACATAATGGTTGTTTATTATGGCGGAACTGGCTTCGGAGTGTGTCTCTTTTAATTTTGACACAATGAGATTCTTTACAAATATGGTTGTCGAAGGTGGACCCGTCATACTAAAAATGAGAGAGGTCATTCTGTAATCTTGTGGTTGGTTCTATTCGAGTTGACTTCCCCACCACTGTCGTACAGTTGTATCTGGATTCGTATAAATATCTCGGCTATGTCGGCAGAGATAGCACTACTGAATACCATAATGCCTGAAGCACCTCATGGTCACCTCAATTAGAAAGTAGTAATTTAGTGAGATTTCTTTAATTTTTGGGGCATTGTGGATGATTCTTACCTTCCCCGGCTTCATGGGAATCGATATGGCAAAAGGGTATCTGGAGCAAGCTTGGTATGTCACTTTTCTATGAAAACATCCATCTGTTGGCAGTACTTTCCGGTATTTATCAATCACTTCATCACATTATTGTAGTTGTTAGGCAATTTGATATTATCTTGTTTCAACAGCACTTGGTAACCCCTGTCGTCTGTCTCTATCACACAATTATTTAGTATTTTAAGTGGTTGTTCTACGGGATCGCTTTGCTTCTTTTCAGAGTTATCGTATGAGGGAGTCTAGTGTAAGATGTCATGTGGTGCATGAATTTTATCCAGTGACCCAGTGAGCATGTATGCTTACCGTGAAGAACCCAGCTGAGCAGTGTTAAGAGGTGATCGGGTGAGATATCTTTCCTTCTCACACTTCAGTTGCGAGTCACATCTATCAGTTAACTTTTCCAATGAGAATCTTGGGTTTTATATTGTTATATTGGAGACTACCTTGAATATCGAGTAGATATTCATAGCCAGTTATATCTTTTTCTATCACTGAACTAAGTCATCCTTTTTTTTGCACAATTGCTTCCCGTTGTGCAAAGTGCCTGCAGATTTCTGCTTTGCGATAAAGAAAGCGAGATAGCTTGATTAAATCAGCTTCGTCTTTTGGTTGTACGGCGGAGTACTCGAAACTGATATCTCAGTGGTGACATTAGTATCTATATTATTGTCTTTGCAACCTCAGAGTTGTATAGGTAGTGAACTCTGTCAAGAGGTTGGAGTGTTGCTACGCTGTTGGAGACATGGCGTGTGAAGACGTAGATGTTCTTTGGCTTGTCCATTTGTCGTGGCTGGAACCACAGTCATTCCAGTTCAGTATAGATAATAGTGTCTGGTCTGCCACAGTGACATTTGAGTATCTTTGTGACAATTTGTGAATTCAAATTTTTGATTAGGAGAATAGTGTGTAGTAAAGTGTATGGCTTTTACTGAGCCTTGCCATATATTCTACTTCAGTAAGGGTTTTATTAGTTTTAATTAGCCTTTGAATGATAGGCAGTCACCGTTGAAGGTAGGTATTTAAACACAGTGCAGAGAGTGTGACTGTTGTCTAGCTTTGATGGCGAAGGTGGTCGTAGATGCCAGTTCGGTGAAGTTGATTTATGGTTGTCGTAGATCTAGTAGATTGGTAATCGACGTTGATGACGGGATAGCGTAGATCTAGTCGATTTCGTAATAGACGTTGATGATGGCATGTTTTTCTCTGTTAGAGCTCTCTCACTTGTAGATCTGGTGATGCTCAAAGGACTACGATATGTGGGATGATAGGGAGTAAGTCAGAGCACCTCTTTTGTCTGTTGCGAGATTGAAGGATTTAACATTCACCTGATCTCTGTCACTATTAACTATGAAGTCTGAAGAGAGTTTGTTGGGTCAATTACCAATGAATACTCCTCGTTGGTATGTAATAATTTCTTTATTAATTAAAATAATGCTTATAAAGTTGAATATTGCTTAAACTACACCGAACTGCAAAGTAAACTCGAAGTTGAACTGAATTGCGAAGTGTACTCGAAGTCAATCTATACTGTACTGATTTACTGGTCGATGATGATGCTTTGCACTATTGTGACCTATCTGATATACCACTGAGTGATCTATTTGTGCAGTCACCAGTTAGCTCGCCAGGGGTTATGAAACCACAGCCGCCCGGTTATCCCATTGGTTATTGCGGTTGTCTAGAAGAAATTGAATATATATAATGGCTCTATTGCGCCTGGAACAATTTCTTACACTCAATTACAATCTGAACGTAGTGTTTATAGTATGAAAACTGTAACAAACAAGTGTAAGTTTATAGTATGAAAATTGTAACAAACAAGTGTAAGTTTATAGTATGAAAACTGTAAAAAATAACATTTTGAATGACATAAAGGATTGAAAGGGAAAGGGATGGGAAAGAGATAGGAGGTGGAAAAAGTAAATAGATTTCCTAGGTTTATTGTTGACTGGAAGATATTGCCCTCGTAGCAATAAATCTGCTGTATATGGGCAGTTATTAAATTGATATAGCAATATGGATTTCATGAGTTTCTGAGTATAAAATAAGAATTTATAATCAGTAAAATTTTGTGACAGTAAGTTTTTAGAATATAAAAAATGGAACCAGTTATTTACTTTGTAATTTAGTTATTGTATTCACATCAGTTTCTCTGGCACTCTATGCATCATTTTGTTCGATGGATATATTGAGAGAAGCATCCGGCCCACCCTTTTTTGAAGTCTTCACATTTTCATTTTGTCTTCACAGTCTTCACTTTGGTGTCCAGGAATCGTTTCCCCGCAGTTTATTTTTTAATGCTGAGAATATATAGAAATCACATGGTGCAAGTTTGGGATTGTATGGTAGATGACTCAAAACTTCTATACATAATCTAATCAAATATTCGGTTGTCATCTGGCTGAATCTGCAGAGGCATTGTCGTTATGAAAGAGGATTATACCTCCAATGTGTTATTCTCAAACTTTTCCAAAACGACGATCAAATCTCTGATCCCAGTCCGGGGGTTCTTTTATTTTTTGGAACAATAGAAACATAATAATTGGTCCACTTGAGGATCAAGCTGACCATTTTTTTCCAGCACTTCGTTCTTTTCTTACCTTTGTAAGCAACTTTTCGGAAGGAACACCTTCTGTGCAAATTGCTTCTGGGTTTTAGAGTATATCCAGTTTTCTTGACCCATGACAAGGTCGAATGTAGTATTTGAGTGACACCATCGAACGCCATGGTCTTTTTAAGTTTTGGTTAAATCATGGTTTATGTATCTATCAAGTACAAAATTTTGTGACGTTTAAATATTCATGTGGAAATTTCTACATTTGACTCGTAACAATGTCCAAACTTGCTCTGATCTGCTGATCTGTAAGTCTTTGTCGTGAGCCGCATGACATTGATGCTATTCTTCTTTCGTCACTCTTGAGTGACATCCCTTACACAAATCATCACTGAGGTTGACACGACCATGCTTGAACTCATTAAACCATTCAGAAGCGATAACACAGAAGGGGCCTTCATCTTAAAATGCCAATTGAAATTGAATGTAACTTTTTTGTAGGTTGAGACCACAATAAACGTTGGAAAAGACATCTTATGAAAACTCTCTTGTGTTAAATTTATTTTTATTTGACACACACAATGTAGAAGTTGCTCTCAATTTGTGAAAATAAATGACCAATAAATGATAATGAATCATTCATTATTATAATTGGTTAATTCTAAGAACATTGAGTGTTGCCCTTGTATTCCAGTGATAATCCAAAATAAAGTATTCAGCAGTGCATGGAATATGACGCAGAGGTACTTAAATCATATTCCGCTTTGAATCTTGGGTCATATGGATATTATTTCGTGGAAAGGAAAGACTATTATGCTGGAAATTTAATGTATTTCATAAGTCTTTTATTTTATGGAGGTTCTTTATATACTTTTCTGATATTGAAAAATAAATTATTTCTCACTAATAAAAAACCCAAATCAAAGAATGTTGCTGTATTTCCATGTTATATTTTCGAGAGTATTCTGAAAAAACATTTTTTCACCAATCAATAAACATCTTTATGCAATATTAAATACATAATACATAAATAAACAATTTTATTTCTGAATTGTTACAGATTCTAGCCCTGATTACTGTAAATGTGGAAAGTGTTTGAAAAATTTCCTTCGTAAACGCACATTAATGCAACATTACAAAACAGTACACAGTATAGATTTGTATAGGTGTAACAAGTGTAACAAGGAATTCAAGTGCAAGGTCTATTTATTGTATCATAGGCTACACACTCATGGCAAACAGCAGTTTGAATGTGATGCCTGTAAAAATATATACAAAACCAAACAAATACTGCATGGGTATATCTTGAGCTTTCATCTCTATAAACCTGAAGGTACGTATGGTGGCTTATTTAGGGATTATACACGTTGATGGGATAAGAAAATATTTTTTTACTATATTTATGAAGTTAACATTGAGAATGTATGTACAAAATTCCATGTTGAAAGGAGACAAAACTGGGTCTGACTTTAAAGAAATAGAATATCATTTTTAAAAAAGCTGGTATTTTTTATAATATAAACAAATTCAGCAACTAACAATTGGGAATGGGAAAAAATAAAATGTAATTTTTTGCCATGATACAAAACTAAAAAGCCATCTTTGTAAACATATATGCATTGTATATATTGTGTTTTAATACGTAAACAATTGTTAACAAGAAATAAAAATACCGAAAAAATTTAATGAAGTATGTCATAACTTTTTAGAAACAATTATAAAAAGTAAACTATACTGATTGGTTCTTTTAATTTGTAGCCTTTATCTACATTAATTAAAAATAAACTGCATTGATGTAACATTAACTTTCGTTATTTGTACTGTTGTCAAAATAAATGTGTTTTTTGTCTTTCCAAGTTCTACATGGTTTTTTAGGACAATAATATCGGGCTTGTGAGGTTCATGAATTAGTATTTTATATCTGTCTGTGAAGAATACGAGACACAATTTGCTTTTCGTTTCATCTTATTTTCTAGAAATACATTTTCAAATTACTAAGAAAATTATCTGATTTTTGATAAAAAAATAGAAGTTTGTGTATATAACAAACATGTACTTCAAACTTTGTATGAGTTTTTTCGAACTCGTTTTTATGATAACTTGTACGCAAATTGTCTAATTTTAAAAAAAATGTTTACTGAAATTTTGCTTTCGTTTTCATTTTGTCTTTTAATTTGAACCTTTGCAGTTTCTCAGCACAATAACCACATTTGCGAAGAATGTTTCAAGACGTACCCATGCAAGTTTACACTAAAGAAGCATTACAAAGGAAGTCACGGTACGGATTCATATATATGTGATGTATGCGACAGGAAATTCAAATATAAGGCAAATTTATCAACCCACGTACGCACGATGCACAATTATGCTCCATTCAACTTGAAAGGAGAATGTTTATAAACAGTGAGATTTGACAGTTCAGATATTGTAAACTTTTCTTACATTCACGTTAGTAATTTAATGTGGATTTATTTAATGTGAGAGATTAAAAAATATATATTTTTATTAATATACACTGTATACATATGTAACTTATTTTATGTAGGTTTTATATTTAAGAGAAAATAAGATAGTAAGATGAAGTGTTTCGATAAATTTAAAAGTATTACTGTTACACAGAAAAAAACATATAATAAAATATTAAGAAAAATTTTTAAGGAAATAGTTGTTTAATTAAATGTTAAGTTATATAGAAAATTATTACAAAGTAGTCACAAAAACTTAATTTTTGAGTAATCATTAAAATATTTTTTTAAAACGAACTAATGTCTAAAAATACATGAAATGCAATAATATATCACAGAAATAATACACTGCATACGTATACAATTACATTACAATGACTCTGGGCTTCATACCGATATCCAAAGATGGTTGTACCTAAAGATAGTGCTGGCGAGGCCGGCCTTTTGCCGATATCACTGAGAAATAGTATTACAGAACATATCATATCTATTACACAACATATTTACAAAACATATTATTCATAAAGCTATCTCTTACATCGTATATCAACATTAACAATGTTTGTTCAGCCATGTCCCGGGGCTTATTAAATAGCATTGCTCCAAGTAAAAATTTGTTGACATTGTTTAATTTAAAAGTAATATTTTCTTACACCACATATCGTTTATTTTTTGCCAGGATTATTATGATTGTGTTTATTTTAGAGTGATATGTATTTTGACAGCTGTGTACTCTTCTTAAAACAACATTCGCCATTTTAATTACACTCATACTTAAAAATATTACACATTTAACACAACAAATCATTATAAAACACATAATAATGTAATAAACTTAATATAATACAAAATATTTTTATGAAACGCCAAAAATTTAGAGAGCAATATTGGAAAATGTCAAATCAGTTCGTCATTATGTTAGTAAGTATGGCTAGCAAGCAAGCGTTGTATACACATGGTATACATAAGTTGCCATATGTGGGCATACAGTAAATAAAAAAATATAATTGATCTCCTGAACATCTGCCGTTGGATAACTAATAAATTTTTGTTGTACACTAACTGCATTAATGCCATCAAACAGAGATGATGCAGTAAATTGTTCTTCATCCTCTTCGTGTTCGTCATTTTGACCTTGAACCTCAGCTATGACTTCATTTTCTGTTGCTGGTGGACACACAGTGATAGATTTATGCATGTTAATGAACTCCTCGATTTCAGTATTTGATATAGCCGGTCTAAACTTTTAAATTCGTTGAACCAAAAGAATGTCATCTTTCTTTTTAGTACCATTATATGTAACCGAGAGTTGTGCTAAAGGAACAACATCGTCATGATATGAACAACTCGCTAAATTTTCCGTATTTAGTCATTGGCAATGGTATTTTATATAACGTTTTCCCATCCTTCTAATATAAATTGGGTAGCATCAGGATAGTAATTTTTTATGTTCATTGTTATCTAGGTTTCTTTTACAACTTACATTGATTTTTCAATTTTATTTACGCGTTCGCCGAAAAGACAATTTTCATGATAATTTTCATATTGGCTGGACTTTTTCATACCACATGAAAGTCTTTTCAATGTTTAGTTGCGATCCATTGATTCGATTAAAATTATAAATGAAGTCAGTAAATTCGAAAATTGTAAATGAGTTGCGGGATGCACCATCTTCGCCGAGGAAGAAACATTGGCCTACTAACGTGAATCATTCAGTTATGAGACAAAAAGTATATGACGTAATAACCATGAAGATTAATGATGATCCATATATATGAAATATACGGATCATTTACTGGCTTTGAAATTATTTTGTACATATAGTTTCGAAGAATATAAGTAGAGATTTCCGAAGAAAAATTTTGGAAAAATAAAACTAAAATGAGATGGCAGAGAAGATTTTCATTATGCTTTTTGGAACCGTTGCGATGAATTACCTTTCAGATATAACTTTATTAGCGCCAATAATTTTTTAGAAGAAGATTTCTCCATTAATGAATTGGATTTCACCTTGCATCATATTAAGGATTCTTCCCCTGGTATTGATGGAATGTCATATTCAATGGTGAAAAATACTTTACCATCTAGCCATTAGTATTTTCTATCTTTCATTAACTGTATGTTCCAATCAGATTATATTCCAAAGTCTTGGAAAACTCAAATAATAATTCCCATACTCAAACCTCATAAAGATCCCAATGTAGGTTCATCCTACAGACCCATAACCCTTTCTCCTGTTTTAGCGAAGATTACGGAACATCTAATTAAGAATCATTTGGAATGGTTTACAGAACACCATTCCATTTTTCCAAGCAACCAATTTGGATTCAGAAGAGCTAAAAATACGATGGACAATCTCAGCGTCCTAACTACTGACCCCAGACTTGCCTTCTCTCGACAAGAGTTCCTTGTTGCTACTTTTTTAGATCTTTCTTCAGCCTACATTAACGTAAACCATCCAGTCCTCAAAAAAAATCTTCATAATCTTGGAATTCTGATCAAAATTATAAATTTTCTCAATTTTCTTTTAGAAAGATCTATTATTCTTAGATTCCCTGAATCCCCTCCCTTAACAAGAACTATACGGAGGGGTCTTCCCCGAGGCTCTGTTTTAAGTCCCTTACTTTTCAATATTTACTCCTATGTGATCCATTCAACAGTAAATCTCTTCTGTCGTGTTTTGCAATACGCTAATGACCTGCTTTATATTCTTCTGATTAGTCAATAAAGGTTGCCGAAAATGCTTTTAACTCTGCCCTTGTTAACCTAAACAAATGGGTTAACTTTCATCCAAAAGCGCTGTGGTGGTCTTCTTGAGAAGGAGAATTACTCCACCGTTATCTATTTTCTATAATTCCTCTTTGATCCCTGTTCTTTCCAATACTAAATTCTTAGGTATGTATGTAGACTCAAAATTATCCTGGAACATTCACATTAAATATGTCATCTCCCAACGCCAGGCTAATATGAAAATTCTCCGCGCTCTTTCTGGAGTGCGGTGGGGCTCTCACCCTTCCACATTAAAGTAATATATAACGCTCTAGTCGGTAGTCATCTAGAATATGCTTCGTTTCTACTCGATCCTGTTTCCAAATCCAAGGCGACTAAATTGACCCTCATTCAGTCTCAAGCTCTGAGGATCATAGTGGGTGCTATGAAATCCAGTCCCATAAATGCCCTACAAGTAGAATATGTGGATCCTCCTTTAAACCTCCGGAGACAATACCTAGCTGATCGTTATTTACTGTAGGCAGCTAGGTTTTCTACTCACTTTATTTTTCCAAAACTCACCCTCCTCTCTAGGTTTATTGAGCATGCTACTTTTTGGCAACTAACCCCGTTTATCAAAGTTCTTCTCTCCCTCTCTATAGTTTCCTATTTGATTCGGTATTTCACAGGCCAAATATAAATTTGTGTTGTCTTGTGTATGCTAATTCACTGTTCAATTCTATCTTGAATTCTTTTTGGATGGATTTGACGTGAATATATATTGATGCATCAAAAACCCTGAGAGATGGCTATGTCGGTGCGTCATTTTACTCTCCATCCACTGCTCATTCAGTATACTTTCGCCTTACTAAGGCGAGTTCGATATTCTCCCGGGAATGCCATGCTATTGTGGAGGCCTTGAATTATGCTCCATTCAAAAAGATTCGCAGGCTTTTAATCTTCTCTGACTCCTCAAGTTGTTTACAGTTCTCGCTAATCCATTTTCTTCGAACTGTGGCTTTCTGATTCTCCAGATCAAGCAACTTACGCTTGATTTGGAGAGCTCGGGATCCGATGTCGTTCTTGTAAGGATCCCTAGTCACTGTGGCATAGTCTACGCATAAGCTCGGTTGGCCGCCGTGAATGGGGATCCATGTTTCACTATTAATTTTATTGAAGATCTCCTTCCCATGACTCGTTTCTGGATAACATCTGACTGGCAGAGGGCGTGGGAAAGATCATCCCAGATTACGGGTGCGGGATATTTCCAGATCCAATCTTTATACCCACAAAACCTTGGTTCCCAACATTTACTTGCTCTCGAAAAGAATCCTCTATGGTATCTCATATGCGTTTCTCGGTTTTGCAATATTATTGTTATATTAGAAATCTATTTCCTGTAGTTAGTCAAAAAAGACTTAAACTCGTTAAATTGAGGAATTAAACTCGCCAGATTTACTCGAAGAAGATATCATTGTCATTTATTTTGAACGAAAGATGTCGCGATCTGGAATCTCTACAATATTGTAAAATTCGAATTCAGCGGCCCAAAATTAGTGAAAATCGAATATAAGAGCGATTTGTTGCAAGTTACTGATGCCACCATATTGCAACTCAAAAACAATGTAAAATTTAAATTCAGTATCCCAAAAATTAGCTAAAAGCAATATATGAATCATTTAGTGCGAAAAATTACACACGCTGCCATGTTCAATTATAAATATGTCGCAAAATACGATATCATATCCCTTATGTTGTCAAAAACGATATAGTAACAACTTATTGCGAACGAAATAAGTCGTCATCTTGAATCCCAAGTAACATTGTGAAATTCTAATTCACAACGCTGAAATAAGCAGAAAATGATATAGTGGCCGTTTATTACAAATGACAGATGCCGCGATCTTAAATCTCAATAGAATAGTCATATTGTAATTCAACACCCTAAAGCTAATAGAAAACGATATAGCAACCGTGTACTTTGGAAGACAGATACCGTGATCTTGAATTTCAAAACATAATAAAATTCGAATTAAACACTACAGTTATTTAAATATTATATAATGGTAATTTATTGCGATTGACGATACCGCAGTATTGAATCTCAATAATTTATTTATCACAAAAAACCACTTATCCAATTTACAGGCTACTCCAAAGCGCTGGACATGTACAAACACTAAGAGTACAACTATTTACACTATACATAATAACTAATAAAACAGAAAAGACACAAATTAATTCAAATTAAACATAAAACTAATAATTATCAAACGTTGAAGTACTAAGCAACTCCATAATCGCATTCTTGAAGCGGACAATGGATCAGAAAAAATATCAAGATATGGCACCTCGCGCAATAGCCCGTTGATTAACATTAGTGCATTTAATACTGGTAAAGGCTGGAGGATATTTATGTGCGCTCTAAGCAGATGAAATAAACTATGACTCCGTCCTCTCGCATAACACTCAGAAACATAAAGCGTTACCGAAAACGGTTATCAATAATAAAAATGTATGATCATATACAATTACCGTCGGAGTTGAAGTGAATTACATTCGATCACGTTCAATATAAAATCTGAAAGAGACAAATGACGATGGTCCCCCTACTGTTTTTTATAGAAAAACCTATTAAACTTTTTAAATATTTTCTCCAAAATAAATATATAAGTTAATTCATGTGGAAACCAGATGACTGCACTAATTTCAAGGATACATGGGAGATACCTACTTGGACTAAAAAATAAACAAGTTCACAATTCATGCACTATATATTGCATGAAATATCCTAGTTCTCTGTAGGCCTTCTGTCAAGTTTCGGTGATATGGTCATGAAATATTAGATGATTATCCATATTTACACCGAGATACCGCACGAATGCTACCCTTTCGAGTGCCGTTCCATTTATCTTGTAATTCTGCATCACGGTGGCACGTTGATGTAAATACGTCGTCATTGCACATTTGCTTGCATAAAATTGTAGCCTATTGCTCAGACTCTATTGAAATGCTGAATCGATATTACTTTGAAACAGCTCACAATCGATTGCTTTTCTACCCCGAGAATAATTTCATCTCGGCAAACAAAAGGCAACGAGTAGTGTTGGCTAATGAAGGCTAATCATAATGAGAAATGAAAGACACCCTAAATTACTACCATAGCAAACTCCAGATTAAGCAAATTAGCAATAGCTTAAAATAACAATATAGTGATAAATTTAGTTTTGAAAGTAAAATGCTTAAGTTCTGAAGTTATAATTTATCAATGTAAAATTCAAGGAGAAATTTTAAAAACTCCATCTATGTCAATTTCAATACAAAATATTCTGATCAAATCAAAAATGTTCTTATACACACTTTTTATGAATACTAGTGCTTAAAGCTTTACCATAATTTGAAAAATTGTCTTCCACTGACGCACCAAGAAATATTTACCATACAATATGTATTAACAGCCATGTTAATATATCGTTTGTCCTTACGTATGTATTTTTATTATTTTCAGCCATACATCACAAACCCCTACATGTCATCTACAAACTATTGAGGATCCAGTGCTGCAAGCTTCCAGATTATAATCTACCTGAAGAGCACTACAGTACAAATATATTTTTGAAATATTTCCTTTTTGGAAACTGTTATTGTAAAATCTCAGATATATGTCTTTAGAAAAGTTAGTTATTTTAATTATTACAAAAATTTATACAAATGAAAGTACTTTTATACTTTCATACGAGGAAATTAAAAAAAAAAATTTAATTTAAATTGAACCTAATACTATTAATTGTTTATAGTTAGATACTTTTTGAAAAGTTATTAATGTTAATTACATTAATTTTTATTTAAATTAAGTTATTTGTTTGTTATTGAATTTTAAGGTTATCTCATAAAATATTTGGAGTATTGGTTATGGTATATTATCATGATTTTATTCTGATTTTTAAACAATTTTTTAATGAAAAAAGGGAATAATGAATCTAATTAGAAATAAAACATCACATTTACAAAGCATTGAAAAATTTTCACTGATACATTCATTGATATATTCGATGGGGTAAGTAACAGGAAATCTATCTCATGTCTCCATGAATTGACTAAACGCATATACTTACAAAATATGTATAATCACAAAATCTTTAAAAATGACTTATATACTGTACTGTGATGTATGTACAGAAGGCGGTCGAACAGACATGATGAAATTATTAGGGTCATTATCAAATTGGTTGTGGCATTGTATAATAAATCCTGATGCAAAGCGTGTTGAGTAAAATTTATAGTACAATAGGACTAGCGCTTTTTTTAAAAATTTAACAATTTACGACAAAATAACATCTCATTTATAAATTGAAGCAAGTTATGGACGATTATTGGAACGAAGTTCCTTATCGCGCGTTGCGAAAGGGGGCTACACGGAAAAAATTAAGACCAAACGTTGTAACGACACTTTTTGCTATAGTTGCTAGCGGGCGTGTTGCAAGCCGTGCGGCGTGCGCGTGTTTCTCTGTCTCTCTCTCTCTCTCTCTCTCTCTCTCTCATAGAAAGCAAGCCAGTTATTTCGTTTCGTCTTTCTATTTCGTATTGAACAGCGATTATTTTTGTTGAGTGTGTACAGGTTTTTTGTACATAATAAAAAATAATAACAATAATTATTATTATATCTTAAAAGAATTAAAATTTTATTACAATTTCTTCACTAATTAATCCAAAGGAACTTCGTTCCATCCAGGTGTACCTTGACACCTCTCAAGTTTTTTTTTAATAAAATTTACATTTCTAGTGTACAAATGCCATGTGATTTGGGGTTTTTTATAAAAATATAGTTATAAAAATGATTAGTTAATAATTTTTATAACTATATAAATTTTGTATACTATTAATATAAAAATATTTAAAATTAAGTTACCAATAACAATTACATTGAAAAAAAATGCAGAAAATGTACTTGAATAAAAAAAGTCATAAATGGCTCCTCTCAAAAATCACTATATATCCAAAATTAGAATAGTACATAATATAAAATATTAATTTCTAACACTTTCTATCCAAACAAGTAAAATTTTCAATGACATTCTTCAACGTTCAAATCACAACAAATATTCCGGGACATTTCAATTCGTTTTATAAAACTCAGTAATATTTATCCTAAATTCCAATTTAAAAGCATAATTTGTTTATAATTCTTCTTTTATACTTTTATTTTTTTTGGAAATGCAGATATGTAGCAATACCACAGCAAAAAGACAATGATTAGTTTCCAAAGCCACGAATTAAAAAAAAGTCAAACTGTCTATTGATGTGACATTTCCGAACTGTCAAATTCAGTAAATAAACCATGTGAAATTAATTCGTCCATTTATTTTTATTTCCTGCAGTTTGAGATTCCAAGTTTTAACAGAATCAAAAATAACTCTGCAGAAAAAACTCAGTTTTTGTAGCAAACTTTATTCCAGGCTTGAGATTCCAACTGGACAAGTAAATTCGTTCTCTGTGCGTTTGGCAGCATGTATGTTCCAAAATCTACTACCATTGCTAAAATTATAGTATAAATTGATAATTTTAGTGTTATGTGTGCCATATTTACCTTTGTTTTGATTGCAAATTTGAATCTGGATTATTGAAATGTTCCGGAATAGTGATACATTTTTGAAACAGTTGGAACTTGACTTTCGGACTACAGAACGGAAGGACAGGAAATAAACTTATATTGCTTTAATATATCTAAGAACGGTGTTTACGGTGAGCCTATTTTAATTTTTGTTGTGATTTGAACGTTGAAAAATGTCATTTAAAATTTTACTTGTTCTGACAGAAAGTGTTAGAAATTAATACTTTTAAATTATGTACTATTTTAATTTTGGATGAATAAATATTGGTTTTAGGCATGCTTTAAAGTGTATGTATATGTATTATAAGTGAAATATGTATGTATTATGATTTTTACTTCGGTACACCTTTCTTATTTTTTTTTTCAATCTAATTGTTATTGGTGACTTAATTTTAAATATTTTTATTTTAATAATTTATAAAAGTTATATAATTTTAAACATTATTTTGTGATAATGTATAAAAATTATTAAAGTTGACACAAGGAATTTTAAATACTAATATTTAATATTTAAACTCTTTAGAATTTAATATTCCATCTAATATAATAAAATGTACATTACAGTTGTACATTAAATTGCTTAATTTTAATATTTTTTAAGATGAACCCACAAATATTATATAATATACACAAATATAAACTGGCCGCGTTCATACGCTGGTGATACATATCAACTAAGCAGTTAGTAATATAAATCAAGGGAATAAAATATATTGTTTATTTAAACATTTCTTTGCTTAGGAGTTCGTAGTGTGTCCTTCATATCTCTAACTCATGGAAACGAATCAGAACAGTGTTCGCTTCATTTCTTTTTATCCATTCGGAACTCGAAATACAATATTTCAAATGATACTTTTGACATAATAAAAATGTTTCAGATTATGTGGAACACAGTGATGTTCCGGAACCTTGAGTCGTTTCTGTTAAGTGTTATACACGCATAATTTTAGTACTAATACCACTTTTCTGAAAACGTACAACGTATTTACAGTTAGTGGGTCGAATGATATAACATTCTGTATTTCAGAATATTGAACATTGGTGTTTAAATTAGTTGACTTACAGTTTGTGTCAAAAAAAATCCTTTCTTCATACACACTTTATGTCAAAATATATTTTATACTTCAAATTAAACTAACCCTATACTAAATAAACCCTCTTTTGCAAACCTTCATTATGAATTAGTTTTTATGGATCTAATGATTCTCACAATTCTCAAATTGCTTCCAATATCGTCAGTAAAAATTTACAATATTATTAAAACTTCACTAGAGACATCAGAAAAGAAGCAAAAGGAGAAAAGCATGATCGAATGCCAGATATCCTACGAATGTTCTGTCTAAAATTGATGGACAAAATAGTCGACAACAAAAACGCTGATGTTAATTCCCGTCAGCTGGGTTCAAATTGCGCGAACCACTTCGTGTTGTTGCCTAGCGAGGCATAAGCTCACTTGATGTGGACATACCTCGCCCATGGCAAGCACAAAGGTGCCTTGGCCGAGCCGCTGAACTATGCGATGTCGGATTTTGTCCCTGCTCTAAGGTGCCTCAATATCTTTATTGCGCGTACACTGGATGGCTATGTGTAGTGTATGTGCCTCGACTGAGTAAGATGGATAAAAATCAATGTCGTAAATTGATCTTCTAAATAATTTACTTACTTTTACATAGTCTTTAAAATGTTCAACGATTAATTCACAAATACCGGGCACAGTCTTTGATATGGACTGCTCTGATACATGAGAAAGTTACTGCAAACTAATGTATGAGTTTTCAATACTCTGTCGGTTTTTGTGTTTGGTGAAAATGCGATGAATTCGAGCAATTTTGGTGAACATACAGAGAAAATGCGGTGAAAAACAGTGAATAAAAAGTTAAAATAAAAAAAAAAGAAAAGAAAAAAAAAGCAGTGAAAACGTGAATTATAATTGATGAAAAAACAATGAAATTACAGTAAAAACGTTAAATTTATTAGTAATGTTTCCTTCACGAATATGACTTCACATCAATTTGAATTATTCTTCGTATTTTGCTGTTCAGTAGTGAACATAGTATCTCAAATTCATCTACATCCATCTGCCCAATATTGTTTATGACTCCGTTGTCAATCAGCTCTTTGTACAGCCGATATTCCATATTCAAAGCTCTTTTTATATATTTTTCTGTACCAGCTGGGTTTATTTTGAAACTTCATTGAATGAAAACTTTTGTTTTGCAAAACCGTAAATGTTTTGATATGGTGAATGAATTTTTATAGCAGCACCTGCTGATCCCACATCAATTTTAACTAATAAATCCGACAACCTGATCTTTTGGGATAGTCAGTGTCAAGTTTAAAGAAGTTGTGATTTATCAGCTGGCTTTCAAAGATGGAAAAGTGAGGTCGTGTTTACCGTGTCTATCATGCATCATTGATTTCGAACAATGCATGAACATTCAATTTTGTTTCAAGTTGTAAAAGAGTGCCAAAGAAGCTCATGAAATGTTAAGAGTGGTGTATGGAGATAATGTGACTATGAAGACTGTTTATAAATGGTATGAGCGATTTAAAAGCGGAAATGAGTCGGTTTAAAGCAACCAAAATTTGGAAAGTCCTTCGACCACAAGCAATTGGCTATTTGAGAGATTGGTAAAGATCTGAACTTCACATAGAGGTCAATGCAAACCATTTTAACTGTTAATTTGCAAATGAGACGAGTGAATGCGAAATTTGTTCCCAGAGTCTTGACAGATGAATAGAAGGAAATTCGTGTGTCAATTTACGTATAACTGAAGGATCGTCTTGCAGCAGATCCGGACTTTATTTAAAAAATTATAACTGGTGATGATATTTGGGTGTATGGATAAGACCCTGAAATGAAAATTCATAGTTTGCAGTGAAAAACGAGTGGTTCTCCTCTCCCTAAGGAAGCATATCAGTCAAAGGGGAACGTGAAGATCATGCTTATTGTTTTTTTCATAGTGAAGGCATAGTGCCGGCAGAGTTCTTTCCAAGAGAAACAACTGTAAACCACGAATATTACAAGGGCCTATTGCAATGTTTGCTTAACAATATACGAGGAAACAAACCAGAAAAATGGGTTTCCTCCTTCATCACAACAATACCCTGTGAGAGTTTTTGGCCAAAAAAAATTTCCCATCTGTCCACATCTCCCTTAATCTCCTGATTTAGCACCATGCGATTTCTAGCTGTTCCCAAAAATTAAAACTGTGCTAAAAAGTAAACGTTTTGGCACCATATTCGACATTGAAAAGGCTACGACGAGCAGCTAAAAACCCTTCCGAAAGAAGACTTTCAGAAATGCTTCTAATCATAGAACTGCCATCGGGATAAATGTATCGCTAGCCAATGAGAGTATTTTGAAGAAGGTTAAATCAAAGTTTGTTGTAATTACTTTGTTATAAAAATAATCACCAGATTTTTTCTCATGATAATGTATCTTCTTTACTGCTAACCTTACGTCAAGTAAATTATATGATTCATAACTTTAGTTAACAAACACATGTAACATATTAATATTTTTCTGTACTTCAAATTTCACTCTAGGACCACATATTCAACATATTGAACTTTACTTAACATTTGTATTGATACAAATTAATTTTTGCTTTGTTATTTAATGGAAACTGAAGTGCATCGCATTATGGCATACCATAATTTTTTATCTCACTTCAAATTCAGCTATTATTTCCTCAGATCACACTGAAATAACTGATCAATAATGCCTTCCATAGATATGGATATGCGACAATGTCTTCAAGCTACGCAACCAGCAATTGTTACGAAAGTAGCTGCTGATGATTTGAACGAGATGAATGCAGTTTATTATAAAGAAGAGCCAGGAGACAATGATATTGATATTGGACCCACTGTACTCCAGCACATGGACTTGCACAACAGAATTGGTCAGGTATAGTCGACTTGAATATGACTGTCTATACTGAGGCTTTTGCAAATTATAGTTTGTAGCTAATAGCTTGATTTATTAATTCATTGAATTTTTGTAATAAATTGTAATATCAAAGTTAAAAATTGACCAATACGATTTGTTACTATTTCTTTATTTTTAATATATTTCTTTATCACAAATCACACAATCACTTGGCCTGAAAGCAACCCTACACATGTCCTCTCCATTTTTATCCCAGAAAGTGTGGTATTAAGAGTTAAGAAAAAAAGTATTTTAGCAATGGCTCAGTGGTATTGGCAATGATAAATGCAGAAACTAGTGTTTTATGATTGTTTATTAGATAAATTAGCGGCCAATTTGGGATCCAGCATAATGCATAGATTAAGATATATACTTATCTATTCTATTTTATACCACATGCAAAAATGCTTCAAAAGTGTACATTTTCACATATTTTTTATTTAATTTGGATCAAACTGCCACAATAAAAAATGGCCTCTCCATTTTTACCCCAGAAATTGTAGTATTAAGAATTAAGAAAAAAAAATACTTTAGTAATGGCTCAGTGGCACTAGCTATGATAAATGTAGAAACTGGTGTTTTATGATCGTTTATCAGATAAATTAGCGACCAATTTGGCATTTTATTTTGTTAGGAAGTATACTTATTCTGTTTTATACCACATATAAAAATGTTTCAAAGAAAATCATTTCCACATTTTTTTTTATTTAATTTTTAAACTGCCACAATAAAAAAAATTAGTTACAGCAGTTTATTCTAAGATGCAATCAGTAGATTCCCTAGGAGTGTGTTGTGCAACTAATACTTCATATATAATTGAAGTTTATTGCACTATCATTCTGTACAGTGAGTAAAGTTAGTTGCATCTGCATATATTTAAATATTTAAAATATTGATCATGTTTGCAGGTTTGCAGAGGTTCAATAATATTTTTGTTTGCATTCTAGATGTCTAATAGCGAAATTATGGTATAATTTCTTTAAAATGTTGCAAAACTGTAGAAAAACTTGTACTGTGGCAAGTCAAGTCTTTAAAACTTATAGTAAAGTCGTATGTCATTTCCCAAGCAGGTGCTGGGGAAATCTAATTGTTGCCTGACATGTAAATGATATTCGATAGTATAAACGTTGCTTTAACTTAAGTCTGTTATATAATGTACTGTTGTGCAAGTCTCTCACTGTGTCATGTTCTTTTAATAGTTGCGCTTTTTAATAAAGAAATTGTAGGGAATTTATTGGCTGAAGCTAATAAATTACCCACAATAAAATACAAGGACAATGTTTTAAAATAAATCACACAACATAAAATCAAAATGTAGGTCTCGGACTGTGAAAGCTACAACATCGCCATAGCAATGACATTAAGAAGAGACCCATGTTTCTATTACACGCCTATGCTTATATACTTTATGCGCCAACCTACCAGTGACTTTAGGAGTATTCAATACATTTGCTATCAAACAAAATCTTTGTCGAAAACCTCTCATTTGTCACCAAAAAGAAATTTTTTCTTTACCTATAATTTTTCCATAAACTAATGTGCATTTTAGTGCAATTTAATAATGGTTGTTAACAAAATAATGATATACAAATTTTGTAATCAATGTTTGAAACTGATTTCACAATATCCTCAAACAACTCAAATTCAATTTGGATTTAAAAAATCTACATATCAATAGAAAACATGTTTGGTCTTGTTATGTGACTACTTACAGCTCCATAATAATACCATCATTTTTATTCCATAATAAATAACCTGCTGACCTCATGACGCAGCATAATTTGCAGAGCTCTTGGCCTCCTTCATAATGTTTCTTCACACATAACAGTCAAGTAACTTCCTTCTGTAGCGTCGGATGTTTTGCAAGTTTGTTGTGAAAATGTCATTTGGTGCGCATACTTGGATCCTCCTCTCGTTTGGCAGCCATCATATGTGCCAATACGTTGAATGTGTACATTTAAAATATTGATATATTTCCAGACAAATAATAAACAAGAAGATGAAGGTCACAATGAAGATGATGAGGGAGGCCATTGTATAGTTGATAATGATCAAGTACCGTGCAGTCAAGTTAAGGTAGAATTTAGTGAAGACAGTCAGAAAGGTAAACTAATATTGTTTGAATTATTTTTTTTATTTACTTACAATACAAACAGCGAGGAATAAATAAATCACTACGTATTAATTGACGCGTTCATCGCACACCCTTGTGTTTTTACTATATTTCTTTTAAATTGTTTTCTTCTGCAGTAAAATTTTTTTTATTTTTCTTATAATTTTTATGTTCTCGTACTTATATTTTTAGAAAGTAAAAAAACAAATGCTGTGCGTAAAATTCTCAGCTACCTGCAATATCTTTCACTGATTGATATCAATAACATTTTTATGTTTATTATAGCATTTATGAACATTTTTTTAAATTTTCTTAAATTATTTCTTGACATATGGAGAACATAGAAATGGTTATAAACAAAATAAATGTTATAAATGGATCAATTCATACAAGTTCTCCTGAGAGAACTGTTATGACCTTATCAAATGCTGTACTCATTACTGTACTCCATTCAATTTGAAAAGAGAATCATTGTAAATGAACCGATTTTACAGTTCAGGTATTGTAAACATTTTTCTTGTATTCACGTTAGTAATTTGACATGGATTAATTTTTTTGTACACATTTCCATTGTATACACATGTAACTTAGATTGAATAGGTTATGTTTTATATTTAAGAGAAATTCATGTAAGTAAGATAAAGCGAACAAATTATAAATATTACTGTTACATAAAAAACATAATAATTTCAACAAAATTCGTCTTGTACTTTATCCAGGCTTGACACTGGCAGTCTTAAAGACTGGCTTATTTAAAAAGTTATTGGTAGCCAAATCTATACTAGTATATCACACTTGATAAACCTTCATCAACTATCATCAGTCTATCTAATATACACTTTGCGATCATACTAATAAATGATACTTTACTTCCTAAATATATTAGTAATAGTAGTTTAATAAAATATTAAAGCTAGGAAATTTAATTTTTAAATAATGACTAAAACAACTGTTTAAAAATATAAAATACGCTGATGTATAAAAATATTATCAATTATTTATACATGTATATATATATATATATATTCTAATATTTCACATTAATATATAGAAACACAATATCTACTTTAATATATCTAATTGATACATATGGCAGACTTATTGCTATGAGAGCAACCTCTTACAGCCAACCGTAACACCAGTCCAGCCCTGTTCGATAAAACGGCCAGGAATCGAACCCGGGTCCCTGCGGTGCGCCGCATCGTCAAAGGCTGTGTGCCTTGTGATCAACCCAACACACCATGGCGATGACATACACTAATATTTCACAGAAAAAAATTACAATTACGTCTTAGTAAACATAAAACACAAAATACGCATTAATATTAAAATAAACGGAAAATACTTTATTATTTCACATTGAAAATGTTAGAATTCTACTCATTCTTTGTAAATCCGCCATTTTAATGCACAATTAAAACGCACTTTAAAAAATAACACATTATTATACGAAACACCAAACTTAACACTATAAAATGCATAATAATTTAAACTTAGTATAATACAAAGTAATGAAATTGTATAAAACCCCAAAATAATCAGCAAGCAATAAAAACCGAAAACTAAAAGCCATTCAAAATTTCGATAGGATGGTTAGTTCGCCCCTTATGGACTAAATGCCCATGCTGCACTGTTGACATGCGTCATATTTTCTTCACCCAGCGATGCGCGCTAAGTTGTTACACATGTAGATACAGTCAACAAAAAAAAATGTAATTGATCTCCTTAATCCATAAGCATTTTGACATAAGTATTGTGACCCTTTTGCGCTCGGATCAATTCAGATTTGTTAGTCCTACGTACATTATGTCCTCTTCAATACAATTATTAAATTTCATTTTTGTGTATCTGGCAGACAGACCGATGATCGTACGGACCCGCATTTGTTGTTTTCAAAACAAAAACTAATTATTTCATTTTGTCAGATTTACACATCTGAATGGAGAATAAACGTTAATAGCATAATGTGTGGTAAACATTGTAATAATGCTTCGACTTGTAGTGCAATCGTATATATTATGTTTTCTTTTGATGCTACCATTCTGATATTGTTTTTATCGATATTAAACAATTAGAATACGACACATATCTGTCTCGCCCAATAAACATTTGGTTGCAGGCTAATGATCCCATTTATCTCCCAAACTCTTCGACCGATTTAGATATGGTTTTCTGCAAAATATTTGGGACTAATCAGCGTTGGTTCTTAGATAGGTGTTATGGTGTTAGTTCACCAGGCGGCATTGCAACATTTTGTTGCAAACGAATGTTCCCTTTTATCTCCAAAATGACTGATTTAGACACGTTTTTCGGTAAAATGTTTGTAATTTAACAGCGAAGGTTAGTAGCCAGGCTTCGTTGATGTATGATCCACTTAACATGTTTCTCAAGCAGTCTAATTCTTCCAATGTTATGACTATTGTGTGGATTGTTGAAGAGTTTTCTTTGATTTAGATCAGTTATTAGTACGCCTTCTAAAGATCGTACTTTCCTAAGAGCCACATATGCTTGCCATTTGGCGAATGTTTTTTTAGAAGCTTAATTATTAAGACTAATAATAAAAAGCAAAATTAAAATTTTGATTAATCCCTCGACAGATGTAAAAAAAGTGTAAAATAAAATACAAAATTAAACATTTTGAAAAACCCACAACGGATGTAGTTGTTGCAGTTGAAAAACAATTAATTAATTTTTTTGAAATCCCCAACTAAAAGAAAGTAAGAACCTATTAGTATAATACAAACCTGAGAAAACACATTGGGCCTGCGCCACACAGGCATGCGCCTTGTCTATGCTGAAAATTTTGTAGTTTTATCAGTTCGTGACTAATTAAAATTCTCTTAGTTGCGCAAATAGCTTTTCTGTGCTGCTACAATGTAATTGATGTTGGGAACGGAAATGGCGATGGCCAAATTTACCATGTTTTTAAGTAAATGTTTACCTTAATTGAAAAGCATGGTATACATAAGATAAATACATGCTCAGTTAAGGTAAAAATGTGGTTTACGCCAACAATTTGAGCAGTAAAAATGAAGAACCAAATCTCTTTTTTATGCAATGAAGCATAAAAATCGTCATGTGAAAACAATTATATCAAACAAAGGTAATTTACGCCAACATTAAAATAAAAAGTTAAAACAAAATTACAATTTTACCAGCGAGTTTCACAAGAATAAATGTCACATGCTCGTTAAACAAACTGCATATTGCTTAAGTATACAGTTAGTTTTATTTTCAAACTTTATAGAATGAAAATTTTACATGTTACAAAACTTATATGCTAATGTATCTACAAATTAATTTTTGTATTGTCATTTAATTTGACGTATAAAGTGAAGTGCATTACATCATGATATGTGGTCACTTTTTGTCTCACTTCAAATACAGTTATTATTCCCCCGTATTATACAGAAATAACTGAACAATAATTCTGAAAGCCTTCCACAGATATGGATACGCAGCAATGTCTTCTAGCCACGCAACTATCAGTTGTTACGAATGTTGCTGTAGATAATTTGAAAGAGATCAATCCAGTTTGTCTTAAAGAAGAGCCAGAAGACAATAGTATTGATATTGGACCCACTGTACTCCAGCACATGGACTCTCTCTACAGAATTGACCAGGTACAATCGACCTCAAGGCAGGCTGTCTATGCTGAGACTAATTTTTATTTGGTCCAAATTATTATTCAAAATTAAATGAAACTACGTGATGTACTATTATTTCTACTTTCTTTAAGTTCTTTACCACAATTTAGGTTTCGTTGTATTACAACATCTCAATCTTTGCTAACAGCCCACCTGATCATGTAATAAAACGAAACCTAGGTTGTGGTAAAGAACTTAAAGAAAGTAGAATAACTCACACATGTCCCCTCCATTTTTATCCTAGAAAGTGTAGGATCAAGAATATGAAAAAATATGATAGTAGCAGCTCAATGCCACTAGTAATGATAAATGCAGAAAATGGTATTTTATGACTGTTTTTCAGATAAATGAGCGGTCAATTTGGCATCATAGCATAGTGCATAGACTGTTGGGAACTGTATTTTTGTACTGCATTTTGTACCAAATGCAAAAATGCTTCCAAGGTGTATATTATCACATATTTTTTTATTTAACTTGGAATAAACTGCTACAATAAAAAATTTGTTGACGCATTATATTCAATGTTTTTTGCTTTACATAATGGAAACATCATACAATCACTGAAACTTAACACAAGTGTTGTGTTGCGCTCCTAACACTTGAAATATAATTACAGTTTATGACACTGTTGTTCTGTACAATAGGTAAGGTTAGCTGAATATGCATATGTTTTTGAACATTTAAAATACTACTCATCTCTGTAAAGAGGTTCCATAGTACTTTTGTTTGCTTTGTAAACATGTACAAAGCAAAGTTATGATGTAATTTGTTCATAATATTGAAACGTGCAAAAAAACTCTTAATACGGCAAGTCAGGTCTTTAAAAAGTACAGTAAAGTCATATGTCATATCCCAAGCAGCTGCTGAGGAAATCTACTTATTGCCTGTGGGTAAATATAAATGACATTGAATAGTGTAAATGTAAGACTCTGAATGTTACTGTTGTGTAACTGTCAGGTAATGTGCTGGTATGTAAGTCTATCGCTGTGTCAGGTTCTTGTAATGATTGCGTTTTTTGATAATCTAATTGTAGGGAATTTATTGAATGAAATCAATTTGTTACTGGCAATCAATTTTAAGAACAATGTTTTAAATTATCACACAATACAAAATTTAAATATAAATCTCCAAATGTGAAAATAAAAACATCACCATAGCAATGACAATAACAAGACAACTATCTTTCTATTTCTTAGCTGTAGCATATATATTTTAGTGCCAAATCTGCCAATGCGCGATATATTTGCTATCAAAAGAAATCTTTGTCGAAAATCCCAAACATTGAAGAACTATCATTTGTCACCAAAAAGATATTTTTGGTTTTCATATAATTTTTCCATAAATTAATGTGAATTTTATTGCAATTTAGTAGTAACAATTGCTAACAAAAAGAACGATATGTTATTTTAGTAGCTTTTGTTATAGAAAACTCAGACTGGCAATATTCTAATATTTAAAGCTGATTTCGCAATAGCCTCAATAACCTCAAAACTAATTTGAATTTTAAAAATCTACACGTTTGATCTTCTAACATGACTATTGATAGCTTCATTGTAATTTTGGCATTTTTATTCCATAATAAATAAACTGCCGACCTCATGACGCAGCATCATTTGCATAGTTCTTGGCTTCTTTCAAAATGTTTCTTCACACGTAACAGTCAAGTAACTTTTTTCTACAGTGTCTGATGTACCAAATGTTTGCTGTGAACATGTTAATTGGTGCACATACTTGGAACCTCCTTTTGTTTGACAGCCATCATTACTAGTTTGTACCAATATATTGAGTGTATCCATTTAAAATGTTGATCGGTTTCCAGGCAAACACTAAACAAGAAGATGAAGTTCGCAATGAAGATGGTGAGGTAGTTGAGAATGATAAAGTACTGTGCAGTCAAGTCAATGTAGAGTTTTCTGCAGACAGTCAGAAAGGTAAGCTGATATTGTCTGAATTATTTTATTTATTAATTTATAACACAAACAGCAGTGACGGAATAAATACATTAGTATGTATTAATGCATTTACCGCTCACCTTGTGTGTTTGTTCTATTTCATCTTAATTATTTTCTTCTGCAGTAAATAATTTTTATTTTTGTTAAAACTTGAATGTTCTTGTATATTTTTAATAAGTGGAAAAACAATGTTTGTGCATAAAATACTCGTCATTTCTTTCTTACATAGATATCAATAAAATTTGTAATATGCACATTCGAAATGCATATTTTATTGACTTTTTAAAAATGTATATTTTACATGAATAATTTGTTAACGATCCATCGGCATATGGGGTACCGAGAAATTATTATGGATAATGTAAATGTTACAAACGATACAAAGGAAACAAGTTCTCTTGAGAGACTTTTAGTTAATGCCTTTATGAAGTGCTGTTCTCATTTCAAGAATAGTTCGAAATGGTACATCAGTAGACATACCTCATGAGACACTTCTAATTCGAAATGGTACCTCATGAGATATTCCTACTTCCTCAGTTAAACAACAGCTCTTAAGTCAGTTCCATAGGATATTATAATAGAACAGTACGCTATGCAGTCTGTAGACATATTTGCTTTGCTTTAGGAGTTATAGAACCTGACCGTAGCCAATTTAGATGTGAGAAGTGTTTCAAGATATTGCAGTCCAAAAAGGCTTTAACAAAGCATCACAAGCAAGTACACGCGACGGATTTGCTAAAATGTAGTTTGTGCAGTAAGGAATTCAAGTGCAAAACCTATTTAGCGAGGCACATTCGCGACGCTCACGATGACCAAGAGTCTGAGTGTTATATCTGTAAGAAAATTTGCAAATCAAAGCAAAAGCTGCGGGTGCACATTTTGCGCCATCACCGTGACAGACTCACAGGTGGGTATGGCCGGTTGCTAATATTATACTTGTCAAGTATTTCCTTTGTAAAGACCTTAATTTTGATATTATATTACATAGTAATATCCTGTTTTACGTGATTCTATTTAATACAGTTTTGATTAGTACGTTGTTATTTACAGAGCGATTAACCAAAACAAAAGTCTCTCAAGAGACTCGGACAATTTTTTTTAGAAATCCCATCAGTACGTTCAAAATTATAATTTTTTTGTGTTTGCAGATTTTTTTTACTAATAACTGCAGATTTGGTTAGGTATATCTATGTTCGAAATAATTTTATTTTTATTTTGGATATTTATGGAATTCTGCAGACAACATTAGATTTTTACAATTTAAATTATGCGTATGTCCATCCGTCGTACTTTTTACAGTTTTACACAAACATGCGTGACATTTTCACATTTACAAGCTTGATGTGCTTTAGATGAAGATCTAAATTAATGTGTTGTAAACAATTTTATTGCACTTTTCCTCATTAAGATGTGGGGATGAATAAACATTTCTAGCGCACCCCATTGTGCTGGGTTGTTGTTAGTGAGGCCTTTTAAAATGAAGTCTAGGTTCCATTTACAACTCTTAATTTTTTAGCTATGTTTGCTTTGATACTTGATGTGCAATTGGGTATTAGACTAATTTTTTTTTATTTCATTAATCATAATTTCAAGGTACAAGCTGATGAAGTGCGAAAATTTTTTTTAATAATCTTAAAAATTTACCGAGTTATAAAAGTTTAAATTTAATCTTTAGAGAAGGATGGCAATACTGTGTTGTGAGATCATTTTTAATATTGCACATTATATTCTACAAGAGCAAAAGAGACAACTTCAAATTTAGAAGCCTACAACTGGCTTATTTTTCAATCAAATTTTGAATTTTTTTCAAGACTAGTTTTTAATTAACTTATATTTCACAATATTGTACAAAAAATATAAAAATTTAGAATGAGTCAACTACCGTATTGTCCCTCCTGCTCTAATTTTTCAACCATGCATTGGAAAAATCTGAAAATTATAAATACATAATTTGATTAATACTTTCAATTGAAATTATTTTCGTTAACCCACATCGTCAACTTTGAGTAATGTATACATGAGAACCCTGCTTCGTGCGTGTGACACACACATGCAGTTAGGTTTGTTTTGGAACTTCTTATTATGAAATCTTTATGCGTTAGAAAACATACACGGTAATGTATCTCTCTTCACTGCTAACCTTATATCAAATAAATTATATGATTCATAGCTTCAGTATTGAATCAAAACATGTAATATATTAACACTTTTCTTGAAATTTAACGCTGGGACCACGTATCCAGCATATTAAAATTTACTCCCATTTGTAATACAAGTTAATTACATTACATTGTCATTTATTGGAATGAACAAACTGCATTTGCATCATGATACATGTCATTTTTATCTCACTTCAAATTCAGCTATTATTACACTGAAACAACGGAGTATAATTCTGAACATCTTCCACAGATATGACCAAAAGTCAATGTCTTCAAGCCACACCACAATCACTAGATGTTACAAATGTAGCTGCAGACAATTTGAACCAGGTCAGTATAGTTTATCTTAAAGAGCCAGACGACAATGATATTGATATTGGACCCTGAGCATGTCCATATGCTAGATCTGTACTCCAGCATATGGATATGCATTACAGAACCAGTCAGGTACAATCAACCTCAATAATAATTGTTTCTCTTGGGGTTAATTTTTATTTAGTACCAATTACAATAACTAGTGTTTGATTTATCTAAGTGTTTGATTTATTTCGTTTTTTTAATTTTTTTAGCGCCGTGTGTAATGTCATAGTTAAAAATGTAAAAATTATGAATTATTATTTTTTATGAATTGCTACAGGTACCCTGGGCGGTAGACCTGGGTGTTAATTAGCAAATTTACGTAGAAAACTCCAAACAGTTGAAATTCGGGACAGCTGTACTGTTTGTAGAAATTACTTCATTGAAAACTATCTACAACCATATATCATGAAATTTCCCAAGTGTTGAAATAATTTTTTTATTTACAAATTTATATAGATATAGAGAAAAATTTTATCAAAATTTTTAAAAACCAATTTCTGTCCCGATTTTTTTCCAATTATTCGTGAACTACGGCAGATAAAAAACTAATTTATCGTTCAAAATAAACCCAAATAAATTTCCAAGAGAAATATTATAAATCAATGTTTCTCAGAGTGGGGAATACGAACCATTAGGGGTTTGCCTGTGATCGTTGATGGTTGTGACAAGATTTATGCTATTTGGACTGGCTTGATACTAACGGCGGCGAAGGAGTGACTACGGATGTAGTGCCAGCGCTCGCTCGCTTGTGAGTGTGACTCGGTTCGTGTGGCGCTGGGTGTGCAGGTAGTGGCGATTCGCCCTACCAATAGGCCCCCAAGTTAAGCGCGTTAGTTGCATATTGCTTTTTTGACATATTTAAAACAAAAGAAATCTTAGTATTGAAAAAAAAGAATCATTTACACTTGTTTCGGGTGGCCGGGTATAAAGTAATTACGTAATTTGTATTCATTGACGTCACATGATGTGGTAAAAAATGGAATCATTATGCAGGAAATGTCCAAATACACTTCTGCAATAAATCAAGTGTAATCTGGCAAAATGTAATTGTTTTTTAAATCAGTCGTCTAGTTTATAAAATAATTAAAGTTTAAATTTTGTATGAAATAATAATTTGTCAATTTGGCAACAATGTATTTTGAATTGTCAAATGTCAACGTGAATTATTATTAATCTGTTTAAAGAGTAATACTTCCTTAAACATTACAATGGTAATAGCTGGTAAATGAACGAAGTAAAATGAAAAGATGTGCACTTGAAACCATTCATTCATTTTCTTTTATTATATATTAATTTACTAAGTCTGCTTTTGGACGATATCTCGTGACATCCATATTTGAAATTTACTTTGTGCACATGTACACAATAATTAAAATACAAATTATTTTGTTTTGGAATGTATTTCTGCGCTTACCAAAATTTTATCCTAAGCCAGTATTATAATTGCATTTGGTATACACTAAAATCATGTCTAAATTTTTTCTCACATTAAAAAATGACATTCATTAATTCAACTCACCTGAGAAAATGTTAAAAAATTTAACAAAAATCACTGATACGTACATATTCACATTTTACAAACAATAATAAAAATCAACATTTTGAAAATAAGAAATAAGATTTAAACACTGTGATTTATTTAAAGATGTTTGCGAGTGTTGCCATGTGTGTAAATTTAAATCGCAAATAAAATTAAACTACTATCATTACTAGAAGCATATAGTAGGCTAGTTTCCACTAAGAATAAATCAGATTGGTTGTAATTTCTAAAGATTAATCATGATATGGAGACACCATAAAACAAAATTATTTATTATTAAAAGTAAATATTATTTTTATTTTTAGAAAACAATTTTGACAAAATTACGTATTCAGTCACGCGACAGTGGACAATAATTAGAAAGTGTTACATCACATCTCACAAAAAACCATTGCTTTTGACATTTTCGTATACAGAACAGGTTATTTCATTAATTTTTAATTTTGCAAACAATTTTTATAATGTTGATACAGTTGTTTTCAATTACACCTTAAAAGGCAAGTACAATTCACAATAAAATCAAATTTAAGCAAAGCAAACGGTAGTAATTTGCCCAAAATTGACGCTTGGTAGATTTTTCGCGTCAAACAGTGAATTTCGTTCATCAGAATGTTAAAACTTTAACGTTACTTACATTGTTTTTTACACAAGTGTAAAATATGTATTATAAGCTGAAATAGTATAACATCAGTTTCGTAATCAGTAAGCGTTTGTGTTTACACACGTATTGTAAGGTAATTTATACTGTCTTTGACATTAGATTTGCGAACCATAAACAACTTAACCTCAACTCATTAATAAACTAGTAAAAATAGTAACGGCAAAATTTATCACTATTGCTTTAAAGGAAATAGATGTGTGAATCATGTTAATGTGTTCATTTGTAATCAAGTGTGTTAGCTCAGAACTTTAACGTTTTAATATTTTTCTATAAAAAACACAATCGCAAAACATTGTTTAACCATTTGAGTGTCGACGAGCGCCATCGTGCTCGTGCACGTACTAACAAAATTTGCCACGAGCATGATGGCGCTCACGAAATCAGTTACTGTTTAGCACGCGGTAGGAGAGGTCGCTCGCACGCATCGCTAATTTTTTATTTTTCTAAGTGTTACATAAAGTTCAAATTGTAATATTATTAGTAATTACAATATGAAAAGGATCCAGGAAAAGAAAATTTTTAACTCATAATGTCGGAATACGAAAATAATTTGAGTGAAAATGATTGTTTTAGTTGTGAAGAAAGTGATAGTGGGAGTGACATTGTGGTGCGTTCACTCCGCATAATGCAAATTTTTAGTGATAGTGGTAATAGTGACGATAACAATTATTTTGCTGATATGAAGGATGTACCGGACTGCGAAAATGACGATGTTACCTTGATTTCAGTTTTTGTTATAATTTTTGTTCACAATATATATTTCCATAATTTTCTTTGTATTCTATTATCCTTGTACAAGTTTTTATTAAGAAAACACGGAAAAAATTATTAAAATAGGATAATTTTTGGAAGAAACACAGTTTTTTTTTCAAGACAACGGTAAATAACATCAAAAACAAAAAATTTCTTTGGCATTTTTAAGTATATATGAGTAAAAAACCATGGCACTAAAATGGTTAAAATAGGACCCCTGTGTCAATGATTTAGTAATGAAAACACAGTTGGATAGGTACTTAAACCGCAAATAAACACATCAAAATGATTGAATATATTTGGCGTTAATTTTGTAGAAATTCATTATTCACAATTAAATGAAACTACGTGATGTAGTATTATTTCTACTATCTTTAATTTCTTTACCACGACCTAGGTTTCGTTGTATTACAACATCTTCAGGTGGGATATTAGCAAGGATCTTTGCTAATATCCCACCTGAAGATGTTGTAATACAACGAAACCTAGGTCGTGGTAAAGAAATTAAAGATAGTAGAAATAATACTACATCACGTAGTTTCATTTAATTGTGATCAAAATGATTTTCAGAAAAATATATTCTTGAATCTGTAAATAAACTACGAGCTCATTGCAAGTTTTAAAAACTTTTACCGTATTTGTTTATTGTTTAGAACATATATAAATAATTTATTTGGTATTTTAATAGTTATGTTTTTACACAGTGGCACTCACAGTACTTCTAATAAGACAAATTTATGTTTAATTAAACAAAAGAAGTTACTGTCATACACAGACACAATTGTTTTTATTTGTTTCACAATTGTCATGTCATTCAAGACACCATGACAGTTTTGAGCATTTTGGAGATAAATGTAAATTGGTTTTTTAAAACGCGAAATACATGATATGAATATTTGATTTTTGGAAAAAATATCATCTATTTGGGGTTAAATAGATATTAAGGTAAAGTATTAGTCATTTTCCAAAATTTTGCCAAATGACCTATTAATTATCTACAAGATAATTGAAACAGTATTGTTGTATTAATAGATGTTAAAGATTATCAAATGCAATAATTTTTATTTACGAATGGTAAACAACTTTGACTCTGAAATGAAATTGAATTATGACACAATTTTGTCCTTTTCTTTTTTTAAACTTCTGTAATACCATGCAATTGAAAGAGATAGTTAGAAAAGTCAAATGCACCATCAATGGCTATTAAACCAATATTGCCAAATTTCTTCCGTTTATCGAAACAAAAGATAAGTTGGCGCATTTCCATGTTAATGACTTATAACAATTTTTAAATTTTAGAAAAAAGTGGTATGATTTTTTAAAAATAGGTGTATTGCAATTTGTATGTGACGCACTATTACATATTGAAGTGGCTTTGTTTATTGATGACACACTCCATTTACTAATAACATCTTATAGAAACAAATGCAGTTTTGAAATGGTCGACAAGTGATTTTAATAATGTATTTTTACATTGCAACGACGCAGTAGAATGCACTAATATGATCCTACATACGTCCAATATTACTCAAAAAATATTACAAGGCGTCTACCATTCAATATATTACTTTTTATTGTTTATTTGTGATATTCGGTGTGTACGAACTTCAATTATAGCACTGATATCACTCTCCTTGAGCCAATTGTGTAAGTTTGAATTCAGATCCAATATCACTTCCGTAAGTGGCTAACAGGTTAATGGAAGTGATGTAGTTTTTGGCTTCAAAGTAACTTCACACATGACCTCCATATTTTTATCCCTGAAAGTTTAGGATTACGAATTTAAAATAAATTATGGTAGTAGCGGTATGGCACTGGTAATAGTAAATGCAGAAACTCGTGGTGAATAAACATTATGGAGAAGACTAAATTTCTTGGCCTCCTCAGTATTGTTTATTCAAACATAACCGTCAAGCAGTATCCTTTTATAGCGTCAAATATTTTACATGTTTCCTCCTCTTGTTTGACAGCCCCCATTTCACATTAGTTGACACCAATATATTGAGTGTACACATTCAAAATGTTGATCGGTTTCCAGAAAAATGCTAAACAAGAAGACTTAGTTCAAGATGAAAACGATGAGAGAAGCTTCGGTAAAGTCAACAATGATCAAGTAGTGTGCGATCGTGTTGAGGGAGAGTTCACTGCAGACAGTCAGAAAGGTAAGTAAATTGTCTGAATTATTTTTTTATTTATTTACAACACAAACAATAACAAGGGATTAAATAACTTAGTACATGTTAATGCGACTTTCGCGAAGATTGAAGGTACAAGGAGAAGAGGAAGACCACCTACAAGGTGGTTGGACAGTGTAGAGAAAGACTTAAAAATTTTGGGAGTCAACAGGTGGAGAAACCTTGCATCAAGTCGTACTGCCTAGAGGGAGCAGATTGGGAAAACCTTGGCCTGCACCAGGCTGTAGTGCTGACAAAGAAGAGGACATATTAATGCATTCATCTCTCATTTTTGTGTTTTTGTTTAAATTTTTTGCTTCTGCAGCAAAACAATTTTTATTTTTGTTAAAACTTGTATGTTCTTCTACTAATATCTTACATTTTTGATAACAAATATTGCGCATAAAATTCTCACCTGTCTGTAATTTCTTTCATGGATTGATTTCAATTTGTAATGTTCCCGTTAGAAACACATATTTTGTGGACTTCTTGAAAATATTTACTGTATATGAATAATTTTTTGACTAATTGATCGATACATTGGAAACTTAGAAATTATTATAAACAACGTAAATATTGTAAACAAGACAATGGAAACAAGTTCTCTTTAGGGGACTGATATTTGATGTTGCTATGAAACTTTGTTCTCATTTCTAGTGTAGTTTGAAATAGCACTCATAAAAACACTTACTTCCCCAGTTGAGCAAGAACTGTTAAGTCAGTTGAATAGGATATTATAATACAACATTATGTTTTACTGTTTACAGCAACACAATTCATATCTGCTTTGCTTTAGCTGTTACAGAACCCGACCATAGCCAATTTAGATGCGACAAGTGTTTTAAGATATTGAAGTCCAAAATGACATTACTGATGCATCAAAAGCAGGTACACGCGACAGATTGGCTCAAATGTGAGGTGTGCAACAAGGAATTCAAGGCCAAAATGTATTTAGTGAATCACGTTCGAAACGTTCACGGTGGCCAAGAGTACAAGTGTGAGGTCTGTAAGAAAATATATAAGTCAAAGTATATGCTGAAGAAGCACGTTTTGAGCCATCATGACAACAGTCTCACAGGTGGGTATGGCCAGTTACTAATATTATGCTTGTCAAGTATATCTTTGTACAGAGTGTAGTTTTGATATTATATTACGTTAGTAATATTCTGCTTTCCACGATTGCGTTTAATTTGGTTGTGATTAGCGCGTGGTTATTTATGAAGGGATTAACCAAAGACATTGGAAGACACTTGCGGCCCGCTCTCATTAGATATACCATACTTAGGAAACCTTGCGTGTCATTTGGGTGCACGCACACTAAGCAATAAAAACAGTAAATTCACTTTTAACCTACTCACACAAAGATCTGACGCATGGTCGTGTGCCTAAAATCCAGTGTACACTCACACTTTCTCACTTGAAGTGTGCATTTGCACAATTCCGTGACACGATGTTTGAACAGACATGGCATATCTAGTAGAGAGCGGACTGCGCGCGTCTTCCAACATCTTTGGGATTAACCAAAACAAAAAGCCGTTCAAGAGACTTTGTATAATTTTTATTAAAAATCTCATCAATACGTTAAAAATTATAATTTTTTTGTTTTATACATATGTGAAATTTTAAAATTTACATACTTGTGTGCTTTATGTGGGGGTATAGATGCGGGGTGAAAAAATATTTCAGAACACCCCATTGTGCAGGGTGTTTGTAGTGAGGACTTTTAAAGTAAAGTTTAAATTCCATTTACCACTTTTCATTTTTTAGCTTCGTATGCGAGTCATTAAGATTCATATTGACATGCAGTTGTCCCATTCCCTCTAATTTTTCGTCCAAGTGTTCGAAAATTCTAAACATTTTAAATACAAATGTTTGATTAAAATTTTCTATTGAAGTGATTTACTTTGAAACCTCTAAGAATCTTTGTGTTAGAAAACATATGTGGTAATGTATCCTTCTTAATTGCTAACCTTATATCAAGTAAATGATATGATTCATAGCTTCAGGTTTAAACAAAACCGTAACATATTAACACTTGTCTGTACTTCAAATTTTACGACGGGACCACATATCCATCATATTAAAATTTACTTCACATTTGTAATAATACAAACTAATTTTTGCACTGCCATTTAAGGGTATGAATAAACTGGAGTGCTAATGGTATGGATGAACTGGAGTGAAGGGATCATGATATGTCATTTTTTATCTCGTATCATATTTAGCTATTATTTCTTCGTATTCACCGAAACAACTGGACAGTAATTCTGAATGCTTTCCACAGAAAGGAACAGTAAGCAATGTCTTCAAGCTACGCAACCACCGGCTGTTACATATGTTGCCATAGACAATTTGAATCAGGCCAGTACACTTTATTATAAAGAAGAACCAGGAGACAGTGATATGGATATTGGACCCACTGTACTCCAGCACATGGATTCGCACTACAGAACAGGCCAGGTACAATCGACCTCAATAATGATTGTTTCTATTGAGATTAATTTTTATTTAGTGCCAATTACAATTTTCAGCTGTTTGATTTATTTAGTCTTTTGAATTTTTTAGCGTCATGTGCGATGTCAAAGTTAAATACTGGATAGTATGAATTGTTAGTTTTTATAATTTATTTCCACAATTAAATGAAACTACGTGATGTTGTATTATTTCTACTTTCTTTAAGCTCTTTACCACGAACTAGGTTTCGTTGTATTACAACATCTTCAGGAGGGCTATTAGCAAAGATGTTTCTTTTAAGAATCTTTGCTAATAGCCCACCTGAAGATGTTGTAATACAACGAAACCTAGGTCGTGGTAAAGAACTTATGCTAGATGCTAGATAAAAAAAACTTTGAAAAAGTTGTTTTTAAAATTATCTATTTAGTTTAAAATTATATTATTTAGTTTAAAATTATCTCAAATAAATTTCAAAAAGAAATATTGTAAATCAAGGTTTCTCAAAGTAGGGTATACGAAGCACTAGGGGTTCGCCAGTCATTATAGAGGGATCATGACAAGATTTATGTTCTGGCGACAGACTGGCTGGCTTGCACTTGCGACTCACATGGTGGCACGGGCATGATAACTAATGTAGTGTTATTGCTCGTATGCTTGCGACTGTGACTTGGTTCATGCTGTGCAGGGTATGCGGGTGGTGGTAATTTTCCCCTCCACAAGGCCCTTGCATTAAGCACATTAGTTACATATATGCCCATTGCTTGTTTGACATATTTATGAAAACAAAGAATCATTTGCACTCATTTCGGGCATCCGGAAATAAAGTAATAAAGTAATTTTGATCAAATGATAGTTGTAAGCATGAATTAATGATTAAAAAGGGGTCATTAGGTAGGAAATGTCCAGATACTTAAAGATTATAATCTGATTCGAAAACTGTTGAAGTTTCAATTTAAAATAAAACTTCTGCAGAAACAAATGAACCAGAAAAAACATTATTATATTAACAAAAAGAAGGAAATATGATGAAGGCTATCTGCAAATTGGATTTATATGGAAAGAAGTATCTCAATACTCAGAGCCACAATGAGTAATATGCTCAGAAGTTTTCGCATATAACTGGATGAAGCAAAACTGCTGCGAAGACATTTGGGTATAAAATATCAGCAGTATGTAGACAATCCTTAAGATTTGTTTGTTTGAAAAAAGTAGTTGGATTCTTCAACATAAAACCTATGCAAAACACCGTGGCTACTAACTCTTAATATTAATGTGCATCTTTCATTGTAGCATATAAAATGGCAAAGACCAGAAAGAAATTAATTTTACCAGCTGCTAAAAATATTGTTAGTTGTGTACCGGGAGACCAATCATCAAAATTGGATAAAACTTCTTTCAAATTCGCGGTTGAATACAAGCTGTGGTATATGGTGTTGAAAATTATCTCTTACAACGATTGCAAAACATTGAATATATTTGGCGTTCATTTTGTAGAAATTCATTATTGACAATTAAATGAAACTACATGACGCTCTTTGCTAATAGCCCATCTGAAGATGTTGTAATATAACGAAACCTAGGTTGTGGTAAAGAACTTAAAGAAAGTAGAAATAATACTACATCACATAGTTTCATTGAATTGTCGATTGCAAAACAGTTATTATGCAGTTCAAGTTGATGAATCAACTGATGTTAGTGGACTTCACAATTTGCTTGGTATTATTAGATATGTGTATGAAAATGTTTCTGACGAAGTTTCCTGTTATGTAAGACCTTTGCAGTTAATGACGAGAGGCAAAGATATGTTCAACGCCATCAATGCTTTTTTTGAAGAACATACTGTAGATTGGTGTATTGGTATATTGACGGATGAAAATAATTATGTGTTGGTTTTATAACTTATTTTGTGGCATTTGGTATAAAATTCTGAAAAAAGTGGTGTAATTTTCGTGAAAACAAAGTTACCAATTTTTCAAGGAAAAGCGTGAAAAATTTTTATTTTGTCATAGTATTTATTGTTCAAATGATATACGTCCATTTATGCATATATAACTTCAGAAACATGTATAAAGAATAAAAAAATCTTATGTTCATCTGATAAGTCCAAGTATTCTAAAATAATCTGACTGCTTGTGCTTGTGTGTGTTTTACCTCATTTTATGCGAGTTATAGTGAAGGAAAATATTGTTTACTGACAGGTATTCATATTAAATAGTATTTTATCTATTTGCAAGATTATATTATTAGTTAACATGTTTACTAATGAAATAATCTTGTAAATATATATATATATATATATATATATATATATATATATAAATAAAATTTCATATAAATACCACTAAAAAAAGTTTTATTTGTATTTGGTAATAACAAAAAATGAGCAGTAAAATTAGGATCAATTTCAGAACCAGTTAATTCATAGACTGTCAAAAATTGTAACAGAAATTCTTCATAACTATGAATATATAAGATACAAACAATGATTTTTCGGAACAAATATTATTCTATAAAATAGCATTTGTAAAAATAACTTCTAAGTCTTTGCAAAAAGGTCTGTGTAAAATATTGAAAATTGCAGCAAAACTCTCAATACAAGAAGTCAGATTACTTGTCAGTCATTTAAAAATTACCAGTCAGTTCTGTGATATGTCATTGTCCAAGCAGCTCTTGGGGAAATCTGCTTGTTTCCTGTGTGTACATGTAAAGGATATTCGAAAGTATAAATGTAATACTCGAAGTGTTACTGTTATATAAGTTTCTTATGTAATGTACTGTTACGTAAGTCTCTCACTGTGTCAGGTTCTTGTAATAATTCCATTTTGTAGTAATCAGATTGTAGGGAATTTTTGAATTTATTGAATGAAATATATTCATTACCCGCAATCAATTACAAGAAAAAAAATTAATAACACAATAAAATTTAAATGCAAATTTTGGAGTCTTAAAGCAACAAAATTCCCATAGCAACCATAGTAACAAGACAGCACTATCCTATTACACATATGTAGCTTATATACTTTTAGCACCGAATAGGACAGTGACTTTGAGAATATTCAACATAATTACTTTCGAATAAAATCTTTAACGAAAGTCTTGAGCACTTGAGAACTATAATTTGTCACCAAAAAGTATCGTTGCTTTACATTTAATTTTAACATAACCTAATGTGAATTTCAGTACAATTTTGTAACAATTATAACTAAAAATAACTATATAAAATTTTTGTGAAAATGCTTTTATTATAGAAAACTGACTGATTCCGCAACACCCTCAATCACTTCAAAACTAATTTGTATTTCAAAAATCTACATATCAAAACAAATCTTCTTACATGACTACTGATAACGGTGCGTGGTTTCATAGTAATTCTGGTATTTTTATTCATAATTTTCCGATCTCATGACACAACACCTAAAGAAACATTATGGAGGAGACCAAACTTATTGGCCTCCTCAATATTGTTCCTTCGATCATAACAGTCAAGTAGCCTCATTCCATAGCGTCAGATGTTTTGCACGTTTCCTTCTCTTGTCAGCCCTCATTTCACATTAGTTGGTGCCAATATATTCAGTGAACACATTTAAAATTTTGATGTGTTTTCAGACAAACACGAAACAAAAAGATGAAATTCACAATAAATACAAAGAGAGAGAAGGTAAAGTCGAGAATGATCAAGCACTGTGCAGTCAAGTTAATCTAGAGTTTACTGCAGACAGTCAAGGTAAGCTAGTATTGTCTGAATTATTTTATTTATTAATTTATAACACAAACAATAGTGAGGGAATAAATGCATTAGTTTTGTCTAAATTGTTTTCTTCTGCAGCAAACAATATTTATATTCTTGTATTAACATTTTATATATTTAATAACAAATGTTTTGCATAAGATTTTTAGCTATCTGTAATTTCTTTCTTGGAATGATATCACGAACATTAGTAGTGTTCACATTAAAAACACAAATTTTATGGACTTCTTAAAAATGTTTAATCCTGATGAATCATTTCTTGACTATTTAATCGACGCATGGGAACTGAGAAATTATTATAAACATTGTAAATATGAATAATACAATGGAAACAAGTTCTCTTGAGAGAACTACTATTTGATACCCTCATAGAACACTGTTCTAAATTTTATTGTAGTTAAAAACGGTACCTATCGGAACTTTGACTTTCCCGGTTAAGCAAGAGCTCTTTCGTCAATTCAAGAGGATATTATAATAAAACACTTTGTTATACTGTCTATGGGCATGTGTTTCACATCTGCTTTGCTTTGGCGGTTACAGAATCTGATTGTGGCCAGTTTAGATGCGATAAGTGTTTCAAGATATTTCAGTCTAAAGTGGCATTAATGATGCATAATCAGCAAATACATGTGACAAATCGGTTGAAATGTGGGGTATGTCACAAGGAAGTCAAGGGCAATAGATGCGACAAGTGTTTCAAGATATTGCAGTCGAAAGTGGCGTTACTGATGCATAATCAACAAGTGCACACAACAAATCGGCTCAAATGTGAGGTATGCCACAAGGAATTCAAAGGCAAAATCGATTTAGCGAAGCACATCCGCAAAGTTCACAGTGGCCAAGAGTATGAGTGTGACATTTGTAACAAAATATATAAGTCAAAGCAAATGTTGCAGAAGCATGTTTTGAGCCATCATGGTGACAGTCTGACAGGTGGGTATCGCTGGTCACTAATATTATACTTTTCAAATATTTCTTTTGTAGAGAAGTTCCTTTGTAGAGAGCTTAGTTTTGATTAATTAGCAAAAGCAAAAGCTCTTTAGTTAATTCAAAAGGATATTATAGTAAAACACTATGTTATTCAGTCTATTGAAAAGTGATTGACATCTCCTTTGCTTTCGTGATTACAGAATCTGACCGCAACCAGTTTAGATGTGACAAGTGTTTCAAGATATACCAGTCCAAAGTAGCATTACAGGCACATAGAAAGCATGTACACGCGACAGATTGGCTCAAATGTGAAATCTGCAACAAGGAATTTAAGAGCAAAATGTATTTAGCAAAGCATATCCGCTACACTCACAACGGCCAAAAGTATGAGTGTGACGTCTGTAAGAAAATTTGTAAATCAAAGCCAATGCTGCAGAAGCACATTTTGCATTTTCATCACAACAGCCTCATAGGTGGGTATGGCCAGACACTGATCTTATACTTGTTAAGTATTTTCTTTGTAAAGACCTTTGTTTTGGTATTATACTATACAGTAATTTCCTACTTTCCATGATTCTGTTTGATACGGTTTTATTAGTGCATGGTTATTTACAGAGTAATGAACCAACATAAAAAGCTACTCAAGAGACTTGGAATGATATTTTTTTAATTTTATTAAGTGGAAAAAACAAATATTGTGCATAAAGTTCTCAGCTATCATTCATGTCTTTCATAGATTGGTATCAATAACATTTGTAATATTCACATGAGAAATGCGTATTTTATCGACTTATTAAAAATATTTATTTTACACTAATCATTTGTTGACTGTTTAATCGACACATGGGGAACTACAAAATTATTGTAAATAATGTAAATGTTATAAATGGATCAATTGAAACAGGTCCTCTTGACAGAACTGGAACGTGTTGTCCTTATGATATATTGTTCTCATTTGTAGTGTAATTTGAATTAGTATCTTATAGTTATATAGATATAAGCACTTAAGCAAGAGCTCTTATACCTATATAAGCACTTAAGCAAGAGCTCTTTAATTAACTATAGAAGATATTATAATCGAATATTATGTCATACTGTCTATATACACATGATTCATATCAGCTTTGCTTTTACAGAATCTGACCATAACCAGTTTAGATGCGACAAGTGTTTCAAGATATTCCATTCCAAAGTAGCGTTACAGGGGCATCAAAAGCATGTACATGTGACATGGCTCAAATGTGAAGTGTGTAACAAGAAATTCAAGACCAAAAAGTATTTAGCAACTCACATCCGCAATACTCACAGGAACCGAGTGTATGAGTGTTATTTCTGTATGAAAATTTATAAATCAAAGCAAATGTTGCATAAACACATTTTACGCCTTCATCGCAACAGTCTGACAGGTGGGTATGGCTGGTTACTTATCTTATACTTGTCAATTATTTCCTTTGTAAAGAGCTTAGTTTTAATGTTATAAAATACAGTAATATCCTGCTTTCCAAGATTCCCTTTAATGTGGTTTTATTAGTATGTGGTTATATACGGAGCAATGAACCAAAAATAAAGCCGCTCAAAAGACTTGAAATATTTTTTTTTCTATATTTTAATACACTTCTCCTTATAAAGAAGTTACAATGATAAAAGTATTTTTTGGCATATCTCCTTGTCTGGGATGTCGTTGCAAAGGCCTTTTAAAACGATAATTTAAATTCCAGATACTACTTTTCATTTTTAAGCTTCCTTTGTGAATTATTAAGGTTCAATTCCTCTAATTTTTCATTTAAAAAAGCGTTTAAAAATTATGAAAAAAATTGTTAATATGGTTAGAATTTTCAAATGAAATTTTTTCGGTTCACTTACATCAACGATTTTAAAAGATATGGACAACTATGGAATTCTACATCGGGTGTGTCCTGACCCGTACTAGACCTGTTATTTTAATTAATGAATATGTAGTTTTAAATAGTGTATGTATATAGGGTTTACAAACAACCCTTTAAATGTAATTTTCAATTAACATGATCTTTTCAGCAACGTATCAACTGCATGGAAAGGTGTTTTATTGTACACAAACAGTAATATCCCATTTAACGTGGTTCAGTTGACAGTCGTTTAGACGTGCTCTAGCTATGTAATTATTTATATCAGTAAATAGGTTTATTACTGATTACTTCCTAAAAGGGTAGGATAAGTAGCAGGTAGATTTGTTTCTGTTTAAATTTTGTTTACATTGCGTTAGTTTGTCATGTGTCTGTGAGTTTTTTCTTGTTATCAATAATTGTATTGCGATGTATCTTTTGAACGTTTTGAACAGTTTTGCTCTTAGAATTTTTTTTAGACATTTCATGACTATTATTAATAGTAACCATGGAAATATTTTCTGTAAAAAATAACAAATTCTGTTAGCAAATAATAATGGATTAGAAAACTGTGGTGAAGAAAGTGACATTTCTATTTATGACAGGGAAATTGTTGCACCTAGAAAATCATTGTGCGTTGGTTTTCAGAAATAGAATTTGAAATACAGATCTATACGCATTCTGCCAGATTCCAGTTCACAATTTATGTATACAATCACATATAAATATTTTTATCTTTTCATTTGTGTGCGGAATGACAAACAGTAGTCAGAGCCCCACACTTGACTGTTGCTGGATTGAAGGATTCGACAGTACACCAGATGTCACTGTTGACTATGAAGTCTAGAGAGCTAGTTGGGTCGATTAAAAAAGTGAACTCAAAGTGAAACTGAATTCCGAAATGTACTGTGAAGTTTACTTGAAGTTGAACTGTACTGTACTAATGTACTAATCAAGGATGATGCTGTTGTAATGTTGTGACCTCTCTTATATGCTGCCATGTAATCCCTTTATGCGGTCGCCGGTTGTCACACCAGGAGTTATAAACCCATGGCCGCCCGATCATCATTTTGCTTATTGTTGTTGTCTGGAACATCACTCTCTCATTGGTCTTCTGTCAAGACGTTTCATCTATTTGTTAGCAAAGGACGACCTGATCGGAAGATAGGATCACTAGTTTTTTTGCAGGTTTCCTTAGAGCTTTCTTTGATACACAGGTCAGCTGCTCTAACAATTTCAACCACATTCCTAAATACTCCATCTGAGACCGATCGTACGAATGATCGTAGACAGATGCCTGTTGTGAGATAAGAAGAATGATACCTCTGTAGCTTCGTCCATGTGATCATCGCTCGTGCATGACATAATTGCTGGAGCAGGTTACAGTAAATATTCTTTGTGTTCATCACTGAATAGTGACGTTATTTTCCTGCGTAATTGCTTGTGGTTGTGGGGGCTAGGAGGGGTGTCAAAGGGGTCGCATATTTCTGCCTCTTGATTAAGGAAGTGAGATACTTGATTAAATCAGCTTCATCATTCATGTGTGCAGTGGTGTAATAGAACCAGTAATATCTCAGTGATGACATTATTTTTTTCTATTATTCTTTGTAAACTCAGGGTTGTGTAGATAGAGAACTCTGTCGAGAGCCCGAAGTGTCTCTAAACTGTTGGAAACTCGACTTGCAAAGATGCAAATGTTCTTTGGCGTATCTGTTTATGACAACAGCGACCGCAGCCATTCAAGGGCTATTAGGCAAATTAGGAGACTTTGTATAGTATTTCTCATTCCCTCTGAGATTGCAATTAGTCTTGCCATGTTTTATACTTCAGTAAATGTGCCAGCAATTCGTAATAAACGGCTTTGAATGGTAGCAAGTCTTTATGTATACCCTTGAAGAAAAATAGTTCATCATAGCACAGAGCATGTAACTACTTTCCGGAGTTCAAGGCAAAGGTGATTGCAGACGTCTGTTGGGAGAAGTCGACTTTTAGTTAGTGACTGACTATAGAGTTGACTTTCATCGATGCAGGTTACAACTGCATGGCTATAGTGTGCTCTTTGCTTTACAGCCATGGATTCATTTGTATCAGCACTGTATTCGACTGGGTGTAACCAAGCCTAGTCTGTTCCAGTGGTTGAATTTCTGTCTGTGGATGCCGGGGTGCAGATGGTTCATTCGTTGTTGAGTTGACTGTTAGTGGCATTTGCTATTGATGTTACCCAAACTTTCGCTTAGCCATGTTTCAACTCAGTGCGCTATGTTCCCTTTCTGTAATCACTGAGTTATCGTCATTTTCATCTGTTAGTTCAGCATTTATTATAGAGAGACGAATAATGGCGAGTCTGACTTGCAGGCATGCAAGCTCATTCCTTGCTAAGGCAAAAAGGTGAGCCTTCGGTGAGTTTGCGGTCTTACTCTTGCTGTGTTTTGATGATACTTTGCCTTGGCCAATGTTTTCTGCTGTAAGCAGTTCATTGGTCTTTGCACAGAAGACAGTTCTGTTGGTAATGCCTGTGTCCATGCCTGCTTCTTCTGACGTCTGTACATTCTGTTATATAGCAGTTGATTCATAAATCGTACATCTGATGTAAATATTCGGTCATTCATCTGGTTAAATGTGCAGAGGTGAGAAAGGAAAATTGATTGTACTGATAATTCACTGATTTTCTTACGTCTATTTTCATGGAGTTTATTGATTAATAAAACGTTAAATGTAATTATAATTGAAATAATTAAAATAAAAATGTTTGTTACTGGAAAATTTACTACTTTTCAGTAATAAAGGCTCAAATAAAAAAATATTGCAGATTACAATTTATATTTCATACACTGTTTTAACTTTCTCACGTGTGGTGTCATACTTCTGTAGTATTCAAATGATCACTGTTTTTCTGGTTCAGCCTTTATACTAAGTAACCAACATCTGTTTTATAAATATTTATTTGTGTAAATGTAAATATATATATATATATATATAAGTATATATATATATATATATATATATGTGTGTATATACACACACACACACACACATATATATATATATATATATATATATATATATATATATATGTATATTTGAATTGTTACAGTTTATAAACTAGGTAACTACAAATGCGACAAGTGTTTGAAGACATTCCAGAATAAAAATGCACTATTGAAGCATTACCAACGAGTGCACGCAACAGGTTCACATAAGTGTAATGAGTGTAACAAGGAATTCAAGTGTGAGGCCTATTTACAGAATCATAAGCGCGATGTACATGGTAGACAACGGTTGGAATGTGATGTCTGTAAGAAAATATGCAAATCGACCCAAATTCTGTATAAACATATGTTGGAGCGTCATCGCCCTAAGTCTGTAGGTACGTATGATGACTTATTTATGGGGGTAAACAGGATACAAATTTTTTGAAGTTTATACTCATAAGAATGTAGGTATGTGCAAAATTGCATATTAAAAGGGGACTTGTGAAAATACGCCTAGTGTTACAGAAATAGAATATAATTTTCTAGAAAGTTAGCATTTTTTAGAAAGTGAGAAAAGTAAATAATTCAGCGATTGATAATCAGGAAATAGCAAAAAACAAAATACAATTTGTAACCATAATAAAATACAATTGTAACCAAAATAAAATACAATTTGTAACCATAAAAAACTTGTAACCATAAAAAATACAATTTGTAACCATAAAAAACTTGTAACCAAAATAAAATACAATTTGTAACCATAAAATTTGTAACCATAAAAAAATTGTAACCAAAATAAAATACAATTTGTAACCATACAAAAACTATCTTCATAAATTAATATATTATGTTTTTAGTATATCAAGAATTGTGAATAATAGGTAAAAATAACTATGAAAACCTATAGAATTACAAATAGCTCTTTAGAAACAATATAAAAAATAACCAATACAAAAATAACAATGAAAACCTATCGAATTACATAATAGCTCTTTAGAAACAATATAAAAAATAACCAATACAAATTGCTTTCTTTTAATTTGTGGCCATCGCCTAAATTCATTCATAATATACTGTTACGGATAGTGACTTTTGTTCTGTTGTCATAAAATGAAGGTCCTTTTTGCTCATTTCCAAGTTTTACATAGCTTCTTTGACGACCCTGTCTCTTTGTTTTCAATCCAGCGTCATATTTATGTAATCGCCTTTCAAAAATATCAGAAGTCATCCATGGCCTTGTATTGTTTCCATATGAAGCATGTTAAGAAAGTATGTTTTTAAAGCACATTGTCTCTTAAGAATTGCCAACAACTAAAAGTTTTATTTTAATTAAGGATAGTTATTCTTGTTTTGCACAGTTTCCTACGAGAGCATGACTCATCTACAAATTTAAGTGCCTTGTTTGGAGCCATATTAGAAAAAACTGGTTTTGTCTGCGTTAATGAGGTCATCTGGCTTGTAACCTTCACATTATTTTAGCCACTTCTTCAACCACCATTATTCTGTTACTTTATCTAAAATTCCAGCAGTTTCTCCACAAACTTTTCCACCCATTACATTGTGATGAGCTTGGTGGCATACTCGAAGAATATACAACGTCGTTAGCTTTTTCACGTAGAATTGGTCCACTTACTGGCTTATTGTTTGGCCTCTCATATTTGAACTCAGCAAAGCTTCTTCAATATACATGTGTATAGTTGTTCTCTCTCACTCCATTTTCAATCAATTATTATAAAAGAGAGATTTTGTCTTTTCACTTTTCTTCCAAATAATCAAGATTGTTGAATATGAAATGTCATAACTCTTGCCGAATTTTATTAGTTTTTCAAACTTTGGTGTTATAAGTGACTTGTCTTTGATATTACCAATTTATCATTTTTTTTGTGACATTGTATTATTCCATGAAGTGAAATAAAATATGAAATAAATCATTACATCTAGCATATAAGCTATCAACGAACTGATCAACAAACGATACTATTATTTCGACTATGTTATGTGTGTGCTGACATTAAACAAAATTATTGTAAATATCTCGAGTTGTTATTACTAATACGATTCTCCGCAAAAAATTTGGAAAAAATGTTACTAAACGTGGTATGTCATTATAAGCTGTTATAAGTAACGTCGTAATAATCTGTGTTTGTGAATTTTGTTGAATGTACTGAAATTTTACTTTATTTTCATTCTCAACTTACTTTTTAGTTTTTTTAATCTTTGCAGACTCTCAACGTGGTAACCACAGATGTGACGAATGTCTTAAGACGTACTCATTTAAGGAAGCTTTAAAGAAGCATTATAAACGAAAGCACCAAACAAATTCATATATATGCGCTGAATGCAACAAGGAATTCAAGTGCAAGACATATTTATCAATTCACTTAGACAAGATGCACAGTAAGCAAGAATACAAGTGTGACGTCTGTAGTAAAATGTGTGAATCTAGGCAAGCGCTATATAATCATGTTTTGCAGAATCATCGTCAAAAGTCTGAAGGTGTGCCTAATTATTTCTTGATATAAGATATATAAATTTGTATTGTGCGTTGTAATATGCATGTATTTAATTTTTTTTTTAAAATTGTCAACAGTTACTATATTCAATTAATTTTAGTAATTGTATAGAAAATTTGTTGTGCAAATTCAACTTGTGCTTGACAGTTTTTAAAATAATTAAATAATTTTCCTGTTCATTTATATTTTATTTCTATTGGCAAAATGTTTATAACATTATTATTTCATATAGTGGGTAAGTTTAATTGTATGTATATAACTTTTTTAACATTTTTAAAATTATTTTTGATTTTTGCAAAAAGGTCTATGAAATTTGTAGATAGACTTTTTATTTGTAGATAGTCTATGACATAATTTGTTCGAAATATTAAAAACTGTAGAAAAACTCTTACGGAAAGTCAGCTTTTTAAAAAGTATTAGTCAATTCTATCATATTTCAATTCCCAAGCGGCTACTAGGGAAATCGACTCATTGCCAATACACGATAGGTCTATCTTTTGAATTTTTTTTTAATTTGTCTTCATCCTAAAATCTACTTTTAAATCAAATAATTAAAATGTTTTTCTAGAACTAGCGAGAGGTGGTTAAAGAGTTCGCAGAATGGAAAATAAGCAGGGAAAAAATGGTGTTATTTTTCTTTTTCAACATATTCTCCTTTAACCTTAATACATTTCCATATCTTTGAGTCCACTTAATTATATCCTGGAACAAAAAATGTTTCATCTTCGTCTTCAAAATAGGCTGAAATATATATATTAGCTTAGTAAACCAAGTAAATTAATATGTAGGAGTGTATGATGGTACAAGTGTAATGAGTGGAGCAAATGCTGTTCAATTTTGGTTTAAAAAAATATCCAGATATATTTTATAGTCACTGTTATGCTCATCAAGAAAACCTTACTGCAACAAGCTGCATCTGAAATAAAACAGCTCAAGAATTTTATTTTCTTCTTATGCAAGATTTTCACCATTTTTCAGCTGTCTGTAAAACATGCAGCTTTGTTAGATAACATTGTAAATAAAACGTTTACCTAGATTAAGCCTCGACGAGGTGAAATTTTCAGTCATACGTTTATCACTTTACATGAACACGAGCTGTTTTACTAGAATGTTTTAATTTATTAGAATCTTATTGCCACTGGATACCTCGATGTGACACTGAGATGTTCGTGTGCTGATATAGCCTTCCTAATATTCGTGTTACTTTGGGGTCAGAAAGGCAGAAGATCTTCGTAACTATCTTGCAATAGTGTCAAATAATTTTTTAAATAAATTTCCTCATATTTAGGCCGGTTAAAAGATTGATATGAGAATTAAATTGTCTGTTGTTAATTACTTCTTTACCCAGACTCTTCTGAGTCTGTTTTTAATTTGTGGTTGTTGATGATAATAAAGGATTAAGCTCAAATTTACCAATAACTTTAAGTCAATATTCAAACTGGCGTGGAAGGCCTCAGGCCCTGTCAAAAACTGTGAAGGATAGAGTCGCTCTTAAACCATCTGTCTTATTCAACCGCTTAGACACATCGGAGAAAAACAATCAGGTAGTCTCATCCCTGAAATCGGGGGAAGCCTACTTAAACTACCAATGGGCACAGACAATCTCTGAAATGCGTGTCTTTCTTTCAGTGGATCATCTACTAAAAAATCAAGGCATAACGGACTAACCTCAAAACTCCTACTCTGTGCCAAAACGGAATTGTCTGCTATTTCCGCGATCGTGAAAATCTCCGCCAAAACCAGCAATGTATCCGTTGATCACGTTCTGCGCGCTTTGATCAGAATTATAAGCGGTGCGTGGTTTGACCTCAGTACAACTTTCCTAACTTTTTGGACTCCGACACACTACGAAGCCCAAATCGACAGTGCATAGCCTAATATACCAAAGTATATCGCCATACACATTTGGGGGTCAAGGTATTTATTCCCGGGCCATGGCATGGAAGGCCACTTTGACATCTTTCCGATGTACCGCGCCTGTGGCAAGAAGCTCCATCTTGAGTCGAGGGCCACGCTACGTGGTAAGTGATCTGGTTCCGTACGTCGATCCTGGACCTGTTTATCACGACAGTCAGTTACAAGTTTTGGTCTTGAAAAGGGCAGCCTCGGATTTTTGGAGGGCAAAGCTGAACTTGTTCTTGCCCTAATCATGTATCCTGGCGAGGGAGTTCGGCATGCTTTTCAGACCATCATCAACATGTCGTCTTCGTAAGCGACGGTTCCGTATCCCTGAAGTGGTATCGCGAGAATCCCATCAAAATTCATATTCTATAGGAAGATACCGAGGATCAAACACCTAGTCAACGTTTTCCTAACATCTGCACCTTTATACCGTTAGTAAACTTCTTGATCGCAAAAATAATCCGCAACTAACCGGCGGAGATCCGCTGACACTCTCCGGGTTTTAAGCGGGGATAAGATGGCCATCTACTAGGCATTATTAAACGCGCCAAAAATGTCAAGAAAATACTGAGTACCTACGTGCTTTTCTAGGTATACGTTTACCTAGGACACAGCGACGGATATTGCATCACGTGGACTCTGGGACGAAAACTGAATTAGTTAGAAGGTCACGGAAAGTGAGACAATAATTAATAAGCGCGTCGCCATCACCCGCTCCAGCAACTCCCCGAAAGCTGGAAGGAGCGTAATTTTACATCGCTAAGCTATTTCCGATTACTTTTTACCATGACTTTAAATCTTCCCTTCTTCCAAATTTTCTGCAAATTACCCCATTGCGGACAGGGATTAAAGATCACAAGCATCCCAGGCGCCGCGGTGTTCCAGACCGCTCTAACGCCTCGATATAATTTAAACCTGGATCATTATTCCGGTTAAGATTTTTCACAATGTCATCTAGTTCTGAATTGCGCAACTCCGTATCCCAGCTACTGGTTGGTAATATGCTTGTAACATTCCTAAAGCTCCGTTACTGGAAAGTATCGAGTTCAGGATCGTCACCAAGGCAGAGTGATGTCAAAAGATATTCTAGGAATATACTCATTGCAACTCCCATCGAATTTTTAAGGGCGCTAAAAACAGAGTTTCAAAGAAATAGGGTTCCGAGTTACCTACACGAGTGACAAATATACGAAAATGGGAGTACCTACGCCTTCAGCTCTCTATTTTAGTTACACTGGCGCTTACTACAGCGGTCCGTCCAGCAGCTTACTACGCGCTGGCTACCATGTCATTAGAACAAACTAAAGGAACTTTAATTTTACTACACTCTTGAAACTCTCGGTGGAGAATTTCGACAATGGAACACAGTCTTGGTACTTCGTTCTGAATAAATTGCTGATTCGCAGCCTATATTCTGTAATGGGGACGTCCGGGCGATAGAGAACAATATGTTTCCTTATTCAGTCAAGAATTTGTCCGGTTGGACTCTCCAGCTCCATATACCTTCTGCAAATCTCATCTCAGAGAATAATATCGATATACTGTCGCCTAAAGGTCCTGAAAACTTTGCAGGCATGTCAGACTGATTACACAATGATGAAATTCTCGTGACTATTTAGGCAGGATAGGCATCTATACCTAGAGTAGATATAGTGTTCCTCTGGCTTCTTATATCTCGTATATGAGATTCGGGAACTCGTATAATTTTCGAGGGCTTCGGGAACTCTCGTGTAATGTTTCACGCTGTGGTCCTTTTATGCACAATGATTGCACCATCACACTTTTACAGTAGCGCACCACTTAGCATATATACGGCACCTGAAACAACGCGTCATCTCCATGAAGTCAGCAATCGGGCAAGATGTCCAGCCGAGGAACAAATGGCTCATCCTTAGTAACGTTTTCCGCATCACCGGCGAAAATCCAGAAATAAGTTTTTATCCCCGCTTCTTTTTTATCCGGCTCTTCAGCGGCAAATTCACTCAAAATTTCCAAATAGTAAAGATATACTATTCCAGATTTGACCACCCAGGTTGTCTCATGACCGTTCCAGAGATCCATTCGACCCTTATACAAAAGTTGATACTTTCCAACTCTAATAGAATCCCGTTACTACAATCAAGCGCTTCCATACAACAGGATTAATGCCTTTTTCTAATCAATGAGCTATTTAGCACTTCAATTCTTTCAAGACCATACTCTATACGCGTTAAGAACCTGCACACTCCTATGCGCCATGTGACTAAAGATACCATGTTCTAAGAATTCTCGTGGCTCTATTCTATTAATATGTAGAATAGACCAACGCGATTTCTTATTCGCGACTCGTTGCAGTGAAATAAAACGTGATTCATGTCTTGCGTCCTGAAACCGCAGGAACACGTCAAGATGTTTCCCAGTGCAAAAGTTTGGCTTTGTTGCGGTTTGGCTTGGAAGGCCCAATGTCTCATCAGAAATTGTGAAATATAATTATCGCTTTTTAGTCAAATTTTATTCCACCGCTCACATATATCGGGGAGAACAATCTTATGGCTCACTTCTAGAGTCAGGGGAGGCCCTCCTAAACTGTTAATGAGCACAGAATTTTTTTTAAATGCATCTGTTTCTAAGAAAGTTAAGAACTCAATTCGTAACGGGCCAGTGTCAAAATTTCTCCCCGTGCCAAACGAAACTCAACGTGCGCTACGCGATCACAAGATCTCCAAGCAAAAGTTCTCTCAAAACAGGCAAAGCATTCGTAAAGCTTGTTCTTGCTTTGATCATGGCCATAAGCGACGCGCATTGTGACCTCAGTACAATTCTCTTAACACACTGGACCCTGACGCAGCACGAAGCCCACACCAATGGCGCATAGGTTAATACATTAAGGAATATAGCCGGGCACATCAATTTGAAGGTCGATATTTAGCTCTCAGCCTGCCCTGACAACCCATCCCTCTCCCCGGTGTACCGCGCCTGCAATAGAAAGCTCCGAATTGAGTCAAGAGCCATACACTGTTACGTAACCTGGTTCCACAGACCGATCCTAGATCCGGCCATCACCACATTCAACTCCCTCACCAAATTGCCTTAATCTTAGTACCCCAGTCATGTAAACTGGCTAGGGAATTCGCTGCTTGGCTTTCTATTTCCCTGAGGCTTGCTCCTTCGACCATCAGTAAAGTGCCATCTTAGAAGCGATGATATTGCATCCCAAGCAAGGGGTAATGCTAGAATATCATCGCACATGACATTTTACAGTATTTTACCGAGAACCGAACATAGCGGACAGCCCGCCCCTGATTCAACGTTTCCGTAATTACTACGTCTTCACTCTGCAACTAAACTTTTTTATGCAGAAAACAATCCCTGACCAGCCAGCGAGGTCCGCTGATACTTCACGTGCCTCGAATGCGGTCAAGATGGCCGACCACCAGGGATTATCAATTACGCTGGAGTTGTCCAAGAAAACACCGAATACATATTTCTCTGGGCATGCATTTACCCAGGACAAAGCGGCGGGTGTGGCATCCAATGTGGACACCCCAGTAAGAAAACCGAATTGGTCGGGAGACCCCGACGAGTGGGACAACTGTGCCAATAAACGCGCTGCTATTACCCATTCGTGCAACTTCTCGAAGACCGGAAGGAGAGTAATGGGTATATAGAATTTCACATCGCTAGACGATTTATTACTCTTTGGGATGACTTTCAGGCTCCCAACATTCCATATTTTCGGGAAGTGACCTCGCGCAGCTCTGTATCATAGGTACTAACTGATAGTATGCTCGCTACATTCGCAATGTTACGCTACTCGACAGTATCTAGTTTAGGGTCGTAATCAGGTAAAAGTGGTATCAGAAGATAGTCTAGTGTCTTGCGGATATTCTTGGCGTAACTCCCGTCTGTCCTTTTTAGGCCGCTATCAATAAAGGGCTTTATCGGACACTTCTCTATACAGCACTCCAGAGATTCGAAGTACCTATATGGGTCATGAAGTTACGAAAATGAGATCGCCCAGCCCTCTTTACTTCTCTGATCTTGCCTAAACCTCCTCGGTGCTGATTACCACCCTAGATTGGAACTCAACAGCCATATCATTTCGACAAACTAAACGATCTTTAACTTTACAGTTCTCGTTGGAGAATTATGGCAATTCGATACCAGCTTTGGCAAATTATTCTAAATAAGGAGCTGGTTCGCGCCTCATGTTTTAAATTGGGGCGCACCTGGGCGACGGAGAACAATATTGTTCTATGGTTGCTCGAGAAGACGTCCGATTTGACTCTACAGCTGCGCACACCACCCGCAGGTCCGTTTGAGATGAGAGTAATGTCAATATTACTCTTAACCTCTTATCCTGAAAAGTCCAGGACCGTCCTGCTAGATGCAATCCTCCAGGAATTTTCTCACGCAGATTCAGATGTCTCGAGTACCACAGACAAGTTGCGTGTTAGCTTCTTAAATAAACATCGGACTCCAGTCAACCGAGCGGCAAATGGTGCTAGTTGCTTGCAAAACTTCTCCGTGGGCATTGCGTACTGAAAGTAAGCACTAATAATAATAATAAACTGTAACGAGTTGATAGAAGCATGGACCACTACACTATGCTCATTAGACAAGTGTTCCAGGAGCAGGGATCGGACCCCCTTACCAGAACGAAGAGTATTCCAATCTCTCTGGAAATGTTCTGTTTCCGCATACACGCGATGCAAATCTATGTACATTGAGGATCTTTGAGAACTCGGTTATTACTAATGAACCCCGCCCCGCAGGTTCTTTTGAGATGAGAGTAATGTCAATATAACTGTTAAGCGCATATACCGAAAAGCCCAGGAACGTCTAAAAAAGCCCAGGCGTATGTGCACTGAGGATCTTTGAGAACTCGGTCATTACTAATGAACCCCGCCCCGCGTTCACATTAAATTGTGATGTACAATGAATTCCTCACTGCACTCTTCAGAGCGGCTCTAAAGGCGGAGTGAGCATCGTGCCGACCGAATGCTCGATAGGTTTCTGGAATCTCGTGCAGGTGACACATGTGCCAGTCTGCCGATCCTTCGAGCAGTCTTTCCCATCATGGCTCTTCTGTGCACATTAATTACACACTACTAGTCTCTACAATGGCATGCCACGTAACCATACAAATGACACCAATACCATCACGAAGTCAGCAATCCAGCAAGAAGTCCAGGCAAAGAACACATTACCCGCTCTCAACAGTCTCTCTCTCTCTTCGCCTGAGGTAATTCCAAGACAAAGTCTTTGTTGCCACACCTGGATATCCGCAAGATCGCTCTGATCTTGGATAAGTCTTCGACTGCGAAGTCGCTTAGGATATCTTTAAGGGGACTGAGAAACTCTTCGCTATTCATCTCCATAAGAGGAACCGCTCTCAGGGTCCTGGTATTGCAACGGCACGGTGATACGATTGCTTGTTTGTCTCGTTCCCTAAGCAGCACCTCTCTCCGTCTGGGATGTGTTGAGTTAAGTAAGTAATTCATGCACTTCGGCCATGAGGGTCACCTCTGTCATTATTTCCGTCGTTATTCGGGCTATTGTTTCTTTGACCCGGATTGCGATTTTCCCAGACTGATCTGCGCCCGAATGTCGTCAATAAAGTTTTTCACTCTAGTAATATGAACTGCTCACGTGGTACCTTCTTTACAATGGGGGGAGGGGGCAGAACCGACTATATTCAGTCGCATCCTCTTCAGTTTTCTCCTTCTCCCTTTCGGATCTTCTCTTCAACATGGTCCATATCAATCTGGAAGGGGTTCTTTATTCCATCTTCACTTGAGTTACTTAACGATATGCTCAATAACCCTAGAATTTTTTCTCATCCGCTGAGATTTTCCTAGGTGTATTGTATCCTTGGCGGCAAGTGCTTAATATTAGGGTTAGGAAGACCGTAAGGTTCTAAAGATACTTTCCCTTAAAAGTTCAACTAATGTCTTATGTTACATGGGGGATTCAAACAGCTTTTTTTTATAGAACATAAATAGTACCTACCTATTATTTTTGGTTAAAATCGGTGAAAACGTTCCGGAAATTTGGCGACAAAATGATTTTCTTGGCCCCGAATAAGCAAGTAAAACACATGCATCTGGCATAATGGCATGCAGCATGCAACACCATTTATCTATCTTTTCTGAATAACCCTGGTAATCATTTTTAAATTGAAGAAAGTGCGTGGAATAAAAGTGGAGAAGTTCAGGTAAACTCATTAAACTCTGTAAAAAAGAAATGTCAAAGAAATTTGAAACGTTTTCGATATATGAAACTTGTCCCTTTACACATTATAATTTGAAACTACTACAGTTTAAGAGAAATTAAAATGTTTTAAAAAATAAATGATTTGATGAAAGTAATATTTTGGGTTGAAATTAATTTCCTTGGTCAAAATTTTCAGTTTGCGCCAACATTCAGTTCAGTTCATTGTGCCATTCCAAACCTTGCTTCTAGGAATATTGAGGTAAGACCCATAATAACGAGTTATGTTTTCAGCATGTTTATCTCTTCATATGTCAGAGCAATATTTGATCCACTGGACATTATTTAATCGGTGTTCTGCGATACAGTGTATTAAAGTTATAAGCTTGTGTGTTTTTTACAGTAATTTTGTATAAGTCTGTATTTTGTGTAGTTTGTATCGTCAAGTAAATCGAATTTATTGGCGTAGCAGCACAACAATTGTATTCATTTGACTGAGACAGCCTGATATTTTCATATCAGTTCAACTTAATTGTTTCCTCTTATATTTGCAGACTACTGAAAGTTCAGTGTGAACGTACCATAGGTGAAAGTAGGATGAAAACTTTCATCTTTGAAAAAAATTTACATTTGGAGAAATATTATTGACGGGCAGCTAACTTTAAATAAAAGTCATAATTGGTATTACTGAGTACTCGGTGAGCTACACAGAGGCAAAGAAGCAATAAAAATGATGGTTGAAATGGTTGAAAGGTGTAATGATTAAAAAAAAATATGGACAGCAAATTACTTAATTTTTATAAACATTGTTTACTTCCAGAGGTGGTTGATCCATGGTATCCAAGATCAATGGAATTAAGAAATCTACAATATATCGTGGGTTCTATGATATAAAGTAAGAATGAAACTGGGACTTAAAATGAGATGTTATGTTATTAGAGAAGATTATGTTATGTGCTAAAAACATTTTTATACCTCCTAAAGAGAAATCATCTACAAACAAATTTAATTTATACAAAGAAAACTTGTAGCATTTTTTATATGGAGCCTACAAAAAAATTAGTAACAATTGCTCTAGAGATTGGGAACAGCATGACTATGGCAAAAATTACATACGTTAGTTATATATTGAAATTTAAAATTACATATTCATTAATTAAAAAAAACAGGCCAAGTACAGGTTAGGGCATGCACGAACTAGGGTTCCGTAGTTGTCCACATCTCCTTAAATTGTTAATGCGAGGAAATGGAAAAAATTTCATTTTAAAATTTTAAACAAATTTTTTTAGATTTTTCAAACGTATGGTAGAAAAATGAGAGAGGAGGTCACATTGCATGTCAATTTGAACCATAATATTTCGCAAAGGAAGCTTAAGAATGAAGAGGAATGGAACGTAAACTTCAGTTTAAAAGGCCTTTCCAATGACACCCTACACAATGGGGTACGCTAAACAATTGTTTCTCTGCTTCACTTCTTTATAAGGGGAACTGTATTAAAAAATATGGAAAAATATTATCTTGCTTCATGTTAATTGATAAATAAATCTTTTGTTGGAATATCAAATATGATAATTACAGTAATAAATTTAAAAAAATAAAAATACATTAGTTGAGGTCTTTATATGAATATATGCATATTTGTGACATTTCATGTATGCATGTCTAAAACTGTAAAAATTTATGAAGAAAATTACGAAAGACAGACACACATAATTTAAACGCTATAGAAGGAATTGACGGAAAGAAACATTATGGAGGAGGCCAAGAACTTTAACCACATCCATATTTCTTCAGGCGGCGCATCATGAGGTCGGCAAATGATTTATTATAGAATGAAAACGCCAGAATGACTATGAAGATTTTGTTTCCAGTGTTACTAAATTGCACTAACATTCACGTTAGTTTAAGATAAAATTTCAAGTAAAGAATAGATACCTTTTTGGTGACAAATAATAGTTGTCGAATGTTTGAGATATTCGTGAACGATTTCAATTGATAGCAATTATGTTGAATATTCTTAAAGTAACTGGTAGGTTCGGCGCTAAGAGTAAATAAGCTAAACATGTGTAATAGCAAGATGGCCGTCTTGTTATTATTGTTGCTATGGTGATGTTGTCACTTTGACAGTTCAAGGTTTGCATTTTAATTTTGTATTGTGTGATTTATTTTAAAACATTGTTCTTGTATTGATTGCGGGTAATGAATTGATTTCACTCAATAAATTCCCTACAATTTGATTAATAAAGTAAAATCATCCTTGGAACATACAATCAGAGACTTACCTAACAGCATTTTCATTAACAACATCTAGAGCATTACATTTATATTATCGCATATCATTTATATATATCAGCGCCAACTAGTTTTCCCTAGCAGCTCCCTAAGAAGTGACATTTGATAGAACTGACTGGTACTGTTTAAACAACTGACTTCTTGTATTAAGAGTTTTGCTACAGTTTTTAATATTTTGAAAAAATTACATCACAATTTCACTATTTGACATCTACTATGCAAACAAAAATACTATGAGCCTCTTTGTAGAGGTGAACAATCTTTTAAGTGTTTAAACAGATACAGATAACCTTATTTACTGCTCAGAAAAATAGTGTTATGAACTGCAATTATATATATGAAGCGTTAGTTGTGCAACATACCGCTAGGGAAGCTACATGTTGCCAAAATGCCAGAGTAAAATGTGTTATTTCAATGACTGTATGATGTTTCCTTTATGTAAAGCAAAAAACATTGAATGTAACGCGTCAGAAAATGTTTTTCTACAACCTCTAGTTAAATGAAATAAAAAAATAAGGGAGAAAGTACAATCTTTGAAGTATTTTTGTCTTTGATATAAAATACATATATTTCTTAACAAAATCTATGCACTGTGCTGCGATGCCAAATTGACCACGAATTTATCTGAAAACTAATCATAAAACACCAATTTTTGCATTTATCGCTGCTAGTGCCATCGAGCTGCTACTACCCTAATTTTTTTTAATTTTTCATCCTACATTTTTAGGATCAAAATGGAGGAGGCATGTGTGAGGCACTTTCAGGTTACCAAACTGTGATACACATCTGAAAAATAAATAATTATAAAAAATAGTAACAAATCATACTGTTCAATTCTTAACTTTGACATTGCACACGGCATCAAAAAAATTTACAGAACTAATAAATCAAACAACAAGCTAGAAATCATAATATGCACCAAACAAAAATTATTTCAGCGTCGACAGTCAGTATTGAGGTCGATTGTACCTGGCCAGTTTTGTAGTGTGAGCCCACGTGCTAGAGTACAGCACATGGACTCACACTACAACACCGACCAGTGGGTCCAATATCAATATCATTGTCTTCTGGCTCTTCTTTAAGATCATACCTCGTGGTTGCGTGGCTTGAAGACATTGCAGTGTGTCCGTATCTATGGGAATGAAGTTTTGGATTTGAAGTAAGATAAAAAGTGATCATAAAATATAATGCAGTGCACTTCAGTTTATTCATCCCATTAAATGACAATGCAAAAATTATTATTTTACTACAAATGCGAAGTCAATTTTAATATACTGGATATGGGGTCCCAGTGTAAAATTTCAAATAAAGTAAAAAGTTAACAAAAACGTGTACACGTTTTTGTTCAATATTGAAGTTATGAATCATATAACAATAAACTTTACACGTTACATATACAGTAAACTACACGTTTTTGTTCAATACTGAAGTTATGAATTATATAATTTACTTGGTATGAGGTTAGCAGTAAAGAAAGAGACATTAGCGTTTATGTTTAGTAGCATATAAAGTTTTCTTGTATGAAGTTTTAAAATAAACCTAACTATATATTTATGCGACATGCAGTTTGTTTAACTATCAAATGACATCTATTTTCTTGTAACCTGCTAGTAAACTTGCAATTTTGCTCTCGTAATTTTTTTTTTATTTTAGTGCTTGCGTAAATCCACTTCATTTGATATAATTATATTTTTGCTTTGACACAACAGTTTTTCTGCTTCATTAGCAATATCAATTGAGATTTTGTTCTTTATAATTACTGCTCAAATTGTTTACACAAAACAATATTCCACAAATCAAATTTTTACTTAGTATTTTATCTTAACTGGTAAATATAATTATTTCCACATATCTTCCAGAAACGGCTCTCCATAAATTTAGATTAAAGTTTAAAAAAATTTGTTTTTTGGATATAAAAATTTTGCATTCCTAAAATTCTCTACAAACAGACTCTCAAACTTGGAAGAGAACCACAGCAGTCCTTCATTATTCGCAGATTTGTTTTTGCCGTTTATGATTGTAAATAAATTTATTTACTGGAAGTCGACCGTAATCGTACCCACACAAGTACATACACACATAGACTCACACATAAAAGCATCCACAAGTGCACGAGTACACACACACTCAGTCTATTGAAAGAAATAAAAATAAAGTTTAGAGAAATTACTGCATGTGGGATTGCTTTGAATGTCAAGGAAGCTATGGAAGAAACGCAATGGTCAGTAAGAAAACAACTTGGAAAAAATATTTATTAAAACCACAATGAAAGCCAAAATTATTATCAAATAATACTTTTTTTGTGTTAAATTCCTCTTGATGCGATACACAATTTTCAAATTGCTATCAATTTGTAGAAAGAAATGACAAATTCAAGCAAAATACCACTAGGATTGCCAAAAAGTTTTATTTTTGAAAAGTGAATTAATTTTTATATTACCATAATCACAAGTGGCCAGCTTTAAGGACTTTCATTGTTACCCTTGTGGTAGAAAATTACCATAATCAAAAATTAGAACAATTGATAACACTACGAAATAATTCAAAAGAATAGAAAAACAAAAAGTAATTTTTATTCCAAATTTTTTTTGTCAGAAGAAACTAGTTTATGGAGAAATTTAGCTTACATAATTACATTCATACTTTTTCATTTATATACGTGAACTTAATTATGTTTTTTTATTACCTAAGTTTATTTGTAATTTTGTACTAAAAATTAACATACTATAATCACGTTTCTCCTTATTTTTTAATCTTCACTGAGCTTACTATTTCTTTTGAATGAGTGTCTCGCTATTCAAGATTTCATTATTGACAATAATTTTAAGGAACTTAACCCCCGCAAATAGCAAAGTATTACTCTCTTCTAAGATTCTTTAGTAAATAGCAGGGTATTACGCTATTCTAATGATAAACAATATATTTTTAAAGTTGCTTGTAAATGTGCAAAAATAAATTTTTTTAATCAAACCAACTTCATGTTTTGAAACAAATCGACAATTGAATTTTATAAACATTTCTTATAGCCAATATATTAACATGGTGTCGCTGTCTGTCTCACTCTCACTTGTATCCATTGATGTCTATCTAAATAAGACTACATGAAGCTGAAAACTGAATCTTGTCTGTAGGCCGTAAATGTCATTTTCACAAAGTAAAGATATTCATTTAAAATTGGGTCTTGTTTAGAAAAACTAACATTTTATTTTTAACACAAGACTTACAATGTACTGTACCAGTTTGAAATCTTAATTAGTTGCACTAAACCTTTTCCATAACTTGCCATGGTAGTACCAGTACGTTTTTTTCACAACATGAAGTATCAAAATTAGCTGAAAACAATTTCTTCTGATACAAGAAAAAATTGAAACAAAAACATTTTTTGTGTTTAAATTATCGCAAATCTGGTTTTATTTAGGATTGTTTTTAATAGCAATGTTGTGTAGGCAACTGTACGGGATAAGGATTTTTAAAATTTTTCAATAAAATACTTCCATCATAAAAAGAACACGGCTTCTATCTTTTTTAAATTTTTTTTGGATAGGCATAACTAGCCTATGCCTTGTTTCCCGCTTGACGTTGATTTTTGGGACATTTATAGGACATCAATTTACGACACTGATTTTTATCCATTTCACTCAGCTGAGGCACGATAGTCGAACAGTACATGCCCCAAACGTTCTGAAGTACTTTTCAGCACGGATTAAAATGGAAACCGACATGGCACGGCTCGACCGCGATAGCACTTGGCCGAGGCGCCTTTGTGGGACTGCCGCGTGAGTTGGCTTGCCCAATCTGGACCCAGTTAACAGAAATTAATTTCAGCCTCTTTTGTTGTTGATTATTTTGTCCATCACACTTTAAAATCGGATCCACAGATGGTCTAGCATTCTAAAGACGCTTTTTGTCCTTTTTGCTTTTTTTTTCTTATTTCTTTAGTGAAGTTTTATTCATTCTGAATGTTTGCTAATGACATTAAAAGTAAATTAAGAATCTTAAAATCGTTATATCTGTTCATTAATATGGTTTCGAAAAGAGGGGTTAATTTAAAATATAAAATGTACACTTATGTAAATGTGTAGGTATATGAAAAAAGGTATTGTTTACCAAAAATGTGAGTCGACTAATTTAAACATCAGTGTTCAACATTGTTAAATAATAAATTCGCAGAGCGTTATATCATTGGATCCACTAACTGTTAATACGTTATACACTTACAAAAACTAGTACCAGTACTAAAATTATACAATTTATGCCACGTACACGTTAACAAATGTTATACAAGGAATGACGTTACTTCTCAAGTCTGAATCTCAGTTCTTATCTAAAGTTTGCTACAAAAGGTCTCACGCCGCACGGTGAAAAGTTTTACCTCAACTTTTTTACAACAGAAATATTTTTGTTTCTGTAATAATTTGAAACCCCAACTACAGAAAATAAAAATAGTCTGAAAACTAACTTCAGTAGGCTATTTACTTTTTGACAGTTCGGAAATGTCAAATAAGTTTTGACTTTTTTTATTTGTGGCCTTTGAAATAAATTATTATATTTTTCTTGGCTGTGCTACGATGAAATAGTATATTATGACGTAACGCGGTAATAAATTTAAGTTTAGAATAATAATTATTGAATTTCATAAAATATTCGTGTTCAAAAACTCTGTTCAATAACATTTTATATTAAAATTTCACATCTGATGGTTTTGTTTTGCGAGAGAATTTTTTTTTCACTTATTTCTCTTATCAATGAGCACTTACTAAATAATTTCTTGTAAATATTATTAAGTATATATAATAACAATTTAAATAAATTCAATTATTAAACGTTAACCGTTTTTTTAACTTTCAATTTGATTAATTACATTTTGCTTGTATGACGCCAACATTCAATATATGTAGTTCTTATGTTCATGAAATATATAATAACACAGTGTCAGGGAATAGATGTTGGACAAACAAAGACGCTATTCGTTGACTACAAATGAATAAATTATCGTTGAAATAAAATGTAAAATAAGCCCTTTTTCTAATTGATTGCAAAAAAATATTACACATAACTCTTTTTAACACATCTAATACTTGCCAGGAGTGCGGTGTTCACCCGCAGTGGCGATGTCGTCGCAGCTATTGGCGGTTATTCCCCCGAGTGGTGCTGAACAATATGTCGTGCACAAATATTGTGTGTATGAAAAAGGTGACAAATAATTATAAACATTATTTTAAATTTTCTAAAAAAATGTCATTTTTAAATTTTATTTTAACGATTATTCCCCGATACCATATATATGTGTGTGTGTGTTTGTGTATATGTGTGGGTGAGTGTGCGCACTTGTGTGTGTGGGTATGAAATGCAGTGTTCCTTATTTAGGCCAATTTTCCTTTGGAATATTATGGATTTTTTTAATAAAATACGAGAAAACAACAATGTTTACAGTTGTTGTGTTTACATTTCGGTCATCCTAGTGCTTGTGGGAAGTGGGGAAGAGTGAACTCAATTCGTATTTATCAATAATGTTACTGTTCTTTGAAGCATTAGATTAATTCTTTATTATTAATACTAACATTGATTAATTTTGTGCATAGAATGAAGTAATTTATAAAAATAAACTGTTTTTACAATTTCGTGAGTAAAGCTGATTATTATTATAATGGTAATTGTTAATAAATAACCACATCTAAGACCTGAAACAGACAAAGAAAACATTAATTTTTCTTTTCACTTAGTTAATTTTAATTAAAATGAAACTAAAATATTCACTCAGGATAATATATTAATTCGAGAAGAGTTCAGTCAATATTTTATTACTTTTCATTAAATTTCTTTTATTGATACTACTACTAGCGCATATTAACTGCAGAAAAGAATATTTTTTATAAAAGTAACAACAAGGTATGTATTAGTTAATTAAAAACTAGGAACTGATTTTTTAATATTCATAATATTATATCTGTTTGAGAATTTTAATAATTTTTTGTCTTTTCATTACATACAGTTGCATGCTGTAAGCTTTAAAATGTATAGCAAATTAATAAGTGTCGATGATTTTAAATGTTAGCAAACAGAATTTCAGAGTGCGAGTTCATTTTATAAAATTTATTAATACTTATGGTTTTTGTTTATAATGTCTCATTTTATTTATTAATTATTTTTTTTGCTGACACTGTAAATCTGTGGTAACAGCTCATCCAATCAGTAAATAATTAGTTTTCAAATTCATGAATTTAAAAAAAAAAAAAAACCTCCGTCGATTTCAGGTTTTCGAACTGTCAAAGAAGTAAACAGACTTATAACAGACCCAAACAGAAAGCAAAAGTAAGTATTCTAGCGCTTGTTCCTTTGCTTTCATTTTCTGTGGATGTAATCATATATTAAAGAAATTTAGTTTCGGAGTATAACTTTGCTCCGCGGAGTGTGAAACATTTGTATCATAATTTATGACAGACTTAGAATTCAGGGTTGAGAAATAAGTTTGTTCTCTACACCAATTTTGTTATTGTGTTGTGTATGTTCTGAAATGTAGTACTGATAATAAAGGTATAGTATGAACGACATAAGTTGTGTAGCTTTAGTACAGATAATAGAGCTGTGTCGATCGATCATTTTGGACGACCCGGGTCGATCGCTACCCACTGGCTAAATGATCGGGTCGCGAAACTCGGGTCGATCACGATACATTAGCTATACTATCATGTCGCGAAAATTCGGCCGCAATACACCCGTGGGCCCTACAACATGTTGTTCGATCTCGATCGATTAAGCACGCGACCCTTTTCTGTGGTATAACAACAACTTAATGTTTTGAATAGTGAAATTTTGTTTTGATTTATCACGTGATATTTATTTATAATATATAAGTCATGCGGTATTTTGGTAAATTAACATCAGGCTGTAAAGGGTTAACAATATTGATCTAAGTAAGCGGTGATTTTATCATGATAGTGATATTTGTATTTTTGTAAAGTGCACTGTGATTATGAACCTTATAAAGGCGCGCGATTTTTTTTTACTGACGAAGTTAAAAAAAAAACCAGCGTAAGTGGACGATCCGTAATAGGTAATCAAATAAAATTAAAAGTGTTTACATAAATTAACTACTTCAATAGAGTTATTATATTACCATCATATATTACAATCACCAAATCCATGCAAAAAATTCAAAATAAAGTAAAAACACTTTCAACAAAATGATTTACCAAATTAATAAAATGGAAACAATAATATAACTAACTGCATATAAAAATGAATATAAATCACAAAAAATACAGTTCTCAATAAGCAATATACATAATTCTATTTAAAGTGTTTAACATAAATTAATCATTAAAAACTGCATATAAAAATGAATATAAATCACAAAAAATTCAGTTCTCAATAAGCAATATACATAATTCTATTTAAAGTGTTTAACATAAATTAATAGTTAAAAACCGCATATAAGAATGAATATAAACACAAAAAATACAGTTCTCAATAAGCAATATACATAATCGATACAGTTCTCAATAAGCAATATACATAATCAATTTAATAGAATATTTATTGTGCCATCCCAAAACTGCAAAATAAAATAAAAAACATTGTCACCAAAACTATCCACACAACAGTTATCTACAAAAAAAGCTTGTCAAATTTAATATAATCACACATGAAATTGGTAATCTATTCATAATGCAAATGTCGAAAACTTGTGATCTAAATATAGATTATGAGCCACTGGTTATTTGATCGATCATAGACAGAGTACACAGAAATCGGGTCACGGCTTTCGGGTTGCCACGGAGCCGCGAGTTGTGTCGCGGTTTACGTGTGTTAAGTGATTGAGTCGTTTTTATCTGAGTGACCCATTCACTTAGAGGCAGGTCGCGATTGAATCAAACGTGTTCAATGCAGGTCTAACTGATGGTAGTTTTCTGAATGCGTACCTGCAACGTATTTACTCTTAGCATATCGAATTTATTATTTAACAATACTGTATAATGATGAAAAATTAAAATTAGGTTAATTGGAACAAGGAACAAAGTTAGAACAGAAAGTAGGCGTTGGTCGAAATTATTTTATTAAAAAGTGATTTGAAAAAGTTCCCAAACAGCAAAAGTGTGCTTTTTCAAGGAAATATAAGTTGTAAATTTTTTGACTTAATTGCCATTCTTAGTAATATTACACATTGAAATGGCTAATATAAACAGGAATTGATATAAAAAAACAAAATAAACCCAGACAAAATATTGAAATAAGCAAAGAGTTATAAAATTTATATTTTACAGCTAATAGAGTATTTAACTATATTTTTTTATTACTATATGAAGTAGAATAAGTAACATTAAAAACGGTTGAAATAAATATATCGTACCTAGAACTTTTCATTACAAAGTTATAACGACTTATAATCTGACGAAATATGATTCGTGCGAAAACGCCCCACACAAAACTCAACTGGCTTATGATGTCATTGGCCAGTTATTTAGTATTCATTATAAGGGAGTTTATTAAATATATTTAGTATCTTGTTCAATATTGTGTTTTACTTCAATATTGAATATCATAATTCTCTCATTTTTTGTGTGGAAACTAAATTCATAATAACTTTTTCAATTTATTGAACAAAAAAGTTGACACTTTATCTATTTAGAGGATTTGATTAATTGTTATATGAATCATCGGTATATCAAAAGATTTTTTTAAACATACTCTACAATTTTAAAACATTTTTACAAAAAACTATTGACATCAGTCAAATACCCTATTCACAGCCATTTCTTTGTTGGAAGAGCATATTTTACATCAATTTTTCATTATGAAATGATCTAGTCCGAGTTCTGGTTTTTTCAAAAATGTTATTTTTATGAATATTCTTTCATTTAAACAAAAAAAACTGGGAAATTTACATTTTTGCCAAACCATACTTATACAAATTCCATTTTGGGATGAACAAATCCTTTTTTTCCTCCATACTTTAATGGAAGTACCTATATATGAGGAGGCGTTTTTAAGTTTGTGGAATGTCCCCGTTTTTGGATTTATTTTGTTTTTTTATATCAATTCCTGTTTGTATTAGCGATTTTAGTGTTGCCCAACGGTAGTTCAAAGACTAATCGCCTGATTAAGATAGTACTTACTATTTATAGTAACAAAGATTCAAGACTCATTTAAGTACTTCTACTAATGATTTAATTACCAATTCTGCAAATTTAAAAACGCACCCTCATATTTAATATTACTAATTAAACTAGCCCCGTACTAAATCCTCTTTTTGATACAGTTATTATGTATTTATTTTAACGAAATAATAATTCTTTAAGTTTTCAAATTGCTTTCAAAATAATTAGAAAACACTCAAAGTGAATAAAACTTCATCAGAGAAATTGGAAAAGCCCAAAAAGACTGGCTAGCGAAACAGCAGGATACAATCATCTTGAGACAAATTGAAGATCAAATAAAAGTTGACCTGAAATAGACACAACTATCAATCAATGAAAAAAAGTCTGGCCCTATGAATTCTCTCAAAAACACTAGATCGGTGTATCAATCTCAATCTAAAATTGATAGACAAAACTAAAGTATGACAAAAAGCCCTGAATTTAAGTCACAGTCGGATGTTGACACAACTGAACCTTTCACTGGTACTGGAGCTAATGTTATCAAAGAATCACTAAGTATATTAGCAATTAATAATAACAAGAGCTCTGTTTATTGTCTCATCAATTCACCCATAATAACATCGATGATCATACCAGCAAGCACGATGTACGTAATAGTTTTATCTGTCCGTATACTTATTTTTATAAATTTAAACTTTCAAAACAATTTTAAAGGCAATTTATTTTGTCACATGTGCTCTGTTTTTGACAAAATACAGTTCTAGAAATTTCTATAATTTAAAGTTAGCCGACGAAGCAAATGCTGAAATTTTAGACTACTATGTCTGATAATAATCATAATATAATTATTTGGTATATTTGTAATCAATTTACTCGATAAACAAAATACTTTGTCTACTAATAACGCTTCAAATATTCCAAAATACCATAACTTTTACCCAAGTGAGATTTTATTTCATATTTTAAATATAATTATTTCTATTTGTTTTGTCTGTTTGAATTTTTGAATGCTAATTTTTGCAACCAGAGGGTACAGAGTAGAAAGTTAAAAAAAAAAAAAAAAAAACAAATTTTTAGGAATATAAGTATAATCCATTCATTTCTTTGTTATTAAGAAAGAAATAAGAAACTTGTAGTGGTTCATAAATTTTGTGAATGTTCATACATTTTGAAATTATTGTCTTTTGTAATCAATTTGTAGTACGTTATCATCGTTATTCAGTTAATTCCTCGCTATTCATATGGGTTAGGTTTTTTAAAATTCGTGCGGATAATGAAACCACATAATTGTGGTTTTGTGGAGACAATCAATCAAAAGATAAATATGGATTCAGCACAGTTTCAAATAACAAAAAGAAATATGATTTTAGTATGTTAAAAATTTATTTTAATAGCATTTTTGGCCCAAAATTACAAATAAACTTTTGTAATAACAGAAATATAATTAGCTTGATGCACTGATTAAAAAATATCGTGTGATGAGAAAAAATTTGGAATAAACATTTCTTGTTTTTCCCTACTGCTTTTTGAATTATTTTGCAAAGTAATGACTAGTTCTCAGTTAAAGTTCAAACTTTTTCACATGGTATGAGTAACATACTCTATACATAATTTTCTAAATTTTTTCATTACCGACTTCTGTAATTCTTTCAAAGCTTCCATTACATCAGCAAGGCAGTCCGACATGTAGCGATTTTTACAATATCAGCTCATTGAATGCTCCCCTCTATGCGTCCATTTGTGCATGCACAGCGCAATTTGTGCGTTTGTGCCAGCACCATTATGGTTGAATTTTAGTAAATAAATTTATTTGTAATCACGAGCTGCGTGTGCTGATGTCCACAATAACAATTCTGGAGATAAAAAGAATATACTTTACTTCTCTTAGAAATTTAAGAGTTTTTTTATATAGAACTTTAGAAACGTAAAATTTTAGGTAAATTTTTTTTAATCAAATTTTTCCTAAATTTAAGTAAACTCATTTCTGGAAGACGTTATGTGAAAACAAAAGGTAAGGTGATGTTTGTGGATGTAGATGATAGCTTTGTGCAATGTTTGTGGATGATAGCTTTGTGCAATTAATCCAGGTAATAAGAATAAAGAACCTATTCTCAATTGATATCGGTACTAAAAGAGGAAAAGACAGACAGACTCAAATTATATCTATATCAGATGAAATTAAAATAAATATTAAAACCAAAATTGCGATTTTATTAGTTAGTTACAAAAGAATGAGTATATCGTTATAGTTAAACAAACTGTATATTGCATAAATTTGCAATTTGGTATATTTGAAATTTCATGGAATAAAAACTATACTTGTTACAAAATGTAGTCGGTATTGTATCTTTCTTTGCTGCCAACTATATACTAAGAAAATTATACATTCCATTTACTTCAATATTGAACAAAAACATGTAACATGTTATCGTTTATTTGAAATTTTACAGCGGGACCACATATCCAGTATATCAAAGTTTAATTCACATTTGTAATAGCACAAATTAATTTTTACATTGTGATTGAATGGGAAGAATAAACTGAAGTACATTGCATCATGATATATGGTTTTATCTTTTTTTTATCTTGCTTCAAATCCAGCTGTTATTCTCTGAGATTACACTGAAATAACTAAATAATAATTCTGAATGCCTTCCACAGACATGGACAAGCAGCAGTGTCTTCAAGTCACGCAACCATCAATTTTCACGAATGTAGCTGCAGGCAGTTTGAACCAGGTCATTGCAGTTCATGTTAAAGACGATCCAGAAGATAATGATATTGATATTGGACCCATTGTGTTCCAGCACATGGACTCGTACTACAGAACCCACCAGGTACAATCAACTTCAATAATGATTGTCTATGCTGTGGTGGTTAATTTTATTTAGTGCAAATTACAATTTATAGCGATTTGTTTGATATATTTATACTATGAATTTATTTAGATCCGTATCAAATTTAAGGATTCAACGGTGCAACATTTTACTATTTTATATAATTTATTTATCAGAAATGGTGGAATCAGACAGATTGAAAGTAGCCTCATACGTGCCTTCTCCATTTTACTCCCATAACCCTTCTCCTTTTTATTCTTGGATTAAGAATTTATAAAAATTGTGGTAGTAGTAATTCGATGACACTCGTAGTGATAAATGCGGAAACTGATTTTTATTATTGTTCTTTAGACTTATGAGCAGCCAATTTGCTATATCGTAGCAGAATGTATAGATTTCGTTACAAGCTGTACTTATTGTATTTTACATCAATACCAAAAGGCTTCAAAGATTCTTTGGTTAATTATCTTATTTAACTTAACTTAGAATCAACTTCTATAATATAAAATATATTCAGGTGTTACATTCAATGTTTTTGCTTTACGTAAAGGAAACATCATACAGTCACTGAAACTTCATATTTTACTTAGCCATGTTGGCAACGAGTAGTTCCCTAGTGGCATGTTGCAAATCTAACGCATGTTATATAATTGCAGTCTGTAGCACTATTGTTCTGTACAGCAGGTAAGGTTAGCTACATCTGCATATTTCTTTTTAACATTTTCAAACTTTTGTTCGCTTCGAGGAATAGTTTAGTAGTATTTTTGTTTATAGACATCTACCATTGTCTAATAGAAAATTATGACATAATTTGTCCAAAATATTGAAAACCATAATAAAACTCTTAATACAGGAAGTTATCTGTTTAAAAAGTGTCTCTCACTTCTATCGCACATTAGTTCTCAAATGGCCTCTAGAATAACTAAATTATATTCGATAGTACAAATGTATGCAAGTTTACTAATACTACTATAGTACTTTTATGTAAGTGTCTCACTGTGTCAGGTTCTTACAGTGATTACAATTTTTGATAATTTAATTGTAGGGATTTCATGGATAAAACTAATTCATGATCCACAATTGAATACATGAATAACAACTTAAAATAGATCACATAATGTGAAATAAACAAGCAAATTTTTAACTGTCAAAGCAATGTCGCCATAGCAATTATAGTAACAAGATGGCCATCGAGCTTATATACTTTTAACACTAAACTTGTCCATGACTTTGGGAGCATTCAACATAATTGTCTTTGAATGGAATTTTTGTCAATAATCTCCAAATTCCAAAATTGTCATCTGTCAACCAACAGGTTGAAAAATTATTTGCCTTAAACAAATAATTTGCAAATATAATGTGAATTTTAGTGCAGTTTAGTAACAATAATGGAAGTATACCATTTTTCACAATTAAATGAAACTACGTGATGTAGTATTATTTCTACTTTCTTTAATTTCTTTACCTCGACCTAGGTTTCGTTGTATTACAACATCTTCAGGTGGGCTATTAGCAAAGATCTTTGCTTATAGCCCACCTGAAGATGTAATACAACAAAACCTAGGTCGTGGTAAAGAACTTAAAGAAAGTAGAAATAATACTACATCACGTAGTTTCATTTAATTGTGAATAATGAATTTCTACAAAATTAACGCCAAATATATTCAATGTACAATTTTTTTAAAAGTGCTACAAATCTATGCTTTTATTATAGGAAACTGAAACTTAAAATATTTTCACATCAATGTAAAACTGATTTCATTTTATTCATCAAGTTTTCATTATCCTCAAACAGTTCAAAATTAATTTTGTTTTTCGGAATCTAAATGTCAAAATGAAGCATGTTTGATCTTCATACATGACTTCTGACACGTGGGGCATGATTTCATTTTCATATCATAGTGACTTCCCAATCTCATGATGTAGAGCCATTTGAAAAGCTCTTGGTCTCCTCCATAAGGTTCCTTCGAAAAGACGATTTGAGTGATTTTCTTGTATAGTGTTGGCTGTTTTGCTTGTTTCATGCAATTAAGTCGATTTGTGCATGTACTTAAACCCTTCTCTTGTATAACAGCCCTAATTTCACATTAGCTGATGCCAATATACTATGTGCACATATGTAAACATTGGTTGGTTTCCAGGCAAATATTAAACAAGAAGATGAAGTTCATAATGGAGGTGTTGAGATAGGTCTCTGTAATGTTGAGAATGATAAAGTACTGTGTAGTCAAGTTAAGGTAAAGTTTACTGAGGATAGTCAGAAAGGTAAGCTAATATCATATGAATTATTTTATTTATTGCTTTACAAAATTAAATGTACACAAATAATACAAAAGTGATTGGCAAATTGAAAGAAAAGCAAGGAAATAAATGTATTAGTCCACACGATGCTAGATTAAAGTGTGTAATTTAATATTGATTATGTCATATTTATTAACCCATTCATTGCCTCTGTGTTTTTGCTCTATTTGGTCAAAATCCATCTTTTTCTGTAGACATTATTTGCCTAGTGTTGTATGTGCTAGCCATCAATAAATGTAAATTTGACAAACCCTACAGCTATGTACAGGTTAACAAATCCAAGAGTCCAACAAAATTTATACCAACAGGTTTACATATATAGTGAGTGGCCGACTGAATGCACAAAAAGTTTAAACTATACTCCTATAGCCAGCAATAAAGAATTTTTTATTTTGATTCTGCGAGAAAACACTTGGGGATTGTAAAATTCTGAAAGTTACAAAAATGGGCCAAAAGTTTATAAATAATTTAAATAGGAAATTGGATCTATGTTTTCTGATCGTCTATAAAATTATTCCAACCCTTAATGGAGACACGGCTGAAATGCCGTCAAAATGAACACCAGGTTGTTCAAAACAACAGTTAGTATTTAAGTACTAAAAAATGATATAATAAAGGAATTTAGTCCAAGTTAATAGTAATATATTACAACATTTACTCTTAATCATAGCATTGCACTTGTGACGTGTCTTTGAGAACCTTATACGCATAAATGAAGCAAGTGTTAAAAGATAAATTGAAATTTGATGGGTGTCTATGGAAAGTTTGTTTTATTGCAGTCGAAATTATAAAAGTATTTGAAATGTGAGCTTGTTCAGTAAATATTGTTTGTAAAACTTACAGCAAACATCGGTATTGATGTAGTGTCGTTTACGATAAATATTACGGGTAGAATTGAGTATTGCATTAGTCTTTCCCAGCCATTTTCATATCAACAACATTAATATCATAACTGCTTAAATTATGTATTTATTTCCTTACATTTAAAAAGCAATAAATTGTTTGCATCAATAAAATTAATTGCACTAAAAACAATGTACTTTGTACTAAATAACAATTACTTATAAAATTAACCTGATAAGAAAAACAAATGGAATTTCAAGTAAAAACAACCTTGTTCTGTAAGATTTAATTTTTGATGCTTACAAATATTTTTACGGGATGGGGAAGGGGTAGATTTGTCAGAAATTATCCATACGAGTTGATTGTGATTGTTGATTTTTCATGTTCATGCTCAGATAATTGCAAGAATTTTATGATCTGAAAGATAATTACAGGACTTTCTGGCACTATAAACTTAGTTTACAAAACCGATCAAGTTTGTGACGGAACTCATATAAAGTGGATTTCAATAATTGCCTGTGTCTGTTGAAATTAATGCTAGCCAACAAAGATAAATTTAATTAAAATTTTTTATCAAGATTTTTATCAATTGAATGAATGAAAAATTAGGACGCGGGGACATATAGCATGTAATTTTGAAGTATAATGGGAGTTTGAATATGAAAAATGATAAATAGAGTCTCAAATTCAATTTGAAAGACCTGCCCGATAATATCTCGCTTGATAAAGTGTGCGGAAAGTTCTTGTCCACATTAAGTGGGGTTTACATTACGTTGAGATTATTTCATATTCATACTACAGGTTGATATTAAGTTATAAAGTTTGTTTGAGTATGGACTTTAAAATTTACATAAAAGTAAAATCGCAATATATATTTGGTATAAGTTACACTACAGTTATACTTGAAATTATATATCAGATTTGTTCAAATAAACAAATGAAAAATTAGAGGGCGGGACATATAGCATGTAATTTTGAAGTTTAATGGGAGTTTGAATATGAAAAATGATTAATAGAGCCTCAAATTAACATTGAAAGACCAGCCCGATAACATCTCACTTGATAAAGTGTGTGGAAAAAATTTATCTACATTAAGGGGTGTTTACATTAGATTGAGATTATTTCACATTTATACTACAAGCTAAGATGAAGTTATGAAGGTTCTTTGTTTGAGTATGGACTTTTAAATTTACATAAAAGTAAAATCGCAAAATATATATGGTATAAGCAAAATTTATTAGATTTGTTCAAATAAACAAATGAAAAATTGGAGGGCACATTGACATATAGCATGTAATTTGGAAGTTTAATGGGAATTTGGATATGAAAATTGTAATGAGAGTTTGAATATGAAAAATGATAAACAGAATCTCAACTTTGAAAGACCTGCTGGATAACATCTCGCTTGATAATGTGTGCGGAAAAAATTTGGCTACGTTAAGGGGGGTTTACATTACGTTGAGATTACTTCGTATTTATATTACAGGCCAAGATGAAGTTATAAAGATTCTTTGTTTGAGTATGGACTTCAAAATTTACATATAACTAAAATCACAAGTATAAATTATGCTACATATACATATTTTGTTTAATAACAAAATATAATTTAAAAATTTTCTTCTATTATCACAAATCACACTGCGTTTGAACGTGCAAAAAATATTACCCATTATTTTAAGTTATAATCAATTCCTGATCTATTCCTAGAGCTCGGTTTGAAAATCGTAGTACTGAAATTCTTTTAAAATTCACTTTGCATTTTTTACACATTTCATTGTGTTGAAGCGTTACAATTTTTTTAGTTTATTATTTTTTCTCGCTGTACTATACTGATTCTGGTATTAGTAATAATTAAATATATCGATCTTTTTCACGATTACAAGAAAACAAGTATAAATAAAACCGTTTTTTTAAATTTCCAAACTTCTTAAACCAAAGGGGAACTTTTGCACTAATTGTCTGAATATTGTTAATAAAGATTTATATACGCTTACTAAACAGAGCACAATGAAAATTGAAATAAGCTACACTCACTATACTGGCAGCCTTTTGTTTGCTGATGCACTGAGAGACTAGCAGCATCTGAGGAAATTCTATGCATCGCTCGCGCTACACACTACCAGTGTGTTTCACTATCACTCCAAGGTCATTTCTCAATACGTGAACTTCGCTCATTTTTGATATATTTTATTCTTAATAAGTGTCGTGCAAAATATTCTCAGTTTTCAGTGACTTCATTTGTGGATTTGTATCAATAATTTTGTTGATTTGTTCACTTTAGAACACCTATTTTATCAATTTATTAAAGATGTTTTTCTACATGGATAATTTTCGACTAAATAATACGGTAGTTGACTCATTCTAAATTTTGATATTTTTCGTAGAATATTGTGAAATATAAGTTAATTAAAAACCAGTCTTGAAAAAAATTCAAAAATTGATCGAAAAATAAGCCAGTTGTAGGCTTCTAAATTTGAAGATACAGATAAAGTTATGTATATCCCTGTCTCTTTTCCCCTCGTAGAATATAATGTGCAATATTAAAAATGACCTCACAACACAGTATTGCCGTCCTTCTCTAAAGGTTAAATTTAAACTTTTACAACTCGGTAAATTTTTAAGATTATTAAAAAACTTTTTCACTCTTCATCAGCTTGCACCTTGAAATTATGATTAATGAAATAAAAAAAATTTAGTCAAACACCCAATTGAATCAGTATTATAACGACAGTAGTATATTATTATATATAATCCAAATTTTTTAAATGGTAAAATTGCAAAAATTTCTCTTGACAGTATTGTTTCTTGTTGCCATTGTGAAATGTTGTAGGTACTCATTTCTAGTCTAGTTTGAAGTAGATATCGCTATAGGTACTATACCTATAGCGATATCTACTTCCTTTAAGAAGCAAGAGCCCTTTAATCCGGCGAAAGTCACATGGTGTAGTGAGACTTCGAGATTTCGGCAAATGGTGATAATATTTTATCATTATAGTTCGCTAGTTCTCACACCATAATAGACCACAATATCTGTCTAACTCTCTTGGGTCTTCTATTTTATACTTTGTTATGCTCCGGCCCTGACAGGAAACGCGTGCAAGCCCTTCGTGGACAGTCGGTCCACTTGCATTAATTTATGTTTTGCTCGTTGGAAGTGTTATTCCGCACTCGGTCATTCAGTGGTGGTTTAAATTTTACTCGTCCGAGTTTAAGTCTACGCGTTAGTATATGCGGAAAGTTATGGAGCTATTTACACATTTTTGTTCACTTAAATGAGCGAAGGTAACATATTTTATTTCATTTAATTTTGGTTTTTTCTAAGAAAAATTTAAGCTTAAATATAAGATAGATGCAAGTGATAACACTGACATTTGCATCTATATTATATTTTGCATCTATCTTATATATTGACATCATGAATGAAAGTCCACACAATGCTGACATGGAACAATCTGACATTGATGTTTCAAGGGCATTCATAGATTGTGGAAAAGATAAGAAAGTTCAGTGTTCACTTGCCCTTTGAAATAACCTTGCAGTCAGACAATGTGTTAATAATACAGTCAGATATTTATATGGAGTCATTAAGACAACAAGAAGTTGCATAGGTAGTATTATTTCAACTTTATTTAATTTCTTTACCACTTTTTAACTTAGATTTTGTTGTATGACAATATCTTCAGGTAGGCAATTAGCAAAGATTGCTTCTCGAATTCTAAATCTTTGCTAATTGTGTACCTGAAGGTGTTGTCATACAAGGAAACCTAGGTCGTAGTAAAGAATTTAAATAAAGTAGGAATATTTTACATCACATAGTTTCATTTAATTCTGAATAATGAATTTCTACAAAATTAATGCCAAATATATTCTATTTTAAATTCAAGCAATATATTCTCGCTCTAGGGTAGCAAGCAACTGAAACAGACTTTATTGAAAAGAAGACCTGTTTGTGGTTATTATTTCTCGGAGGTGTGTTAATTTACAAGGTCTCTGTCAAAACATTGGATTTGGGATATTCTGTCTTACACTGTTGAGTAAATATTTCCGTATCTTACCAACAATGATAAGGTTTGCTGGCACAAACATATGAGAACAATGTAAATAAGAATTATAAGTTAGCTCGCAGTCCATTCAAAAATAACTATAAACAAGACTATTTGCTTTCCGAATATGTGGCAATTGACAAGATATTATATGCATTTCAAGGTTGATGTAGTTTTTGCCACTATATTCCATCAAAACTGGCAAACTATGGTTTCAAAATGTACTGTAAAGAAGGATGAAATAGAATTGTCCCTTGTAGTCAAAAGAAATAAAGAAATATTAGTTGAATCGAGCCATTTTACTTTTCGGAGAAAACCCATAAAAGTTTCATACAAGCTAAAGGTGAGAAAAAATGTTTTGTTATTGTCATCTGTGTACAATGATGATGAAACCAATAATGAGTCTCAAATAGTTTTATAACGAAGTATGTAATTTGTGCTGTGGTGGAAACAAAATGTGCATAGAATGTACAAAAAATCACGTGACAATGGACTCTGGTAATTTTTTTTCATCCTGGATATTACCGATATAAATTATTGTACAATTTTCAAAGCTAGTGCTGGAACCACATCTTCTAGAAGAGATTTCCTCAAATGGTTTGCACAAGATTTACCAAATGTTTATCTTTATCCCAAATTACTTTAACATTCTCACCAACAATGATAAAACTAATGATGAAGAAAATCAACTGACTACTGGTAGATGTAATGGAAAAAAAAACAGGTACCACTGCAGTAAAATTGAAAGGAAAAAATTTATTCGCATGGAACATATTGCATTTTTTTTGTTCAGGTACTTCCAAAATCATAATCGAATTACAAGTATGTGAAATATAAAGCACTATCATTCCAATGTAATTAACCAAAAATAGTTAAATACATTTTGTGTTTTCTAAAAACTATTATTTACAAGAATAAGTTCCTAATGAAGATTTATTTGGTACTTTTTGATGAATAAATATATAAACTTTTTACTATTACACAGCTGTTTTATTTATTAAATGTTTGGACGTAATTCATATTAGCGTAAGTATGACACTCGTGAGAATTGTGGATTAAAGACCATGTCCGTGCAGTTGTGTAATTTTCTGGATGCAACCTCTGTTGGTTTAATAATTTCAAGGGAATATTATACTAGAGCACTATTACTGTTGTACCATCTATAGCTATGTGATTCATATTTGCTTTTCTTTAGTTGTTACAGAATCTGACCATAGCCAATTTAGATGTGACAAATGTTTCAAAATATTGAAGTCAAAAGTCGTGTTAGTCAGGCATCAAAAGCAAGTACATGCAACAGATTGGCTCAAATGTGGGGTGTGCAACAAGGAATTCAAAGGCCAAATGTATTTAATGAAGCACATGATCAACACTCACAGTGGCCAAAAGTACGAGTGTGATGTTTGTAAGAAAATATACAAATCAAAGCGAGGGCTGCAGAAGCACAATTTTAGACATCATAGGCTTGGTAGTATCAAAGGTGGGTGTGGCTGATCACTAATGTTATACTTCTCAAGTATTCTTTACAATTCTTTTCAAAGAGTTTAGTTTTGACATTATACTATGTGTGATTTTGTACTGTTACATGATTCCATTTAATACAAGTTAGTATGCTATTGTTTGTAGTGTCTATAGGTGATATTGTGTAGTGTCTATTGGGTGAACTAAAATAAAAAGCCACTCAAAGGACTGTGAACAATTTTTTTTAAGAAATCTCATCAATAGCTTTAAAGTTGTGATTTTTTTATTTGCTCTTTTTTTATTAAAAAACTGCAAATTTAATAGATTCCTATGTTCATAAAAATAATGTTTTTATTACAAACAATATATTTTTATTGATTTTTTTAGTTTAATTGAACTGTTCTTTTTTTTACGCTCCAATGAAATTGTTTCGGTTAATTTGCTTCAATGATTTTAAGGTAACTATGGAAACTTATTTCCTGTTTGTTCCGATCCACACTTGGCCTGTTTTTTGATTAATTGATAAATAATTTTCAGTAGTATTACATAAACTATTTTAATATTAATTTTGAAATTACAATTTTGTTGATGTTTTTATATAAAAAGTTTTTGTATACTATTTTGCTGATTTTTTAATATTGGTATACATGTTTTACAATCGAATTTATATGTTACTTTACTCACTTTCCTCTTTAAGGTTACTAATAGTAAGTCTATTATACTATTGACGAACTTCTAAAAGAATTATACTATTGTACCGTGTAACAGCGTTAATAATGTCTTACTGTATGCAGTACGATATAAAGCACTGAAAGTTTCTAGAATAGTAATAATTGAACCAACTAATCAGTTTGTAATTTATTTATTGTTTTTCAAAATAGTCTCCGTGGTATTCTAAACATTGTTTCATTCGATGGAACTACTAGAAGGAGCAGTCATGCTACTCTTATTCGGACGTTTCTTCCATGGCTTTTTGAAGGCAGCCATTGTTCCTTATGTATGCAGAAATCTATTCCCCTCAGTTTATTTCTTATTCTTGGGAATAAAGAGACATTGCATGGTGTGAGTTTGGCGCTGCATGTTGAATGACCCAGAATTTCTTAGTCTGAAGTAGGCAAATATTTTTTTGCCTGAGGCATTCTCATTATGAAGGAGGATTCTATTGCAAGGGAGTTGCTTTTGAACTTTTTACACAACAATAGGCAAACAACTGCTGGTATACCGATCTGCGCTAACTGTTTCTTTATGTTCATAAATAGTAGTTGCATAATAACCTGTCTGTCCAAAAAACGAGGTGACCATCTTTTTTACAGCGCTACATCCTTTTTTCACCGGCAATGTGGCAATGTCGAATACATCATTTGAGCGACTCCTGTTGAATTTGTGATTTCACAATACCAATCAAAGCAATGATGTTTTGAGCTTCAACCAAATTTTGGGAGTATCTACTTAGCACAAAGTTTCCTGACGTTAACATTTTCTTGCATAATTTTCTGTACATTACACATGCCAATGCCTAAGCTTGTCTCTTGTTGGTCTGTATAATTTGCTGCGAAGCATTGATGTTATCTTCAGTTGTGGCTGTTGAGGGATATTTGAGATTAGTATCACCACGATTGGATTGATTAAAACCAGCTGTGCGCAGCAGTATGCAATAATTAATTGAATAAATATTTTCTCAAAGTAATTTCATCCATAACGTAATATGCATAATTTTCAAATTGCTGTCAATTTATAAAAAAAATTATAAATTATCTCAAGCAAGGTACTGCAATGGATTACAGGAGTTTGATTTGTGAAATTTGAATTAATTTTTTTATTACCATTTTTGCAAATGACTGATTCTAAGAACTTTCAATGCTAGCCTTGTATGCATGTCGTATACAACAGTATTAATAATTTCTTTGAACACCTGTATTTATATCATTGAAATGTTCATCACTAATAGACGTAATGCACAATGGATGCGCAATGGACATTTACATTTCTTCATTGTATCTTCCTAAGAGGGACCACGTAAATTTACGTTTTACATTATGAAAACTTTAATTGTGCTGTTCGGTTTTCAGTTCTATATACATTGGGTTTATCCTTATTATAGTAAATTGTATTATATACTTGTTAAACCTTTCATACATCACACATGCCAATGTCTAATTGCCATCACACATGCCAGTGCCTGATTGCCATCACACATGCCAATGCCTAATTGCCACCACACATGCCAATGCCTAATTGCCATCACACCTGCCAATGTCTAAATGCCAACGGCTTTCATACATGCCATGTTTTGCTTTCATAATTTTTTTTAAAGTTTACAATCATGAAAATTGTGGGCATGAAAAAGTTAACAAAGTTATAAAGAAGTTTTTACCGATAAGCTATCTGACGTAGGAAGCGGTAATAGATTAGGAAACTACTATTGTTTTGAGAGTTAACAAAGCATGGAATCGGTACTGTAGATAAAATGAAGTGCACATATAATGTAGCAACTATCAGGAGACGATGGAGTCTGGTAATTTTTTTTTATTCTAGTGCATTTCAAGCATAAATCCTTTCCCCAACACCTTCTGGGAGTGATTTCTTCAAATGGTTTGCACAATATTTATAAAATGATTATCTTCGTTCCAAATTTCTTCAACAAAACTTACCAACAATGGCAAGTCTAATAATGAAGAAAGTCAATTGATTATTGGAGAGAAAAACCTGGTACCGTTGCAGTCATATTGAAAGCAAACAGTTTATTTGCATGGAACATGTTGCATGTTTTTATTGTTTGGCTTCCATTCAAAATCATTATAGAAATAAAATTGTGTGAAATGGAAAGCACTATCATTTCAATGTAATTAACCAAAAATTATTAAATACAATTTATCCTTTTTAAAAATGTATCATTTTCAAAAGGAATAAGTTTCTAAAAAAGATTTATTGGATAATTACTGATTATTAAATGTATAAAATTTTTAAATTACACAGCTATTTTTATTTATTAAAAGGAATGTATGTTTGGATAAGTATGAAGCTCGTGAGAATAGGCTATTTGACACCAGATTAATTTTTTCAGGATATATGCCGTATTTTTTACATAAATCACTTTTGAAGTTTGAATTTTCAAACTCGCACTAAAAACTGTAATGGCAGCTAATGTGACGTCACACACAATGTAAACAAACAGTCCTGCCCACTGAAGGGGATTATTATTTATTTTCATATTAAAATGGTGTGTAGTGACACAATGTACAAATATGTCTATAAAAAGTCGTCATAACATATTCGTTTCAGTGCTAACAAATCTTAAAAGACGAAACAAGTGGCTGCAATTAGCCCAAAGAGATCCAAACAGCATTGTAGCACACTCAAATGATTTTATGTGTGAAGATCATTTCGATATAAATAATATTTGTGTTTTAAACATTATTATCAATATCAATGCCTATAAACCAAAAGAATAAGAATATTAAATTTTGGTATGAATGCGTTTTAGTACCAATGATATTTTGACAATTGTTAGTATTTATCTAAATTTAAATTTTTGATATGATATGAAAGAATATACATTAAAAACGATATGTTTAAGAAAATTCTGCAGCAGAGGATTATTTATTATAAAAAAATTTCGTACCTGATGACTTTTGTTTGCGCTGGAATATGTTTTAACCTTTTTTTCCAGTTAGTTCACTTTATCTTTTATCTCTAAGCACTTATTACACAATTAAAAATATAATTTCTTACAAATTGTTAAGTATTTACAATATAAATATAGTAAATTTAATTTACTCAATCTGTCAATTTTAATAATAACATCTTGCTTATCCAACAACATTCAGGAAAAGTCTATTTGTCTATGATTTATGTTTGGAATAAAATTATAGTGCTGATATGTACATTAGCATATGCATTGCATGGGAATTAAATAAATTTTTTTATACATTAGTTATGACCGATGAAGTTATTTTAATTAAATATATCATTTGTAATGTATTTCTTTTTATATAATATAATACGTAATGAATAACATACCTAATGAATTTATATTATAAAAAAATTTATACTAAATGCAAAAGGTGATGGTTATAAATTAAAAAAAAAAGAAAAAGGACCATAATTTAAAGATTTAAAAACTTGTGTGTGACGTCATCTGCCTTATAACCAATAACACGGCGTTTGCGACGCTGAATAAATAAAAAAAAAATATTGTAATTTCTTTACGTTTTTTTATATAATATAACCTTATTCTGCCGAAAATTAAAACCAATACGCTTATTTACGTTATAATCTAATAGGATGACACCGAATTGTGGTATATTTTGGATGTTGTCAAATAAAAGACTGCATTCGTGCAGTCGTGTGATATTTTAGGTACGTTTCTCCTCTGCTGGTTTAATAATTTCAAGTGAATATTGTAATAGAACACTATGTTATACTACTTATAGTTATGTGATTCATATTCGCTTTGTTTTAGTTGTTACAGAATCTAACCACAGCCAATTTAGATGTGACAAATGTTTCAAAATATTGAAGTCCAAAGAGGTTTTAGTGAGGCATCAAAAGCAAGTACACGCAACAGATTGGCTCAAATGTAAGGTGTGCAACAAGGAATTTAAGGGCCAAATGTATTTAACGAAGCACATGATCAACACTCACAGTGGCCAAAAGTATGAGTGTGACAGCTGTAAGAAAATGTACAAATCAAAGCGAGGGCTGCAGAAGCATAATTTTAGGCATCATAGGCTCGGTAGTCTCAAAGGTGGGTATGGCTGATCACTAATGTTATACTTCTCAAATATTCTTTACAATTCTTTACAAAAAGTTTAGTTTTGATATTATACTATGTGTGATTTTGTACTATTACATGATTCCGTTTAATACAAGTTATTATCCTATTGTTTATAGTGACTATAGGAGATATTGTGTAGTTTCTATGGGTGAACTAAAATAAAAAGCTACTCAAAGGGCTGTGGACAATTTTTTTAAGAAATCTTATCAATAGGTTCAAAATTGTTATTTTTTATTTGCTCTTTTTTTTTTACTAAAAGCTGCAAATTTTATAGTATATATCTATGTTCATAAAAATAATGATGTTTTTATTACAAATAATAATGTTTTTATTGATTTTTTTTAGTTTAATTGAACTGTTCTTTTCAATGAAATTATTTCGGCTAATTTACATCAATGATTTTAAGATGTTGACAACTATGGAAACCTCCTGTTTGTATTGACCCACAATTGGCCTTTTTTTTATTAACTAATATGTAATTTTCAGTTATGGTTCATATACTATTTTAATTTTAAAATTATAATTAGTTTTGTATACTAATTTGCAAATTTTTTAATATTGATACTATTGACGAGCTTCGAGTTTTAATAGCTTTAATACTATTGACTAACTTTCAAAAGACTCATACTGTTGTACTGTGTAACAGCGTTAATAATGTCTTGCTGTACGACATGAAGCACTGAAAGTTTCTAAAATACTTTCTAGAGTAGGAAACAAACCAATCAGTTTGTAATTTATTTATTGTTTTTCAAAATAGTCTCTGATATTTTGAACATTTTTCAAAATAGTCTTTGATATTCTGAACAAGGAGCAGACATGCTACTCTTCCTCGGACGTTTCTTCCATGGCCTTTTCGAAGGCAGCCATAGTCCTTTATCCTTTATCTTTATTCTTGGGAATAAAGAGAAATCGCATGTTGTGAGTTTGGATGGAGCTGTATGTTGAATGACCTAGAGTTTCTGTGTCTGAAGTAGGTAAATATTTTTTTGTCGTTTAGTTGTACAGGGAGTTACACAACAATAGGCAAACACTGCTGGTATACTGATCTGCACTAGCAGTTCTTTTATGTACACTAATAATAGTTGTATAATAGCCTATCTGTCTGAAAAACAAGGCGACCATCTTTTTTACAACACTACATCCTTTATTCTCCTTTGTAGATGACTTTTCAAAAGCAAAAACCAAACGCGTAGACTGCCTCTTAACTTCGGGTTTCATATAATTATTTCTCATGGCAATGTCGAATATAACATATGAGTGACCTCTGTGAAATTTGTGATTTCACAATACCAATCAAAGCAACGGTGATTTTGAGCTTCAACCAAATTTTGGGGGTATCCACTAGCATTCATGTTAACATTTTCATGCATAATTTTCTGTACATGACACATGCCAATGCCTAAACTTGTCTCTTGTTGGTCTTCATAATGAACTGTGAAGCATTGATGTTATCTTTTGGTCATGGTTGTTGAGGGACATCTGAGATTGGTATCACCACAATCGAATTGATTAAGTCAGCTGTACACAACACAATAAATCGTTGATCAATCACGTGCACAATAAATCATTGAATGAATATTTTCTCAAAATAAATTTGTCCTTAACGTAATATGCATAATTTTTAAATTGCAGTCAGTTTGCAAAAAACAAATGATAACTTATCTCAAGTAATTATGGTTATAATCCATTTAATCCATTTAATAAATGGATTACAGGAGTTCGATTTGTGAATTGAATTAATATTTTTGTTACATTTTGTGCAAACGACTGATTCTAAGAACTTTCAATGCTAGCCTTGTATGCATATTGTATACAACCGTGTTGATAATTTCTTTGAATATATACATTTATATCTTTGAAATGTTTACATTTTTGATCTTAACTTCCTAAGACGGACCATGTAAATTTACATTTTACGTTACGTAAACTTTGATTATGCTGCCTTCGGTTTTCAGTTCTATATGCATTGGGTTTAACCTTATTATAGTAAATTCTAATATTATATACTTGACAAACCATTAAAAATAGTTTTGCTTTTCATAATTTTTTTGAAGGTTCACAACCATGAAAATTGTGGGCACGAAAAAGTTAACAAAATTTATAAAGAAGTTAGTGCCGATAAGCTGACGTAGGAAGTAGTAATAGATTAGAAAAGTACTATTGTTTTGAGTTTATTGGATTAAAAAGAAATGTTTACTGAGGTTACTATCTTCAAAAAAAGAATTTGAAAGTGGTCACTTGAATACAGTTATAGTTATAATATGTACTCTGACGGGTTCTACTTTACAAAGTGGACGTTTTACAAAGTGTGATACTCTAAAGAAATACAAGATATGTTCATAAATAATTTATGTAAACAGTCACATATAAATTTTTTTATGTGATCAATTGAGTATATAGATCAATCTGTTTTAATCAGTTACAATCTAAAAAATCTATGAGGCAACATATTAACAATTTTAAAGCAGTTCAACAAAAAATAACTAAATGGCAAAGAAATAAAATTTACCGCAAGTTAAATTTGCATTTTTGATACATTGTTACCAATGACAACAGCAGGCAGCAAAACCATAAGCTCTTGTACATTATCGTTTACAGCAAATATTATGGAGATTTGCATTAGTTTTTATGTCACTCAAAAGCCAAATTATATTTTAAAAAATTTGGCTAATAAATCGCTTACATTGTTTAATTTTTTACCATCATGTATCAATAGTATTGCATACACCACCTTAGTCTTTTTTCGCCATTTTCATATCAACAACAAAAATATTATAATTGCCAAAATTAGGTTTTATATGTACAAATTTAAAGAACAAAATGTTTTTTGCAATATGCTCAGATAAATGTAGGATATTAATTGTTTAATAGATAGTAGCCAGAAGTTTATGTGCCATAAAATTTGTTTAAAAAACTGATCAAGTTTGTAATGGAATGCACATAATATACAATTTCGTAATTGCCTGTATTTCTTGAAATTGGTAATATAAGTAAACTGAGATAATTTTAATTTCTAAATAATTGCTGTACTTGGAATTTGCCACATTTTTGGAATAAACAAATGAAAAATTAGAGAGCAGGGGCACATTGCATGTATATTTAAAGTTTAATGGGAGTTCGAATCTGAAAAATGACAAATAGAACCTCAGTTTATCTTTGAAGGACCTGCTCAATAACATCTCACTTGGTAAAATCTGCGGAATAAAATTTTCTATATTAGCGGAGGCCTACACTACATTGAAATTTTTTTTTTAAATATTTTGCTATATATTAAATGAGATCCCATTCAATCTCAAATTTTATGGATACAGTTTAATGCAAAAGGATATACCTGTTGCACAACTATGGCATTACAATGTTCAGACTTATCTTGTCAAGTTAATGTTTTCGCTTTCTCCTAATAATGATAAAGTTTGATAATACAAATATATGAAAAAAATGGAAAAAAATTATAAGTTGGTCGCAGTGTGTTTTGTAACTGCAATAAATATTATTCGTTTTCGTAATACGTTACAATTGTCAAGATGTTGGATGCATTTCAAGACCAATGTAATTTCCGCAAGTATATTCGATGAAAACTGGTTAAGTATGGTTTAAAAATGTACTCTAAAGAAGAATAAAAGAGAATTGTCTCCGATAGCAAAAGAAGTAAAGCAGAGAGCAGTTGAATAGAGTCCTTTCTACTTACCGGAGGAACACCACAATAGTTTCATCCAAGTCAACGGTGAGAAAATAGATATTGTTTTTGTCAGCTATATACGATGATGATGAATTAAATGAAGAAAGCAAATAATAAACCTCAAATAGTCAAATTATATAATGTAACGAAGAATGGAGTCGATACTGTAGATAAAATGAAGTGTACATATAATGTAGCAAGGATCACAAAACGATGGAGTCTGGTAATTTTTTTTATTCTGAACATTTCAAGCATAAATTAATTTCCCCAACACCTTCTAGGAGTAATTTCTTCAAATAGTTTGCACAGTGTTTACCAAATGATTATCTTCATTCCGAATTTCTTCAACAAAACTTACCAACAATGACAAGTCTGATAATGAAGAAAGTCAACTGACTCGTAGATGTAATGGAGAGAAAAACCTGGTACCGTTGCAGTCATATTGAAAGCAAACAGTTTATTTGCATAGAACATATTGCATGTTTTTATTGTTTAGATTCCAACCAAAATCTTTATCGAATTAAAATTGTGTGAAATGGAAAGCACTATAAGTCCAATGTAATTAACCAAAAATTATTAAATGCAATTTGTTTTTTTTTATAATTTATTTTTTTCAAAAGCAATAAGTTTATAAAGAAGATTTATTTGATAGTTATTTATTAAAAAATGCATAAACTTTTTACGTAACATAGCTGTTTTATTTATTAAAATAAATGTTTGTAAGGAATTTATGTCCGGGTAAGTATGAAGCTCGTGAGACTTGTGGAATAAAAGACTACGTGCGTGTGGTCGTGTGATATTTTGAGTGCAACCTCTGCTAGTTTAATAATTTCCAGCGAATATTATAATAGAACACTATGTTATACTATCTATAGCTGTGTGATTCACAATTGCTTTGCTTTAGTTGTTGCAGAATCTGATCCTAGGCAATTTAGATGTGACAAATGTTTCAAAATATTGAAGTCCAAAGAGGTGTTGGTAAGGCATCAAAAGCAAGTACACGCAACAGATTGGTTCAAATGTGGGGTATGCAACAAGGAATTCAAGGGCCAAATGTATTTAACGAAGCACATGATCAACACTCATAGTGGCCAAAGATACGAGTGTGACGTCTGTAAGAAAATATACAAATCAAAGCGAGTGCTACAGAAGCACATTATTAGGCATCACCTTGGTAGTCTCAAAGGTGGGTATGGCTGATCACTAATGTTATACTTCTCATATATTCTTTACAATTTATTACAAAGAGCTTAGTTTTTATATTATGCTATGCGTGATTTTGTACTGTTACATGATTCCGTTTAATACAAGTTGACTAGATAAAGAAAAATAAAACACCACTCAGAGGACTGTGAACAATTTTTTTTGAGTACGACAATTTTTTTTGACGATTGGCATGTCAATCGTCAGCGCAAGGTGGATACCAAGAATGCTTACGCCGTCACAAACTCGAGTATATTGAGTGTTCATGTAACTCTATGGATCTCTGGAGAGGATAAGGATGAAATTTTAAGCCGAATTCAGGCAGTGGCATTATCTTTTCTAGTGTAGTTATAGTAGTTTGAAATTGTACTTCATTTCTCATCTTCTTCGAAATTGTAGGCATAGAGATATCTACTTTCATTGTTTAAGCAAAAGCCTTTCAAACTGGCGGACGCCGCGTGGCATAGTGAAAATCCACAATTTTGGTAAACGGTGATAATATTTTATAATTAGAGTCTGCTGGTCGACCATAATAGCTGTCTTACTCTTTTGGATCTGTCAATTTTTATAGTCAATTACTCTACAGTTCTGAGGAGGAATACATGGTATGTTTTTAGATTTGTTCCACTCGCATTAATTTATGTTTTGCTTGTTGGGAGTATTAGTCCACACTCGGTCATTCAATGATGGTTTAAATTTTGCTTGTTTGAGTGTAAGTCTACACCTGTACATATATGGTAAGTCAAAATATTTCTGTTGGAATAGACCATTGGAGTATTATGATGCTATTTACATATTTTTGGCCATTTACATCCATGAAAGAAGCATATTCTATTTTGGTTTATTTTTATTTTTTTCCAGAAAAAACTGGAAATTTAAATATGGAATAAATGTAAGCAACAGCACTTATACCGACAGCATGAATGATAGTCCACACAATGCCGATAGGGCACAATCTCACTATTAGAAGAAATTCCAAGGGCATTCATAGATTGTAGAAAGATAAGAAAACACAGTGATAATTTCACACTCTGAGAATTACCTTACAGTCAGAAAACATGTTAATAATACTGTCAGACATTTATCATCAGGACAGCAACAATTTGTATAGGAAGATGAATTGGAATCGCAGTTATTTTTGATCTGAGATATATTTAACCAAAATATTCCCGCTCTAGAGATGCTACTAAAACAGACTTGATTGAAATGTTTGTTATTACTAATTTACAAGACCTTTTGCAGAACTATGACATTGCAACGTTTGGTCTTATCCTGTCAAGTAAATGTTTTCACTTCCTCCTAACAATGATAAAGTTTGATAATACAAACATATGAGAAGAATGGAAAAAAAATTATAAGTTAGTCGCAGTGTGTTTTTCTAACTGCAATAAATATTAGTCGCTTTTGTAATACATGACAATTGTCAAAATGTTGGATGCATTTCAAGGGCAATGTAGTTTTGCAAGTATATTCGATAAAAACTGACTAAATATGGTTTAAAGATGTACTCTAAAGAAGAATAAAAACGAATTCTCTCCGATAGCAAAAGAAGTAAAGCAGAGAGTAGTTGAATAGAGTCTTTTCTACTTACCAGAGGAATACCACAATACTTTCATCCAAGTCAAAGGTGAGGAAATATGTTTTGTTATTGTAAACCATATACGATGATGATGATGAATTAAATGAAGAGAGTGAATAATAAACCTCAAATAGTCACATTTTATGATGTAATGAAGTATGGAGTCGATACTGTAGACAAAATGAAGTGTACATATAATGTAGCAAGGACCACAAGACGATGGAGTCTGGTAATTTTTTTTATTCTGAACATTTCATGCATAAATTCATTTCCCCAACACCTTCTAGAAGTGATTTCTTCAAATGGTTCGCACAATATTTACCAAATGATTATCTGCAACAAAACTTACCAACAAAGAAAGTCAACTGACTCGTAGATGTAATGAAGAGAAAAACCTGGTACCGTTGCAAATAGTTTATTTGCATGGAACATATTGCATGTTTTTATTGTTTACATTCCAACCAAAATCAAAATCGAATTAAAATTGTGTGAAATGGAAAGCACTATAAGTCCAATGTAATTAACCAAAAATTATTAAATACAATTTATTTTTTTCAAAAGCAATAAGTTCATAAAGAAGATTTATTTGATAGTTATTTATTTAAAAATGCATAAACTTTTTACATTGTACGGCTGTTTTATTTATTAAAATAAATGTTTGGAAGGAATTTATGTCTGGGTAAGTATGAAGCTCGTGAGAATTGTGGAATAAAAGACTGCGCGCCTGTGGTCGTGTGATATTTTGGGTGCAACCTATACTGGTTTAATAATTTCCAGCAAATATTATAATAGAACACTATGTTATACTATCTATAGCTGTGTGATTCACATTCACTTTGCTTTAATTGTTACAGAATCTGACCATAGGCAATTTAGATGTGACAAATGTTTCAAAATATTGAAGTCCAAAGAGGTGTTGGTAAGGCATCAAAAGCAAGTACACGCAACAGATTGGTTCAAATGTGGGGTATGTAACAAGGAATTAAAAGGCCAAATGTATTTAACGAAGCACATGATCAACACCCATAGTGGCCAAAGATACGAGTGTGACGTCTGTAAGAAAATATACAAATCAAAGCGAGTACTGCAGAGGCACATTATTAGGCATCACCTTGGTAGTCTCAAAGGTGGGTATGGCTGATTGCTAATGTTATACTTCTCAGTCATCCTACTATTCCTTGGATGTTTCTTCCATGGCCTTTTCTAAGGTAGCCATTGTTCCTTATGCATGCAGAAATCTATTCCCCTCAGTTTATTTCTTATTCTTGGGAATAAAGAGAAACTGCATTTTCAGAGACATCTGAGATTAATATCCCCACGATCAGATTGATTAAGCTAGCTGTACACAGCACAATAAATTGTTCATCAATCATGTACATAATAAATCATTGAATTAACATTTTTATTACAATTTTGCAAACGACTGTTTCTAAGAACTTTCAATGTCAGCCATGTATGCATATTGTATAGAACAGTATTGATAATTTCTTCGAATATATGCCTTTATATCTTTGAAATGTCCATCAATAAATAGGCGTAATGCTCAATGGATGCGCAACGTATATTTACATTTTTTCATCTTTACTTCCTAAGATGGACCATGTAAATTTACATTTTACGTTACGTAAACTTTGATTATGCTGCATTTGGTTTTCAGTTCTATATGCATTGGGTTTAATCTTATTATAGTAAATTGTAATATTATATACTTGATAAACCTTTAAAAATAGTTTTGCTTTTCATAATTTTTCTGAAGGATCACAACCATGAAAATTGTGGGCACAAAAAAGTTAACAAAATTTCTAAAGAAGTTTTAAAGAAGCTATCTGACGTAGGAAGTGGTAATAGATTAGGAAACTATTATTGTTTTGAGTTTATTGTATTAAAAAGAAATTTTTACCGAGGTTACTATTTTCAAAAAGAGAATTTGAAAGTGATCACCTGAATACAGTTATAGTTATAATATGTACTCTGTTGGGTTCTACTTCACAAAGCTGTACGTTTTACAGCTTTGTGAAGTAGAATCATTTTATGTAAACAGCACATAACAATATTTTTTTATGTGATCAACTGGGTATATGCAATGGGTTCCTTGCCTCTAGTTCAATCTGGTTCAGTCAATTACAATATAAGGAATCTAAGATACAACATATTAACAATTTTGAAGCAGTTCAACAAAAAATAACTAAATGACAAAAGAAATAAAATTTACAGTAAATAACCAATGACAAAAGAACCCATTTATATATTATGTAAGGAAATAAGTTTTAAAAAAGATTTATTTGATACTTTTTTTTTTTTCTATTTACAATCAGCCAGATAGCTATAATTAAATTTTTTGACATCTTATTAACGATTTCAGAAATTGAGCACATCCATAATCCAATGACTTGACATTTCCCATATTAGTATAGCTTCAGAATCAGATCAAAGCTAGTCTTGACCTTCTCAATCGGAATATACTTTGATCAGCATCTATAAGTACTCTAGCTAATTGGTTTGTGTGATGTTCCAGTCTTTGTTTGTAGCCTTTGCAGGATAAGTTAACCTGTTCTTTTACAGTGGGCATCTCAGTATATTCGTGTATTTCTGTATTTTTAATAAACCATGGGGCATTTATCAAGGTTTTTAGGACTTTATTTTGAAAACGCTGCAGTATCTCAACATTGGAGTGGCTTGCCATTCTCCACAGCTCAATTCCATACGTCCAGACTGGTTTTATTACACTCTTGTATATAAGCAGTTTATTTTCCAAGCTTAGAGAGGATTGTCTGCCTATTGGCCAATACATTTCTCCAAATTGTTTATTTGCTTGTTCTCTCTTGGCCTTGACAGGTTCTCTCCAAGCAAGTCTCCTATCCAGGTGCATACCTAGGTATTTAACTGTTTTTTTCTGTGGTAAAACGGTTCCTTCAAGTCTCACTGGGGGACAGTCTCCTCGCTTCATTGTGAATGTTATATGTACAGATTTTGTAGCGCTTGCATTCATTTTCCACTTTTTAAACCATGTTTCTATATTCTTAAGGTGTTTTTGGAGTTTCATAGATGCTACGTTGGGATCTTTATTACTTGAGAGAATAGCTGTATCGTCAGCATAAGTGGCAATCATTAGCTCATCTGAATAGGGTAAGTCAGGAGTGTAGACTGTGTATAGCACTAGTCCCAGCACTGACCCCTGAGGAACTCCAGCCTCTATTTTGTAGATAGAAGAGTAAGAATTACCAGTCTTGACTTGGAACATACAATCTTGCAAGTAAGATTCCAAAATTTTGTAGGCACAGTTTGGTAAATGCAGTTTCAATTTATATAGGAGGCCTTTATGCCACACACGGTGAAAGGCCTGCTGTACATCCAAGAATACAGCAGAACAGTATTCCTTTTTTTCCAACGTTTGGCGGATTGTATGGGCCACACAATGAATCTGCTCTACAGTGCCATGTTGTGTGCGGAATCCAAATTGATGATTCGGTATCACCTTACGTTCTTCAAATATTGGGTGAAGTCTTTTTAGTTTTAACTTTTCGAAGAGCTTGGATAGTACAGGGAGTAGGGTTATTGGTCTGTATGATGCCACTTCTGTTAGTGGCTTCCCAGGTTTAGCAACCATATTTATGATGGAAATTTTCCATAATAGTGGGAGGTACTGCAGCCTTAGTACTGCATTAAACAGAGGGAATAGTCATCGGCTTTGTATGGAGACAGAGTCATTAACTTGTCTTGTAAGGTAATGTTTGCATTGTCTTTCAGCATCCTCTTTAGCTCTTTCCGTGCATTATTGAATGCATTTTTGTCCCTTCGACTTCTACTTGTATGCCACTGACGTCTTAGTCTCCTTTTTGAGGCAATCATCTTTTGGATTTGCGCTGTAATATCCTGAGACTTTTCTTTTGACTCAAGGTATGGTGCAGATAGCCACGCTGCCTTTTGGATTAGGTTAGTGACATACCAAGCACAGCTCTCTATATTGTTTGAGGGGTATAAACAAGATTGCATTGATGTCAATGTAGTCACGGAAAGATTCCCAATCGGTTTTGCAGTTATACAGGGTAACAGGTGGTTCACACCAAATAACAGTAGTACTAAGGGTGCAAATCACCGGTGTGTGATCTGAAGTACCATCCAAGCAAGATTCTATTTTTGTGTACATTCCTGACATTCCTTTTGTGATGAAGAAATCAATGAAGTCAGGAGTTTTATTTGGATCTGTAGGCCAGTAGGTTGGTTCCCCTGTTGAGATTACACCAAGAGCGTTTTTGTCTACTGCTTTTAGTTCCCTACCTCGGGTCGTAGTAAGTCTGGAACCCCAATAACCATTTTTTGCATTCCAATCGCCTCCAGAAATAAATCTACATCCAAGTTTACTGAAGAAATCAGTAAACATAAGCTCATCGATCCTGTGACGAGGTGGACAGTACACTGCAGCAACAGCAAGTGTCCCATGCCATCTATGGCTATTGCTGTAGATTGAAGGAACGGATGTTTTAGATCAAAGAGAAGATGTTGTTTTATATTTTCTTTGATTATGATTGCAGCCCCTGCGTGAGACGTACCATCAGGATGATTAGAGGAGTAGACATTGTATCTGTTGATTTTGATCACTCTTTCATAAGTTAAATGCGTCTCCGAAACTAATAGGATGTCAATTCTATTGTGATTAAGAAATAATTCGACTTCTTCTTTATTAGGAGCTATGCCATTTATGTTCCATGCTACGATTCGTAGGAATTTCATTTTTGCTGCTGGGCTATGAGTGTCGTTAGCAATCCCACAAGGGTGCCTATTTGCTGTATGAGTATATCAATCTTCTCAGATTGTTTTATTATAATTTATTCGAGCAAATTTGTTGGCTGAGGCTGTGTATCCTCTGTTTTTCTATCCCTACCCCTAGTTACACTGGAGTATGTCGTAATATTAGGAGGTGTCATTTGGTGGTGTATATCATCCAATTTGATGTTGTTTTGTGGATCGAGTGGAGGGTACTCTTGATTGTGTGGTTGAAGAGGTTTTTTGTGGAAGTTTCTTAAGGCTGGCTTAGTTTTGTAGTTTATCATTTGGGTCATTTTTCGTGTTCTGATCTCTTGGTATATCTGACAACCTTTGTAATTGGCTGGGTGGTCCCCAAAGCACAGTGTATAGGTAGCTGGTGTATTCCTGTCCTTTTTAGGACAATCTGCATTTTTGTGTCCTTCTGCACATTTTACACACCATATTGTTGGCACCTGGCGCACTGAGGTAGGGTCCTCTATCTTAACTCTTGTGTGATAAATGAATTCAATGTTTTTTATCTCAGGATTGTTTGGACTTGGTTCCACATTAACAAAGAACATATTTAATAGCTTTTTGTTTTTTTTCGATATTGCACATATGACTTCTCCTCTAACCAAATTCCCAGTTTTTTAAGAGCTTCTATAATTGCTGCTTTTGGAGTTGTGTGGTGCAATTTTTTTACAACTATTCTGTAGCATTTCTTATCCTTCTGTGTAAATGTATAACCAATAAGACCATTTTTTCGTATATGATCTATCAAATCCTTATAGATCTCAGTTGATTGTGATACAAATGTCAGTTGATCTCTATTGATAATCTTATAAGAGTAGGTACCACTTGGCACAGCCATACTTAGCAACTCAGTTAGCTTTGATAGGTCTTCTATACCAAAGAGAACAATTGGGGGTGGTTTGTGTACCTTCATTTTTGGGCTGCTATATTTTGTTGGGTTTTCGGTGGGATCCTCTGTAAGGTCTATTGAAAGCCCACTGAATATATTTGATGAGGTAGTTTCTACTGGTGAAGCACTAATGTGCTTTTTAGTGTTTGGTGGACTATTTTTTGGGTCTTTTTCTTTTAGGATTTCGTTGGCTTGGTACTCTTTGCCATGAAGGATGGTCTCTGATTTCTTTTTCAGTATATTTTATTTCCTGATCTATGCGCTTCTGCATGTCGTGGGATGAACTTTCCGTATTGATGTTGGTCACAGAGCTCAGTGACGCACTTCTAGGTCTGGTGATAAACAGACCAGGATGGAAGGCTTGCTGGATAAGCCCCTTGTTGCTTTCATTTAGACCAGTAGTATTCACTGATGACGGGGCCTGGGTACGCATCCCCCTACAGTCTGCATCCACTATAGAGAGCGAAATTTTGCCCCCCCCCCCAGATTCGAAGGGGCTGCCCGAGTTGAACTCGGAGAGGGATTCTCCGGTGATACCGGTACCCTCCTGGGGTAATTTCGTTTTGAGTCCCGCTTCCATAGTTAATTAATTTGGCATTGTCTCAATACTCTGTAGCCACTCTTTTTGAGGGTATTAATCCTCAAGGTTTGTGGTGATCTAAGGAGTGGTTATACCGCCACTGACTCGGTCGCCATTGCCTCGTTCGTTATCTAGCAGGGAGCACCGCGGGGTGGTGAAGCCACGCCACCTTCTATTGACGCATGCAGGTGAGGTTGACAGTAGGGCCGGATAAGATGTTAGATCCATTCTCCCCTTCCCCTTACTTCCCTATTCGATACTTACTAATTAATAAATGCCTAAACTGTTGCTTTACGGAGCTGTTTTATTTATTAAAATAAATGTTTGGAAGGAATTTATGTCTGGGTAAGCATGAAGCTCGTGAGAATTGTGGCATAAAAGACTATGTGCGTGCGGTCGTTGATAGCTTGGGTGTAACCTCTGCTAGTTTAATAATTTCCATTGAATATTATAATAGAACACTATGTTATCCTATCTTTAGCTGTGTGATTTACATTCGCTTTGCTTTAGTTGTTACAGAATCTGACCATAGCCAATTTAGATGTGACAAATGTTTCAAAATGTTGAAGTTCAAAGAGGTGTTAGCAAGGCATCAAAAGCAAGTACACGCAACAGATTGGCTCAAATGTGGGGTATGCAACAAGGAATTCAAGGGCCAAATGTATTTAACGAAGCACATGATCAACACTCACAGTGGCCAAAGGTACGAGTGTGACGTCTGTAAGAAAATATGCATGTCAAAGCGAGTGCTGCAGAGGCACATTATTAGGCATCACATTGGTAGCCTCAAAGGTGTGTATGGCTGATCACTAATGTTATACTTCTCAAATATTCTTTTCACTTCATTACAAAGAGCTTAGTTTTGATATTATACTATACGTGATTTTGTACTGTTACATGATTCCGTTTAATACAAGTTAACTAGGTGAAGAAAAATAGAATGCCACTCAAGGGACTGTTAACAATTTTTTTTAAGAAATCTTAACAATAGGTACAAAATTATGATTTTTTTATTTGCTCTTTTTTTTATTAAAAACTGCAAATTTAATAGGATACATCTATGTTCGTAAAAATAATAATGCTTTTATTAGAAATAATAATGTTTTTATTGATTTTTTTAGTTTAAGTGAACTGGTCTTTTTTAACTTTCCAATGAAATTGTTTCGGCTAATTTAGATCAATGATTTTAAGCATCAACGTTAATAATGTCTTACTGTACACAGTACGACATGAAGCACTGAAAGTTTCTAGAATAGTAATAATGGAACCAACTAATCAGTTTGTAATTTATTTATTGTTTTTCAAAATAGTCTCCTTGGTATTCTGAACATTGTTTCATTCGATGGAACCACTGGCGGAAGCAGTCGTGCTACTCTTCCTCAGATGTTTCTTCCATGGCCTTTTCTAAGGCAGCCATTGTCCCTTAGGCGTGCAGGAATCTGTTCCCCGCTGTTTATTTCTTATTCTTGGGAATAAGGAGAAACCGCATGGTGTAAGTTTGGAGCTGTATGTTGAATGACCCAGAATTTCTGTGTCTGAAGTAAGCAAATATTTTTTCATCTTAGGCATTCTCATTATGAAGGAGGATTCTATTGTGAGGGACTTGCTCTTGAACTTTTTACACAACAATAGGCAAACAACTGCTGGTATACCGATCTGCGGTAGCTGTTCTTTTATATACATGAATAATAATTGTATAATAAAATCTGTCTGAAAAATTTGTCTGAAAAAATGAGGCGACTATTAAATATATTTGGCGTTCATTTTGTAGAAATTCATTATTCACAATTACATGAAACTACGTGATGTAGTATTATTTCTACTTTCTTTCATTTCTTTAACCACAACCTAGGTTTCGTTGTATTACAACATCTTCAGGTGGGATATTGGCAAAGATTAACTCTTAGGAACAACCAACAGTATTTATATGTTACAAACACAATAGCGGAAGCATGCTTTGTGCGGATTTTTCATTGTTTGTGTTAGTAAGTTTATTGCAGGGGCGCAGAATAGGTTTTATTATATTACCGAGACTTATACAATATACCAGTATTTTAGTGAGGGTAATAAATTCAATTGTTGTTATTATGTGAGGTTATACAATGCAAACTTTACGGTGTATGTAATAAAATTAAATGGAAGTTATTATCAGTAATATATTTATATAAAAGCAAGGGTATTTGAAAGTAAAGACAAGGTAATACACTAATTCTACATATCTCCGGTTTTGTGTATTCATATATTTATTTATGTCTTTTAATTTTTTTTTGTTTTTATTGTATATACTTATATTTATATGTGTATTAGTGCTGAAACAATTTTCAGGGTACTGTAGTATCAATGTTGTATATTTATATTATATCTGGAAGATATTAAGAATGGGTGATGATATTATATTTAGTTGTTCATTTAATATATTGACCTTGATATCTTTTTTATGTCTGTTTATTTCTAATGTTTCTAGGATATTAAGCTTTTATTACTTTTTGTATTTATTTGTAATATGTAGGGTGAATTATCAGTATGGGGGTGATGGTTATTTTCAATGAGATGTTTAGCAAAGTGAGATGTGTCTGGTTTATTATTTCGCCAGCTGGCAATGTGTTCTTTATATCTTGTATTAAAATTTCTTCCTGTTTGACCTATGTATACACTATTACAATCGTTACATTTAAGTTTATAGATACCACTCTTTTTATGTTTATCTATTCTTTCTTTATTATTAATAAGGGTTTTACCCAAGTTATTTAAGGTACTATACGTACATGTTATATTATTTATATTTTTATTATTAGTTAAGAGTTTTCCTAATTTGAGTGATACATTACCTATGTATGGTATAGATTTATAGTAAATATTATTATTATTTGGTACGACCGGGTATATTTCTTGTATTAGTATTTTTCTTAATTTATTATGGTACAGTTTTGTGACAATTGATGGATCATAATTATTATTTGTTGCGATTTGTTTTATAGTTATTATTTCTTTACTTGGATTAGGTTTTTCTAGAGGGATGGTTAAAGCTCTGTGAATCATGGAATGGAAGGCTGCTAACTTATGGGACCAAGGGTGTTGAGATTGACCATTAATTATGGAGTCTGTAAATGTGTCTTTTCTAAATATACTAAATTTATGTTTATTATTTTTGCGTTCTATTGTTATATCTAAAAAATTAAGTTTATTATCGGACTCTACTTCTAAAGTGAATTTGATATTATTGTGTAGGGAGTTAGTTTAGAGTTTAGTTAATAAAAGTTAACAAACTGGTCTTACCTTCGCTGTGTACCTTTCCAGCAGATAAGGATGTCGTCAACGTATCTATAATAGTATAATATATTGGTTACTAATTTACTGTTTAAGAGACTGGTTTCTAGATGGTTCATAAATAGCTCGGCTAAAAGGGGACTGAGGGGGGAGCCCATTGCAAGGCCATTAACTTGTTGAAAAAAATGTTTATCGAATGGGAAATAATTTTGGTCTGTGCAAAGTTTAAAGAGGTCTCTAATTTCCGATGCTTCAATGGGATTTAACTTTTTCTTTTCTAGGATATCTGAAATGATATTTAGGCAATCTTTTGGTGGTATATTAGAAAATAAGTTTACTACTTTGTGATTTCACAATACCAATCAAAGCAATGGTATTTTTGAGCTCAAACCAAATTTTGAGGGTATCTGCTTAGCATAAAAATTCATGACATGAAAATTTTCATGCATAATTTTCTGTACATGACACATGCCATTGCCTAAACTGGTCTCTTGTAGGTTTTTACTGTGAAGCATTGATGTTGTCTTCAGTCGTGGCTGTTGAGGGATTGGTGTTAACACGATTGGACTGATTAAACCAGCTATGTACCTGCTGTACAATAATTTGAACAAATATTTTCTCAAAGTAAATTCATTCATAATGGAATATTCATAATTTTCAAATTGAATGCTCAATGGATGTGCAACGTACATTTACATTTTTTCATCTTAACTTCCTAAGACGGACCACGTTATTTTCATTTTACGTTATGTAACCTTTGATTATGCTGCATTTGGTTTTCAGTTTTATACGCATTGGGTTTATCCTTATTATAGTAAATTGTAATACAATATACTTGTTAAACCTTTCATACAGTTTTGCTTTTCATAATTTTTTTGAAGATGTAGAACCATGAAAATTGTGGGCACGGAAAAGTTAACAAAACTTACAAAGAGGTTTTTGGTGGCAAGCTATCTGATGTTGGACTGGTAATTGATTTGAAAACTACTATTGTTTTGAGTTGCTTGCATTGAAAAGAAATTTTTACACAGGTACTATCTTCAAAAAGAGAATTTGAAAGTGCTCACCTGAATACAGTTGCACGGTTGGCAGTGACAGTTGAGTACAGAATGCAAATCTTTACATACTCTGTCAGGTTCTACTTCACGAAACTGTATATTTTACAAAGTGTGATACTCCAAAGAAATACAAGATATGTACACAAATGATTTATGTAAACAGCCTCATATCATTAGTTTTTTAAATATTTTGCTACATATTAAATGAGATCCCATTCCAAAGCTTCTACATCTGAAATTTTATGGACTCAGTATATCAGGGATGGCGAGGGGTGGGGGTTGCTTACTCATATAGTCACTAATGGGCGATTCATTTATGAGTGTACTTAATAAGTTTCAGCTTATATGTGTCCTTAACCTCTAAGTTATCATTTAGCAATCAACTCATTCTGGATAGGATTGATCTTTGAACTGTCAACAAGTCCCTGATAAGGCAAGGAAAAGTGCCACAAGTCACATTGGATGAAATGTAATCTGTTTGGGGCTCTTGTCCTAGTAAAACAATGATTGGCATAATCTCTTCAAATAAGTTAGAAACTCGATCAAAGATCACCCTTGCCCAGGACGTCCGATCAAGGCCACCTTCTCGAATATTGTTAGAAAGTTGAAAAATCTGTATTGGAAGATGCCCAATTAAAGAAGAAGCAGTTGGGAGAAATGGTTGCAGTATCTTCTACAACCATTTTGTATTCTTCATTACCATCTTGGCATGTCAATCATCAATGCAAGGTGGGTACCAAGAATGCTTGTGCCGCCACAAACTCGACAGTATATCGAGTGTTCATGTAACTCTTTGGATCTCTGTAGAGAGGCTAAGGATGAAATTTTAAGCCGAATTCATGCAGTGGCATAATCCGTTCTTGTTGGGAGTATTAGTCCACACTCGGTCATTCAATGATGGTTTAAATTTTGCTTGTTTGTGTTTAAGTCTACCCTTGAGCATATATGGTAAGTCGAAATATTTTTGTCGGAATAGAATATCCGAGTATTATGATGCTTTTACACATTTTTCGCCATTTAAGTGTATGAAAGTAGCATATTCTATTTCTGTTTAATTTTTTTTTCTAGGAAAAAGTTGAAATTGACATATGAAACTGATACGAACATCATGAGTGATAGACCACACAATTCTGATACGGAACAATCTCACTATTAGAAGAAGTCCCAAGGGCATTCATAGATTGTAGAAAGATAAGAAAACTCAGTTATAATTTCGTGCTTTGAGAATCACTTTACAGTCAGAAAACTATTAATAATACCATCAGACATTTATCATCAGGACAACAACAATTTACATAAGAAGGTGAATTGGAAATGTGGCAATTATTTTTGATCTGAGATACATTTAAACAAAATATTCCTGCTCTAGGGATGCTACTTGATTGAAATGTTTGTGATTACTAATTTACAAGACCTTTTGCAAAACTATGGCATTGCAATGTTCGGACTTATCCTGTCAAGTAAATGTTTTTGCTTCCTCCTAACAATGATAATCTCGTATATACAAACATACGAGAAAAATGGAAAAAAATTATAAGTTAGTTGCATGTCTTTTTGTAATTGTAATAAATATTATTTGCTTTCGTAATATGTGACAATTGTCAAGATGTTGGATGCATCTCAAGGCCAATATAATTTCCGCAAGTATATTCGATGTAAACTAGCTAAATATGGTTTAAAAATGTACTCTAAAGAAGAATAAAAGAGAATTGTCTCCGATAGCAAAAGAAGTAAAGCAGAGAGCAACTGAATAGAGTCTTTTCTACTTACCGGAGGAACACCACAATAGTTAAATCCAAGTCAAAGGTGAGGAAATATGATCTGTTATTGTAAATTATATACGATAATAATGATGAATTAAATGAAGAAAGCCAATACTAAAACCAATAATAAAACAATAGAAGAAAGCCAATAATAAATAAAACCTCAAATAGCCAAATTTTATAATGTAATGAAGTATGAAGTCGATACTGTAGATAAAATGAAGTGTATATATAATGTAGCAAGGATCACAAGACGATGGAGTCTGGTATTTTTTTTATTCTGAACATTTCAAGCATAAATCCTTTCCCCAACACCTGTTGGGAGTGATTTCTTCAAATGGTTTGCACAATATTTATCAAATGATTATCTTCATTCTAAATTTCTTCAGCAAAACTTACCAACAATGACAAGTCTTATAATGAAGAAAATCAACTGACTCGAAGATGTAATGGATATATATATATATCCATTACATCTTCGAGTCATAATAGATGTAAAAGTATATAATAGATGTAAAAGTATATAATAGATGTAAAACCTGGTACCGTTGCAGCCATATTGAAAGCAAACAGTTTATTTGCATGGAACATATTGCATGTTTTTATTGTTTAAATTCCATCCAAAATAAAAATCGAAATAAAATGGTGTGAAATGGAAAGTGCAATGTATTTAACCAAAAATTATTAAATACAATTTGTCTTATTTAAAAATGTATCATTTTCAAAAGGAATAAGTTCTTAAGGAAGATATATTTGATACTTACTAATTAATAAATGCCTAAACTTTTTACATTACACAGCTGTTTTATTTATTAAAATAAGTATTTGTAAGGAATTTATGTCCGGGTAAGTATGAAACCCGTGAGACTTGTGGAATAAAAGACTGCGTGAGTGTGGTTGTGTGGTATTTTGAGTACAACCTCTGCTAGTTTAATAATTTCCAACGAATATTATAATAAAACACTATGTTATACTATCTATAGCTGTTTGATTTACATTCACTTTGCTTTAGTTGTTACAGAATCTGACCACAGCCAATTTAGATGTGACAAATGTTTCAAAATGTTGAAATCCAAAGAGGTGTTAGCAAGGCATCAAAAGCAAATACACGCTACAGATTGGCTCAAATGTGGGGTATGCGACAAGGAATTCAAGGGCCAAATGTATTTAACGAAGCACATGATCAATACTCACAGTGGCCAAAGATACGAGTGTGACGTCTGTAAGAAAATATACAAATCAAAGCGAGTGCTGCAGAGGCACATTATTAGGAATCACCTTGGTAGTCTCAAAGGTGGGTATGGCTGATCACTAATGTTATACTTCTCAAGTATTCTTTACAATTCTTTACAAAGAGCTTAGTTTTCATATTATGCTATACTTGATTTTGGATTGTTACATGATTCCGTTTAATACAAGTTAACTAGGTGAACAAAAATAAAACGCCACTCAAGGGACTGTGAACAATTCTTTTTAAGAAATCTTATCAATAGGTCTAAAATTATGATTTGTTTATTTGCTCTTTTTTATCAAAAACTGCAATTTTAATAGAATATATCTATGTTCGTGAAAATAATAATGCTTTTATTGATTTTTTTAGTTTAAGTGAACTGTTCTTTTTTAACTTTCCAATGAAATTGTTTCGGCTAATTTACATCAATGATTTTAAGATATTGACAACTACGGAAACTTATTTCCTGTTTGTCCCGATCCACACTTCTCTTCTTATTTAATTAATCGATATATATTGAATTGTCAGTAGTGTTACGTGCACTATTTTCATTTTAAAATTATAATTTTGTTGATTTCATTATATAATAAATTTTTGTATTGCTAATTTTTTAATATTGGCATACATGTTTTACAATCGAACCCATTTATGTTATTTTCATTTCATAGGATTTCCTCAACAATGAATAGACGGCACGAAACGATGTTTTACTGTACAACAAATAGTAATACCTTGTTTAATAGTACTAATAGTAAGTGTATTATACTATGGATGACCTTCTAAAAGAATTGGAAGCACTGAAAGTTTCTAGAATAGTACTAATGGAACCATATGATCACTGGTCCACCATAATACCTGTCTTACTCTTTTGGATCTGTCAATTTTTGTAGTTAATTCATTCCTGAGGGGGAATGCAAAGAAGATTTATTTCATAGTTGCTGATTAAGAAAGGCATAAACTTTTTACATTACACAGCTGTTTTATTTATTAAAATAAATGTTTGGAATGAATTTATATTCGGGTAAGTATGAAGATCGTGAGAATTGTGGAATAAAAGACTGCATATGTGTGGTTGTGTGAAATTATGAGTGCGACAGGATATATCAGTGCAAACAAAAAAAAAAACAAATTTGATAGGATATATCAGTGTTCGAAATAATAATGACTATATTGATTTTTTTCAGTTTTGTTGATCTATTGTTTTTCGAATTTTCCAATAAAATTATTTCGGCTAATTGCATCAACAATTTTTAAAAATATGGACAACTCCAGAAACTTATTTCGTGCTTATCCCGCTCCACCGTTGACCTGGTTTTCTGAATAAACAATATGTAATTTTAAATTATGCTACGTACATTATTTTAATTTTAAATTTAAAGTTATAATTTTGTTATATATTAAGTTCCTATATACTATTTTGCTAATTTTTTAATATTGGTAAACATGTTTTACAATTGATCGCGCTTATTACTTTCATTTCATATGATTTTCTCAACAATGCATAGACAGCATGTTACTTTCATTTCATATGATTTCCTCAACAATGAATAGACGGGCATGAAACGATGTTTTACTATAAAACAAACAGTAATACCCTGTTTAATAGTACTAATAGTAAGTCTATTATACTATTGACGAACTTCTAAAAGAATTATACTGTTGTACTGTGTAACAGCATTAATAATGTCTTACTGTACGCAGTACAACACGGAGCATGGAAAATTTCTAGAATACTAATAATAGAACCAACTAATCAGTTTGTAATTTATTTATTGTTTTTCAAAATAGTCTCCGTGGTATTCTGAACATTGTTTCATTCGATGGAATCACTGACAGAAGCAGTCATCCTACTATTCCTCGGATGTTTCTTTCGTGGCCTTTTCTAAGGCAGCCATTGTTTCTTATGCATGCAAGAATCTATTCCCCTCAGTTTATTTCTTATTCTTGGGAATAAAGAGAAACCGCATTGTATGAGTTTGGAGCTGTATGTTGAATGACCCTGAATTTCTTAGTCTGAAGTAAGCAAATATTTTTTTGTCTCAAGCATTCTCCTTATGAAGGAGGATTCTAATGCGAGGGAGTTACTCTTGAACTTTTTACACAACAATGTGCAAACAACTGCTGGTATTCCGATCTGCGGTAGCTGTTCTTTTATGTACACTAATAATAGTTGTATAATAGCCTGTCTGCAAAACGAGGCAACCATCTTTTTTACAGCACTATGTCTTTTCTTCACCTCTGTAGATGACTTTTCAGAAGGAAAAGCCCAACGCACAGACTAACTCTTACCTTCGGGTTCGTATAATTTTCTCTCATGGCAATGTCGAATATAACATTTGAGTGACCTCTGTCGACTTTGTGATTTTATGGTACCAATCAAAGTAAAGGTGATTTCGACCATATTTTGGGGGTATGTACTTAGCACAAAGTTTCCGGATGTTAAAATTTTCATGCATAATTTTCTGTACATCATACATGCCAATGCCTAAGCTTGTCTCTTGTTGGTCTTTACAATGGGCTGTGAAGCATTGATGTTATCTTTTGATCGTGGCTGTTGAGGGACATCTGAGATTGGTATCCCCACGATTGGATTGATTAAGCCAGCTGTACACAGCACAATAAATCATTGAATGGATATTTTGTCAAAGTAAATTCATCCTTAACGTAATATGCATAATTTTCAAATTGCCATCAATTTGCAAAAAAACAAATGATTAATTACCTCAAGCGAGGTACTGCAATGGATTACAGGATTTCGTGAAATTTGAATTAACATTTTTATTACAATTTTGCAAACGACTGTTTCTAAGAACTTTCAATGCCAGCCTTGTATGCATATTGTATACAACAGTATTGATAATTTCTTTGAATATATGCCTTTATATCTTTGAAATGTCCGTCAATAAATAATAATCCGTCCGTCAATAATAAAGTAATGCTCAATGGATGCGCTACATATATTTACATTTTTTGATCTTAACTTCCTAAGACGGACCATGTAAATTTACATTTTACGTTACGTAAACTTTGAATATGTTGCCTTCGGTTTTCAGTTCTATATGCATTGGGTTTAACCTTATTATAGTAAATTGTAATATTATATACTTGATAAACCTTTAAAAATAGTTTTGCTTTTCATAATTTTTCTGAAGGATCACAACCATGAAAATTGTGGTCACAAAAAAGTTAACAAAATATCTAAAGAAGTTTTAAAGAAGCTATCTGACGTAGGAAGTCAAAACAATAGTACTTTTCTAATCTATTACTAGATTAGAAAAGTACTATTGTTTTGAGTTTATTGCATTAAAAATAAATTTTTACTGAGGTTACTATCTTCAAAATGAGAATTTGAAAGTGGTCACGTGAATACATTTATAGTTATAATATGTACTCTGTTGGGTTCTACTTCACAAAGCTGTACGTTTTACAGCTTTGTGAAGTAGAATCATTTTATGTGAACAGCACCTAACAATATTTTTTATGTGATCAACTGGGTATATGCAATGGGTTTCTTGCCTCTAGTTCAATCTGTTTCAGTCAATCACAATATAAGGAATCTAAGAGACAACATATTAACAATTTTGAAGCAGTTGAACAAAAAATAACTAAATGGCAAAGAAATAAAATTTACTGTAAATAACCATTGACAAAAGAACCCATTTATAAATTATGTAAGGAAATAAGTTTTAAAAAAGATTTATTTGATACTTACTAATTAATAAACGCCTAAACTGTTTACTTTACACAGCTGTATTTATTAAAATAAATGTTTGGAAGGAATTTATGTCCTGGTAAGTATGAAGCTCGTGAGAATGGTGGCATAAAAGACTGCGTGCGTGCGGTCGTCTGATATCTTGGGTGTAACCTCTGCTAGTTTAATAATTTCCAGTGAATATTATAATAGAACACTATGTTATCCTATCTTTAGCTGTGTGATTTACATTCGCTTTGCTTTAGTTGTTACAGAATCTGACCATAGCCAATTTAGATGTGACAAATGTTTCAAAATGTTGAAGTCCAAAGAGGTGTTAGCAAGGCATCAAAAGCAAGTACACGCAACAGATTGGCTCAAATGTGGGATATGCTACAAGGAATTCAAGGGCCAAACGTATTTAACGAAGCACATGATCAACACTCACAGTGGCCAAAGATACGAGCGTGACGTCTGTAAGAAAATATACAAATCAAAGCGAGTGCTGCAGAGGCACATTATTAGGAATCACCTTGGTAGTCTCAAAGGTGGGTATGGCTGATCACTAATGTTATACTTCTCAAGTATTCTTTACAATTCTTTACAAAGAGCTTAGTTTTCATATTATGCTATACTTGATTTTGTACTGTTACATGATTCCGTTTAATACAAGTTAACTAGGTGAACAAAAATAAAACGCCACTCAAGGGACTGTGAACAATTCTTTTTAAGAAATCTTATTAATGGGTTCAAAATTATGATTTGTTTATTTGCTCTTTTTTATCAAAAACTGCAATTTTAATAGGATACATCTATGTTCGTAAAAATAAAAATGTTTTAATAGTAATTTTTTATTGATTTTTTTAATGTAAGTGAACTGTTCTTTTTTTTAATTTTCCAATGAAATAGTTTCGGCTAATTTACATCAATGATTTTAAGATATTGACAACTACGGAAACTTATTTCCTGTTTCTCCCGATCCACACTTCTCTTCTTATTTAATTAATCTATATATATTGAATTTTCAGTAGTGTTACGTACACTATTTTAATTTTTAAATTATAATTTTGTTTATTTTATTATATAATAAATTTTTGTATTGCTAATTTTTTAATATTGGCATACATGTTTTACAATCGAACCTATTTATGTTATTTTCATTTCATATGATTTCCTCAACAATGAATAGACGGCACGAAACGGTGTTTTACTGTACAACAAATAGTAATACCTTGTTTAATAGTACTAATAGTAAGTGTTTTATACTATTGATGACCTTCTAAAAGAATTGGAAGCACTGAAAGTTTCTAGAATAGTAATAATGGAACCATATAATCACTGGTCCACCATAATACCTGTCTTACTCTTTAGGATCTGTCAATTTTTATAGTTAATTCATTCCTGAGGGGGAATGCAAAGAAGATTTATTTCATAGTTGCTGATTAAGAAAGGCATAAACTTTTTACATTACACAGCTGTTTTATTTATTAAAATAAATGTTTGGAATGAATTTATATTCGGGTAAGTATGAAGATCGTGAGAATTGTGGAATAAAAGACTGCATATGTGTGGTCGTGTGAAATTTTGAGTGCGACCTGTGCTGGTTTAATAATTTTAAGCGCATATTATAATAGAACACTATGTTATGCTGTCTACAGCCATCTGATTCATATTCGTTTTGCTTTAGTTATTTCAAAACCTGACCATAGCCAATTTAGATGTGACAAATGTTTCAAAATATTGAAGTCCAAAGTTGTGTTAAAGATGCATCAAAAGGTAGTACATGCAACGGATTGGCTCAAATGTGGGGTGTGCAACAAGGAATTTAAGGGACAAATCTATTTAAAAAAGCATATCCGTGATTATCACAGTGGTCAAAAGTACGAGTGTGATGTCTGTCAGAAAATGTGCAAAACAAAGCGAATGCTGCGTGAGCACGTTTTTAGGCATCAATAGTCTTGGAGGTGAGTACGGTTGATCACTGATGTTATACTTCTCAAGTATTCTTTACAATTCTTTCAAAATAGCTTAGTTTCCATTTGATACTATATACAATTTTGTACTGTTTTACATGATTCCATTTAATATGATTTAGTACACTATTGTTTACTGCCCTAACCTAACCTAACCTAAATAAAAAGCTCCTCAAGAGACTAGAGGTTCAAAATTGAAATTTCGTTTTTGCTGATTTTGTTTCATAATAATGATTATATTGATTTTTTTCAGTTTAGTTGATCTATTGTTTTTCCAACTTTCCAATAAAACTATTTCGGCTAATTGCATCAACAATTTTAAAAAATATGGACAATTCCCGAAATTTATTTCGTGCTTATCCCGCTCCACCTACCTCCCGCTCACTTGACCTGGTTTTTTGAATAAACAATATGTAATTTTCAATTATGCTACGTACATTATTTTAATTTTAAATTTAAAATTATAATTTTGTTATATATTTAGTTTCTATATACTATTTTGCTAATTTTTTAATATTGGTAAACATGTTTTACAATTGATCGCGCTTATATGTTACTTTCATTTCATATGATTTTCTCAACAATGTATACACAGCATGAAACGGTAATTTACTGTAAACAAACAGTAATACCCTCTTTAATATAACAAATAGTAAGTCTTTTATACTATTGACTAACTTCTAAAAGAATTATACTGTTGTACTGTGTAACAGCATTAATAATGTCATACTATACGATAGTACGACATGAAGCACTGAAAGTTTCTAGAATAGTAATAATGGAACCAACTAATCAGTTTGTAATTTATTTATTGTTTTTCAAAATAATCTCGGTGATATTCTATACATTGTTTCACTGGAAGAAGCACTCTTGCTACTCTTCCTCGGACGTCTCTTCCAAGGTATATGGCTGCCATTTCGAAGGGAATCTATTCCCCGCAGTTTACTTTTTTATTCTTGGAAATAAAGGGAAACCACATGGTGTGAGTTTGAAGCTGTATGGTGAATGGCCTATAATATTTGTGTTTGAAGTGGACAAATATTTCTCGGTATAAGATGTTGTCACTATAAAGGTGAATTCTATCACAGTGGAGTTGTTTTGGAAGTTTTTTCGCAACAATAGGCACATAATATCCTGTCTAATATAATAATAGTTACATAATACCCTGTCCGTCGGAACAATGAAGTGATCATCTTTTTCCCACCACTATATCCTTTCTTCATCTTTGTAGATAACTTTCAGAAGGAAAAACCCAACACGCAGACTGCTTGGGTTTTTCCATAAGTGATTGGTTTTGGGTTCATATAAACAGTCAGTCATGATAATATCGAATAAAGCATTTGAGTGGCCTTTGTAAAATTTGTGATTTCATAATACCAATCAAAGCAATGGTGTTTTTGAGCTTCGACCAAATTTTTGGATATCCATTTAGCACAAAGTTTCCGGAAAGTAACATTTTCAAATTCTTGGGAATATTAGTCCACATTCAATGGCGATTTAAATTTTACTTGCTCGCACGTGAGCATATATGGTAAGTCTCTTACACGTGAGCATATATGGTAAGTCAAAATATTTCTGTCGGAAAAAAACATTCGAGTACTATGATGCTATTTATACATTTTTGACCATTTAGATGTATTAAAGCAGCATATTCTATTTCTGTTTTACTTTTATTTTTTTCCAGGAAAAGTTGGAATTTATATGTGGAATAAATGCAAGTAAAGACACTGACTGATATCAAGAATGATCACATGAGTCCACAAAATTTTTGACCTGAGATACATTTAACTAAAACATAACCGCTCTCGAAATTCAATTGAAATAGACCTGATTGACATGTTTGTTTTTACTAATTTACAAGAGCTTTTGCAAAATTATGACATTGCAACGTCGATCTTATACTGTCAAGTAAATGTTTTCGCTTTTACCTAGCAACGATAAGGGTTGATAATACAAACATATGATGAGAATGGGAAAAAAAATAAGTTAGTCACAGTGGATTTTTGGTCGATGCATTCAATAATAATTGTAATAAATGTTATTTGCACTCTAAATATGTGACAATTGTCAAGATGTTGAATGCATTTCAAGCGCTATGTAGTTTCCTCAAATATACAATCCTCAATATAACAATGACAAAGTTTGATAATGAAGATAGTCAAGTAGCTCGTGGAAGATATGATGGAAAGGAACATCAACCTACCAGGTATTGTTGCACTAACATCAAAGTAAAAATGTATTTGCGTGGAACATTTCGTTTTTATTGTCAAGAGTGTTTGTCCAAAATGGTTATCGGATTACAATTGTTTGAAATGGAAAGGACTGTCATTCCAGTGTAATTAACTAAAATTTTTTAAATACAATTTGTCTTTCCTAAAAATTTATCTTTGTCGAAAAGAATAAGTTCCTTATGGAGATTTATTTGAACCTTGTTGATTAATAAAACTTCTTCTTCTTCTTAGTTACTTACTACAACCTATTACAGGTCAAGGTTGTCTCAACAAGCTTTTTCCAGCGGATCGGGTCAACGGCCTGCCAGCGTTGAATTTCTAAAAGTTTAAAATCAGTCTCAACACAATCGATCAATCTTTTGCGAGGATTTCCTCTTTTTCTGGTGCCCTCCACATTGGCAAAGGTCACTTTCTTGACCGGGTTGTTGTCTTCAAATCTAAAAATGTGATAAATAAATACATAAACGTATATTACACAGCTGTTTTCTTTATTGAAATAAATATTTGGAAATTCATGTTCGGTTAAATGAAGCTTATGAGAATTGCGGAGCAAGATCTGTGTGCATACAATCTTGTAATTTTCTGGATGCAAACTTTGCCGGGTCAAACATTTTAAGAGAATGTTATAATAGAACACTCTGCTAGACTACTTATAGATATGTGATTCATATCTGCTTTGCTTTATTTATTACAGAACCTGGCTATAACCAATTTAGAAGTGACAAGTGTTTCAAAGATATTAAAGTCCAAAGAACTGTTGTTGCAGCATTACAAGCAAGTACTCAAGACGAATTGGCTCAAATGTGGGGCGTGCAATGAGGAATTCGAGAGTTTAGTCTATTTAACGAAGCACGTCTGCGACAATCTCAGTGGCCAAGGATACAAGTGTGGCGTCTGTAAGAAAATGTTGAAATCAAAGCAATTACTGCAGGAGCACATTTTGAGGCATTAAATTGACATTCTCGGAGGTGGGTATGGCTGATTTATAATTTTTGTACACCTTTTTTAATTTTTCAATTTTAGTATAAATATTTTACAATCAAACCCCTTTATATTTGTTAATTTCACATTATTGTCTCGGCAACGTATTAACCGCATTAAACAAAGTTTTACTATGTACAAATAGTAATACCCTCTTTAACATTACTAACAGGACTTTAATGCCGATGACGAGCGTCTGGAAGAAAAATACTTTTGTAATATGTACTAATAATATCTTACTGTATAACAGTACAACAGGGAACACTGAAAGCGTTTTGAATGTTAATAATGGACCAGCTAATAAGTTAGTAATTTAATTATTGTTTTTCAAAATAGTCTCCGTGGTATTCTGTACATTGTTTCATTCAATGGAACCAGTGGAAGAAACATTTGCCCCTTTCTTCCTCGGATGTCTCTTCTGTGACCTTTACGAAGGCAGCCATTGCTCCTTCACCATCCGGGAATCTATTCCCCGCAGTTTATTTTTAATTCTTGAAAATAAGGAAAATATGCATGATGCGAGTCCGGAGCTGTGTGGCGAATGATTTTTGCAACCCCACCATGATTTTGACCCAAAATTTTTGCAACCAAGATAAATAAATATTTGTTCTATGAGGTATTGTCATTATGAAGGGAGATTCTATTGTGAAGTACTTGCTCCCGAACTTGTACTAAAACAATAGGCTATTTGACTTGTTTTTTTAAACTGTTCTGCTTTGATTTATAAGTACACTACATTTATATTTCCGGGGTATATATTTTTCATACAAATGTTTTAAAGTTTAACTTTCAAACTCACTCTAAAAACTCAATTTATGTAATAGCGGCTAGTGTGCCGTCGTACACGTGTAAACATAAACAGTCCTGCCCACTGAAGGATATTTATTTCCATATTAAAATGGAGTATATATAGTGTGTAGTGACACAATGTACAAATACACTGCTTGCTGACCACTGTATGTAATTCTTTCACAGCTTCCTTTACATTAGCAAGGCAATTGGACACGTAGAAGTTTTTGTAATATTAGTTCATTGAAAATTCACTTGTATGCATGCATATGTGGGTACATACGTGTATGTGCTTTTATCAGTACCATTAAGGTAAACTTTTAGTAAATAAATTGCAGTCACAAACTGTAAATACGAAATACAAAAGCAGTATCTGGAGAATACGGTGGGCGGGGTATGACATTTCATCATTTCCAAGTATATCTTAACTGTTTACGCAGCATGCGATTGAGTGTTGTCATGCTGTATAATCACTTTATCGTGTCTGTCATCATATTGCGGCTGTTCGTCTTTCAATGCTCTGGTCAAATATATCAAGAGCATTTGATACCGATTATGTGTGATTATTTCAGTCTGTTTTAACAGTTCATAATACATTATTCCGTGCTGGTCCCACTAAATACAGAGGAGCCGTGAATATTCAGTTTGGCCATCGGTGTGGAAGCATGGCCGGGAACTCCCCATGATTTTTTGCGTTTATGGTTATCATAATGAACCCATTTTTCATCCCAATTCACAATGTGTTGCAGAAATCCCTTCCGTCTTTGTCTTTAAGGCCACTGTTCACAAGCAAACAAGTGCCGTCAACATCTCTTGGGTTTAACTCATAAAGTATGAATCATTCCAGTCAGTCCAATCAGTTCTGAATCATTCCCATGGCTTTGAGGTGTTTTGAAATAACTTGTTGAGTCACTTCCATTGATTGTGCCAATTCTTTTTAATTTTGATACGAGTCTTCATCAAGTAATGCCTCTAACTCTGCATATTCAAAAATCTTCTCTTCCGCGGCTATATCGGTCTTAGACATCATAATCACCGTTCTTGAAGCGTTAAAATGAATCATGATACATTCTTTCACTAATAGCAACCTCACCATATGTATTTGAAAGCATTAGATGAGCACCAACTGTAGATTTCTTCATATTGAAATAGAAAATTAAAACATCGCGCAAATGACGAGAATTTGGCTTATACACTGACATTTTGAGAAAAACTTTGTGATATGGATTCAAATAGATTAATATATCAATGAGGTTATGTTGACAGGTGCCCAAGTTTATTGTATATCCTCTCTATTTATTTCGACCACCAGTTACTGTTCAAGCCATCTATAGGAAAACGGCGGGAGCAAAGTTGTAAAACTAATACTACAGTTGCTTCTGGGATATTGTTTTGTGCAATGATTCCAGGCAATAAGAATAAAGAACCAAATCGCAATTCATTGTAAAAATAGAATTATATCAAATGAAACAGCTTTACATTAGCGTTAAAATGAAAAAAAGCAAGTTCAAAATAGCAATTTTATTAAGAGTTACATAAAATAAATAATAATGTGATGCATAACAAACTGCGTATTGCATAAATTTTGTTAGGTTAATTGGTTACGGTCGTACGTTAGTTTTATTCATATTTGTAATAATACAACTAAATTTTCATATCGTCATTTAATTTGACGAATAAACTTAATTGCCTTATGATATATGCTCATCTTCTTATCTTGTTTCAAATTCAGATAGTATTCTTTCGGATTACACTTAAATTATTAAATAATAATTCTGAATGCCTTCTACAGACATGGACAAGCAACAATGTCACCAACCACCAATTGTTATGAATGTAGCTGCAGGCAATTTGAACCAGATCAATGCAGTTCATATTAAAGAAGATCCAGAAGACAATGATATAGATATCGGACCCACTGTACTCCAGCACATGGACTCATATTACAGAACTGACCAAGTACAGTCGACCTCAGTAATGACTGTCTACGCTGAGGATAATTTTTATTTGGTGCAAATTATGATTTTTAACAATTTGTTTGATTTATTTATTACAAATATAATATTTATCAAACTTAAGAATTCAACAGTGAAATTTGTTCCCGTTTCTTAAAATTTATTTACCAGGAATGATGGAATCAAACAGATTGAAGGTTGCCTCGTATGTGCCTTTCCCCATCTTTACCCCAGAAAGTCTTCCCAATTTCATTCTTCGATTCTGAATTTTAAAAAAATTATGGTAGTAGCAATTCGATGGTAAATGATAAATGCGGGATGATGGAATGATAAATGCGGGATGTATTTTTTGGTACTGTCTTTCAGATAAATTAGCAGCCAATTTGGTTTCGAAGCAGAATGCATAGATTTTGTTTGAAGCTATACTTACTGTATTTTTATACAAATACAGAAATGCTTCAAAATGTACACCTTAGCTTATTATTTGTTTAACTCGACTTAGAATCAACTTATATAATAAAAAATGTATCCACTCGTTACGTTCAATGTTATTTGCTTTACGTAAAGGAAACACCATACAGTGACTGTACATTTCACTTTGGTAACGACTAGTTCCCTAGTGGCGTGTTGCGCAACTAAAGCATGATACGTAATTGCAGTTTATAGCACTATCGGTCTGTACAGCCAGTAAAGTTAACTGCATCTGCATATTTTTTTTAATATTTTCGAAGTTTTATTCACTTCGAGAAAAAGTTCAATAGTATTTTTGGTTGTATGGTAGATTTCTAATAGCAAATTGTGATATAATTTGTCCAAAATATTGAAAACCATAATAAAACTCTTAACACGGGAAGTCATTTGTTTAAAAAGTGTCTGTTAATTCTGTCATATGTTAGTTCTCAGGCGACCTTCAGGGAAATTAATTTATATCGGTAGTGTAAATGCAATACTGTAAATATAATAATACTGTTATGTAAGTTTTTTACTGTGTCAGGTTCTTACTAGATAGCTTTTTTAATGCACTGATAATTGAATTGTAGGCAATTTATTACTAAAAAACTAATTCTTGGCCCACAATCAAATACATGAAGAATAACTTGAAATAAATCGCGCAATATAAAGTTAACAAGCAAATTTTTAACTATCAAAGTGATATGACCGCACCACTGATAATAAGAAGAAAGTCATCTAGCTTAAATACTTTTAGCACCAAACCTGCCGGTGATTTTGGATACATTCAACAAAATTTCCACTGAATGGAACCATTCATGACAATCCCAATATGACAGAACTGTCATTTGTTGTCAACAAGGTGAAAAATTATTTGGCTAAAACAAATAATTTGTACATCAATTAATGATGTATAAATTATTTGTTTGTGAACTGGGTTTCACGCGAAAAAGTCGATTAGTTAATAGACTTGAATCCTCCTTCTGTTCGACAGCCTTAATTTCACATTAACTGATGTCAATATATTGAGTTCTCACTTGTAAAGCATTGCTTGGTTTCCAGATAAATATTAAAAAAGAAGATGAAGGTCATAATTGAGATGAGTGATGAATGATCCACTACTGTGCAGTAAAGTTAATGTGGAGTTCACTGAAGACAGTCAGAAACGTAAGCTATTATTGTCTGAATTATTTTATTTATTGCTTTACAAAATTAAACCTACTCAAACAACACAAAAATAATTGTAAAAACCGAAAGAAAAGCAAGGAAATAAATGTTAGGTCAAAATGTTTAACAAAATATTGATTATGTCGCATTTATTAACCCATTCATTGCTCACCTTTGTGTTTTTGCTCTATTTGTTCAAAATCCATTTTCTTCTGCTGGTAAACAATTTTTATCTTTCTCAAAACTTACTAGAATTGCTTATTTTAGCCTAGGATTGCTTGTGCCTTCTATCAATCTATGAAAGGCTAACAAACCCTAAAGGTGTGTAAATGTTAACAAAACCAAGAGTGTACCTACCTGCGTAACATAATTTATACCACCTGGTGTACATATATAGTGAGTGGCCGACTGACTGAATAAAAAATTTAAACTTTACTGCTATAGCCAGCAATCAAGGATTTTTTATTTTGTTTATATTAGAAAACACCTGGGGGTTGAAAAATTATAAAAGTTGCAAAAATATCTCTTTTCTAAGAAGAAAAGTGTCCAAAGCTTACAGATAATTTAAATATGAAATTGGAGCTGTTTTCTGATTCTCTATAAAACTATTGTAGCCTTTTATGAAAACATGGCTGAAATGCCATCAAAATGAACACTAACCACCTGATAGCCATAGGCTGTTTGAAGCAGCAGCTATTATGAGTACTCTTTAATGCTAAAAAACTGATACAATGAAGGAATTTAGTGCAAATTAGTAATAATATATTGCGATGTTCACACTTTTAAACATAGCATTGCACGTGTGACGTGTCTGAGAGAGCCTTATATCTATAAATAAAGCAAGCGTTATAGGATAAATTACAATTTTCATGTAGTCGACACGTTAAAAATATTTGAAATATGTCCTTAGTGAGTAAATATTATCTATAAAACCTATAGTGAACATCAGTATTGGTATAGTGTCTATTAGGAGATATATGAGTGCAGGTAAGTTTAAACATATTGGCAATTTTTGAGAAATTTAGTTTTTAATGCAAAAGAATTTAGTTTTAACTTGGCAACATATCATCAGTTGTAAAGCTGTTGAACATAAAAATAACTAAATGACAAAAGAAATGAAATTTATTATAAGTTAAATTTGCATTATCGATATGTTGTTACCAACGTCAAAAGTAAGCAACAAAACCATGAGCGCCCATGATTATTGTTTATGACAAATATTAGAGTGTTGCGCTTATTCTTTATTTAAGTCATCAGCAAATTATATTTTACTTAATGTGGCTAATAAGTAACTTCCATTGTTTAATTTTTTACCATTATATATTATAAAGAGTATCGCATACGCCACCTTAGTCTTTTCTAGTCATTTTCACATCAACAACAACAGTAGATGCCAATTGATCCTATATAAAGGGCTGTGATGATGTAGTCCGTCTTTTAAAAAAGAACTGTCTATTTCCATTTTTAAATTAACAATACGGTATTCTCCTGAATGTAAGAACAAATTTTATGTATTGTGTGATTCAAAGTTTGAAGTCTATTTGATAAAATTAAACTGATGATAAATGCTTATTTAAAAATTAATGCCAAAGTTGTGAACAATATCAGATTACACAAGCAGCACTGTACAGTACATGCAGATATATTACATACACACATAAGTTATTTTCTATATTTTGACAAGCTGCATATCATGTTGCACCAGTTGTTCCTTAATAGATGTCGAGTGCTGGGGCACAGCCTTGAGTACAGTTCAATACAAAAAGAAATAAAAAAGGTTTTCATAAAAAAAGGCATTTTTTAGCGAATTTTGTTTTTATGACTAAATATGACATACACACTCACATTATTCTCTATATTTTAGCAAGCGGCATATCATGTTGCACCAGCTCTTCCTTGATTTATATGGAGTGCTGGGGCACAGCTTTGAGTACAGTTCAGTACAAAATGAAATAAGAGGTTTTCATAAAAAAAGAAATTTTTTTAACGATTTTTATTTTTATGACTAAAAAATTTTGTTCTAATGTTACTATTTATTTACATTTCTAAATATTTCCTTGTGAAATTAAACTTTTTATTAATAGGATTACTTGCAGGATTACTGAAATTTCCCTAGGTCACAACGACGGTTAACTAAACTCTCAATCTGATGCGACAAGCAATCTAAGATGGAAGTTAAGAAATTGTTCTCCAGAATTTATAACGCAGTTTACAATATTATCTTGAGAAATATCAACCCCTGTGAAAAGTTAGTTTAAATGAATATTGGTTTAGTAAAATTAAAAAAGCGTTTGATAAATTTTCAATGTTGGAAGAAAAAATCACAGCTTCATATGTGTCAAGAATGATGAAAGTCAACGCTTGATGAGATTATCATACAAATATTGCAAGTCTGTGTATGATTTTCTTGCAGCTGGACACCTCAATGTGACAATGAGGCTTTTGTGTCCTGATGTAGTTTTCCTCATATTCGTGTTAGTTTGTACTCACTGACGACAGAAACTCTTCGTGATTATTTTATTGTTGTAAGTTTTTAAAATTTAAAATAAATTGGTTCAATTTTTAAGTCGGTTAAAATATTGGTATGAGAATAAACTTGTCTGTCTGCTAATCCAGGGTTGAAAAAAAACTATTTTTTAAAAATAGTTTAAAATGTTTTAAACAAGATTTTTTTGGATTTTTGTTTTTTTACGATCAATTTCAAATCGAACGGTGTATAATTAATTTCTAGACTATTTTAAAACTCACCTGAGAAAATATTTACAAAAACTGGTCAAAATTTGTATATTTTATTTTTTCTGTAATCTGTTATCGATACTGAACCTGTTACACACTGTATTTTCGGTTATTCATCCTTAGTAGGGGAAATATATAAAAGTATATTCAAATTAGGGGAATAAATACCCACACAATTGTGGGGAATTACTTCCTCGTGCGTGTTTCGACTTGGCGGGCGACGGGTCTTTCACGATGGGATTTTATCCGGAGAATATTACCTATGGCAAGTATATATAAGATGAATTTTCTTTCTGATATTCCATTTTATTTTCGAAATTTGTGACGATAATATCACATTACATACCAAATCTTCAAGAGTCTGAGGACTGGGTGGTGGAGGTGTAGGGAGTAGGTGGGTCTTCAGATGATTCTTCTACCAAATCTGTTACTGCTTTTCAATTTAAAAGTACCGGTGTGAGCAGTAGTGTGAATGTTTCAATGATAAACTTACTATTATTACCAGCTAGGAAGATAAGAAGAAAATTGATCTTGAATTATGCCGTTGTATGTTTGCTGTGAACATGCATTTTAACCACATAGAACACTCATAGTTCCTGAAATTAATGAAAATTTTATGTCCAGGATATAAACCTTCAAACCACAAACACTCAACACAAAGTTTACAACTCAACTCAAGAAATAGTAAAAGATGTACCGAAAAATAAAGTTGTTAATATGTCAATTGATGGTCGGAGCATTGTCAGACTTGGCTCAATAGCACACTATTGAGCCAAGTCTGACATTGCTCCGACCATCAATTGACATATTAACAACTTTATTTTTCGGTACATCTTTTACTTTGTCTGGGTAGGGGATATTTCAACTAACAGCACTCATTTAATGGCACAATAGATACTGGTGCGAAAGCCAGGGCTGATTACCTGGTGGAAATGGCAATTTCATCAATAAAAAAATGTGAAAGCTTCAGCTGTAATGTGCGAAACATCATAACAGATAATGTGATTAACAAGTGCAGAATGCAAAGAGATTTAGCTCAACAAGAAGAACTGACTTCTCACAAAGATGTACTAACTTACAGCTCTTTATCTCACAACTTAAACCTCTGAGCGGGCAACTTAAATGCCGAGGATATTGCTGAGCAGGTCAAACCTGCAATGCCACATTTCAAATACACACATTTTGCATCTGCCAAATACAAATGAGTTGGTGGAAAAGCAATTGTTATACCACAACAGTCAGGTGGAACATTGTGTTCCACTGCTGGCTGACGGCCTAAATTTTTTTTTGGAGAACTGGCATATTATATCAGACATATGCTTAAATAATGCAACTGCTATATAATTTCAATTTTGTTAAAAGGGAGTGACATGGCACTGAAGCAACAAGTGCAGACCCTCTACAAGAAACTGGAAAATATAGCAGTTATATCTGAATAGAAACATTTTATTGTATTGGCAAATCGACTAAAGCATGGATGGAGCTTAAAAATAAGATTGAAGGGTGAAAACGTAAAGCAGTGAGAGACTGAGTATTCACTGAGTGATTTAAGGAAGCTTAATTCCTGATATTGAATTCCTTACTACATCCTAAGTACAGGAGTTAAATGGTAACATTTATTGAAGCTCATCACCAAGATGCAATGCCCTATGTTGTAAAATACAGGGCAATGACAGAACTATATCATAAGATTCTATTTGAAGATCATGTAGTAAATCACGTTGCAACTTTCGAATGGTGGCTGTCATCAAAAAACCAAATTAATGGCCCAACAATGGACTTAGTGACACTACTTTCGCTTCAAGTTCCGGAATTGAAAGACCGTTTTCAATATTCGGATTTATTTATTCCGATGTACAAAATAAATGTGGTACAGAGAAAGCTGCAAAACTTGTCGCAGTATGTAAATACGTATGTAATATATAAGTGTTATCTTGCTTGTCTGAAGTTGTCTGACACACAGAATTTTGAAAAAAAAAATTGTGTTTCAGACAATTAGATAATTTCTTTATAATTTCTGATTCAAATGACAATCACGACATAGATCCAACTGTTTAATTTATTTGAGCTATTTTAAGTCTTAATCTGTATTTCCGGTTCATGCGCAATTAAAATTGTCTTAAACTGTTTTTTTTCTTAATACTTTAAATGTTTTTTAAATTTTGTTTTAAACTCTGTTTTTAAATTCTTAACAAAAAAGCATTGTTTTATTTCAAATTGTTTTAAACATGTGTTTTAATCATGCCAATCCTGGGCTAATCACTTCTTTACCCAGACTCTTCTATTTCTTTTTTTAGTTTGTTTTTGTTGATAATAAAAAAGAGTCGACTCTGAAGATATCAATAACTAACTCGTTGGTCAGCGGGGCGTAGCTAAAACACGTGTTGCAGTGCCGACAGTCCTAACTAAATTGACATACTTGCGTGTGTGGCAGTAATGATGAGCTTGGCATGTCAAAACAATTCTGATATGTTTGACCTCGTGATGTGTTTCTTCCTTCTTTTATGGTGTTCATTTGAAGTTCCTTATGTATTTCGGCATTGGTAACAAACCATGGTACATCACATATAGATCGGAATATAATATTTTACATTCTCTGCAGTATCAGGATGTTGGAACTACTACAACTGCTCCTCAATTGTATGCCATGAGTCCATACAGGCTTAAGGATTGTCTTATATATTAGTAGCTTATTATCGATTGACAGAGTACTGTTCCGTCCAATCAGCCACGTGAGATTCTTATATCTAATGTTGAGTTCATGTCGTTTGCTCTTTACATGGTTTTTCCACGTCATAAGCCTATCCAGGTGCATGCCCATGTATTTTACTCTATCTGTGTGTGGCAGAGTAGTCTGATTCAGCTGTATGGGAGGACAGTCGCCCTTTCTCAGAGTAAAGGTGACGTGTACAGATTTTGTAGCACTAGTTTTTATTTGCCATTTGTTCAGCCATGATTCAAACGATTTGAAAACAATTTTTTAACAGAATAAGTATTACAGGTCATCGTGAAGACATTATGCAGTAGAGATGACAATTTTTTTCTGCTACAGGAACCGAATGGATTTTTTTTTTAAATTCATTCCACTGATTAGTTTTTTTAACACTGAATAGTTTGTTACATAAATCACAACTTTGTATACACTGACTTTTTTTTAATTACATTTGCAGGTTAATCTTTTACCTATGACTACTACCAGAAGGTATTCTGAAAAAAGTCATCATTACAGCAACATATAAGATGTGTACACGGAGAACTCGTTTATCAATATTTGAAATGTGATAAATGTTTCAAATGTCATACTGACTTTCAGCAACACGAAATGGTCTACAGTAATGCACAGAAGTGTGCACAAATTTTTTTATTACTCATGGGCTAACAAAACGTATGAAACACTCATAGGCTAAGAAAAGATGTGAAAGTGATTCATAATTCAAAAATAGGGATTGTAAGTTACGCAAGACGAATTAGTTACGTCTCACTGCTGGTGAGGTGGATGCTACGACAATGGCGACATTCACCATACAAGGTGATGATTGTGAAAGAGGAGTTGGCTTATGGGAAGCTGGAGTTAATTAATTATTTTGCATCAGTCGTACAATGGAAAAAAATTAATTATTTTTAAACTGTACTTGCAAGCAATACAAAATTAGCCACAATCAGACACTTATAATATGATGATTTTGCATATTGTGATCATTTTTGCGGTGGACACATCAAAAGGAAGGAAAGGTACCTTTACAGGATTCAGTGAACCCATCCGTTTGTTACTTGAATATGCTTGGCCAAAAAATAATAACTTTGTATTTTTTTGAAGGGCTTAATAAAGTTGGAAGACATTACACATTGGTTATATTATTACTATCACTATGAAGTATTTTTATTTAAATTTTTATTAAAAATAAAATTGATATTTTACAGATTGTGAACTGTGGAGTGAAGGTTGCTCTGTAAAAAGAAAAGTCACGAACTATATGAATTTACAAAAGTGGTATAATTGTCTTTCCCAAAAACCGTTTGACTTAGGACGTTAAAATTCTACTTAGTAATGGAGCTTATTGACCTGTATATTTCGCCACCTGCCTATAACTTAAAAATATTTGGCTAGAAATTTTGGGAAATCGCAAGTTTTGTATAAGAAAAATTATAAGAGTTATGGAAGGAGTAGTTAAAAGGAATCATAAAAAATTTTGATTATGGTCGCACGTGGTATTAATTTTAAAGATGAGGCATTCGGGCTTCAAAATAATGTTTTGTAGCATTTTATGAAACTCAGCTGCGGAGATATTGCTGGAGATGTCTACATAAATTCTATTCCCCTTTATATTCAAAATTGCTTGTATTAAAATTACGGGAAAGGCGGGTTTACTAGAAGTATACTTAAAGAAAGAACTGGAGAAGAAGAAGAAGAACACTAAAGTAATCATTATAGATCTCAGATTTACAATATCTTTTTTACACATATGAAAAACGTATATATGCTTACATGATGAATAATAATAATACTATAGATAAACAATTTAATAAAAATGCTACGTACCCTTAAATAGCTAGTGTCTCAGTGTTGAATTTAAACTACGGTTACAGTGACGAGCGAGCGGTATATCGAAATGATAAACAATTATTTTGTACCGCAGCTATGAGAGAAGGATGTTGACATGTCGGATGTGTAGTTGTAGTAAGATAGGGCCACTACCCATACAACTAGGATCTCCATGGACACAATTAGAGTGTTATTTCTGGGAAAAGTCATAAGCCGATTGGGAGACATAATTTGGCCACCCAAATCGTCCAACTTAACCCCAGCTGACTTTTTTCTATGGGGTTATCTCAAAGCAAGAGTGTTCGATATCCCTCTGTTGAATTTGAACCAGGTGAAGACTAAATTATTGAAAAAGCCGTCTCAGTCGACGTTCTGCGGGGCTGTAACTGCAAATTCACACTTACGCTTTGAGGAGTGCGTTCGCCGTGATGGAAGACATCTTGATGGTGTGATATTCCATACATAAAATCTGAGCAAATGTACTTTAGTTTACTGTAATTAAAATATTTGGTTGGCTAATAAGTTTTTAACCCTGAGTTGCTATGAACAATTTTTATTAAAAAATTTGTATGTTACACTAAATTTAAGTATGCCCCATTATTATCTACTACTGGTCACTGCCAACTAGATGGTGACAAGTGGTAGACACTTGCCTTTTTGGTAAAATTCCGGTGACTTTGATTCAATAAACTGTGTGAAATGATTTTGGGGTAATCAGAGGGCGCAATGCCCGGTGAATATGGTGGATGATTGAGTAGAACCCAGCCGAGCTCCTTTAATTTATTCAGTACGTTTGGTAACATGTGGTCTAGCATTATCATGTAGAAAATAAACTTGATCCTGTTGACTACTCAGTTTGTTAGGCAATCGGTCGGATTGTTACACAGTAAATATCTGCATTCATTTTAAGCAATTCCCAATGAATAGTGCCCTTGTTATTCCACCAGCAGCTGAGCATCACTTTTTGGCAATTACTTCAGGTCTAGATTCTGAAACTCCTGTTTCTCCGACCTTCAGCCATTGAGGATCCTCCTCAATTAGGTGTCGTAATCATTGAACGTCCAATTTAATAGGACGTCCGGTACGGGTTCGGGGCTCAAGATCGTAGTTCTCATTCTTGAACTTTCTGAACCAAATCTTTGCCGTCGAATAACACACCGTGGACTCACTCATTGCATGACATATATTATTTGTGACAGTCTTCGCATTGTGACCCAGATGAAATTTGTAAAGTATAATAGAATCTGTATTTGATATCGATTTGAATCCATTATCTTTTATGTAATTCACGTAAAGCTTCGGCGCTGACTGTTGTCAACTGACTGCACTTTGGCCTATTTATACCCTACAATAATATTTCATCATTACAAAACCAAAGTCAAATTCTAAAAAGTAAAACTATTAATAAACTATACCGCTAACCGCACTCAAGAGGTGTTAGATTGTCTGCGTGTCACACATTTATATTAGGTGGAACTAGATTCCCTGTATGCTCGGCTTGTTCCGATATTTTTCATCTTCATAATGATAACTTGTCTTTTAGCAATACTATCCAACATCAAATCGAGATTATTTCTTCTTCTTGTAAAAATTAAATAACTAAAATGTTAAATCAAGGAATTGTAAAGCCATCTCCCTGGTTTTTTCCAATTTGGGTGGTACCAAAGAAGTTAGACGCACCCAGCCAGAAAAAATGGCGAGTTGTAATTCATTATTGAAAACTTAATGATATGGTCATAGGAGACTCTTATCCTTTCCCTAATATTTCATAGATTCTCGATCAGTTAGACAATATCAAATATTTCAGTACGCTTGACCTTGCGTTAGGGTTTCATCATATTAAAATGTTCCCCGACAATTGTAAAACGGTCTTCTCTATTCCTGAAGGATACTACGAATTCAACCGCATGCCTTTTGGACTCAAAAATGCCCCATCAACGTTTCAGAGATTAATGAATTCTGCTCTATTTGGTCTGCAGGGCATCCAATGCTTTGCTTATCTTGACGATATAGTAATATATTCTTTTGATTTACCACCTCACATCATAAACCTCTTCAATGTTTTTCAAAGATTACGAGATTTTAATCTGAAACTACAACCCGACAAGTGCGAGTGATTACTAACCCCAAAAAATTCAAAGCGGTAGAAAATTCCCAAAGCCACTGAAAGACATCAAATTGTTTCTAAACTTAGTATCATATTACAGGAGATTTATTCCAGATTTCTCCAAAATAGTCAAACCCTTACCTCCCTCCTAAATAAGGATGTTTCGTCCACCTGGCAAAATGAGCAACAACTTTCATTCAAAACCTTAAAAAATTAATTAATTTTATCCCCACTATTATATAACTGGTACAAAACAATTCCAATCCCACTACGGCATAACATAAAAGAATCGGAATGTATATACGTTTGTTACACCTTCAAAACAATATGTCGCGTTAAGTAAAAATAAATCTACCTATTGTAGTTTAAAAAACTTGAATACCCGCAAACATATTTCTAATCATGTAGGTATCCCTATGCTATATGCTAGACACTTCAACAATTTTGAACAACCCCATTTGGGAAACTAAAATTATGACAAAAGCCATTACCGCACTACCACAACAATGTTGCAATAAATAAATTTTTGGAAAAATTTATATTTGGCAACAAGTAAATAATAACAAATGGTTATTTGTCCAATCAGAGTCAACGAAACTAACCATCGAATGTAATTTCGATATTACAGAATTCACTATATCCGGTACAGGTGTACTGAACCTGAAACCTGAATGTACCGCATTCTGTAAAATCACTCAACTATTTGCTAAGACAAATCCAAGAATTAATGTTAATAGAATATCTTCCGATTATAATCTAATAGATGGTAAATGTTTTAATTTAATTAAATTTAAGATAATTAATGTCAATGTACCAAATTGTGTAAAATGTTGAATTTTGATTTAGATAATCTTGAACAACTGAAATTAAAAAAAAGCTAATAAGGAACTTAAAAATCTCCATGAAAATAATTTTAGCTATCATGTAAGTTTCCCTATAAAGAGCATTTTAGCGATTTGCTATGAATTACTTTCATTTTGTACTATTTTTGTAAAACTGATAAATATGTTTTAGCCTTTTCTGATTTTAAAAGAATACTCGTAACGATGACAATGAACATGAACTCAGTTTCAATAAATCCACGATTTAGAGCATAATTTAAAAAAAATTAAAAATAACCCGTAAATATTCTCTTAAACGGAGGGCTATTATACCCCTCGCTAGTATAGAGATATGCTTAGCGTAGTGCTGTATCATCACGCATATCCGATTTCCTTTATTTCAAAACATCTACTCAAACAAAACACGAGTGTTACATTGACAATGTAACTTCAAGTCAGTCAGTCCTCAGCCCCGTCGTGTGTAGACAGTTATCAATTGTTCAAGAATTAATGTATTTTATTCTAAATATTGATGTAAAAAAAATTCTTTTACAAACTCAAAAAATAAAAATAGGAAAAAAACTTGGTGGAAAAAAAAACAGGGACACTTCTTATTTAGTCGTATATATTTATCAAAAGAGTCATCTATTTTCAAGATATGCGACCAAATTATGAACTTATGTACCATATTTCTGTGCCATGGCGCAATTACTGTGTTGAAGCAAGGAATATTGCCGAGTTACCCATCTTTTTCATTAAGGTTTCCTTTTGAGAAAAAGTTAATTTTGAAAACTTAAAACTTTAAAGTTTTTAAGGGTATCAAAGATGAATGCCATCCAGGAACGAGTTAGGGAAAGTAGATGTTCAATGAAATTAATAATGAAACATGGGTTCTGTTCACGGTGGCGAACCGAAATTTGGCGTCGACTATTTCATTACCTACTACGCCACAGTGACTAGGGATCCATGCAAATACCACATCCGATCTCGATCTCTCCAAATTAAGTGTAGTTGAAATCATAAACTTACAGTTCGAAGACAACATAAGAAATCAGAAAAAATAAGGAGCCTGTTAACATTTTTAAGTCGAGCATAATTCAAGGCCTCCACAATATCCCACGGTGGTTGGACACTAAAATAGGGTTCCGACATAGCCACCTATAGTGATTTTGATGCATCTATATATAATTGCGTCTAATCCATCTAAAAAATATTCAAGATAGAATTGAACAGAAAATTGGCATTTATGGACTCCTCATCATCCCCTAAACATACATTTATATTTGTCCTATGAGTCATTGAGTCATATGGAAACTATAGAAAGGGAGAGAGAAGTTTTTATTAACGGGGGCTGGAGAGGGATTTGAATATTTAGAAGCTAATGATCAGAAGAAGACGAGTCTTAGAACACCAAAAAGAAGCATGCTCAATAAGGGAGAGGAGGGTGAGTTTTAGAAAAATGGGGTGAGTCGAAAACCTAGCTGCCTTTAGAAGATCAGCTAGGTATTGTCGTCGGAGGTCTAAAGGAGGATCAACGCATTCTATTTGTAGGGCATATATCGGACTGGATTTTATTGCACCCGCTATGATCTTGAGAATGTATGCGGGTCAATTTAGTGGCATCGGTTTTGGAAATGGGATCAAGGAGTGACCTTGACCACAATAAAGTTAATATACAGCCCACCACACTCCAGAAATTGCCCGAAGGATATTCATATTAGCCTGGAATCGGGAAATTACATGTTCATTGTGAGCAGAATAATTTTTCCAGGATAATTTTGAGTACTGGTAGGTACTTACCTAAGAATTTGGTATTGAAAAGAGTAGGGATCGAGGAAGAATTATAAGAAATAGTTAAAGGAGAGTAATTCTCTTTCTCGAAAAGATCACCACAGCGTTTTTGGATGGGGATAAATCGGAGTTAACCCGTTTGTTTACGTTAACAAGGACAGAATTCAAAGCATTTTCGTCAACCGTTACTGACTTGTCAGAAGAATATAAAAGCAGACCATCAGCGACTGTAATACACGACAGAAGGAATTTACCGATGAGTGGATCATATAGGAGTAAATATTGAAAAGTAAGGGACTTAAATCAGAGTTTAGGGAAGCCCCTTCATATAGTTTTTGTTCAGGGTAGGGATCCGGGGGTTCTAAGCGTGATAGATCTTTTTGAAAGAAAACTGAGTAGGAAGTTCGTAACCTTGACCGGGATCCCGAGATTATGAAGAATTTTCTTAAGGATTGGAAGGCTTACGTTATCGTAGGCTGAAGAAAGATCTAAAAAAGTGACAACTTTTATCGAGAGAAGGCAAGTCTTACGTCAGTGGTTAAGATGCTGAAATTGTCCATCATACTTTTAGCTCTTCTGAAACCAAATTGCTTGCTTAGAAAAATGGAATAGTGCTCTGTAAACCATTCCAATCAATTCTTAATTAGGTGTTCCGTAATCTTTGCTAAAAGAGGAGAAAATGCCATGGGTGTGTAGGATGAATCTACATTGGGATATTTATGAGGTTTGAGGATGGGAACTATAATTTGAGTTTTCCATAATTTTGGAATGTAATCTGATTTGAACACATCGTTGACGACGGATAGAAGATACCAACGAGTAGATGGTAAAGTATTTTTTACCATTGAATATGATATTCTTGCAATACCAGGATAAGTTAGGATGATGCAAGTTGAAATTCATTCATTAATGGAGAAATATTCTTCCGAAACATAGTTTCCGCTAGTGAAATGATATCTGGAAGGTAATTCATTTAAATTTGAGAACGATGGATTTGCAAGCATATTTAATTTAAAGTTGGTCGACCCAATTTTCGCATACAGATTTGGAAAAATCAGGATGAAAAACAGCCCGTTTAATATTAGATCGTTTTATATTAGACTAGGGGATAGAAGAGGGATTAGAATTTTTGCGAAAATTCTTTTATTCTGTGAGGTTTGCTTCCTAGATGTTAGATTTATGTGTCGCTTCAATCTCTTTGCGGCTCTAACCATCACAGAGTAGTTCCTATCCCACCAGGGGGAGAGGATATGTAGCGGTGGTTAAGTTTTTCAAGTAGGATAAAATTCTGAGCGTACAGGTCTATAGCCCTCATAAATTGGTCATAACAAGTGTTAGTGTTATTCAAGTTCATCAAAGGGAGGAAATCCACTTCGAAGTCGAGGAAAGTGCGGAACCCCATCCGATCTGCCCTATGTAAGTTGTATTTTTGAAGAGCATACAATATCAACAATACTTCAATTTAAACGGGGGAAAGAAATCAGAATGGAGAAATAATCACTTCCGTAAGACTCAGACAGAATATTCCAAGAAGCTGAGAATACCGAGAATGAGCAGCAAAGGGAGATATCTACTGAGCTCGGGTTCTGAAAAGGGACACTCGTATTGGAGAACCACCATTAAGTAAACAAGGGTCAAAGTCGTCTTGGAATTCCACCAAGGAATCCCGTAGGGGGTTGCTTCGGGTGGAACACCAAGAAGGGTAATGATCATTAAAATCTCCCAGAATAATATACGGGCCAGGAATTAAACTTAAAATATCCCGTACTTCTAATTCTATGGGACATGTTGGAAGGGAGACATATATAGAGAGGATGGTGATATCTTTGACTCTCGCAACAACAACGTTGAATTGACAACTGCGAGAGCCAAGACGAACCTGGGAGAAGGGAAGGGATTTGTCAAGTAATAAGCGGATCTGCCTTTGTCATCCACTCTCTCTATCCACTCCGTAGACAGGAATAACCTTGGATCTTGAAATGGAATCCTGTCTCTAGCCAAGTCTCCCAGATGGCAGCTAGGATGGAGATTACTTGGCAAGGAGATGTCGAAGATCTGCTTTGTTGGAAATTACACTGCGACTATTTCATTGCAAGACCCTTGCCACTGTTAGCAAAGCCATTATAAATGAGGGATTGAAGGAACATAGCTATAGAAAAGGCTATTCGATTGAGGGAACTCAGAATTTTGACCAAAGTGGTCAATAGAAATTGAATAATACTTGTAACAGTTGTATATATATATATATATATATATATATATATATATATATATATATATATATATATATATATATATATATATATATATATATATATAAAATGAGAACTTGTAAAAAATTGACATCGTGTCCAACCGCAGTGATAACATATTCAATACTGCCGTCGCTTGTTAATTTGCTAACCGTTCTTAAGTTTACAGCATGCAATTATATCCAGTAAAAAAATAAATCGTAAGTCTCTAAACTAAAACTAGAGTATTATGATTATTTTACAAAATCAGTTTTAGTTTTGAGTTTACAATTACTTATTTTGTTATAATTATACAAAAACCACATTGTCTGCAGTTGGTATGTAATAGAACTTAATTAGTATTAATAACAAATATTTAATGAAAGTACAATGAAATATTAATTGGCCCTCTTATCGGACTGGATGCATTACGCAAAATTAATATATTCTACGTTCAATTCTAATTAAAATTATCTGTATTAAATATGTTGAATGCAAAAAAAATCAAATCTAAATTATTTAAAAGAAAGGAGAAAAATAAAAATTTTCTATGTATATATTTTTTTTTAAATATGTTTGTTCACAAACAATATTCATTATTATAATCAGCTTTACTCGCGAAATTATAAAAACAACTTATTTTTATAAATTACTTTAACCCTCATATAAAATTAAAAAATATTAATGTTAATAAAAAAGTATTAATCTAACGTTTCAACTAACAGTAATATTATTGTCTTAATATATATCAATTAATGTTAGCAAGGGCTTAGAATACCATCGCGATTAAATCGTTTTCTCGTAATTTATTGAAAATTTCCATATGTACCAGAAGACATTCAAAAACACGATACTTAGTTTTCAAATCCACGATTTAAAGAAAAAGTTCAAAACGTCAATTGATTTGACGTTTCTGAACTGTCAAAGAAGTAAATAGACCGAAGAAATTAGTTTTGTATCGCTTGTTCCTTTGCTTTTGTTTTCTGTGGGTAAAGTCATCCTATATTAAAGAAGTTTAGTTTTTAAGGTAGAATTTTTAGCCGCGGGATGCAGAACAGTCTGTAGCAAACTTTATGACAAATCTAAGAATTCAGGCTTTAGAAATAAGTCCCCTTGCATGTGAAACAATAAAACTTGTGTTTTGTGTTTGCATGTCGGATACGAGCTGTATATAAAAAGAACACCTGATCAGTGACTCATATGCTTTCTGTTATTTACTAGTCTACCAAGATAATAAAACAGAGTGCGTTACGTTTGCCAGATATCTAATTGCTTGGTGGAATAATGATAATTATTCCCTGTTCAGTATAGGCGTATTGTTTACTTATACGTGGTAATTCTTTGTAACCTGGCTAGTAAATGGACTGTAATATCTTCTGACCGGTTTGCAAACTGGAATCGTTTATTATTTTTATATATTTTTAATATTTAATTAATAAAATGGAAGCTTTTTTTGAGAGCAGTATTAAATCTGTTGGTGTCAATATCAATCAACAAGCGCGTATTGTCATCAACAATGTTTTGACATTTTTGAGTGAAATTAAAGAAGATCCACCGAAGTTAAAAGAACTTAATTTTAATAAGACGCGAGAACTCACTGCGAAAATTTGTGGTGTCAGTTTAAGAACGGTATATAACATCCAAAAAGAGTGTGCACATGGTGAACCGAGTTGTCCACGTGAACAAATTAATAAGCCTCGCCCAGTAACTGGTCTAAATGATTTGTACAAAAGCGTTATAAAACAAATAGTTGCATCGTTTTTCTCTGATGGTGAATATCCATCAGTTAAAAAAATTATGGAAAAATCAAAGGAACGTATTGAGGGTTTTCAGTGTGGTAAAACCTCAATGAAGAAAATTTTGAAAGAACTCGGTTATGAGTACAAGACAACTCCGGAAGGAAGAAAGCTGTTGGTGGAGAGACACAATAGTAACAAAGGTATATTATGAGTGATGTTAGTTTATGATGCAATAGTAATAAAGGTATAGTGATATAAGTTGCAAAGTTTTAATACTGGTGGTAGTTTCCGGCAACAAGTCTGGTTTAGCAAAAACATAAATTTTCTGCTTTGTTTGGTTTAAATAACAGATTTAACATATTAAAAATCGATAACATATAACATCTTGACAATTGTAACCAAAAGGTGGTGTCCAATATTTAGGAGTGTGGCTTAATGCAGTGGCCACAGGCATCTGATTAAATATTAATATATAAACATTAAAACATAAACATTGTTTAAACTTACCGAAACCTTTGTTTGAATATATTTTAAACGTGATATTTGTTTGTTTTTGTTTAAATTGGCATGGCGCTCTTACAGTAGTAGTAGTTTCACAATCAGAATTTGTTTATTTTTTTTGGTAATTCCCTGACTTGTATAAATATCTTTTCAACACAACTAAAGGCCGAGTATTCCCACGTTATGTTAAATTGCAAGCAAAGGTATAAAATATATAATTTTATTTTTATGGTAAATATTCACTCCAGGCCTCTGAGCATTAACGCCTCTGAGCTTAAACGATTAACGATCTGCAAATCTTTATCACCTTGTTACGATAAAAAGTTAAGTCCAAAATCTAGTTGCGACTCCGGAATATGATAATAATTAGATAAAGTTGAAGTGCTTAAAGGATTACAACATATAATTCTCAATAAATCATGAGAAAATTGTAAACTGAAACGCTATCACACTTGTAGGCACTACACTTAATCACTTTTAAGGATAATTATTGAATAAATATTTTAAGCAATTGTTGAAATTACAAATAAAACATCAAATTTTATGAAGTTGACACTTCAGCTTGTCAATGTGGTATCAGGCCACACGCAAAAATAAGGCTTGGTGACAGTTTCAAGTTTAGAAAACATATGAAACAAACGCTATCTCGCTCGAACTATTATAAGTAACAACAAAAAGAAAGAGATGAAAGTATATGAAGCAAGTGCGATCTTGCTCAAACTATTATAAGTAACATATGAAACAAATGCGATCTCGCTCGAACTATTATAAGTAACAACAAAACGAATTAAGCGAAAGTACGTCAGTCATTATGATTTTAGCTAAATATTGTCCGATTAATTATATGTCATCTGCTTATTCATATTATAATCTGTAGTTTGAATGAAAGAGTATAGGTAAAAACAAAGTGTTTACAAAAAGTAGGGCCCAGCCGCGATTATTTAAAAAAAAGTGATTTGAAAAACAAAATTTCTCATACAAAAGTCCACCTTTCCAACGAAGTAAAACTTACAAGTTTTTCGACCAAATTATCATTCATAGTAACACAAAATAATGAATTCGCAAATACAAACAGGAATTGATATTAGAAAAAAGCTGAAAATATAAAAATATGCAAAAAAGATCACGCAAAAAGAGAGAGAAAACCAGATTTATACCTTTTTTTGAACGCATACAGCGTAGTTGCTCTTAGCAAATCGAATATACTATTTAACAATAATGAATAATTATGTTTGAATTAGAGAATTAACATTACTTTAATTTCATTTTGATCACAAACCAAACAATCGAAAACAAATCCTGTTTTTCCTACACACTTTAACAGGAGCATGTATTTATTATTACTAGTTAAACTCGCCCCATACTAAGCCCTCTTTTTGAATTAAAATTCACAAATTGCTTTCAATATGATTAGCAAACATTCAAAATGGATCAAAGAAATCGAAAGAACAAAAAGAATCTTCAGAATGTTAAACTAGCCAGCGAATGTTCGGCCTGATATTAATGGACAAAATAGTAAACAACAAAAGACGCTGAAGTTAATTCTCTTTCAATCATGTGCTGAGATTTCTGGACTCTTTCCGAGTACCAAACAACATTGGCACCTGATTAAGTGCAGCAGAAAACAAAGTTGATCTGAAATTAATAGTCAAAACTATCAATCGACTAAGGAAAGGTCATCTGTCTGATCGTGTTATTTGTGTTAAAAACACTAGATTGGTGCACAAAACTTAATTTGAAATTAATCGATAATATTATTTCTGACGAAAAGCCTTCAATTTAAGTTGCAGCCGGATGTTTACACACCTGAACCTTCTACGTATATTGCAGCTAATGTGGTAAAAGAATCACTAAGTACATTAGCAGTTGATAATAACAAGGGTTCTCGTTATTGTGTGATCGATTTACCCATTATAACATTGATGATCAGACTAACAAAGGCAATTATACTTATTAGTTTTATCTGCCCGTATGCTATTTTTCTAATCGTCAATTTTAAATACTATTGTTTTGGTTGTGTTTACTCTGTTTGTGACAGAATACAGTTTCAGGATAATTTAAAGTCAGCCAACGAAGCACGAGTTGAAATTTTAGAGATTACTATACTCGTATATCTGGTAATGATCATAATATAATTGCTATACATGTGATCAAATTTAATCAATAGTTAAACAAAATCCATAAATACCATAACTTTTATCCAAGTGAGATTTTGTTTCGGAGTGACTTGTTTATATACTGTCAATAATAAATTATTAGTAAAATTTTGAAAATAATTTGTTTGTTTGTCATTGAATTTTGGATGCTAATTTTAGCAATCAAAGGGTACTACTATACAGAGCTAAAAGCAAACAAATTGTTAGCAATGTAACTAGAATATAAGCGAGACGAACATTTATATCGTTGTTAATAAATAATAAGCTTGTAAAGTTGTTCATAAATTCTGTGAAAATTTATACATTTTGAACTAAATATGTTTAGTAACCAACTTGTAATACATTAACATCATTATACAGTAATCTCTTCCTATTCATAGGGGTTAAGTTACTTAAAATTTCTGTGGATAATGAAACCACATAAACGTAGTTTTGTAGTGACAAACATTCCAAAGGAAAATATAGATTCAGCAAAGTTTCATATAATAAAAAGATATATGATTGTAGTATGTTTAAAATTTATTTTTATTTGTCTTTTTGTCCCACAAATACGAATAAACTTTTGTAATAAGAAAAGTATAATTAACTCAATGCACTGATTAAAAATATCACCTAATTATTTATCTAAATCAAAAATATTTGTGAACTGGAACCTTCTGTTAAGAAAAAATTGGAATAATGGATGTTCTTTTTTTACTGCATTTTGAATTTCTTTGCAAAGCGATGTCAATTTCATACGGTGCAAAGAAGTTTGAAGTTAAACAGAAATTGTGATATTATTATTACGCGGGGCCGGTATTTTAAAACTGTGAAAGGTTAGGTTTTTGTCAAAGGGGTGCTTTGGGTAAAGCAGAGAGGGCAAAGCGGATATGTTATCCACTTTGCCAATATGTTAACTGTTCTTATAAGTTTATCTTCTTATTCCAGAATGGTGTTTAAATACAATCATAAAACCAATCAAGCTTCATGGTCAGAAAGCTCGCTCTAAAAAGCCATAGAACATGTGAAAAAAGAGCAAAAATCTATCAAATTATCGGCCAACAAGTATGGCATAACTTTATGCTACTTTATACAGACACCTTCAATCTGGAAGTTTTCTGTTTAACTTCAAACTTCTTTGCACCGTATGAGTAACATACTCTATACATAATTTTACCCACATCCTTTAAGTACCAACCTCTGTAATTGTATCAAAGTTTTAATTACATTAGCAAGGCAATTCTACATGTAGCAATTTTTACAATATTAGCTCATCGAAAGTTCACCTGTATGCGTGCATTTGTGCATGCGCAGCACATTTGTGTGCTTTTGCCAGTACCAATGTGGTTGAATTTTAGTAAATAAATTTATTTGTAATCGGGAACTGCGTATACTGAAGTCCACAATAGCAAATCTGCAGATCAAAAGTGAATACTTCTTTATTTTATGTAAATTTTAGAAATGTGATTTAGGTTAGACTTTTTTTAGTTAGATTTAAACTAAATTTAAGTAAAACCCATTTCTGGAAGACGTTATGTGAAAATAAAAGGGAAGGTAAAGTACTTAGTAAAAACATTGTTTGTGGATGATGGTTTTGTGCAAATAAACCAGGTAATAAGAACAAAGAACCAAATTTCAATTGATATTGGTTACAAAGGAGGAAAAGTTTTGTGCAAAAAAAAATTGTATAGAATGACATGAAAATCATAATTAATTTTAGATTATAGTAAAAAAAGCTGCATATTGTATAAATTTACAATTAGCTGTTATTAAAACTTCATAGAATGCAGCCAACTTTGCTGCAAGCTTTATAACTAATAAAACATTTGATTCATAACTTCGGTTTTAAACTAAATCATGTAATTTGTTATCATTTACTTGAAAGTTTTCACTGCGCCCAGATATCCATCATATTAAAATTTAATTCACATCTATAATTGCACAAATTAATTTTTGTCTTGTCATTCATTGAGATGAATAAACTACAGTACATGCATTAGATAATGGAAATTTTCTTAACCCACTTCTAATCCAACTCAAATCCATAGCCTTCGGATTATAAGGAAAAAACTAAATAACTAAATAAATTGCCTTCCACAGATATGGACCAGCGGCAATGTCTCCAAGCTACGCAACCACCAATTGTTACGAATGTAACTGCAGGCAATTTGAATCAGGTCAATGCAGTTCGTATTAAAGAAGATCCAGGAGATAATGATATTGATATTGGACCCACTGTGCTCCAGCACATGGACTCACACTACAGAACCGGTCAGGTACAATCGACTCCTGTAATGGCTGTCCATGCTTTGGTTAATTTTATTTAATACAAATTACGATTTCTAGCGATTTGTTTGATTTGTTTATTCTATCAATTTTTATTGCTTCATATCAAACTTAGGAATCAAACATTACAACTTTTTACTCTTATCAGAAATGATGGAATTGGACAGATTGAAAGTAGCCCTCCACATGCCTTCCCCATTTTATTCTTGGATTAACAATTTAAAAAAGTTATGGTAGTAGCAATTCGATGGTAGTCACAATGATACATGCGAAAACTGATTTTTTATGTTTTTCAGAAAAATTAGCAGCTAAAAATGAGCATACTTACTGTATTTTATGCTAAATGCAGAAATACTTCAAAGCATAGATCTTGGCTAATTTTTTTATTTAAATTAACATAGAATCGACTTCTATAATAACAAATTTATTCACGTGTTACATTCAACGTTTTTGCTTCACGTAGAGGTAACATTATAACATCAGTTTGATGCTGATTTCATTTTGCATCCTCAGGTTTCAATACATGCAAATGGTTCAACATTAATTCTAATTCAACAAATCTGAATATCAAAATGAAGCATGTTTGATCTTCGTACACATGACTTCTGCTTTTCATTTCATAATGAATAATCTATCTATGATGCTATGATAATCTCTTGATGCAAAACCCATTTGAAAAGCTCTTTGTCTCTTCCATAAGGTTCCTTCAAGTAGATCAGCCGATCGATTTGCATGTTTCATGCGAAAAACTCGATTAGTTCACAACTCAAACTTTCCTCTTATTTATCAGCCCTCATTTCACATTAGTTGATGCCAACATATCGAGTGCACACATATAAAGCATTGGTTGGTTTCCAGACAAACATTAAACAAGAAGATGAAGTTCGCAATGGAGATGATGAGGGAGGCCTCTGTAATGTTGAAAATGATCAAGTACTGTGCAGTCAAGTTAATGTAGAGTTTACTGCAGACAGTGAGAAAGGTAAGGTAATATTGTCTGAATTATTTTATTTATTACTTTGCAACATTAAATGTACAACAATACTACAAAAATGATTGTGCGAACAGAATGAAAAGCTAGGAAATAAACGTATTAGTTTACACAATATTACGTTAAATTATGTCATATTTATTAACCCATTCATTGCCCATCTTTTTATTGCTCTATTTGGTCAAAATCCATTTTCTTGACCGTTTTTTTCGACTAGCGAGGCATTTTGCTCATTGACTTGTTGCATAGGTGATGCACAAATATTGCCACTTACTACTGCGAACTGTTGAACAAGGTGAGATATACATATCGCCACTAAAGACAAGACTAACTGATTCGAGAGGTCATCCTCTTCTACTATAATACTAGGCCCCATACTGCAGCTTAGAGCTGCAGTATGGGGCTTAGTGTCAGTTTCAGAACTACAGGAAATGCACTGGACTCAACTTGAACATTCTTCTTACAATTCGAACCTATCACCCTGTGATTTCCATTTGTTTGGTCGGCTTAAGGAAGCTCTAAGGAGAGCAATGATTTGAAGATGACAAGTGTGTGGAGGAATTAGTGCACAATTGGCTCTTGACGCAACCAGCTTCATTATGTGATGCTGCGATAAAGAAATTTCCTTCTCACTGGGATTACAATTCCATACGTGTATAATTTTTCAATAAGCTAATTTTGGTTGTGACCACTTTAACCACTTCACTCTTCATCAACTCCCATATATTTTCAATTGGGTTCATATCGGAACTGTTACCTGGCCAATCCAACAATGGGATATTTTAATTACGTAAATTTGCTTTGATTGAATAGGCAGTGTGACAAGAAGCTCCATCTTGCATGAAAATAAATGGTTATCAATTTCGGAACCATTTTCTTAACTGTGGAGCCAATCGATTCTCCAGGACTTCTCTGTACTGGCCATTTTACTAATGTAGAGGTGCCTAGCACCCTTGCCACTGATAACGGATCAAAGCATAATCTTTGTCCGGTATTCCACGGTCTGCACAACGTAGTTAGGGTGAAATTTTTTACCTTGACAATGGCGAATAAATAGAGTTTTTTTCCTTCAAACTTCAAACTTGCTTTCATCGCTGAAGCAGACCTGAAGGAAATGAAATAAACGCTTAAATTGTAAGAATAACAAAAATTTACCAGTAAAATGTTGACAATAGATGAAATATAAAATTACCAATCATCAAAATTCCACCTCTTTATCTTAATAATCTTTATCCCACTTCATTTGTTTTTCGTACACTGTAGCAATCAATTTATTAAATGTGGTAGCAAATTTGTTTTCCACGCAAATTTTCATGATAAATATCTCAATTTTTCACTTATATTGACTTTTTTCTTTATACGTCATACGCTTGTTTCAGATACATTCAATCATCTTGAAATTTCAGGGTTCGAATACGTTTTAGTATTAACAAGGACTTCGACAGCTTTTTTACATAGTGCGAGGTTCCCCTTTTTGCGCCCATACTGGCAAAGTTAAAAAAAATATTTTTTCAGTTAGAAAAACTGCTGATTTCAATTCAAATTTTTTTTTATTAATCCAACAAATGTCACATAATTTTTGATCTACAAGTTAATTTTAAAGGAAACTTTTATGAAAATATATTTCTCCTGATAATTTTTACATTAAGTGACAATTATTTTTAAATATTCAATGGCTGATTAATCATTGCAGATTGGATATTATTATTGTAATTGTTATCACTAACATTTATTTAATTTAATCATAAAATTTTAAAACTATTACATTAGCATGACAACATGTTTTCAGAGTGATTGTTCTGAAATAATTTCCTTTAACGTGTATTAGTTGCCTTCAACATGTATTAATGCCGCAGTCAGCGGTATTTTTTTTCTAGTAAATGTCACATACAGATTTAAAAGTAAACTTAAACGAACATTCAACTAATGCAAGTATTTACTTGCTTATTTTTTTACTGCTTCATCTTGACATACCTTGATGTCATTTCTTATTAACATATGTATGCATATTTAGCGTTTATGAAAAAGAATTGCACAGACGAAATCAAAATAAACTGTCTAAAATGATTTAACATAAAATAATTTTTTTCCATCATGGGTGGATTCCGATTCTTACAAAACATAGTCATTACAGTGGTGCAATTATTTCAATAATAATATACAAAATTTGGTTTGTCAACAACAGGTTCGAACCCGAATCATAGACCACAGATAGAAATAATACAGGGTATATTCATTAATAAACATTAGTACAATAAATAAACAAAATCATAAATTTTTAGTGATCGAAATGGTTTTAACTCACAATGAGCACTGTATGAATAGGACGATAACTTGTATTATAAAACATTGGAAACAAGAAACAAAGTGATGTGAATTCTCCTAATGAAGGTGTGGCCTAACTCTTTCCTGAGGCTTGCACTTGTGGTGACCAATAATATTTTATACTAACAAGTATGTAGAATACAAATGAAATTTTTTTCATATCATTATTTCATACAAATTTTTTACATCGTCATCCATCAAAGATTTGCCCAAGCAACGAATTTCCTCACCTTCCCCAAATTTTTGCTGCTAATTTTATTATTAAAACTTTTAATGGGAAAAGGCGAATATACAAATATAAATGAATACATTATGTTTCCAGTGCTACTTTTATTTATCAATATGAAAAGAAATGAATATGGAGTAGGCTAATTATTCTTTTATGGAAAATTATTGGTTTCTGAAATTTGTAGATAGACCCCGAAATCAAAGGAAAAATTTAACATTGTCTCAATATTTTTAATAGATATGTTTTTTATTATATATATGTTTACACCAAAGATCATAACGAAAACTGAAACACTCTAAGCTCACTTTATTGGCGGTCTACTATTCACTGATGCACTGAATGACTTTATTTAACCGCTCACTGTCCCCACTAGCGATGTGTTTCAGGTTTCGTTTCGAGATCATTTCTTAGTACATAAACATACATTTATGTGGTTCAAAAACGTTAATAGCTTTTCACGTAAATAGATTGTTTCTGGCATATTAGAATAAATATCTTTAATATTTTATCAATTTATTAAAGATGTCTATTCCATATGGATTATTTATTGACTGAATAATTAGTAAGCAAGACAGTATTATCACCGGATACCGTTGTAAAATGCTGTACTCATTTCCTCATTTCTAATGTATTTGAAATAATACCCATGAGACATCTACTTCCACAGTTAAGCAAGTGGAGGTCATATCACATAGCGACAGTCCGCAATTTTGACAAATGGTAATATGTTATTATTGCAGTTGTCCGTTTCCCCCAGGCTAGTAGCTGTTTCACTCTTTTGGATATGTCTATCCTTTGGATGGATCTACCTATTTCAGACGTACTTTAGACTGTGATCAACTTCGACGATCACTTCGTCGAGGTAACTTTGCGAGTAACTTGTAGAGGGCCTTTTATATCTCTCATCGAAGTGGAAGTTCCGATTATTGTAATGCTATTTACAAATATTTGATGATTTAAATTAATGAAGGAAGCATATTCTAGTTCTGTTTTATTTTTATTCTGTTGGAAGAAAAATTTAGTATGTTAAATATGAAATAGATGCGAGCGATGACAGTGATATTTATGTTGTGAATGAAAGTACACACAATACTGGAACGGAACAATCCAATAGTGATGAAAAGTTCCAAGAGATTCTATAAATTGTGGGAAAGAAAACGACTCAGTGGACATCTCGCCTTTGGGAAAAACCCTACTGTCAGACGACATCTTCATAATATCGTCAGACATTTACCTGGAGCCATCGGGACAGCAAAAAGTGGCATAGGTGAAGTAGAGATGAGAGATCTACTTTTAACCTATTATATATTAAACCAAAATATTCCCGCTCTAGGGATGCAACTGAAACAGACCTGATTAAAATGAAGACATGTCTGGGCTTATTATTTCTTGGAGGTGTGCTAAAGTTTTCACAAATTTTGCTTACAAAAATTTGGTAAAACGATGGCACTGGCATAGAGTATTTTAGTCTCACTCGGAATAAGGTTTGATGGTATAAACCCATGAGAAGAACAGAAAAAAAATTACAAGTTAGCCACAGTGCCTATTTGCTCGACGAATTCAATAATAACTCTAATCAACATTATTAGCTTTCCTAATATGTGATAATTGACAAAACGTTCCAATATGTTATATCAAAACCTGCTAAATATGTTTTAAAAATACATTGTTAGAAAGAATATAACAGAATTGCCTCCGACAGTAAAGGAAGTAAAAGAAAGACCAGTTAAATCGCGAATTTTCACTTTCCGGAGGAATGTCAGAATAATTTCATGTAAGCCAAAGGTGAAGAAACATGTTTTGTTATTATAAATATACATTATTTATAATAACAAAACATTTTTCTTGATGATGATGAAATAAATGAAGAAAGTGAATCAATACCGTGGAAGACATGAAAGATGCAATGTAGCAAGAATCACGAAACGATGGACTATAATATTTTTTCAGTCCCGAACATTTCAGACATAAATTATTATACTATTTTCCAAATTAATGCTTGTACAACACCTTCTGGGAGAGATTACTAAATGATTATCTTCACCCCAAATTACTTCAGTAAAACTTGCCAACTGCAATAAGTCTAACAATGAAGAAAATCAACTGACTCATCGAAGATGTGATAGAAAGGTCCCTTTCTGACCAGGTACTGTTGCAGTAATGTCGAAAGCAGAAAATTTATTTGCATGGAACGTATTACACATTTTTTATTGAAAAGACTGTTCGTCTAAAATTAGTATCGGATTACAATTAACCAAAAATAATTATTAAATACCATTCGTCTTCCCTGAAATTTTTTTATTTTTAAAAGGAATGGTAACGTCTTTTTTGATACTTGTGGATTACTCAGTGAATATATAAATTTTTTACTATTATATAGCTGTTTATCTATTAAAATAAATACTGGGAAAAAATTTACATTAGGGAAAGTATGAAGACCGTGAGAATTGCGGGATAAAAAACCACATGCATGCGTTCGTGTAATTTTCTGGGGTGCGATTTCCGCCGGATTCATAGTTTTAAGAGAATATACTAATATATCACATATAATAGAATACTATGTTTTACTATCTGTACCCATGTGATTTATATCTGCATGGCTTTAGTTGTTACAGAACCTGACCATAGCCAATTCAGATGTGACAAGTGTTTCAAGATATTGCAGTCCAAAGGGATGTTAGTGAAGCATCACAAGCTAGTACACTCAACAGTTTGGTTTAAATGTGAGATGTGCAAAAAGAAATTCAAGCGCAGAATCTGTTTAGCAAATCACATCCGCAAAATTCATAGTGACCAAGAGTACGAGTGTGACATCTGTAAGAAAATATGCAAATCAAAACAAATGCTGCGGAAACATGTTTGGAGCACTCATCGTGACAGTCTTGCAGGTGGGTATGGCTGATCGCTAATCTTATACTTGTCAAGTATTTCCTCTGTAGAGAGCTTAGTTTTGATATTATACTGCACAGTAATATCCTGCTTAAATAATTTTCTTTGACATGATTTTGTTTGTATGCTGTTATAAAGTGTTGTCAAAAAGACTCATTCGCTCAAGATGTTTTGGGCAATTTTTTTTTCAAAATAACATAATAATTATGTTCAAAAATGTAATTTATTTTATTTACTGATTTTTTTTGTAATGAGCACTGCAAATTTTGTAGAGTATACCTACACTCAAAATATTTTTGGATAACTTTTTATTGTACCCCATTGTGTAAGATATCGTTGAAGAGATCACTTAAACTGAATTCCTATATCCCTTTAATTTTTTAACTTCGTTTCCAAAATATTGATCTTCATAATGATATACAATGTACCCCTCCATCCAAATTTTTAAGTCATGCATTTAAAAAATATGAAAAAATTCTGAATATAATTGATAAGAACTTTTCTGAAAAATTATTTTGTTTACTTACTTTTGTATACTTAAATCAATAATTTTATGAGAAGTGGATATCAAAAGAATTCTATTTCTTGCATATCCCGACCTGCTCTTGGCATTTTTCTATTGATCAGTTTATAATTTCCAACAATATATAATATAAATATATCATAAGATTTGTAAATTATGTTACATAATAGATTTTTGTATATCATCTTTTTAATTTTTAAACGTTGGTATTTTACAATCAAACTTGTATACATAATTTTCACTTAACCAAACAGTAAAATCCTATTTAACACAGTTGATAGTAAGTCGTTATACTATTTTTATTAATAAATATATTTTTCTAATATATTTATTTATACTTTTGTATATAATGTTTCTTCATTTAATGGATGGGAAATTTTGATCACACTGCATTAGTTTTTCTGTTCTTATATAGAAATATTACATTGCATTAGCTTTAAAATATGGGTTTTTCCTTATTTTAACTAATTCTAGTACTTGTTAAACCTATTGCACCGTTTTACTTTTGAAAATGTTTTAAAAATTTTTTAACCATGAAAATGGTGAGCATGAAAATGTTTTCTGGCTAATAATAAAATCTGTAAGTAGATTTTTGCACATAAGTTATCCCATGTATGATGTGATAATGAATTAAAGAACTATTATTAAGAAAATGATATTTCGACTGACTATAAAGAAATTGCACCTACACTAGTTAGTTGCACCTAGAAAAGAATTATGAAAGTGTGTACAAAATTTATGATTAAAAGAAACCGGTGAAAATGGTCCTGGGTTTAGACAAATAGATTATAATTTTGAAAAAAAATCTTTTTTAATATATAAAAGCAAATAAGTCAGCCACAAAAATTAATAAAATGCAATATGTTCATAACACAAAACAAAATAATACAACCTTATAATGTATGGTGAATATGTTATATTTTCAAAATGGAAAGGATTGTTAATAAGAAATAAAAATAAAAATTGAATGGAGTATAACAATTTTTATAAACATTGAACAAAGAAGATAGCTTTTTTCAATCTCTGGCCATTGCCACATTAATTCTGCCACATTAATTAAAAATGAAGTGTTTATTGACACTGACGTTCATTCTGTTGCTCATAACTAATGCCTTTTTCGTTCCTTCCGAATTTTACGTGACCGCTTTTGGCCATGCTGTGGGCCTACAAGTTTAGTGGATGAGTATGTTACATTTATGTATAGACGATATAATGAGACACAATCTGCATTTTCTTTCATTTTGCAGATTCAAAGAATACCGTAGTACCGTAGAATATTTAAAATTAATTATGAATATAACCTGATTTTTAATAAAGAAAATATAAGTTTGTATAAAACTTATATTTCAAATTATATTTGTGTTTTTGAAATATATTTTGAATATTATTATATAGAAACTGGATTATAGGGTATTAATTGTCCAAATGACAGTGGTTATTGAAATTTTGCTTTATTGTCATTGTCAACTTTCTATTTATTTTTTATCCTTGCAGACTCTCACAGATGTAGCAAATGTCTTAAGAAATACTCAAGCAAAAATGGATTAAAGGCGCATTACGAACGAATGCACGGAACAGGTTCACATAAATGCACTGAATGTGACATAGAATTCAAGTGCAAAGCTTATTTATCAAATCATTTACGCATCGCACACAGTATGCAACAATACAAATGTGACATGTGTAACATAATTTGTAAATCTAGGCACGAACTGTCTACTCATATTTGGAATAATCATCATAAGTCTGAAGGTATGCTAAATATTTTTGGATATGAGACATGAATTTTTATTGAGTGTTGTACATATCTAACATATTTTTTTTAAATGTTTTTTTTCTATATTTTATTTCTATTAACAATGAGCAAATTCCCTTGTAGCGTATTGTGTAATTAACGCTGGATATGTAATTGAAGTTAATGATTCTATAAGTATTGTTTTGTACTGTAGATACAGATTAATTTTATGTCTTTTTTAAACACTTTTAAAATAATGTTCGCATTCATAAAGAAGTCTAAGGAAAATTTTGATTGCCCTGTAGACATCTCATAGTGAAATTATAATACAATTTGTTTACTATATTAAAACTGTAGCAAACTCATATAGGAAGTTGGATATTTAAAAAATATCTGTCAATTTTATCATGTCAATTCTCAAGCTGCTGTTCTAGGGAGATCTACTCGTTGCCAATACTTGATAGATCTTTCAGTCCAGAATTTTTCTGACTTAGTGTAACCCCTAAAATCTACTTTTAAATCAAATATTAAATACTTTTTTCTTAAACTAACGAGGGAAGATCAAACAGTTTACAGAATGAGAGGAGGGTATAAAAATGGTGTTATTTTTCCTTTTCAGTATATTCACCCTTAACCATAACACATTTTCAGTTAACTTGTACCCTTGAAAAAATGTTTTATCTATGTCTTCAGAAAAAGCGGAAATCACAAATTGAATCTTTTTCATTTTTTGGGACAAATAATAACCGCGGGGTGCCAAGCCCAGACTGTAGGGTGGATGGTTCAATATTTGTAAGCTAGAATTGTAAAGGGCAGAAGTAGCACACCTTTTGCCAATTTTCCACATCTTTTCTGCTTAACAGTAGTTAAGAAAATTACTCCTGTAAACCAGGATAGTATTTTGTTATTATTGAAACACGCTTATCGTTATAATCAATGAGCTAGATACCTTCGAATAGCAAAATTATGACACAAGTCTCCTATCGACTCTGTCTCCTAAAATACAGTAGCTATTATTCTGCCAACCAATTGTGATACCTTAAACCTTGATGAAGGAGTCTGGTGTACCCTTTTTATGCCACTGCATGACTTCTGCTTCAATTTAGGCTCATAATAATGAACCCAAGTTTCATCGCCTGTAACATATAGAACAAATAGATACTCTTTGTAATAGAAATCTTGCACTAACCTTTAACGTGCCAAGTTGGTCATGAAGAAATTCAGAGTATCCGTTACTTTTTTGATAATTGAAAAATTTTTCATCAATGTTTCTTTATGACGTTATCACGTAAAACTATCGTCCGTAAACCGACTTTACAGACAACCAAATTTTTTATTTTCATATTCAATTTTTATGTCTGTCAAAGGAAATTGAACTAACGAAAAAGGTGTATTTAAAAATTAATAAAAAGGTCATATATTCATCAAAATGAAATAAGGATGTTTTCATACAAAATACATTTTCCCAAATGATTTTTTTCCTACAACTAAAAAGTGTTATTTCAATATGGCCTTTTATTTACATCGTTAAATATTTTTTTGTTAAAATTGTCTGATACATAACCATATAACCTTAAATCTATATATCAAGTAAATATACTTGACATATAGATTTTATCTCCCAATTCACATAATTATTGTTTTCTCATAAACTATCTAATTGTTTTTGTGTATCCTAAAAATAAATGTGTACTATGGCCATTTATCATAATATTACATAAATAATGAATTCTGTGAAAAGAATAAAAAGTGGTTTATTACACCACAAACTGCAAATACTCAGTTCCACCAAGAGCAAATCTGCAAATAAAAAGAGAATACTTTACTTCTCTTACAAGTTTGTGAATCTATAAAAGTGTAAATTTTTTAAACCAAACTTAACCTAAATTTAAGTTACCTCTGTTTCTGGACAATATTATGTGAAAATAACTATATTTAACCGTTTCAGTGCCGACGAGCGCCATCGCGCTCGTGCGTGTACTAACTAAATTTGCCACGAGCGCGATGGCACTCGCGAAATCAGTTGCTGTTTAGCGCGCGGTAGGGGAGGTCGCTCACACGCATCGCTAATTTTTTATTTTTCTACGTGTTACATAAAGTTCAAATTATAATATTATTAGTAATTATAATATAAAAAGGATCCAGGAAAAGAAAATTTTTAACCCATAATGTCAGAATACGAAAATAATTTGAGTGAAAATGATCATTTTCATGTGGGAGTGACATTGTGGTGCGCTCACAATTTGGCATAATGTAAATTTTGAGTGATAGTGATAATGGTGACGATAACAATTATTTTGCTGATACAGAGGATGTACCGGACTGTGAAATGACGATGTGACCTTGATTTCAGTTTTTGTTATAATTTTTGTTCACAATATATATTTCCATAATTTTCTTTGTATTTTTTTTATCTTTGTACAAGTTTTTATTAAGAAAACACCGAAAAAATTATTAAAATTGGATAATTTTTGGAAGAGATACAGTTTTTTTTTCGAGACAAGGGTAAATAACATCAAAAACAAAAGATTTCTTCGGCACTTTTAAGTATATATGAGTAAAAAACCGTGGCACAAAAATGGTTAATATGGTTTTCAGGTTAGTTATAATACTTAGTAAAAATGTTGTTTGTGGGAGATTGTTTTGTACAATTAAACCAGGCGAGGAGAATAAAGAACCGAATCGCAATTGGCATTGGTAATAATGGGGAAAAAATCTTCAATGTAAAAATATAATTATATCAAATGAAATTACTTTACGTGAGCATTGAAATGAAAGCAAAAAGCAAGTGTAAAATTGCAATTTTATTAATGAGTTACAAAAAATAAATATGATATGATATGTAAGCAAATTGCATATAAAAATTGTAAGGTTAATTAGAACTTCATATAGTGAAAACTTTGTGTCACAAAATATATCCGGTATCATACATTTTTTTTGCCATCAACTTTATATCCCATAAATTATATTCATAACTTCTATGATTGTACAAAAACATTTAATAATTTGACATTTTATTATACTCGAAATATTATGCTTGGACCTCGTATCCAGCATACTTTAGTTTAATTCATATTTGTAATAATACTATTAAATTTTCACATTGTCATTTAATGGGAAGAATAAACTGAAGTACATTGCCTTATGATATACGGTAATTTTCATATCACACGCTGTTATTCCTTCAGATTATAATGAAATAACTAAATATTAATTCTGAACGCCTTCCACAGACATGGACGAGCAGCAATGTCTTCAAACCACGGAACCACCAGTTGTTACTAAGGTAGCTGCAGGCAATTTGAACCAAGTCAATGCAGTTCATATTAAAGAGGATCCAGAAAAAAATTACATTGATATTGAACCCACTGTACAACAGCACAAGAATTCTGACTACATCACCGGCCAGGTAGAGTCGACTTCAATAATGACTGTCTATAACCTCATGATGCAGAGCCACTTGAAAAGCTCTTGGCCTCCTCCATAAGAGTCCTAAGTAGGTCAGTCAAGCGACTTCTTTCGATAGCGTCGGCTGTTTTACATGTTTCATTAAAAAAATCTATTGGTGCACATACTTATACACTATTTTTCTTGACAGCCATAATTTCAAATTAATTGGTGCTAATATATTGAGAGCACACATGTAATGTATTGGTTGGTTTCCAGACAAACATTAAACAAGAAGATGATGTTCATAACGGAGATGATGACTGATGAATGATCAAGTACAATGTGGTCAAGTTGAGGTGGAGTTTACTGAAAACGGTCAGAAAGGTGAGCTAATATTATCTGAATTATTTTATTTATCACTTTACAAAATTAAATGTACGCAAATAACACAAAAGTTATTATATAAACCGAAAGAAAAGCAAGGAAATAAATGCACTGTGGACAAATAAGATTACGTTAAAGTGTGTAACTAAATATTGATTACGTCATGTTTATTAACCTATTCGTCACTTACCTTTTTGTTTTTGCTCTATTTGGTCAAAATTCATTTTCTTTTGCGGGTAAACAATTTTTATCTTCGTAAAAACTTACTAAAATTGCTTGTTTGCCTAGTATTGCTTGTGCTAGCCATCAATCTATGTAAAGGTTAACAAACCTTAGAGCTATGTAGAGGTTAATAAATCCTAGAGTATTTATTTTTTTAACAAAATTTATACCACCAGGTGCACATATATAGCGAGTATCTGACTGGACTGATCAAAAAGTTTAAATTTTTCTGCTATAGCCTGTAATCAAGAAGTTTATATTTTGGTACAACGAGAAAACACGTCGGGATTGCAAAATTCTGAAAATTGCAAAAAAGGACACTTTTCTAAGACAAAAAGGGCCCAAAGTTTGCAAATAACTTAAATGGTAATTGAGGTTATGTCATCTGATCCTCTATAAAATGACTGCAGCCCTTAACGGACACATGGCTGAAATGCCATCAAAATGAACACTCGCTACCAGAGAGTCATAGGCTGTTTGTAACAGCAGCTAATATGAATACTGTTTAATGAACTGATATAATGAAAGGATTTAATACAAGTTAGTAATAATATATTGCAATGGTTACACTTATAAACGTAGCATTGAACTTGTAACGTGTCTCAGAGAACCTTATAGTCATAAGTAAAAGTAAGTATTAAGATAGCTGTTGCGTGACGGTAACATCCAAAAGTTATTTTAAAATGTTTTATGGAAAATTATATTTTTTTTAATAGTAAATTTTTTTTTGGAAATTGTTATTAAGTTAGTTTTTTAGGCAAATTGTTTGACGCTTTTTTTAAATAAAATTAAAAATGTGGTGAAATTAGTACTTTTCGTGTAATGTTAATTGTACAGTTTTTGAGACCAATTTTTACCAAAACTAAACGGTAAATAATTTTTTCAAGATTTTTATATAACATATCATTTAAATTGACTTAGTTTTTTAGACAAAAAAAAATTAAATTAAAATTATGAAATTACTACTTTTTTATATACCTGTAATGTTAATTGTACAATTTTGGAGATTGATTTTTGCCAAAACTAAACGGTAAATAATTTTTTTTTTCAAAAGTTTTATATAATGTATTTCACATTGACTTAGTTCTTAAATAAATTGCTCAATGTGTTTTTAATTGAAATTAAAAGCGTGGTGAAATTACTACTTTTGTATATATTTGTAATCGTAATTGTACAATTTTTGACAGAGATTTTACCAAAACAAAACGGTAATTTTTAAACGGTCATTTTTTTTAATTTTAAAATACCTTAGATATTTATAGTTTTTATGATAATATATCAAAAATTCACCAAATTTCATCGCCAACATGTTTAACACGGCAACTACCTTAAAGTCATTCATATCAACAATTTTGAAGCAGTTCAGCACAAAAATAACTAAATGGTGAAAGACATAAACTTTACCATAAGTTGAATTTGCATTTTCGGTATATTTTTACCAATGACAAAAGTAAGCAGCACAGCCATAAGCAGCCATGCATTATCCTTTACGACAAATATTACGGAGTTTTTAAATAAATTGCTCGATGCGTTTTTATTAAAAGCATGGTGAAATTACTACTTTTGTATATATTTGTAATCTTAATTGTACAATTTTTGAGAGCGATTTTACCAAAACAAAACAGTAAATCATTTTTAAACTTTAAAATACCTTAGATATTTATAGTTTTTTATGATAATATATCAAAAATTCACCAAATTTCATTGCCAACATGTTTAACATGGCAACTGCCTTAAAAGCAGTACATTAATAAGCAGCAAAAATTAAAAAGCAGTACAGTACATTAGTACAGTAAGTTGGATTTGCATTTTCGGTACATTTTTCCCAATGACAAAAGTAAGCAGCAAAGCCATAGGCACCTATGCATTATCCTTTATGACAAATATTATGGAATGTTGTGTTACTTCTTTATTTAATTCATCAACTGAATTTTATTTTATATAATTGGGCTAATAAGTCACTTACATTGTTTAATTTTTTACCATTATGTGTCATCAGAGTGGTTGCATATGCCGCCTTAGTCTTTTCTAGCCATTTCCACATCAACAACAAAAATAGATGCTGATTAATCCTGTATAATAGACTGTGGGGCTGTAGCCTCCCACCTAAATTTAAAAAAGAACCGTCTATTTCCATTTTTTATACAGCCGTACTTTTTTCTCATGAATGTAAAAATTAATTTTATTTATTTTGTGACTTAAGGTTTAAAGTCTATCTGATAAAATTAAAGTGACCAAAAATGCTTACATAATATTAGGTATTAATACGACTCTTGTGAATTGTGACTGTTGTGAATTGATCATTAATACGACTGTTGTGAATAATATCAGATTATACAATCAGCACCTATACATATATTACATACAAACATATGTTATTCTGTATGTTTTCAGTACATATATTACATACAAACATATGTTATTCTGTATGTTTTCAGTACATATATTACATACAAACATATGTTATTCTGTATGTAAAAAGTACTAAAGTTGTATTTTAATATCACATATATTTACATTGCTAGATTTTTCCTGGTGAAATTATACTTTTTAATAACAGATGCGGGTGCACTTAACTTTACTCAAATCAACTGGCTTTGGCTTGTGACTCGCTGGGTCGCAACCAAGGTTCACCAAAACTCTCAGTCTGATGCGACAAGCAATCTAAGGTGGAACTTTGGAAATTGTTTTCACAAATTTGTATTGCGGCGTAGAGTACTATATCAAGAAAAATCAACGCCTCTGGAGAGTTAGTTTAAATAAATATTGGTTTAGTAAAGTTAGCAATTCCTTTGATAAATTTTTAAAGTTAAAAGAGTTCAAAAAAAAAAAAATACCTTATGTAGCCTCCCATGTTTCAAGAATGATATAAGTCAAAGCTTGGTGAGATTATCAGACGAATATTGCAAGTCTATGTATGACTTTCCTGTAGCTGCATACCTCAATGTGTCACCGAGATGTTCGTGTGCTGATGTAGCTTTCCTCATATTCACGTTAGTTTGGGTTCCCTGAAGATCGAAGCTCTTTGTGTTTATCTTGTCTTTAAAAATTTTGAAATAAATTGGTTCTCTTTTGAGGTGAGTAAAAATATTAATATGAGAATGAACTTGTCTGTTCGCTAAACACTCCTTTACCCAGACTCTACTATGTCTTGTTCTAGTTTGTTATTGTTGATAATAATAAAAAGTTAAACCCAAATATAACAATAAGTTTAACTCATTGTTCAGCAGAGCATAGCTAAAACACGCATTGCCGACAATCTTAACTAAATTGACATGCTTGCATGTGCGACAGTAATGATGAGTCTGGCATATCATGACAAATCTTACCACTTGCCATATCAGCACCTTGAATTTAATTTTTTTGAAGACTTTCGAACAGTTTGAAAGCTATTTCTAGCAGAATAAATATTACAGGAAAAATAGAGGAATTACGCAGTAGAGTTGAAATTTCTTTTTCTCCTGCAAGAACCGAGCAGGTTTTTTTTTAATTCATTATGTTGAAATTTTTTTTAATACATCGATTTTTTTTATTTCATTTGCAGACCAACCTTTTACATGTGACTACTGCTGGAAGATATCTTTAAAAATGGCATCATTACAGGAACATTAAAATCTGTACACGGAGAACTCATTCACCAAAAAAAGTCTGAAATGTGGTAAATGTTTCAAATATCGGACTGACCTTCAGGAACACGAAATATTAGTCCACAGTAATGCACAGAAATGTGCGTAAGTTAAATGTGTCGTAAAATTGTTATTACTCATAGGCTAACCAAAGATATGAAAATGAATCATAATAGTGATTGTAAGTTACGCAAGACAAATGATTCACGTCTTGCCGCTGGTTAGATGGATGCACCGGCAGTGACAGACGTTCACCATACAAGGTGATGATGATGAAAGAGGAGTTGGCTGATAAGAATGTAGAGTTAGACCTGATTGTGTTGCAACACACAAATGGTTATTATCGATTGTATAAGGAAGAATCATAAGGAGACTGATGCCGATTGCTTTTTATTTATGAAATGGTAAATATTTAAAAATCATGACCAGCGATTTTGCCAGTGACATGGATTTCAACCGTAAACCATCAGCTTTTTCGCTTGTTGGAGTATGTTGGAATTAAGCCGATACATCACATACTGTTTAGTACTACTTACTTAGGTGTTGCTGGATTTCTATGTTTATGCTTTGATCCATTTACGTTTGACAGTAAACCCACCTGTTGGAAACGTCCTGGTGGCATAAAAATGTATTTAGTTGCATTGATTTTACGATGGAAGAATGATTTTTTTTTAAAACTGTATTGGCAAACTGCACAAAACTAGCAAAAATTATATACACTCATAATATGAGGATTTGGCATATTATGAGTATCATTTTTACAGTAGACACATAGAAAGGAAGTAAAGCAAGCTTTATAGGATACACGCACTCGTCACTTGAATGCACTTAGCCACAAAACAATGACTGTATTTTGAAGTAAAACTTCTTTATGCACGCTTACTTGAGGAGTAAGCTGGTGAATGCGTGACGAGAGCGTTACGAAAAGTGTGATCGGGCGAGGCGAACAGAAGTTGACAGGAAGATATAAATTAGTGAAGACAGAAAGAGAGAGAGTTACATTTCATATATTACTGTAGGGACAAGAGATAGAGGTGCGAGCACACATTTTCTTTCTCTCTTTCTCTCATAGCCAGTTATGTTTCGTATATCTAAGACACAGTGCAAGCCTATTGTCTGTATCACACTGGAGCAAGAGAGAGCAGTGCACATTTTCTTTCCATCTTCCTCTCATAGCTAGTGCATGAAATATATACATACGCGAGTTTGATAGCGTTATGCAAACGGTGATTTTTGAATTATTTCGTAATTTCATTTCGTTCTTGAACAATTTTATAAATTATTATTTTGTTCAATACATTAAATATTCTACGTTTAAAGTGAATAAAATTGTAAATTCATTTTAAAGTTCATATTTTGTGAATTTGAAGTTTTACTTCATTCGTGTGGTCTAAAGCACACTCGTTTTTTTTGAAGAGTTTAATAAAAGTGGAAGAAATCACAAATTGGGTATATTATTACTTTGAATTATTTTCGATTAAATTTTTATTAAAAAAATTCATATTTTACAAGTTCTGTGCTGCTGGCAAAGGTTTTACTGGAAAAAGAAAAGTCAAGAATTACATAATATCTCGAAAGTGGTATTATTGTTTTTCTTAAAAATCTGCTTAATAATGGAGCTTATTAACCTGCATATTTCTCAATGTGATAACCTAAATATATTTGTCTAGTAATTTTGGAGATAGTAAGTTTTGTATAAAAAACATTATAAGAATATTAGGGGTTATGAAAAGAATAGTTAAAAGGACGCATAAAAAAATGCTTTCAGTCGCATGGGCTATTAATTTTGAGGATAAGTCATAAGTATTCCAAAATGATATTTTTTTAAAGTTTTATAAAACACAGTTGCTAAGATATTGCTAAAGATTTTTACAAAAATTATATTCCTCTTTTATATTCAAAACTGCTGGGGTTAAAACTATGAAAAAATAGTAGAAGTTTACTTAAATTTTATAAGAAGAGTATTGAAGCAATGATTCTGGATCTCAGTTTATTTTTAAATATTTACAATATCTTTTTTACACATTTGAGTAAAAATTTAATAAAAATGTTACCTACCCTTAAATATTTATATGTACCCTAATATGAACAGAACACTTCTAGTGCTAATACTAATTACATTTAGCAGGTTTATTTTCTGTTACATTTGTTCACTTTCTTGCTGACGTAATGGTTTTTACTTCAACCCAGCCCAGCGTGTTTGTTTATACTGCACGTACGAGTCTGGAGAACAAATTACAACACAGTGGATACTCGTCAACATTTGTTCAAGTAAATAAAGTGACATAAATTCTTTACACTCATTATAGTATTATTTGACTGCAGTAAAAATGTAGTATATACTTTTTGTGTAGAAAAAAGGGTTGCACGGCCATCGTGTGTTGGAAGTGAATTTGTTTCATATGTATTCTGAAGAGAAAAATCTAAGTAGATTAAGATAATTGTGCAATAAATATATGAAAATGTTATTTATGGAGAATATTTTATTACTAACCCAACTCCATAGATATCAATCATATGATTAAGGTGTTTTCATGTGATTACTAGCATGACACGCACCACTTTTAATTATTTTGATTAGATTTTTTTGATATGTAATTTTTCTTTAGTTATCCAAATCTCGTGCTTCATTTTACTTTAACAAAATATAAGAATATGCCATGCTCGTAATATACCCGTCCAAGCATTCCCTTCCCCTTATGCATGTCTGAATACATTTTATCGAACGTCATCAAAATATATTTTAACACCTTTTAAAACAAACACTTTTTAAATTTCTCTTAAACACATCCAAATTACAAAACGTACAGTTTTTAACAATAAAGTGACTTTCTGCGACTTGTACGCATGAAATTGAGGTTTCTTGAGCTGTGTTTTTTCTTTATGAACATAGACATTTGTTTTATTTTAATTAATAAAAATATAGTAATCATTTGCTTGTAATATCCTCGCTCCAAGGTTGCTTGTTTCCCCTTTCTTCTCCGTTCCCCGTCTCCATGCACGAATACAAAGCGCTGAATGTCTTCAGAATTGTATTTCTACTTTTGTTTACATCTAAAACTTTCTTTTAAACTACTGGTTCAAATTACACAATCGACAATTATTGCGAGTGGCCAGTATGTATCTATAGAAGCGCTTAAAGTACCTGTGATATTTACTGTAATAAGTGGACCTAAACTTTACCACTTTTGTCTCATGCACTTTTTTTAACTTAAGAACTGTTCTCATGGCTTATGCGTAAAATATAGACTTTTCTTGAGACCTGTTCAAAACTGACAATACCCGCTTACAAATATTATTGTGTCTGTAATAGTTTTACCAGCGTTCATCATGAAACAGTCGAGACCACTGACCTTTCCTTCGATTACAATGATTTTAATAACTATATCTCAAAACCTCTACAAAATATGTACTATATAGACTGTGGCAGCCTGGAAATGAATATAAACAAAACTGAAATAATTTAAACATATTTTACTAACGGTCTGCTTGCAGAGGTGGAAATTCTATACATCTCTCTCCCTCTCTCCTTACTAATGAGTTGTTATTTATGTTATTTGTTCTTATTATTTATGAATTTATGCTACCGTGTCAAAAATAATTTTCATTTTCAAAATAGATAGAGTAAGAAACAACTTTTTGAGAAAAAGTTGTTTCTTTTTTTTGTGCTCAGTGAACCTTGAGGCAGAAGTAAACCATTTATAAGTTTCATTTTGTTTTATCAACTGTAATTAAATAAATTGGATGTGTAAAAAAGTTCGACATGCAGTGGTATGTAGATGATTACAGTTTTATGTGACTGTTGTTTCAGTATAATTTTCACATCTGTATCACTGAGTTTATTGACTTAAATAGTTTTACTGTAGTAACAATAGACTGTAATTTTATTAATTAAGGACAGTAATATTGAATTGCACGCATTTTCAAAAATGCCACAAATCATCGTTATAATTTAAGATTTACACAAGAAGCGATGACGTTAAAATTTTGTCAACATAACGTTGATGACATCAGAGGTGTGTATGAAATTAATCTTCAGTATTTTGTTTATCAATACAAAAAAGTTTCATTTCAAAAGATTTTCCTCGTACACATGGCAGATTTATTACTCTAAGAACAACCTATTACAGCAAATCATGACACCATAAGCATAAATGTTTGCATCGTAGTAGATTGTACACTTATAAGCAAAAATCATCCATAATAATCAAGTCAAGGTATTGTCAACACAACAAAACTAGCAATATGTTTTTGGTAATGAGTTGATAAAGAAACTGAGAGGCATGGTGAAATGTTTTTAAAATTGCTCCGTTTTAAGACAATTACTGTACACTAGTATTATGGTTGTTACTTTTCACAAATGCTTTGAGATGATCTTGTTATATGTGAGGGCATTTGCAGAAGAGGCAATCATAAGACACTCTTAGTGGTCATGACCATCATGAATAGGAGGTTTGTGGGTAATTTTCAGTATCGTAGATTTCAGAGCATAGCTGCCCTTACTATGCTTTTCTATTTGATTTGACTATTGGCATTTTCAATACTCTATATCATGAAGATATGTGGGGTGAGCTTCATTAAATCTGTTCAACGCGGAGCAGAGAGAGTACTCTGTGATCATTGGCGATTTATATGGTTATTGATAATTAAGGCCACAGTATACAGGGTTCATCATTCAATTTCAAGATAAATGTAATTTGCAATCCTCGATATTTTTCTTACTGTCCATTTTAAATTATTTTTTTTCGGTTGTTTATTTACAATTTATATAGTTAAATTTTATTTTTAACAATATTGACATTTTTACGATTTCATGGTGAAATAACCTTTATAATTTCATCATGTCCATTCATCTGCTTGTCACAACCTCACAGTTTCCAGTTGTAGACCTATGTGTATATCATTAATTTTGCAAGAAGAATATGGCGATCTCATTTATTAAGCAGCAAAATATTTAAGGAAAATATTGAATGTTCCTTTGCATTTTGTAAAATAAGACAGACCTTCTAAAATGAGAGTGAGGTTTCATTAACCGTTTCTTCATTTTCAAGTTGTGTTTGTGAAATATTAAGCTTCTAAATGATGTGCATTGCGTCCCCGTCTTTATAATTTTACAACTCTATTTCTGAATAGTTTGAACAAATTCTAAATAATAAAATTTAATACTTTCAAATGAAATTATTCAATTTTCATTGACAATTTCAGCAAATATAGACAGCTGTAGAATTTTTCCGTGTCTCCACAGACAATTGACTAGCTTTTTGATTCATCATTTATTAAAACTATTTTACTTTTAACAAGTAATTGAAAAAAAGCAAATAATGTTATTTTTTCTTAAAAAAATTTTAGAATGCCCTATGCTTTAGTCATTTTATCAATTTAGAAAAATTCTGACAGGATATATATTCACTTTCAAAAATCATGAAATAACCTAACAAGAACAGCTCATTTTTGTTTTACTATAACCATTTTTTCCAAAAAGATAATGATTTAAAAAAAAATGTATTAGCTTGTCAGTCGGTTACGTTAATGGGGTAATATCTAGTTCAAAAAAATGTTTATAATCTGTGTATTTTCCTACCAAAACTCAAAATTAGTTATTCTTTAACAACGTATTTATATTACATCTGTCGCTTAGCCTGTTCTTGTTTAGTTTCATTCAGATGGAAAAATTATGTTTGATCTCGTTAGAAAAAAATAAACTTTTTTACAATACTTTTTTGAATGACTTGCTTTAAAAATTTACAACCAACGGCAATGCGTATGCCTGTAAGAAGTGTTCAAAAGTACTGATTTGAAAAATCTTAGTGAAGACATGAGCTAAAATTAAGTCACACGTAGATCATATCTATGTCACGATAATTTACGTAATTTTGATATAAAACTGACATTTCTTATGATTTTTTTGTGAAGTTATCGTGTTTCATATAATTGTGACATCATATTGACATAAAAGTTGACTTTGAAATGATATCATTTACATTATATATATTAAGTACATTATATGTAATATTTGTATCATATCATGACGTAACATTATACTCATTATTTTACATACGTTAGACATAACAAATCAATCATACTGTTATATCAATTATTAGTAAATATTTTGCATGCGCTTGACATAACAAGTCATAATATTACATAAATTATAATTTGTTATTTTATGTACATTTTTGACCCAACAAATCAGTCATTTAATTGTTAGATCACAGCTTTTTATTTGTTAACTCCATGTTTACTCAATGTGGACCGTGGATTTTACCTTACACAAAGAGTACCTTACTGCATTGGCTAACGTAATTTCTCTTACGATATACAAACAAAACAGAAAATATTCCTTGTTTTTATAACATAAACAAAATAACTGGTGCTGTAAATCTGCGTTACATTATTTACTTTTTGACGTGAACACGTCTTTAAATTTGCTACCATACGGGGCAATCCAAAAAACCTAATGATAACAAAATCGGGGGATACAGTTTGGCATTGCAGTTTCGAATCTATCCTCTACATCAAAAATTAAATTATACCACTGGAAAGGATCAAAGAATTCATTACGATAAGCGAGAACAGTGACGCATCGCGCGCGGTGGAGGGGGAAGCGCCGTCATTTTGAGGTTATTTTGCTGCCTATAGAGATTTGCAATTAGTATAACTTTTGATTCGGAAAAGCTACAATGTTCGTTTAAGTTTTAATCGTCAGCTATCGTCAAAATCTATCGATTGTATATAAAACATTAGTTTAAAGTAGTGACAGTGAATATAATAAGGTGTTAGAATAAAAAAATATATATAATGTCGGCCTATACGCTATTGTAACACAATAATTATTTGTTTCCTTGCTTTTATCCTAAATACATAAATAAAAAATATTTTATTTAAAAAATATAACCCGTTACATACACGTATTCATGTACAATACACGTCCGTGTCAATGACACAGCCACACCCTATTTTTTTTATCAATTGTACTGAGTCGTAATCCCTTGGTATTTTGAATATTGTATAGAGATATCTTAGTTTTAGAAAAAGATTTAGAAAAATAATTCTTTAATAAGTTTTGACATTACTTAAATATAGCCTTGAACGTTACATAAAACAATTGTAAGAAAGTTGTCTTCATACTGTGCAATATTTAGTTCGAAAAATTATGGATGCACTTTGTTGATATCAAGTTAAAATATAAAACTGTAATTTTTAAAAAAATAATTTTACTTTTGTTTTATTTTGTCTTTGCTAATAAAAAAAATTGTTGCTAATCAAAATGGTAATCGATAATTCGATAATTAGATCGATTCGAATCGATAATTAGATCGATTTTTAGATCAAACAATAAATTAAAGGAGTATTAAATTATTTTTGTTTTATTTTGGCCATCATTCTTTTGATTTACTAAGAGGGTACGGGGCAGGAGCGATCTAACAATTTCGTAAAATATAATTTTTTTTCTGTTAAAATGTGCTTAATATTATATTCTACTGTTCTATTTCTACCTTACTAACTGCAATGACATATTTTTTACAAATTATTAATATGATTAAAAATAGAGGAAATGAATATTCTATACTTGGCATAACAATAACAGCTGAATGTATTTGGAAAAAACAAAGTTCTAGCTATAAATTTAGCGATTCATCTGGCAAAACATTGAACAGTTTAAACCATTTTTTTCTCAACCATTTTTGTGTCGCGAGCCACGAAAAAATTCAAAAAAGTTAAGTAAAAAGCCTTGCGATACCTTTACTGTACCATAATGTTAAAATAATATTTCAATTAATTTAACGTTAATCATTTAAAAAAAATTAAGGTTTAATTATTAAGATGTAAGTTTATTTTTTATGTTATTGCCTGGTAATATTTAATAATAAACGCGACCTCCAGGTTGAGAAAGGGTGGTAAATCTATAGGTGTTTACACGGATTTTATGTACTAGTTTATTAATACATTATTACAATAGTCAGTCAAATGCAGCGCTTTAAATGTATCGTGTCGTTTTTAAATTTACATTGAAGGTATTTCGATTTTCTGGAGTATCAACGTTTGTTTTTTTTAATTTATGTTTTGATAACAGTTATACTATTTACTATGAGCTATTCCCATTCGGAATATTATGACATGCTGATGTGTTTAAGTACATGGGATTGCAATGCTTGGCGAGTATAAGGTATTCTGCTAAATATCCAAATCGCGCCAGAAAGCCAAATGAACGGACTATCGCAAGATTGGCTAGTTGGGTTCACAGTACTGGTCAAGTAATGCCCTCGTTTGATAGAGGACGCTCAGTTGGTAAAAGACGTCACACGGCTGAAGATGATATACTCAATGTCTTTGCCGAAGATCCTATTCACAGTATACTTTCGATAGCCATGTCTTTTAGCTTGCCTAAAATCCTTGTGAGAGATACGCTCAGAGAAGATGGTCAACATCCGTTTCACTATCGTACTGTATAACAATTGACCGAAGCAGATTTCGTCCGTCCTCATACTGTTTGTCAATGGCTCATTCGCATGAATGAACGATTCGCTATATTTATGCGATGTATTTTATGGTCAGAAGAAAGCACATTTTCGCGGTATAGATTAATATGCATGAACACTACTGGAGCCATACGAATCCACTTTTAAAACGGCCGGGAAGTTTGGAATTTGAATGAATGGGCGGGAATTTTGGATCAGCTCGTAGGTCCGTTTTTCCTACCTACCAGAATGACACCGGATGATTATTTGTATTTTTTGCGTAATGGAGTAGCAGATTTTATTTCATATTTGCCTTTGAGCGTAGTTAGAGATATGTGGTGACAGCACAACAGAGCGCCTCCTCACTTCAGTATTCGGTTACGTGAGTATTTAGATGAGCAATACTGTTGTCATTGTATAGGGCGCAGTGGACCTGTACCCTCGCCTCCAAGATCTCCAGATTTAACACCACTCGATTTTTTTTTTGGAGTAGCGTCAAATCCGATGTATACTCAACTGAATGCCCGGTCGAACAAATTTTACGAGAAATGCTTACTGACGGTTTTAATAAAATTAAGAAAAAGGGTCAAATGATGAATAATGTTATTAATTAAATTATAAGGAGAGCGCCATTGTGTTTAGAACAAAATTGAAATCATTTTGAACATCTCCTTTAAGACCAAATAAACTAATAAGAGAAATAATTTTTTTATGAACATGAAATTAATAAATTTTTGTAAAATGACTGTTACTAAAATTACTTTTCTGTGTAATATTTTACGAACGTGAAAAAGTCATAGACTGAGGATTTCCGCAGAACTACAATATGAGCGAGTGCATAAGTAACATTGTTTATTAAGTTTTTAATAGTTATATTTCATCTTATTTAATCAATCAATTCATCGAAATACTCGCTATGTAAAAATTATTTATTATAATGTACATATTTCGCGCGGCAGGTTCATGGTTTATTCCCCCGAGCGGCGCTGAACAATGTGCCCAAGTATTGTGTGTGCGAAAAAGATGACAAATAATTAAGAATATTACTTTCAATTTTCGGAAAAAAAAGTCATCTTTTAAAGTTTATTTTAACGACAATCAACTATTTTTCAGTCAACGAATAACGTTTATATATATATATATATATATATATATATATATATATATACACGTGCGTGTGTGTGTGTACATGCATACAAATAAACAAAGACCAGTTGTTAAGAGTCCCCTGAAGATATTTTATTAATGCCCCATTACGTAAATTCGTCATAATGCAGTACCTGTCGTACTCCATTTTGCCGAATCTAGTCAGATGCTAACAACGAGTATGTAAATAGCATAGGCAACGCATATATAATAACAACGAATATATTAAATCATATCATTGGCTCTTGGGACTAAGTAGAATCACGAATTAGAAGTAGAATTTCAACTGCGTAATAGAATATCCAACGTCAGTCACCAGTGATGATATCGAATATAGCATTTAAGTAATCTTTGTCGAATTTTTCCAACATTTTAAGACATCTATCTATCCACAATGAAACTACGTGATGTAGTATTATTTCTACTTCCTTTAATTTCTTTATCACGACCTAGATTGCGTTGTAATTGTGAATAATGACTTTCTACAAAATTAACGCCAAACATATTCAATATTCAACATCTATCTATACTATGGTGCTTCGAATTTTGATTAAATTATAAAGTATCCACCTAGCACAAAGCTTCCTGACGCCTAAAGATTTCTGTAGAATTCTCCGATTCATGATTGAATCTAGACCAATGCCCAAATCTGCCGACAAGTTACCCCTATGACAATCTTTACCATGAGCTTCACATACAGATCTGCAATTGTTGCTGTTAAGGTACGAGTATCACGCAGGTCATTGAGCGTCGTAAGCATCAAGTTATTAAAGCAGTTGTAAACAGTATCGTGGGATGGAGCTTTATCATGAAATTCAAATCGAAGCCGATAATAACCTTGTTGGTACTCGAGACCACGATAAAAACATCATGGAATGAACATTTTCCCGTGTTAATACATCAATAAGTTTCTAAAAAAAAAAACAAATAATAATGTTGAGCACAGTCATAATGGTTTAAGTAAAAATTCGATTTTATAAATTTGTATTAAATTTTATATTACCATTATCACAAACATTTAGTGCAAATAAATTTCAGTGCTATCTTTGTATTCGTGCAGAATGCATAAAAACAATATCGAGTAAGAGATTGTACAAATGGTTTTTTTTAAATATTTTTTTGATCTTTTTATAAAATAATTGATGTGACTCGTCATCGTTATTTTAATAAACAATTATGGTTATTAGATTCTCAAATAATTCAAAGAAGATTAATAATTATTAATATATAAACGGCCACCTTGTTTTTATTCATGAGCTGCGTCAGACAGTAATTTTACTCCCCCTCGTATTTACTCGCAAAGACGGGTAAGTCCAATCTTATGGACGAGCCACTTCCCCACCCCTCCTGCCCCTTAGGCTTTAGGGTAAGTAAATTGTGAACAGGACAACTGCAAATATTGTCGTTTTCCCGTAATATATTACAAATTATCCATACCGGAACAAAGAAGGAAGAGATGTTTAAAATGAAGAATACTACTTCCATTTTTTTTGTAAAGTTCCGAAATACACCAAAACCGTGAAAAGGACGGTGGAATAAAGAATAACAAGCAGCCCTCGCCATATTGAATAACTTTTCCCATGGCAATCTAATCTGCATTCTTACTGGTTTCAAAAAAAGTTTTTAATTTTCACTGATAATATTTATTTCAACTTAATTATATGGCTTTATTACAATAACATTAAACAAAAGCCGTAATTCAGTTGTTAAAAGTTCCATTGAAGATAGTTGAGGCGTATTTATTGTCACCGGTAAAAATATCCGATATCTCAGATCAAAACACGTACTTGGTATGTAAAATACAAAATATTTGGTATCGTAAATACTTGTATAGTTCAATTGTATAGTTAATTTACGATAATAGGACGTTCGCACAAGGGTTAGTTTATGGTCGGGCTCTTTGTCCATTTAGCTACAGCTATTTCATTCACGCATATCGTACTCAGGTTTTCTCGCTCTTTCGTATTCAGAACGTATATGAAACAAGAGATAAACTGAATATTTAAATAATCGTGAGTCATAATACTTTTTAAGTACGTAATACGAGTATGTTAAACATATTCGTGTACTCGTTTTACTCATTACATTAAGTATTGCTTCACACTTCTCACACAAATATCTACTCAATACGATGCTCTTTTCATCTAATGATTCTCCGTTTTTCTACTGGCACAGTTAAGTGTTATTACTTTGTAGTGTAAATAAGTAGTGTATATAAAAACTAACTGTTAATTAGGTTATATTATAACTTCGCCATTATGTCCATAAGAAAGTCCAGTGTTATATGAAAGTATTCCACAGAATTGCGTGATTATTTTACTTCTTGCAATATTTACAACCCTAAATTGTCATTTAAAACAGCTACATATAACTTAAGAAATATTTGAATAGAAAACATCCAACTGTAACAATAATTAATAAGGAACTAGTTCTTTGTTCCAAATATCTTACTACATTATTATAAAAACAAGCTAAAATAAAGATGGCAAAAATAAAAAAAAACCATTTCATTAATAACGCAATCTATTGTTTAAAGGTAATTATTGTAACGTGATTAATTTTTTTTTAATATGCTATTTTAATGATTATGCTAAAATGAATCATTTAGTTGCCAGTCCAAAAACCTGCATCCCTAATTATTTATGGTATCATGAAGGAAAAATGAAACAGTATTTTGTTAAAAATATCACATTTAGAAATGATAGGAATTCTCATCAAGTTTAGCTGTAAAAAATAAAGTATATGAGCGTTGAAGTCATATCCCTTATTTTTACAATAATATAATAAGTAGCAACCAAGATTTATTACACGTCCCCTGCGATTGTAAGTTTACAGTTTGTAATATAATCCTCTCACAACGGAATTACGCCGCCCATACTCGTCGAGTATCGTGTCACCGATATCTGTCACTGATATTTTGTAATACTCGTACTCGTCGTACTCAGTATCTCAAAATACTCGTATCGCCCAAGTCTAGAAGATAGATAAATCATTAATGCCCTAGTGCGCCAACCGGATACTTGTCGGCGCGGGTAGTTGTTAACAATGAATAGGTAAAGAGCCCAAATTACATTGTTCGAGGTTTCCAGAGATACATCGTAGTGTTATAATCTACTAGTTCTTGTTGGTTGAGTTGGAATTTTGCCTTTACCTTTAATCTTAACGTTTAATAAAATATTAAAAAATGTATATTTTAACTTGTATCATTACAGTAAGAAAGAAATGAGTTGACGTTTACTAATTCAGGTTAGGTCGTATTTATATTGGTAACTGAACATATTTTAGGTGCAAACTTAAGCATAACCGCATTTATTACAATACAAAAAAAAATATTTTTAACTTGCATCATTGCAGTAAGAAAGAAATGAGTTGACGTTTACTAATTCATGTTAGGTCGTATTTATATTGGTAACTGAACATATTTTAGGTGTATACTCAAACATAACCGCATTTATTAAAATACAAAAAATGTATATTTTAACTTGCATCATTGCAGTAAGAAAGAAATGAGTTGACGTTTACTAATTAATGTTCAGTCGTATTTATATTGGTAACTGAACATTTTTAGGTGTATTCTTAAGCATAACCGCATTTATTAAAATACAAAAAATGCATTTTTAACTTGCATCATTGCAGTAAGAAAGAAATGACTTGACGTTTACTAATTCATGTTCGGTCGTATTTATATTGGTAACTGAACATATTTTAGGTGTAATCTTAAGCATAACCGCATTTACTAAAATTAAAAAAAAATTATTTTTAACTTACATCATTACAGTAAGAAAGAAATGACTTGACGTTTACTAATTCATGTTCGGTCGTATTTATATTGGTAACTGAACATATTTTAGGTGTATACTTAAGCATAACCGCATTTATTAAAATACAAAAAAAAATATTTTTAACTTGCATCATTGCAGTAAGAAAGAAATGAGTTGACGTTTACTAATTCATGTTACGTCATATTTATATTGGTAACTGAACATGTTTTATGTGTATTTTTAAGCATAACTGCATTTATTAAAATACAAAAAATGCATTTTTAACTTGCATCATTGCAGTAAGAAAGAAATGACTTGACGTTTACTAATTCATGTTCGGTCGTATTTATATTGGTAACTGAACATAATTTAGGTGTAATCGTAAGCATAACCGCATTTATTAAAATAAAAAAAAATTTATTTTTAACTTGCATCATTGCATTAAGGCAGAGAAACACCATTAGAATGCGATCTGAAAAATATGATATTAAAAATGATGTTTCAGGAATAGGTCAGTAATTTCAAGATATGGATTTTGGAATAATAGTAACCGACTATCAAGAACTTGCAGTTTACGTATTTTGTCTGCTTCTCATTTCCATGCTTCCCAAACATTTTCTGTTGTCGTTTCTTCTTATACGTATAATTAGTTGATATATTGGCTATTTACCATCATGTTGTGTCAAGAAAGAAGCACAAAACTTATTTTGTTTCTTCAGCCGCATCTCGACGATCAAATTTCTTAAATGAAGAAACTAAAAGATTTCTTGAATGTTTACTAAAATTGTGAAACAAAGTCCGTTCATATCGAACAGCATTATTTAAAATATGAAAGAGTTATTGTTTGATAGTTTGTGAAAAACTTTTGACGTACTCAAACGCAAGTGTTTTTTCATCAAAATCCCTCTCTGTTTATTGGCCGAGTATCGACTATAGAGTGGGGGTAACGAAATCGACTGCAGCGCTCGCTGTGGCAGAAATAAAATTATATGAAGGCGCCCGTTAAGTATTGTCATAGATAATATAATTTACTTACGTGTATTGCCACGTTAGTTTACCAAAAATTCGAATTTTATTGATTTTTTAATGAATATATATCACAAATGACGTATTTTAAAAATATAGATATTTTAGTATGAAAAATCGATTGAGTAAAAAATTACAATAATACCTCGATTTTGTGTACTGTGATTTTTTTCACTACTTTCAAATCTAAATTTATAATACGATAGTATTACATATTTAGCAAAGCATATAAATATGAATGTTGGTAATAAGAGAAGGAATTATATAAGAGATGATGATATTAAAACAAAAAATTTAAGTTTAAAAAATATTCTTATTTCATTAATGTTAAGAAAAACACTCGATTCTAATGAAAATAATGAAAAATGTTTCATCAGCAATAAAAAATAAGTGTTCATTGTAAGTTGTTTGTTTTAAAAATCAATTTTTATTTTAAAATAATTACGTCCGAGTACTGGTTTTTAACTACGTCACTTTTATGTATATCCTTTAATTGAAAAAAGTCACGAAAATGAGTATTAAGCAAATTTTCCAAATGTGACACAATAGTCATTGTATTTATTTTCAATGATTTAAAAAGGCCTTATAAAACGTGTTTTTGTCCTAATGGGATCAAACATAATATTTCAACCGAATGAAAAACTAAACAAGAATGAGCTACATGACAGTTGTAATATAAATACATTAATTGATAAAGAATAACTAATTTTGAATTTTGGTAGGAAAATAGAAACACTATAAATATTATTTTTAAACTACATCAATTTTGTAATTACCCAATTAACATAACACTCAGACGAGCCAAATAATTTTTTTTGAAAACTATTAACTTTTTGAAAAAAATTTTGAGATAAAATCAAATATTGAGATAAAAGGACAAAAATGTAGTTTCCTTGTTAGGTTATTTTATGATTTTTTTGAAATTGAACATAAAACTTGTTAAGGTTTTTCTAAATTGACAATTTTAAAGTTTTTTTACGGACTATTAATATTATTTGCTTTTCTTTTCAATTACTATGAAATTCTACAACTGTCTATATCTATCGAAACTATAGATGCATGTTGAAAGAAATAATTTCATTTGAACTTCCAACCAAATTTCATTACATATTAAAAAATTAATAAAGCATAAGGCATTTTAAAGTTTAATAAAATTATTTGCTTTTCTTTTCAATTACTATGAAATTCTATAACTGTCTATATCTGTCGAAACTATAGATGCATGTTGAAAGAAATAATTTCATTTGAACTTCCAACCAAATTTCATTACACATTAAAAAATTAATAAAGCATAAGACATTTTTAAAATTTAATAATATTATTTGCTTTTCTTTTCAATTACTTTTTTATTTTAAAAGTTGTTTTAATAAATTATAAATCGAAAAGCCAGCCAATTGTCTATGGAGACATGGACTAAATGAAATTCTACAACTGTCTATATCTGTTTAAATTGTAGATTCATGTTGAAAGAAAAAAGTTCTAAACTAATTTCATTACTTTTCAAGAATTTTTAGATTATTTAAAAATATAGTTGCAAAATAAAAAAGAGGGGACACAATGCATGTCATTTAGAAGCTAAATATTTCACAAATAGAACTTGAAAATGAAGAAATGGCAATAAATTTAAATCCAAAAGCTGGCCAATTGTATATGGAGACACGGACTAAATGAAATTCTGCAACTGTCTATATCTGTTAAAATTGTAGATTCATGTTGAAAGAAATCATTTCATTTGAAAGTTCTAACCAAAATTCATTACTTATCTAGAATTTTTTTAGATTATTCCAAAATAGTGTTGCAAAATTATAAAGGACGGGACACAATGCACGTCACTTAGAAGCTTAATATTTCACAAACAGAACCTGAAAATGAAGAAATGGCAAATGAAACCTAACTTTCATTTTAAAACGTCTATCCAGTAATATTGTTTTTGCACCTATTTTACATTATACAAAGGTACATTAAAACATTAATTTTTAAATATTTTGCTGCTTACTAACCAAGATCGCCATATTCTTACAAAATTATATGCACATAGGTCTAAAGCTGGAAACTATAAGGTTGTGACAGACAGATGAATGGACATGATGAAACTACATGGGTTACTTCACCATGAAATCATAAAAATGTCAATATTGTTAAAACTAAAACTTCTAACTTAATAAATTCTAAATCAGCCAACAGCCTAATCAAATAGAAAAGCCTCCTAAGGGCAGCTATGCTCATCATGGATACTGAAAACTACCCATAGACCACCTCATCATCTTGGTCCCGGCCACTTAAAAGATGTCTCATAACTGCTTTCTTTGCAAATGCCCTCACATATAACATGATCATCTTAAGGCATTGGTGAAAAGTAACAATCATAGTACCAGTATTCAATAGTTGTCTGAAGACCCAGCAACTTTGAAAACATTTCAACATGCTGCTCTGTTTCTTTATCGCCTCACTGCCATAAATGTATTGCTTGTTTTGTTGTGTTCTCAATACCTTTACTTGATTATTATGGCTAATTTTTATTTATATGTGTCAATTAATATACATATTCATCAGTTGAATAATTACTAACAATCTACTACGATGCAAACATTACAAACTTTTGGTGTCATAATTTGCTACAAAAGGTTGTTCTTGCAATAATAAATCTGACATTTGTATGATAGAGATGTTTTGGAATGGAACTTTTTTTTACTGATAAAAAAATACTGAAGATTAATTTCATCTTTCACCGATATATAACTCTATCCTGATGCCATTTATTTTACGTTGCCAAAATTTTAATGTCATACTTCTTGTGTAAATCTTAAATTACATTGTTGATTTGTGGCAGTTTTGAAAATGCGTGCAATTCAATATTACTGTCCTTAATTAAAAAAATTACTAAGTGTTGTTATTACAGTATAACTATTACAGTCAAAACCGTTTATGGCGACACCGTTTAGAACAACATACCGGTTATATTGACCAAAATCAAAGATCCGGGCTGAATGCTATACGATCGCCTCATCAAAAACATTGCTTTTTACGACATTGCTTATTGCGACATACCTCTTTAATCGACTACATTTATCTAGTATTTTCGGTGAAATATGTCTGTTAGAACGACCAGCTCAGTTTCTACTAAGCTGTATTGTAAACAATTTGAATAGGTATCCACATCTGACACACATAATGGTCAATCGCAAAAGTAAACAAAAAGTGTAGGGTCTTTTGTAATTCTTAGAAACAAAACACGTGCATGCAGCAGAGTAGTAATAGTAATAAAAGCCCGCTTCTTCATGTCTCAGTCAGTTTGTTATTATCTGTACACAAGACGCACCAAAACATATTATGGAGTTACATATTTGTGAAATTTTTAATACGATCGCCTCATCAAAAAAAGTTTTCAACATTAACGCAAAGAAAAAGAAAAAAAATCACGTATTGTGTCAAAGCTAGAAAATAGAATTCCGAAAAAAGGCTTAGCGAAGGAATATGGTGTACCTTGTTTTAAAGACCTCGTAACAATATCCTCAGATGATGTGACTGATGATGATGAAGAGGACAATATTTCTTTGGCGCAATTACCCCAAAATTTACGCCCTGCTTGATCTACTACTGAAGCAAAGGAGTTCATTGATGTAGATAACTCTATTGCAATTTGTGCACCAGCTACGGAGGATGATATTGTACGAGAAGTTCAAGAGGAAGATGATGAACAATTTACAGTGCCAACTTTAAATGATGGTCTCAATGCTGTTAGTGTTTTACAAAAGATTGTTCTTTTTAATGAACAGTTCGACATCCAGGGCAAATATGACAATACACTAATTAAAATCCAACGTGAATTACAAAATATGCATGCACGACAGAAGTGTTCCAAACAGATTAAAATTACAGATTTTATGCATACAGAAATGTAATATACATATTGTTCTTTTATATTATACGTTTTATGTGAAATAAACAAAATGTAGTTTAATTTTGTACATAAATATATTTTTCCTATTAATACCTATAGATTAATATGTAGGTACCTACAGAATACACATTCAACAATACCATAAATACTTTCTCGAAAACATCATTGCTTGTTACGACTAAATATGAGTAGTCCCTTTGATGTCGTTATAACAGATTTTGACTGTAGTTGATAAACCTGATAAAACGGCTGCAATAAGTATACTGAAACAACGGTCACATAAAAACGTGAACATCTGCATACTCACTTTTTTGATACATCCAATTTATTACACTTAATATAGCAAAATGAAACTGTTATGAATGGTTTACTTTTGCCTTATGGTTCACTGAGCTTATGGCACCAATTTTTCTTCTTCATAAAGGGTGTTATTACTTACTATCTATTTCGGCAGTGAAAATGCTTTTGCTACAGTACCATAAATTTCCATATTGAGAAATGAGACCCTTAAGAGAAGCGAAATAAATCACTAGTCGAAAGAGAGAAAGAGGGAGATGCACAGAGTTTCCACTTCTGTCAGCAGACCATTAGTAAAGTCAATTTAACTTATGTCAGTTTTTTTATGTTCCTAGCCGGAGTGTAAATTCAACTTGATGTGTTAATACATTTTATGTAAATTATCTATTTACATAAAATGTATATGTTCTGTCACATTGAAACTTCACAACCACACTAATATAAAAAAAAGGAAAGCTGTTTTTTTATTTTGCAGGGATTTGTGAAAAAACTACTACCCTTCTTAATAGACAATTTTCAGAAGTTGATAAGTTCATAGGTTTCCAGATTGCCATAGACTAAATAGTATATATTTTGTGCAAGTTTTGAGATATAGTTAATAAAATCATTTCAGTCGGAGAAAAGTTTGCTCGTCTCGGTCCTTTCATGATGAATGCTGGCAAAATTATTGCAAACACAATAATACTTATATGAGGGTATTGTCAGTTCTGAAAAGGTCTAAAGAAAAGTCTATATTTTATGGATAAGCCATGAAAAGCGTTTTCAAGTTAAAAAGTGCACGGGACTAAAAGTGGTGAAGTTTAGGTCATTTCATTAATCCTCATTAAAGTAAATATGACAGCAACTTTAAGCGTTTTCTATAGATAATTATTGGCCCCTCACACTTTGTAATTTGACCGAGTAGTTTAAGAGAAATTAACAGGTTTCTAGAAGTAAACAAAAAAAAAATAAAATTTTGATGACGTTCAGTGCTACGTATCCATGTGTGGAGAAGGAAAAGAAAGAAGAGAGGGGAAATGGGCACCCCTGGATTGAGGATATCACAAGCCTATCATTATTATATTTTTATTAATTAAAATACTGTTTTATTTTTTTAACTGTTCATAAAAGAAAAAACACACCTCAAGAAACCTCAATTGTACCCGTATGAAGTCGCAGCGTGCAACTTTATTGTCAAAAACTGTACATTTTATAATTTGGATATATTTAAGAGAAATTAAAAGGCGTTTGAAGTGAAAGGTATTAAAATATGTTTTGATGATGTTCGATGAAATGTATTCGGACATGCGTAGGGGGAATAGAGAGAGGAAACGGGAATGCTTGGACGGATATATTACAAGCAATAATAATGTACCATACATTATTATTTTTGTTCAAGTAAAATAAAGCACGAGACTTTGATAACTAAAGAAAAATAGATATCAAAAAATTTTATTCAAAAATATTTAAAGTGGGTGCGGGTCACGCCAGAAACACATATGGAAAAACATTTGATATATTTGAAATCTAAGCAGTTGGACTAATAATTACAGATGTTCCATAAATAAAATTTTCCCGTATTTATTACACGATTATCTTAATCTACATCCATTTTCCTCTTCAGATTACATGTGAAAAAATTCACTTCCAACATGCATGGTGGTCATGCAACTCTTTTGTGTCCAAAAAGTGTGCACTACGTATTTACTGCAGTGAAAAAAATACTAACATGAGTTTAAAGAACTTATGTCACTTCATTTATTTAGAAGTATATTGATAGGACTTTCACTGTGACGTAACTTATACTCCAAATTGGCACGTGAAGTATAAACAAACACGCTGCGCTGGGTTGAAGTAAAAACTATTCGCAGGTCAGCAAGAAAGTGAACAGAATGTAACAGAAAAAATAAACTTGTTAATGCGATTAGTATTAGCACTAGAAGAGTTCTGTCCACATTAGGGTACATATAAATTTTAAGGGTAAGTAGTATTTTTATTAAATTTTTTATCTGTATAATGATTATTTTTTATTATGTAAACATATTGCTCACGTACATATTTCACGTGCATAAAACTGATATTGTGAATCTTTAAACACAAACTCTGCGACCTAGATTGGTTGCTTTAGTTTTCTTCTTCTAAAATTCAAGTAAACTTCTAGTTATTCTGTTTTTTCCAGAATTTTCAATCTACCAATTTTGAATACAACTGAATAAAATTTAAGTAGACATCTTTTGTCATATCTCTGCAACTATGGTTCATAAAACTCTAAAAAATATTATTTTGGAATCCTTAGGAGTCATCCTCAAAATTAATATCTTTTGTGACTAAAAGCGATTTTTTTATGAATCCTTTTAACTATACTTATAATTTCTTTATACAAAACTTGCAATCTCCAAAATTTCTGGACAAAGATTTTTAGGTTGTCACCATTGCCAATTATACGTGTTAATAAACTCCATTACTAGGCAGAATTTAAATTCCCTATGTTAAACAGTTTTTCAGAAAAACAATTATAGCTTTTTTGAAATATTATATATACAACTTTTGGATATTTTTTTTTTACAAAAAAAACCTTCACTTAACAGTATGCAATCGGTAAAATATCAATTTTATTATTGATAAAAATTTAATCAAAAATAGCTCACAGTATGAGTAATAGTACAGCCAATTTTTAATTTCTTCCAACTTTATTAGACTCTTCAAAAAAAATAAAAAGTTATTATTTTCTGGCCAAGCGTATTCAAGTGACAGACAGACGGGTGAGTGAATCCTGTAAAGGTTCTTTTTCTTCCTTTTGATGTATCCACCGCAAAAATGATACTCTCATAATATGCTAAATCATCATATTATGAGTGTATGATTTTTGTTAATTTTGTGCAGCTTGTCAATAAAGTTTTAAAAAAAAATTCATTCTTCCATCGTAAAATCAATGTAAGTAAATAAATGTTTATGCCATCAGATGCTTCCAACAGGTGGGGTCACTGCCAAACGTAAATTGTTTCAAACGTAAACACAGAAATACAGCAACATCCAAACAAGTAGTACTAGAAAGTACGTCATGTATCGGTTTAATTCCACTTGCTCCACGAAACTAAAAACCAGATGGTTCACAACTGAAATTCATGTCACTGGCAAAATCACAGGTCTTGCTTTATATATACATACCATTTCATAAACAAAAATCTATTGACATCAGTTTCCTTATGATGCTTCTTTACATTAATATAACCATACTTGTGTTGCTAGAAGCTTGGGTCTAACTCCATTTTCCCATCAGTTAACTCCTATTTCATTACCATCCCCTTGTATGGTGAACGTCTGTCACTGCCACTGCATCCATGTAACCAGCGGCAAGACGTGAATCATTTGTCTTGCGTAACTTACAATCACTATTATGAATAATTTTCATATCTTTGGTAACCAAAAGGCTAACGCCTATGAGTAATAAAAATTTTCCAACACATTTAACTTCTGCACATTTCTGTGCATTACTGTGGACTAACATTTCGTGTTGCTGACGATCAGTCTGATATTTGAAACATTTATCACATTTCAGACAAAGGTGAACGAGTTCTCCATGTACATGTTGCATACGTTGCTGTAATGATGCTTTTTTGCGAATATCAGCTGACTGAAGTCACATGGTAAAGATTGACCTGCAAATGCAATGAAGAAAATCAATGGATACAATGTTGGGAGTTGTATAATACAAAAGCTATTAAAAAAACTGCAATGCAATGAACAGGGTCGAATAGAATTAAACCAAAAATTCTATCGACCCTGTAGCAGAAAAAGAAGTACCGCACAATTTCTTTATTATTTCTTGTAATACTTATTCTACGTAAAAATTGTTTTCAAATTCATTAACAAAATTAAACTCAAGGTGCTGACACATAACGAGGCAAGGTTTTAAGGCTTGTGTTGACACGCCAGACTCATCATTACTGTCTCACGCAAGTATAAAAGATTAGTTACGATCGTCGGCAATGCAACACGTATTTTAGATACGCCCTGCTGAACGATTAGTTAGAGTTATTTATACATTCAGCCTAAACTCTTTATTATTACCAACAACAACAAACTAGAAAAAGAAATAGACAAATTTGGGTAAAGGAGTGATTAGTGGACAGAGAAGTTTATTCTTATCAATATTTTTATGCTTCTAAATATTGCACTAATTTATTTAAAATTTTTAAAGACTATCACAAGATAGTCACAAAGAGCTTCTGTCTTCAGGGAGCCCAAACTAATATGGATATGAGGAAAGCTATACCAGGATACGAACGCCTCAGTGATTGGGGTATTCAGCTATAGGAAAATTATAAACAGATTCGTAATTTTTGTATGATAATCCCACCCAGCTTTGAGTTGTATCATTCTTGTAACATGTTATGCTATATAATTAAATTAATTTTTTTCTTGACCTCTTCCAACTGAAAATTCATCAAATGTCTGTTAATTTTACTAAACCAATATCCGTTTAAATATATTTGCAGAGGTGTTGATTTCTCTATATAGTACTATAAACTGTAATACAAATTTGTGAGAACAATTCCCAAAGTTCCAACTTAGATTGCTTGTCGCATCAGACTGAGAGTTTTGCTGAACCGCTGCGACCCTAGGAGCACAAGCCAAAGCCATCATGTTAAGTAATCCTGCATCTCAGTTATTAAAAAGTATAATTTCACCAGTACTTGAGGCTGTGCCCCAGCACTCCGTATAAATTAAGGAAGACCTGGGGCAACCTGATATGCAGGTTGCCAAAACATACATAATATCATACCTATTTGTACTGTATGGTGCTGGTTGCGTAATCCGATATTGTTCACAATGTTTGTATTAATTTTTAAATAATTTTTTTTTACCACTTTAATTTTATCGCAGGGATTTTAAACTTTTAATTACAAAATAAATACAATTTGATTTTACGTTCACGAGAATAAAGTACGGCTAAATAGAAAATGGAAATCGACTCTTCTTCTTTAAATTTATATGGAAGGCTACAGCTTCATAGCCCATTATATAGCATCAATCAGCATCTGTTTTTGTTGTTGAGGTGAAAATGGCCAGGAAAGATGAAGGCGGCACATGCGACACTCTTATGATATGTGAAATAATTTCACCACACTTTTAATTTTCATTAAAACGTGTCAAGCGATTTGCCTAAAAAGTAAGCCAAGGTAAAATAGATTGTATTAACATTTTGAAAAAGAAAAAAATGTTGGATTTTGGATCTTACTCTCATACGACAACTATCTTAACACTTGCTTCCATTTATGGGTGCTGGGTTCCCCAAGACATGTCCCCAATGCGAAGCTATGTGTGAAAGTGTAAATATTGTAATATATTATTACTAACGTGTACTAAATTACTGAATTGTATCAGTTTTATAGCATTAAGCAGTACTCATACTAGCTGTTGTTTCAAACTTATGGCTATCTTGTACCTAGTGCTAATTTTTATGGTATTTCAGCCATGTCTCCTAGGGACTGCAGTCATTTTATAAAAGACATGGCTCCAATTTTCTATTTAAATTGTTAGTAAGCTTTTGGGTTCTTTACATCTTAGAAAAAGGCGAAAATTTGCAACTTTTAGAATCTTTTAATCATCAAGTGTTTCTCGTAGAATCAAAATCAGCCATTTGCTATATATGTCCACTTAGAGACATAAGCACTGTACATAGGTAAGTTCTTTAGGTCTTGTTAACCTTTACACAACTCTAGGCTTTGTTAATCTTTCATAGATTGGTGGCATGAAACAGCTAGCACACAGGACAAATAAGCAATTTGAGTACGTTTTGACAAAGATAAAAATTGTTTACAGGCAGATTAATTTTGCCCGAATAGAGCAAAAACACAAAGGTAAGCAATGAATGGGTTAATAAATACGACATAATTAATATTTAGTTCCACACTTTAACATAATATTACGTGGGCTAATCCATTTATTTCCATGCTTTAATTCTGGTTTTTACAATTAATTTAGTGTTGTTTGAATAAATTTAGTTTTGTAAACCAATAAATAAAATAATTCAGACAATACTCGCTTACCTTTCTGACTGTCTTCAGTAAACTCTACATTAACTTGACTGCACAGTACTTGATCATTCATAATCCTCATTGTGAACCTCATCTTCTTGTTTAAAGTTTGTCTGGAAACCAATCAAATCATTACATTTATGCTCTCAATGTATTGGCACAAACTAATGTGAAATTATGGCTGCCAAACAAGAGGAATGTTTAAGTACGTGCACCAATCAACTTTATTGCATGAAACAAGCAAAACAGCCGATGCCATGAAGGAAGTCGCTCAACTGATCTACTTGAAGGAAACTTATAGAAGAGACCAAGACCTTTTCAAGTGGCTGTGCATCGTGAGATTGGTAGATTATTCATTATGAAATGAAAATGAAGCCAAGCCCCACCTGCCAGAAGTTATGTACAAAGATCAAATATGCTTCATTTTGATATAGAGATTCATATAATCAATTTTTGATGATTGAATTTTTTTGAGGATATTGAACTCCGATAAGACAAAAAGAAACCAATTTTATATTAAGGTTAAAATATAACCAGTTTCTGTAATAACTTGTATATTTCCATTATTGAATATATTTGGCGTTAATTTTGTAGAAATTCATTATTGACAATTAAATGAAACTATGTGATGTAATATTATTTCTACTTTAAGTTCTTTACCACGACCTAGGTTTTGTTGTATTACAACATCTTCAGGTGGGCTATTAGCAAAGATCTTTGCTTCTTCAGGTGGCCATCTTTAGGTGGGCTTGGCTAATAGCCCACCTGTAGATGGCCTGTTGTTGTAAAACAATGAAACCTAGGTCGTGGTAAAGAACTTAAAGAAAGTAGAAATAATACTACATTACGTAGTTACATTTAATTGTAAATTTCCATTATTGTTACTAAATTCCACTAAAATTCATATTATTTTATGTGTAAATTATTTGTTTTAGGCAAATAATTTTTCATCCCGTTGTTGACAAATGGTGGATGATATTTTCTTTAGATAAAGCAAAAAACATTGAATGTGATGCGTGAATAAATTTGCTATTGTAGAAGTTGAATCTAAGTTGAGTTACATAAAATAATAAGTCAAGGTGTAAATCTTGAAGCATTTCAAAAATACAGTAAGTATTGGCCGGATGTGAACCACAGAGTGGGGGTAACGAAGTCGACCGCAGCGCACTCGCTGTAGCAGAAATGGGAATGTCAAAAGTGCACGTTAAATATTGTCAGATAATATAGTTTACTTATGTATATTGTCATGTTTACTTCTGGAACCCATGTAGTTTAGCAAAAATGCCAATTTCACTGATGTATTAATGAAAGAATATATACTACCAATCTTAAAAAATTGTTATTAAATGTTTAGTTTATGATTTTTTAATTATAAATTAATAATGGGGCCAAATGCATTTTAGCAACAATGTGAATTTCACTGGGTATCAGCGCAAAAAAAACTAGAAATTTAATGTAAGTAAAAGAGAATTAATGAAAATATAATTTAAAAAATCTTTTTATAATAAACTAAATATTTAAAGATCATAATTATTTACCGTTTTAATACTTTGTAAATTGTTATTATTAACAATTCCGTTTAGATGTTTGTTGAGTGTGTAATATATATTTATAAATTTAACGTGAAAATAGTAAAAAATACTTCAGAAATAACGAGATAAAGATATTTATAAGTAAGTTTTTTAAAATCAATTTTTGCAACACTGAGTCGTATTTTTTAAATATGTAATTTTTTATGTATATCTTTTAATTTAAAAAAAAAATCACTAAAATTAGTATTTTTGCTGTACAAAATTCATACCTAATTTTTTATGCATTAAAAGCAAATTTTGTAAATTTGACATGATAGTTAATATGTATTAAATAGTAAAAACGCTTCAAATTCTAATTTTACAGATATCCAATATTGAATTGGAAATTATATAAAAAAAAAATAAACGAATAACTGGTATAAAATGCATTCTGTCTTGACATTGTCTGCGGTCGAAATGTGTAGTATGTCTATTATTTTATTAATTTTGTTGAGCTTAAGACGAATGGGTATTATATATTCTGGGTACGGAAATAAAAAATCTTGTTATTATTTGTTAATAAAAGGATTTATTTAGATATTTTCCGTTATTTTTATATTATTCACGTAAACATTTACCAGAGCCATTAATTTTAAATGTACATATACAATTGAAACGCCTATAAGCTGTAAAATATTTAAAAATCAGTTTTTGCATTTGTCATTGCTAGGACCATCGAACTGCTACCACCGAAATTTTGTTAAATCTTCAATTTAAAAATTGAATGGGGAAGGCTTTCTGGGATAAAAATGGGAAGGCACATATGAGACTACTTTCAATCTGTCTGATTCCATCATTTCTGATAAATTAAAATAAATAGCAAAAAGTTGCACTATGGAATTCTTAAGTTTGATATCGTGCTAAATAAATTCATAAAATAAATAAAAAGTAATTTGACTAAATAAAAATTAATCTCAGTATAGGTTGTCATTATTGAAGTCGATGTTACCTGGCCGCTCCTGAACTGAGAGCCCATGTGCTGGAGTAGGTCCAGTAGGTCCGATATCAATGTCATTGTCTTCTTTAATATGAACTATATTGACTTGGTTCAAATTACCTGCAGCTACATTTATAACAATTTGTGGTTGCGTAGCTTGGGGACATTGCTGCTTATCCATGTCTATGGAAGGCGTTCAGAATTATTATTTACTTATTTCAATGTAATGCGAAAGAAAAATATTTGATTTTGAAGTGAGACTAGAAATTAATAAAAACATTGACAACTTTCAATTAATAAAAACATTGCGTCCTTTGTTTAATAAAATAATCGCGACTGAGCCTTGCTTTCTGTTAATACTTCGTTTCTCACCTATTTTTTAATTTAAACTAAATCAGAAAATTCACATCTTTGCCATACTGAACTCATTTCAATTAAGCTAATTTTAATTTCATCGTTATTCAGTATTGTTAAATAATAAATTCGATACGCTAAGAGTAAATATGCTGCAAGAGTAAATATACGCATTCAGAAAACTACTATAGGTTAGACCTGCATCGATCGCGATTAATCAATTTCACTTTGATTTGATTGCGACCTGCCTACAAGTGATTGGGTCATTCAAACGATTGGATAAAAATGATTCGATCATTAGCACACGCAACCCGTGACATTACTTGCAACTCATGGATAAGTTTTTGACGTTTCAATTATGAATAGATGGTTGATTTCACTGGTGGATATATTGAAGTTGACAACCTTTTTCTGTATATTAACAATATGTGGTTAGTTTGGGTGTCAGTGTTGTTTTAATTTATTTTGAATTTTTTTGGATAGTTTTGGTGGTGGTATTTATTCTATTAGATTAATTAATTTATGTAAACAGAATTGAATATTTATTGAGAACTGTATTTTTTGTGATTTATATTCAATTTTATACGTGGATTTTATTAATTTCATAAATAATGTTTCGATTTTATTAATTTTGATTTTATTAATTTTTTGTTTCGATTTTATTAATTTCGTAAATAATTTTATTGAAGGTGTTTTTATTTTATTTTAAATTATTCTATTGAATTAGTTAATTTTTGTAAACACATTAAATATTATTTTATTACCTATTGAAAATCGTCCACTTTTGCTGGTTATATTGAAATAAGACGATCTTCTTCGATAAAAAAAATCGCGCGCTCTGTATGTGGTTCATAATCCTAGCGCACTTTACGAAAATACAAATATCACTATTATGATAAAATTACCGCTTGTTTCAATCAATGTTGCTAGACCTTTACAGCCTGATGTTAATTTACCAAAAATAATGCATGGCTTATATATTACAAAATAAATGTCAACTGATAAAACAAAGTTTCACTATTCAAAACATTAAGTAAAGTGCTGTTATACCACAGAAACAGGTCGCGTGCTTGATCGATCAAAACCGGTCCAGTATTTGATCGAACCTTCGCGACACAATCGTTTATCCATTGGGTCGTGATCGACCCGAGTTTCGCGATGCGATCATTTAGCCAGTGAGTCGCGATCGACCCTGGTCGCTTAAAATGATTGATCGACAAAGCTCTATTATCAATATTAAAGCTACACAACTTATGCCATTCATACTATACCTTTATTATTAGTATTACATTATGGAACATAAACGATAGCAAACATGGTGTAGAGAACGAACTCTATTTCTCAAGTCGTTATTTTGTAGGTCTGTCATAAAATTTGATACAAATGGTTTCGCACTTCGCAGTGAAAAATTCTACTCCAAAACCTAAATTTCTTCAAAATATGATTACTTTATCCGCAGAAAATGAAAGCAAAGGAACAAGAGTTATAATTCTTTAGTTTATTCATCGTGATGTATTTACTTCTTTGACAGTTCGGAAACGTCAAATCAATGGACGGACGGTGTCAACTTTTTGTAAATCGTGGATTTGGAAACTAATTGTTGTCCTTTTGACACCATATAAATAAACAAATCCGCATTGTGTGCTAGAAAATGCATTAGTAAATAAAGTAAGAATTTATAAATGTAAAAGGCTTTTAAATTAATATTTAGCTAAAATTTGATTGAATTTTATAAAATGAATTCACACTCGGAAAATTAGTTTTGTAAGCAATTCAATGTATATATATATATATATATATATATATATATATATATATATATATATATATATATGTATACACATACATAAACGTTTTTAGTTTTACGAGCCAACTTAAAAGCCATTTTTGTGCTATATCACCTTCATAAAAAATTGGCCACCACAGTCCAATCGTATTGAAAACTGACGCTACTTATTAATTTGTTATCCATTTAAAGCTTACTACATGCAATTCTATGTAATGAAAAAGCAAAGAAAACACATCACAATGCCCAAATACTTTGATATTAGACTAGATCATTATAAATTTTTTAAAAAAGCAGTCTTTAGTTTTTACTTACCTTATTTTAATTTTTACAAAAACATTTTTCTGTTATTGGTATACACTAGTAGTGAATTAGTATTAATAGAAGAAATTTAATGAAACATATTGAAATATTGGCTAGCTCTCTTATCGAATTAGATATATTACCCTGAATTAATATATTAAAAATTTAATTCTATATAATTATATATATATATATATATATATATATATATATATATATATATATATATGATATAATGAAGTAATAAATTATCTACATTACAATTAATATGTATAAATATTTATTTGAGAACATCGATGGTTTTGAATATAAATTTAAAGACCTTTTACCTTCTAGCTGAAAAACGTGAGTATGTTTATTTAAACGAAACCAAAAAACATGATAATTAGTTTCCAAGTCCACAAATTAAAAAAAGTTGAAAATGTCTATTGATTTGACGTTTCTTGACTGTCAAAAAAGTAAATAGACCGCAGAAGTAAGTTTCCTAGCGCTTGTTACTTTGCTTTTATTTTCTGTGGAGAAAGAAATTCTATATTAAAAGAATATAGTTTTGGAGTTGAACTTTAAACAGCGGGGTGCGAAACCACCTTTAAAGTTTTGTTGTAAAGTTTATGATAAACCTAAAAATTCAGAGTTGAGAAATAATTTTGCTCTCTGCACGACGTTTGCTATTAGGTATGTTCCGAAATGTAATACTGGTAATAAAGCTATAGTATGAATGATATAAGTTACATAGTTTTAGGACTGGTATGTAGTAGTTTTCCGAACGCTTACAGCGTATTTACTATTAGCGGAGCGAATTTACAATTTAACAATACGGAATGATGATAGTTGTTGAATTAGCGAATGAAATGACCAGAATTAGTTTTTAAAGAACTGACTATTCTTAAATATTTAATACTACTAATTAAACCAGCCCTGTATTAATTTCTCTTTTCGATATTTTCATTATGATTAGAATTCGTTTTTAAAGAACTGACTATTCTTAAAATTTTCAAATTGCGTCCAATATCATTAGCAAACATTCAAAATGGATAAAACTTCATCAGAGAAATCGAGAGGACAAAAAGAATCTTGGGAATATTAGACTAGCTAGCGAATGTTCGTTCTGACATTAATGGACAATATCGTCAATAACAAAAGACGCTGAAGTTAATTCTTTTTCATTCAGATGCTTAGACTGTTAGACTCTTGATGATTACCGTAGAAAATGACGTTGAACCCTCAATAAGTACAGCAGAATATAATGATCTTGAGACAAACTGAAGTCAAATAAAAGTTGACCTGAAATTGAGACAAAACTATCAATCAACAAAGTAAAGTGCGTCTGTGTGTCCGTATCAATTGTCTTGAAAATACTAGATTGTTGCATAAAACTCAATATAAAATTGATAGACAAAATTATTTATCTATTTCTTCAATTCACCCAATATATTGTTTCTTTTATTTCTTTGTTAATAAATAATAAACTTGAGAAGTGATTCGTAAATTTCGTGAAAATTTGTATATTTTGAACTGAATCTTGTAAGCAACTTGTAATACATTAACATCATTATACAGGAATCTCTCGCTATACACGGGGGTTATGTTTCTTAAAATTAGTGTGAATAATGAAACCATGAAATAGCGGTTTCGTGGAGACAATCGATCAATTGACAAAACATAGCCATAGAAGTTTCAAATAATAAGAATATTTCTTCTTATTATTTGTCATATGTTAAAAAACTTATTTTTATAAAACTTATTCTTAAAAAACCTATTTTTATTAAACTTATTTTTATAAAACTTATTCTTAAAAAACTTATTTTTATAAAACTTATTCTTAAAAAACTTATTTTTATAAAACTTATTCTTAAAAACTTATTTTTATAAAACTTATTCTTAAAAACTTATTTTTATAAAACTTATTCTTAAAAAACTTATTTTTATAAAACTTATTCTTGAAAAACTTATTCTTAAAAAACTTATTTTTATAAAACTTATTCTTAAAAAACTTATTTTTATAAAACTTATTCTTAAAAAACTTATTTTTGGCCCAAAATTACAAATTAACTTGGTAATAACAAATATGTAATTAATTTAATGCACTAATTAAAAAATATCATCTTATTATTTAAGGGATGATTTTTCATTCCTCAGATAAACAACTAGATAGGAGTTATATGATGTGGAGAATAATTTTGCATTTTTCAATGGTCAGATAGAAGTTAACTCTCGAATAAAGCCTCTAATGGAGGAATATAGTTATTTACTACTATGAGGCCCGGATGAGTTTTTATTGGCCAGTAAAAATTACATTTTAGGTTATATTAGGCAACCCATCGTAGCGTATTTTATCTGGTGGTTTCTCTCTGATAACTTGGTTTTGTGTATATTTTGTCAAGTTTGAGTTGATGATGGATGTATTTGACACAATTGACACTTGATTTTTTAAGTGCACCTGAGAGAAAAGACAGAATTTTAAATTTTGCATACGGTATTTCCACTAGTTGCGGCATTAAATTTGGTGGCAATCCAGGCAGCATCAATTTCTCTGTTTGAGACTGCTATTTACTTTCTCAGTTTTCTTGTTTTTTAGAATATTATGATAACTGGTGACTAATTCAGTTAACAAGCTGAGTTCAAATTTTGTGAAATTAGGTGAACATTCATGTTTTTTCATTTTTATCTTTTTTATATTTTTCACAACACCGTTTATAAATAATAACAAGTCACGAACAATCAGAAGGAAGCAAATAAATAAATTATATTTTAGTTTTGTGTGTGTTGCATTCAAATGACAAATGAACACTACGTTTCTGTCACTATATAGCATGTTGAATTCTATATATGTCTTATCTCGCTTACACATGTTTAGTATGAAGTTGGTTCGACTAAACGACAGTTAACTATTCTTTGAATAATGTGCCATTGCAAAATGCAAATCGGTCACCTGGCAGATAAAGTGCCCGCTTAAGTTATTTGTAGAATGGTTATTAGCCGTGGTTTTTTGTTTTTCTCTACTGCTTTTTGAAGTTCTTTGTAAAGTGATGTTAATTGTACTAGTTCTCTGTTAAACGTCAAACTTCTTCCCACCATACGAGTAACATGCTCTTTCCAACTTTTTTCAACATTCTATAATTGCCGACCTCGTGTAATTATTTTAAAATTTCGTTTACATTAGACGACATGTTGCAATTTTTAGGGTACCGTACCTAAATGGTGCTAATGTGACCCTATTACAAAGCCTCTGTCGTCCATTTGTCTGTCCCTCTCTCTGTCCGTCACATGGCTGTATCTTTTGAATAGTAATAGGTAAACATTTGAAATTTTTAAGAAAATATATTACTATGGCCTCTATCATGACAAATAATAGAAAAGTCAATACATCAGATCAGTGTCGCCATGGAAGAAATCTAAAATGATTGCATTTTTCTATGTTCATAGCTGATTTTCTCAGACACCACGCGATGTAGAAACTTAATATGTTACGTAGTAACTAGCGTGACCCGTGCGAAGTCTTCGCATTATTTATTCCATTATGAAGCTCAGATGACAGATCAAACAAATATTTTACTAAAATTGACATATAGAGGCGCAAGTATCAAAAGCATTGAGCTACAGCGCCACTTTATTTATACGTGAGTGGATTTGAAATTAAACAACAATTTTACCGACCGTCAATCATATTGACGTCGAGCCGTTAGATGGCAGCATTGCTGTTTTGTGTATATAATTTTAATAATTAATTAATTTGCAAAAACAATAGCAATAATAAATTTTTTAGTTGTGGATGCCGGTAGAGCAAGCAATTATCTATAAAATGATATATAATTTATGTGGATTAGTTGTGAGGTTTTTTCTAAAAAGGTAGTGTAACATCTTAACCTTAGCGTATTAATATATATGATGATGATGATACACATTATTAAACCGCATATTTTGTATGTGGCTTACTTTTTTTAAATAGTTTGTATGAGAATAACAGAGAGTGTAAATAAAAGTGTTAAATTTTGTTTAAATTGTATACATCATGTGTAGCATCATTTGAAAGGGCTTATTATGAAGAAAATAAAAAAAACATTATTTTTATTATTTTTTATAAAAAGTATTTCAAAAAGTCAGCAAAATAAACCATACAGCCCACCCCCCTTTATTTCCAATATTATTGAGTCAGAAATAATGAGAAGAAGCAAGTCGATAAAATCGAATAAGAAGATTAATCAAAAACTATACGATTATTCTGGACGTTGTAAGTTTTTAAATATACACCGAGGTTTTACGCCTGCAGAAGATATAGTCGCCAATATATTTACATATTAATATTTGTAAACACTTTAATAGAAACACTATTTACACTTAAATGTTTATAATTGCCTAAATGTGTACGGAACCCTCGTGGCGCGGGTTCAACTCGTGCTCGACAGGTTTTTATTTCAATACAGGCTCACTGAAAGCTCGCCTGTTACGGATCTGTGCATACATACATATACACTTGTGCCAGTTACCATTGTGGTTGAATTTTATTAAGTAAATTTATTTGTAATCGCAAGCTGCATGTACTCAAATCCACAATAGCAAATCTGCAGATAACAAGGTACTTTACTTCTCTTACAAGTTAGTCTGTTTGCAGAAAATTTTAGAAATGTGATATTTCTATATCTCCCGTCAAACATTTTTTTTAACTAAATTTAAGTAAAACTCATTTCAAAGCAAAATTACAATTTTGGAGTTACAAAATAACGAATATCATGTGATATTTAAACAAGCTGCATTTGCATAAATTTGTATTTAGAGATGTTTGAAATTTTACACAATTATAACTTTACTTGTTACAAAATATAGCCGGTATCGTACCTTTCTTTGCTGCCAACATCATACCAAGCATCGTATCGTGATTATTGAACAAAAACTTGTAACATGTTATCACTTACTTCAAATTTTACACTGATTTCACATATCCATCATATTAAAGTTTAATTCAGATTTGTAATAACAAATTAATTTTTGCATCGTCATTCATTGGGATGAGTAAACTGAGGTGTATTGCATTATGATACATTGTCATTTTCTTATCTTGCTTTGAATCCAGCTGTTATTCCCTCAGATTACATTGAAATAATAGAACAATTATTCTGAACGCCTTCCACAGAAATGGACATACAGCAATGACTTCAAACCACGCAACCACTACAAATGTAGCTGCAAGCAATTTAGACCCGCTCAATGTGGTTCATATAAAAGAAGAGCCAGAAGGAAATAATATTGATGTTGGACCTACTGTACTCCAGCCCATGGACTCGCACTATAGAACCAACCAGGTACAGTCGACCTCAATAATGACTATCTGCACTAAAGCTAATTTTTATTTGATGCAGATTACGATTTCTAGCGAATTTATTTGTTTAATTCTATGAATTTTTTCTCCATGTGCGATTTTAAAATTAAGATTTCAACTATACTGTTACTATCTCTTGTAATTAATTTTTATATTAAAAATGTTGCAATCAGTTGGCTTGAAAGAAACCTCGCACATGCCCCTCCATTTTTGTCTGAGAAAATAAAGGATTAAGAATTTAAATAAAATTTAAAAAAATGAAGATAATATATAAGAATTAAAAAAAAATGAAGATAATAGCGTTTCATTGGTCCTGGTAATGATAAATGCAGAAACTGGTGTTTTATTATTGTTTTTCGGAGAAATTAACTTCGTAGTAATTCTGTCATTTTCATAATAAATAATCTACCAACTTCATGATGCAGTGCAACTTAAAAGCTCTCTACAGGTTTCTTTTTCACAGCTTTCTCCACAAAGTTTCTTCAGACAGATCTCACGAGCGACTTTCTTCTACAGCATCAGTTGTTTTGCATATATCCTGCATATAAAATGTTAAAATATAAAATGTTAATTGACATGTATTCTTAGTTCCTCCTCTTATTTGAGGGCCCTTATTTGACACAAGTTGGTGCCAATATATAGAGTGTACATATTTAAAACGTAGATTGGTTTCCAGGCAAATATTAAACAAGAAGATGAAGTTCACAATGAAGACGATGAGAGAGGCCTCTGTAAAATCGAGAATGACCAAGTGCTGTATACTCAAGTTAAGGAAGAGTTTACTGAAACTAGTCAGAAAGGTGAGCTGAGATTATCTTAATTATTTTATTTCTTAATTTTCAAAATGTACACAAATAACACAAAAGGGATTTCAAAAACCGAAAGAACAGCGAGGGTATATATATATTAGTCCACTTATTGTTGTTGGTCAAAATATGAAAGTGAATATTTATTATGCCGTATGTACCCATTCATCTGTCTTGTTTTTGTTTTTGTTCCGTATGATTAAAATCCATTTTTTTCTTCGGATAAACCATTTTTAATTTTCCCTAAACTTTCTAAATATACTTAATTGTCTAGTGTTGCATGTGTTGACCATCATTCATGTACCCTTTGCTTCATGAGCTATTAAAGTTTAACAACCCTAAGGCTCGAGTTAGTAGACAAAGTAAACCACGATTACATAAGCCCTGTTTAATGTGAATTGTTAAGTCCTGTTTTATATGAATTGTCGTATTATGTCATGAGCTATTAACGTTCAACAACTCTAAGGCTCGAGTTAGTAGACGATTACTTAAGTCTTGTTTAATATGAATTGTCGTATTATGTCTCATACAGTTCTCTAGACATATATTAATCTAGTGTTAACTAAAGCGAGCTTCAAAAATCGAACATTAGCCGATTGGAGATTTATGGTTTGATTAAATACTTTTGCCTGCACAGTGCGAACTGCGCATTAATCGTTAGCTAACTTCAGGTACATCTTAATTGACTTAAGTAATTGTTTATTGTCAGTGGTAAACGTTGTGCGTAAATTTGTTATGAAAATATTCCGTTTAACAAAGTAATAAAATGAATACAAGAAAAGAACTACACGGACACAGAAAAGCCTATTATTGCAAATATTGGCCCCTTACAAGGAAATGATTGAAAATAAACACACCGATGGAGCAAGTGTGAAAATGAAATAGGATGCTTGAAATGCTATTGCCGAAAAATATAATGCTATACTTCACCTGTGATATTAATTCACCTGTGATATTATTAAAACATGCACATGGTTATTTCATTGATATGAATTGTGAATTAAGAGGAAAAAACTGTCAATCACACTAAATTCAGAGGTGTGGAACATTTTGGAAACATATTCTATATATTGGAAAAATATTCTGATACATGTGAAGTCCATCTCCATATACGCTATTTATTGTACGTCATTTACTTTGTAATGTATTGAAGTGAAATATCTGCTATAAATCCGTTTCGTTTTGACATAGACAATATTCAACTGTCTTTTTAGCGAGATGCTTAAGCGAAGATGAAGTAAACGAGACATAGCATCGGTACTGTATAACAAATATACTTTAAGTATACAGAGTATTTGGTGGAAGAAGAAAGGAAGTTGTGACATTTTATTTTCAAATAAGTGTTATTTTGCAATATAGTACACAGTGTGTACAATCACGTAGTCTTTGTGCATACTACACAGTACACGGCAGTGTTTTTCTTTATATTAGTTAAGCCTTTGCTCCTCTTTGATTGTATATTTTTGATGTTTATTTTTAATGTTAGATATGTTTATTATCACACATTAGAAAAAGTTAGTATTTGGCATTATTTATATGCATTTTGGCATTACATTATACAACATAAATGTGAATACGAACAATTTTGATTAATCACAATTAAATGAAACTACGTGATGTAGTATTATGTCTACTTTCTTTAATTTCTTTACCACGACCTAGGTTTCGTTGTATTACAACATCTTCTGGTGGGATATTAGAAATTAAAGAAAGTAGAAATAATACTACATCACGTTTCATTTAATTGTATATAAATTAACACCAAATATATTCAATTTTGATTAAAATAAATGGAACATTATTTATACAGTGTAAATGTGTGTACCTATAGAAAATTATATTTTTTAATCACAAATACCAAATAAATCCATATTGCTATGTTACTAACGTGAATACAAAAAAAAGATTTAAAATATCTGAACTGTCATTTTGTTTTGTTTGTAAACATTCCCTCTTAAAATGGAATAAAGTATAGTGGTATATTTAATGAAAGGGTGAGTACAGTCAAATGTTCACGTTTATTATGAAAATATAATTCAGAATTAATTTATTTGCACACATGTAATTTGTTCTTTTTTGTCCATCGTTTTCTTATTAACTACAGGGCTAATTGTGGAAGTTCCATCAAACTGGTAAATCAATCAATGTATACAACGAGTATTTCAATAATTGTAAAATTATCTTTTATCTATAGTGTGTTTTTTAGAAACTGATTAATATACTAACGGGAGCACTGAAAGGTTTCAGACTGATTTATTGGAAGTGAACTTTATTTGAATTTATATTTGTAATTCTGAAGAAGCAGTGTTACAAGCGAAAGTTGTTAGTAATTTAATCACCTTTAAAATTACAACTTGTAAAATGTATTGAAGACCTTTCAATTGAACTTTTATTTTCTTTCTGGGAAAATATGTTGAAGTTAAACATTTTTAAATTTATAATATTCATAATTTGACATTGGATTAATAAGGCTAAATTATCTACAGATCCGTCTGAGCGACAATTGATGAGCAGAAGTGAAGCTGTGAAAACTTTACCTACATCGTCTGAGGCAATGGAAGAAGTTCTTGCTGGTCAGCCTAGGGGTAAAGTGCACAAAACCATGTTGGACACGAATGTACCAATACCTTGGAGACGCACCAGCAACAAGCATTCAGATATCGATCTCACTTTCAGCCAACGTCAGTTGCTTCAGACAGAAAAATTTTAAAAAAATTGCATGAGGTATGAAATGGAGCAGCGACAACGAAGAGAAGATGAGCTCCAAGAAATCCGCAAGGAAATCTTGTTAAGTCAAGCACGAGAAGCGAAGGCTCGTGCTGAACTTGCAGAAAAAAATTTAAGTAAAAAATAATTTTTTTACTTAAATTTTTCTTTTTTTGTTAATAATTTTTTATTTTAATTTTTCTATTTTTATGCTTTTTGTACTATTTTTATAAACATTACTTTTCCTTTAATAAATTTTTCTGCTCGGATTGTGTTTTATTTTGTATTTTTGTAATTTCAAAACAGACAAATATTCCATTATATATCATATAGTTTTTATTTCATTGTATATTGAAAGGAAATGTATCTGGTCGTTTAAAACATTTAGAAGCTAAAAATGTATATTTTTGATCTTGTACAAAAATGGTGGAAATTTTTTTACTAATTGTCAAAGTTGCATTCACGTTGTCAAGCTTCATCAGTGAGGGTCTGTAATTATATATTGCCACCCGGTAAGAGAATAGCATAATTAAAATGGTGTATTATCCAATGAAATAGGATTTTCATATTGAAACCATATGAAAGAATGAATTGTATTATCTAGTCCAAACTAATTTAATGCATGTTTTTGTTCTAGCTGTAGGCAAAGCGAACAACTGCTAACATATGTACTTGAATCCAAATTTAGAATTCAATTTGTCAGAATACAATATGTTCTTGGAAGTATTTATTGAATTACCAAATACGAAGAATAAATATCTATTGATAACTTCCTGAATTAAGGCAGTCGCTGGCTCATATCATCCAGTCCAATCTAAATTAAAACACATTTTAATATTCTAGCTATACGTAACGTGCATTGTGTTGCTACTGTGTAAAGTGAATTGTGTTGCTACAGGTGGGCTGTTAGCAAAGATCTTTGCATCTAACAGACCACCTGAAGATGTTGTAATACAACGAAACCTAGGTTGTGTTAAAGAACTTAAAGAAAGTAGAAATAATACTACATCATGAAGTTTCATTTATTTGTGAATAATGTATTTTTACAAAATTAGTAAAGTATTAAGTTAAAAGTATTAATAACTTCCTAAATTAAAGCAGTGCTAAGGCAATTTACCCGTTGCAGACATAATTAAATGAATACCTGTAACATTATCTATGTACATTTTACAATGGCTTTCATGTTTAATAATGTTAGAGGGATGAAATTATTACAAAGAAAAAATTTCACAATACAGTTTTAAAATGTTCCTTTCAATACATATAAATATATACCTTTCAATACATATAAATAACTTTCAATACATATAAATATCTGTAGATCATATATATTAATACGCTAAGGTTAAGATGTTACACTCCGTTTTTAGAAAAAACCTCACAACTAATCCACATAAATTATATATCATTTTATAGGTAATTGCTTGCTCTACCGGCATCCACAACTAAAAAATTTATTATTGCTATTGTTTTTGCAAATTAATTAATTATTAAAATTATATACACAAAACAGCAATGCTGCCATCTAACGGCTCAACGTCAATATGAATGACGGTCGGTAAAATGTTTGTTTCATTTCAAATCCACTCACGTATAAATAAAGTGGCGCTTTAGCTCAATGCTTTTGATACTTGCGCCTCTATATGTCAATTCATAATGGAATAAATAATGCGAAGACTTCGCACGGGTCACGCTAGTATACATATAATACATATACAGTTTTCAAATGTTCCTTTCATTACATATAAATTTCAATACATGGGTGATGTCATTCCAGTTGATAGAGAATTGATAAAGTTAAAACAAGACAACATATTTTATAAGTAAAAGTTATTTGTGAAAATATAAATAAAATTGAAAATTAATGTAAATGCAATTAATATTAATTAAAAGAAAAAAATTATGCAACTAATGTTTTATTGTTTCCTTCTGTCACACCCCACTGTTTGAATTTGGTCATAAGAATATCAGACACTTTATTGCTTGTAGATGTTGGTTGGTCATTATTCACCAAATAAAGATTTTTTTTATATCGCAGATCCTCTGTCTTGATTTTGTTTCCAAAACAAATAGAATAAGGCATTTTGTGATATCCAGACAATATCAAGGTGTCAATAAACTTTTTCAGTTCGTTTGAGCCCACCTGTTATTTTATCTCGGATATAAGTTAGTGTTGGAAATAACTAGTTCCATAACTTCCTCATCGAATAACTTAAATTGTGAATATCTGGACAGAATTCAGGTCCTTGAGAGCCTCTTTTCTTTAGTGTACTTCAGAAATTTCTTCAGATCTTGAAGAATAAATTGGATTACATTTATACCAATTTGGGATTTCTTCCTGCTGATGATGTTGAGTTCGCTTTGCAGCTAACGGTTTTTCGTCATTTCTGTCATCGTCACTTGTATGTTTATTACGCACAAACACTTTGATGTTCCTGGGAACACCTTGTGGCAGTGAGGTATTTATAATGTCTTTGTCAGCCGCTTCTTCATCCATGGTGGTGCTATGATGAAGAAGGGGCTGAGAAAGACATTGTAAATACCTCAAAAAGTTAAATAAAAGTTGGCGTCATCGTCATTATCATCGACAACAATTTGAACAGCTTCTTCTAACATCTTATAGTTGTATCTAAGCCATTTCCATATTTGTCGTCGGTGCTACTCCCAGAAAACAAACTGAGTCAGCAAATAAACCGCATCGGTCAATAGGGGATGACTAATTTTTGATTAAATTTTTGTAATGCAGGTCACGTTCAAAAGACATAGCTGTTTTTATGAATGGTATATTTTCCAATCAAGAATCATACAAGCATGTTTCTAACTAGATGTACGCAGCTGATCGTAGGACTCAATTTACACATTTTGCCAAAAAAAGGGATCAGTTACATGTAATGGAAAACAATTCAGATGCACTAAAAGGAAGTCATCAGGCTGATGCAGCCAGAAGTATATAACCTTTCTGTTTCTAAGCCAATATACTCAATTTACATGAAGCTGGTCATATTAGCTTACTTTACTAAATATGAAGCTAATTTCTTTAAAACATTGTGTTACAGAACACCGATCAAAAAAAGTCTAATAGATAAAATGTTTTTCTAACATTTGATAAATTTGCTCAAAATAACAGAACTCATTATTATGTGTCTTAACCTCAGCAATCCTTGAAGCAAGATATTGAATGGCACCGTGAGGTGAACTGGATGGAAAAAGGATACGCGGTGACAATACTTCAAATTGTGCTTACTGACATTTATTTCCAGATCCTGTTCATTTGAGCACGAGACAAACTTGTGAATTGTCAACACTCTCATAGGCCTTAGTTAAATGCCCCTACGTGGCATATCTCGCTGTTACGACCATCTTACGGCTAAAATGATTCAGATAGTAACAATTTTTCTTAGTTTATGTATTGTATGTTTGCGTTTACTAAATAGCTTATTGAGTAAATAATTACATATTTTCTGATTAAAGATATTGGCACAAATTTCTCAGAAAAATTATGGTTCTTCCTCTCAGAAATTGTTGATTGATTACTTAGAATAAGGGGAGAATGGGAATTTTTTATCTCAGAACTTTGAATTGATTAGTTTTTTGACCTGATCTTCAGGATTTGATGTTTGTTTTTAAATATTTGTAGTTCAGGTGTTTTTAGTTTTGAGAATAATGATGTTTTTCCATTTCTAAATGAATATAATCGCCTACCATAACCTTAAAAATTAATAACAAATTAGTAAATGATGGTAGATTTAAATATTTCATCAATGCAATTTGACTGCGTGAAAAAAATATAAGTTCAGTGAAGTTTCAAATAACAGGGAGAAACATGATTGTAGTCTTTAATTTTTTCACTTAATTTTTATTCACAATTAAATGTAACTACGTGATGTAATGTTATTTCTACTTTATTTAAATTCTTAACCACAACCTAGGTTTCATTGTATTACAACATCTTCAAGTGGACAATTTTTATCTTAGGAACTCCCAATAGCATTTAAATATTACACAAAACAATAGCGGAAGTGGGGTTTGTGCGGGTTTTCCCACTGTTTACGTTAGTGAGTTATGATAGGGGAGTGGTGTAGTTTTTATTATACTTTCGAAAGTTATACAATATACAAGTATTTTAGTGAGGGTAATAAATTAAATTGATGTTATTTAATGCAAATGTTACCTACTGTTCCCCTTGCATACATCTGGTATGTCATAAATTAAATGGATGTTATTCTCAGTAACATGTTTATACATTGCAAGGACATCTGATGGTTGGAACTACGTTATCTATCTATATACCATTTTTTGTTTTCTTTTGTAATGTGTCTCCTTAGGTGTGTGGCTGGGCTGAAACAATTTGAAGTGCACTGCATTATCAATATTGTCTAACTATACTATGTTTAGAAGATATTAAGTATGGGTGATAATATTGTGTTGAGTTGTTCATTTAATATATTAACATTGGTGTCTCTTTTATATTGGTTTATTCCTAATGTTTTTAGGATGTTGAGGTTATTGTCTTTTGTATTTATTTGTAATATATATGTAGCATTGTTGATGGATATTTTGCGAAACGAGATGTAGATAACAAACCAGGCGTTTGTCATTTCGCCAGCGAGCAATGTTTTCTTTGTATCTGGTAGTAAAATCTCTTCCTGTTTGACCTGTATATGCTATTACAGTCGTTGCATTTAAGTTTACAGATACCTCTCTTTTTATATTTATCTATTTTTTCTTTGTTATTAATAAGGGTTTTACCCAAGTTATTCAGAGTACCATAGGCACATGTGGTATTATTTATATATTTGTTATTAGTTAAGAATTTTCTTAGTTTAGTTGATACATTACCTATGTGTGGGACGGATTTATAGTAAATTTTATTACTATTTGGTACAACCCGGTGTATTTCTTGGATTAGTATTTTTTGTGATACAGTTTTGTGACAAATTATGGGTTATAATTATTATTGGTTTTATAGTTTTTATTTCTTTACGCAAATTAAGTTTTTCTAATGGTATGATTAAAGCTCTGTGAATCATCGAATGGAAGGCTGCTAACTTATGGGCCTAAGGGTTGTTGTGAATGACTATTAATTATGTTGTTTAGTTGTGAATAAAAATTAGGTGATAATGAATTTCTACGAAATTAACACCAAATATATTCAATAACGATTGTAGTGTGTTCAACAATTTATTTTGACATTATTTTCTGTTCAAAATTGCAAATAGACTTTGGTACGCAATTAAAAAATGGCATTAAATTATTGATGAAAGTTAAATACATTTATTAATTGGTTCCATTACATCAATTGTTAACTATGATAGCTATCTCTGTAGCAAAATATGGCTAAATATATATATATATATATATATATATATATATATATATATATATATTTATGTATATATATATATATATGTATATGTATATAGAGATAGTTTTTTGTGTTCTACTTCTGTTGATATAAATTGTTTTAGTTGTGTATTAAACTTTAAACTACTTCCCAACGAGAAACTACGCATTCTGTCCATAACTTTTTCCGCATCCTTTAGTCGCTGACCACCGTATTTAATTCTTTCATAGCTTCCTTTACATTAGCAAGGCGATTGGATATGTAGAGGTTTTTACAATACCATTTCATTGAAAACTCGTCTGTGTGCATACATATGTGTGTAGGTAAGCTTATGTATGTGCTTGACTCAGAACTATTAAGGTCAACCGTCAGTAAATAAATATTTTTAAAATCAGAAACTGCAAATACTCAGGTCTGCAAATAGCAAATCTGCAAATAGAAAGGGAATACTTTACGTTTGTTACATGTTTGTTAGTCTATTTGCAGGAAATTTTATAAGTGTAAATTTTCTATATCTCCTACCGAAACAAACTTTTTCCCGCCAAAATCGAACCTAAATTTTAATAAAACTCATTTCACAATGATCGTGTGTGAAAATAAATGAACTTACCGCAGTTAGTTAAAATCCTTATTAAAAATGTTGTTTGTCAATGAAACAAAAAAACAATCTCCTGTTTTTGTGTTATAAATAAGAATAAAGAACCAAATGTCAACTGGTCTTGGTAACAAAGAAGAAAAATCTTGTTTTAAAAGCATATTTATATTAAAAGAAACTGATTTACATGAACATTGGAACATCTTTGCTAATACCCCACCTGAAGATGTTGTAATACAACGAAACCTAGGTCGTGGTAAAGAAATTAAAGATAGTAGAAATAATACTACATCACGTAGTTTCATTTAATTGCGAATAATGAATTTCTACAAAATTAACGCCAAATATATTCAATATATGAACATTGGAATAAAAATAAAAAGCAACGGCAAAATTACAATTTTATTAGTGAGTTATAAAAAATAAATAATATGTGATATGTACACAAACTGCATATTGCATAAATTTTGCTAGGTTAATCGGAGCTTCATAGAATCAAAACTTTAAATGTCACAAAGTATAGTCGGTACCATATATTTTCTTGCTGTCAACTGTATACCAGGTAAATTGTATTATTGACAACTTCTGTGATTGAACGAAAACATGTAATTGTTTAACATTTTACTATATTTGAAATTTTATGCTGGGACCTCGTACTTAAATTTATGCATTATCATTCAATGGGGTGAACAAGCTGAAGTATATTGCATTATAATATATGGTCATTTTGTTATCTCACTTTTTTTAAAAAGTAGTTTTAAGGCAACATTTAAAAAATTGATGGCTTGTTTCTGGATGACATTTGACTGGCACAGGGTGTGGGGAAGACCATTTCAGATTACGGGTGCGGGATATTTCCAGATCCAACCTTTTATACCCACAAAACTTTGGTTCTCAACATTTATTTTCTCTTGAAAGGAAACCTCTGTGGTATCTATTGCATAGCCTTTCTTTCCACACTTGACATTGGCAAAGGTTTTCTGTGGAGAGAACATGTAATGAAAGATTACTCAAACGCTATTTTCTTGCAAATAAAATTCAGATAATATTCTCTCGGGTTGCATTAAAATGACTATATGATAATCCTGAAACCCTTCTACAGATATCAACAAACAGCAATGTCTTCAAATGATGCAGTCACCAATTGTTGCAAATGTGCTTGCAGGTAATTTGAACCAGGTCAATGCAGTTCATATTAAAGAAGACCCAGAAGGCAATGATATTTCTATTGGACCCACTGTACTCCAGCATAAGGACTCGCATTACAGAACCGGCCAGGTACAATCAAACTCAATAATGACTATCTATGCTGAAGCTAATTTTATTTGGCGCCAATTATGGTTTCTAAATAATTGTTTAATTTATTTAGTTCTGTGGATTTATTTAGCTCCATGTTGAATTTAAGAATTCATTAGTACAACTTGTTGCTATTTCTTGTATTTTATTTTTTATTAGAAATTATGGAATTAGACAGATTTAAAGTAGTCTCATACATGCCTTCCCCATTTTTATACCAGAAAATATAGAATTAAGAATTTAAAAAATTTATGGTAATAGCAATTTGATGGTACTCGTAATGACAAATATAGAAACTGTTTTTATTATTTTTTTTTAGAAATTAGCAGCTAATTTGGCTTCGGAGCAGAGTGCATAGATTTTGTTAGAAGCTATACTTACTGTATTTTATACCAAATACAGAAATGCTTCAAAGCATATCCTTTGGCTTAATATTTTATTTAACACAACTTAGAATCAACTTCTACATAGAAATGTTATTGATGTGTTACATTCAATGTTTTTGCTTTACGTAAAGGAAACATCATACAGTCACTGGAACTTCACATTTCACTTAGGTACATTGGCAATGTGTAGTTTCCTTAGTGACGTGTTGCGAATATAACGCATGATGCATAATTGCAGTTTATAGCACTATGGTCCTGTGCAGCAGGTAAGGTTAGCTGCATCTGCACATCTTTTTTAAACATTTTTGAACTATTGTTCGTTTTCGGGGAAAGTTTAATGATATTTTTGTTTGGTTTGTGAACATCTAATAATGAAATTATGACACAATTTATCCAAAATATTGAATACCATAGTAAAACTCTTAATATGGGAAATTAGTTATTTAAAAAATGTCTGTTAATTCTATCACATGTGAGTTTTCATGCGTTAGTTTTCAGGTCATTAGGAAAATTAAATTATATTTGCTATAAATGTAATATAATAATGTTATATAAGTCTCTTGGTTTACTAGATCCTTACAATGATTGCTCTATTAAATAAATTTTAGGGAATTTATTGAGTGAATCTAATTTGTTACCCACACGCAAATACGTGAATAATGACGAAAAATTAATCACACAATATAACAATGTTACAAGAAAACCATTCAGCTTACATACATTTGGCACCAAACCTGCCAGTGTCTTTGGGATCATTCCACATAATTGCCATTGAATGGAACCTTTAATGATAATCTCGAATATTCCAAAAATGTTGGTTTTCATCAAAGGGTTGAAAAATTATTTGTCTTAAGCAAATAATTCATACATCAAATAATGCAAATTATTTGAAAAAAGTTTATTTTAATAACAATAAAAGAAGTATAATTTTTTTGTAAAAACAATACAAATCTATACTTCTGTTATAGAAAACTGACACTGGCAATATTTAAACATTAATTTCAAACTGATTTCTTTCGTTTCATCAGGTTTCAATAACAGTTTTGATTTTACAAGTCTAAATATCGAACTGAAGAATATTTGATTTTCGTGGATAATTTCTACAGGTGGAGCACAGCTTCATTTTCATTTCCTAATGAATAATCTGCCAATCTCATGATGCAGAGCCACTTGAGAAACTCTTGTTCTACTCCATAAGGTTCGTTCAAATGGATCAGTCGAGCGACTTCCTTCTGTAGCGTTGGCTGTTTTGCATATTTTACGTGAAAAGTTGATTGGTGCATATACTTAAACCCTCCTCTTGTTTGACAGCCATAATTTCACATTAGTTGGTGCCGATATATTGAGTACACACATGTAGAGCATTGGTTGGTTTTCAGACAACCATTAAACAAGAAGATGAAATTCACAATGGAGATGATGAGAGAGGCCTCTGTAATGTTGACAATGATCAAGTACTGCACAGTCAAGTTAATGTAGAGTTTAGTGACGACACTCAGAACGGTAAGCTAATGTTATCAGAATTATTTTATTTATTGCTTTATGATCTTAAATGTACACAAATAATACAAAAGTGATTGTGCAAACTAAAATGAAGGCATGGAAAGAAATGCATGCATGTCCACAAGATATTAGGTTAAACTATAATGATTATGTCGTATTTATTAATCCATTCCATTGCTCACTATAGTGAACAAAACACAAACACAACAAAAATTTTAAATTTTACTTCTATGGGCAGCAATCAAGGATTTTTTATTTTGATTCTACGAGAAAACATCTAGGGATTGAATAATTTTAAAAATTGCAAAACAGAACCTTTTTCTGAGACAAAAATTGACCAAAAGTTTACAAATAATTTAAGTAAAAAATTGGAGTATTTCTTCAGATACTGTATAAAATTACTTAAGTCCATAACAGAGATATGGTTGAAATGCTATCAAAATGTACACCAGCCACCAGACAGCCATACGCGGTTTGAAACAGCAGCTAGTATTTAAACACTGCTTAATGCTAAAAAAAGTGATACAGTGAAGGTATCGAATACAAGTTAGTAATAATATAACATTTACACTTTTAAACCTAGCATTGCACTTGCGATGTGTCCGAGAGAATCTTATACCCGTAAATGAAAGCAGCATTAAAGTATAAATTAAGATTTGATTTGTGAACATTGATGTAGGGTTTGTAAGGAAATGTATGATTCCAGGTAAGTTTCAACATATCAACAATTTTTAAGATGTTTAGTTTTTATTGCGAAAGAATTTAATTTTAACTTGTCGACATATTAAACATTTTGAAGCACTTCAACACAAAAATTACTAAATGGCAAAGGAAATAAAGTTTACCATAAGTTAAATTTGCATTTTCAATACATTGAAATTTGCATTTTCAATACATTAAATTTGCATTTTCAATAAAATTTGCATTTTCATTACCAATAACAAAAGCAAAAGCGTCCATGAATTATTGTTTACTACAAATATTATTGAATGTTGCATTGGTTTTTTATTTAATTCACCAGCAAATTTATATTTTAAATATTTTGGCAAGTAAGTCATTTACATTGTTAAATTTTTTACCATAATGTATCATAATGTCACCTCAGTTTTCTTGGCTGTTTTGACATTAACAACAAAATTCTTGTAATTATATAATAAAAGAAATATTTTTTGCAATAATAAATTGTTTGTAATTATTCACACTAATAACCATGTACTTTCTTATTTGTATGTCATTGATTCTTCATGTTTGTTCTCAGACAAGTGCAGGATATTTATTGGTTGATAGGTAATGGCGGGAACTTTATATGTTATCAAATTTGTTTGAAAAACTAATTGAATTTGTGATGGAACGTACATAATGTAAGCTTTCATAATTGCTTCCATCTTTCGATATGTTTAATGTTAACAAGTAGAGATAACTTTATTTTAAATTTTTATTCAAGTACTATGCTTGGAAATTATCAGATTTTTTATATAAACAAATGGACAATTATATGTAAATAGGTCGGGGACACATCGCGTATAACTTTGTAGCTTAATGGAAGTTTAATATGAGAAATTGTAAATGATAATCGAGGCCTATTAACTTTGAAACATTTGCCCGCCAACATCTCACTTGATAAAGTGTGCGTAATAAATTTGTCTACACTAGGGGGAGGTCTATATTACTTTAAAATATATTACTTTTTCAAGAATCAACCTTCTGAAATTTTATGAACAGAGGTGTAAAACTGTGAACACTGTGGCTATGATAGACAGGCAGAAATGAAGTTGTAAAAGTTCATTTTCAGTATGGAATCCTAAAGTCGGCATAAACTCAAAAAGACATAAGTATATTTAATGTAAGTTATGCTACATATACAAGGTTGGATCAAAATTTCACGGAATGGAGGGGATGGTGAAGGGTGGGGGTTGCTTACTTCCATTGCTTATGAGTGATTCTTTATGAGTATATATACCAAGTTTCAGCTTAATTGTGTCATTAACCTTTGAGTTATCATTGATCAAGCGACTCATTCTAGAAATAATATAATTTAAATAAATTTCTACAAAATTAACGCCAAATGTATTCAATATTTTCTCTTTCTTGTAACAACAATAAAGTGTGATGATACAAATATATGAGAAGAATGGAAAAACAAATTATAAGTTAGTCGCAGTGCGTTTTTTGCTCAACACATTCTCTAATACCTTTAAATTACACAATTTGCTTTCCGAGTATGTGCCAAGATGGTGGATGTATTTCAAGACATATGTAGTTTTCTCTAGTATAGTTTAAAAATGTACTCTTAAGAAGAATAGAAGAGAATTGTCTCCTATGGTAAAGGAAGTAAAACAAAGACAAGTTGAATTAACCTTTTTACCTACCGTAAAAACGTCAGTTTCTTGCAAGCCAGAGGTGAAGAAATTTGTTTTGTAATTGTATACTATATACGATGACGTTCAAAATAAATGCACGAAGTCAATAATAATACTCAAATAGTTACATTATATAATTCAACGAAGTTTAGAATTGGTACTGTGGATAAAATTAAATATTACATGTAACGTAGCAAGAATCACGCGACGATTGAATCTGGTAATTTTTTTCATTTTGAACATTACGGACCTAAATGATTATATGATTTTCAAAAGTAATGCTAGAACAACCTTCTAGGAGAGATTTCCTCAAATGATTGACAGAAGACCTACAAAATGATTATCTTCAAGTTACTTCAATAAAACTTACCAACAGTGTTAAGTATAATAATGAAGAAAATCAACTGACTCCTGGTAGATGTAATGGAGAAAAAAATCAGGTACCGTTGCAGTAATATTGAAAGCAAAATTTTATTCGATCGAAACATTTTGCATATTTTGATTGTTTAGATTTTATCCAAAATCATGGGTTTACAATTATATAAAACGGAAAGCACTATCATTCCAATGTAATTAACTAAAAATGCTTAAATACAATTTGAGTTTTCTAAAAAATTTTCATTTTTAAAAAGAATAATTCCTAAAGATTTCTTTGATACTAGTTGATTAATAAATACATAAACTATATACATTACCCAGCTGTTTTATTTATGAAGATAAATGTTTGAAAGGAATTCATGTTCAGGTATGAAGCTCGTGAGAATTGCGGAATAAAATACCTGGTGGTTTAATCCTTTCAGAAGATCATTTTAAGAGAATAGTATTTTATATTACCTATATTCGTATCTGCTTTCCTTTAATTATTACAGAACCTGGCCATAGTCAATTTAGATGTGACAAGTGTTTCAAGATATTGAAGTCCAAAGTGGTGTTACTGATGCATCACAAGCAAGTACACGCAACAGACTGGCTGAAATGTGGGATGTGTAACAAGGAATTCAAGGGTCAAATCTATTTAACGAACCACATCCGCAAATGTCACAGCAACCAAAAGTATAAGTGTGACGTCTGTAAGAAAATATACAAATCAAAGCGAATGCTGCAGGAGCACATTTTTAGACATCATTTTGACAGTCTAGGAGGTGGGTATGTTTGATCATTGACGTTAAACTTCTCAAGTATTCTTTACAGTCCTTTACAGCGAGTTTAGTTTTGATGTTATACTTATGTGATTTACTACTGTTGTACGTGATTTCGTTTAACAAAATTTAGTACTCTATTGGTTACGATGCCATGAACTAGACCAAAAAACCACACAAAGGATTTGGACATTTTTTAAAGAAATCTCATCAATAAGTCCAAATTGTATAATTTTTTTGTTATTGAAAACTGCAAATTTAATAGGATATATCTATGTTCGGAATAATTCTAATTGCTGAACTGTTGTTTCTTTTTGAACTTTACAGTTAATTATTTTGGTTAATTTGAATCAATGATTTTAAAAGACAACTACGGAACTCTACTTTGTATGTACTCTGTACTTAGCCTGTTTTTTTGATTAATCAAAATATAATTTTCAATAGTATTACATACCTCTATTTATAACTTTAATTTTAATATTGTAATTTTGTTAATTTCATTATGTAATAAATTTTTGTACTTATTTTGTTAATTTTTTAACTTTGGTATACAAATTTTACAATCTACCTTTATACATTACTTTCACTTTATGTGATGTCCTCAGTAACATACCAACCACATTAAACCGTATTTTATTGTACACGAAAAGTAATACCCTCTTTAATATTACTAATGGTAAGTCTTTTATACTAGTGACAAGCATCTGGAAGAATAATACTGTTGTACTGTGTTCAATAGCGTTAATAATGTTTTAGCTTTCAGTGTCTCCTGTTGTACTGTTGTACAATCAGTACAACAGGAGACACTGAAAGGGTTTTGAATATTAAAAATGGAACCAGTTAGTAAATTTGTAATTTATTTATTGTTTTTTAAATAGTCTCCCTGGTATTCTCTACATTGTTTTATTCGATGGATCCACTGGGAGAAACAGTCGCCCCAATCTTCCTCGGATGTCTCTTCCTTGACCTTTTCGAAGGCAGCCATTGCTCCTTCAGTGTTCAGGAATTATATTCCTTGCCGTTTATTTTTTATTCTTCAGAATAAAAAGAAATCACATGGTGTGAGTTTGGTGCTCTATGGTGAATGATACATAATTTCTGTGTCCGAAGTAGATGAATATTTTTTGTCTGAGGCATTGTCATTATGAAAGAGAATTCTATCGCAAGGGAGTTGTTTTCAAACTTTTTCCAGAACAATAGGCAAACAATTGTTGGTATACTTATCTGTACTAATTGTTCTTTTAATCACTGGAATAATAGTTACATAACAATTTGCCTATCGGAAGAATGAAACCACCGTATTTTTTCCAGCACTACATCCTTTCTTCATCTTTGTAGGTAACTTTTCAGAAGTAAACACTCACTACGCAGATTTCTTCTTAGTTTTGGGTTTATATAATCAGTCACTCATGATGTTCATTTCACATTATCACTTAAAGCTCATGACATTTCATTCATGACTATACAATACCATTCAAAGCAACAATACTTTTGAGCTTCGGTCAAATTTTGAGATATGACCGTGATTGGACTAGTTAAACCAGTTGTAGACAGCAGCGTGCGATGGGGCTTCATCATAAAATGCCATTAGAAATTGATCATAACTTTGTTGTTAAGACCACACAATAATAGTGACAAAAATCATTGAATGAATATTTTCTCATGTTGAATTCATCTTAATGTAATATGAATAATTTTCAAATTGTCGCCGATTTGTAAAAACAAATGATAAAATACCTCAAGCAAAGTAACTCAATGGATTACAAGAGTTTGATTTTTGAAATTTGAATTAATTTTTTATTATCATTATTACAAATAACCAATTCCGAGAACTTTCAATGCAACCCTCGTACAGGTATATTTATATATACCCTTAAAATGTTCATTAGTAAATAGGCCTAATACTCAATGGACATGCGACGTACATACTTAATGGATGCGTGAATACAGTTGATTGCAGATCTTTTCATACTCTGTCAGGTTTCGCTTCACAAAACTGTATGTTTTACAAAATGCTTTTTGTTAACTCTGCAATGGGGGTGCAAGGCTCGCGGCATATGCTCAATCTCGTTCGATGATCATCCGTTTCTGTCGCAGCACTCTGTCTCGGCTTTCATATATCGCTTTCTCTCGTGGTGTCGTATTAGTAGTGTATAAAAGTGTATGTCGCGGAACCTAATTAATGCAGTATTCGCTACGTAGACTTCTGTTACATTTCATCTACTTCTACATCTCACAAGTACTGCCTTAGTACTGCTCCACCATTATTTACAGAGTTAAATGGTGATGAATGTTGGCTATTTCCTCGCTAGTTCCTTGAATTTGTGTATAAAACTCTGCTATGACAACCGATTCTTTAGATCTACATTTGTAGCTGTACTCTTATATATACTAGAAATGTATTCAATAACCTGTTGTACTGATCCTGTTGCATAAAAACGTAAAACCAACAAGAGTTGTTCTAGTTGAGTTTTGTTCCTCAACAAAGTTTGTGGAAACATTTCAATTAGTTGGGATTAATTAATGAATTACTAAATAACGCTCAATTATTGATACAAATATATGTAAAACTTACTTTGTAGTAACAGTGACCAGTCTTCTTTGTAACAATTCACTTAGAAAATTTACAGACTTTTTAGACATTCTGTAACGAAAAAAGAATTCATAATCTATCAACAAATTCATTTTTACGATATTAAATTTTCTATGTCTATATATTTTATAATTATCATTTGAAGAACTATCTATTTAACGTCACATCAAAGATCTTAGAGTCTTCAAATTCAGTGATAATAACATACAAATATTTTGGCAGAAGTCGAGTAAATTTTACAATTACAGCATAATGTAGTAAAAGACAGTCTCAAAAGTCAAAGGACATGTAAAAGTAACAAAATGGAAGAAACAGTTTTGATTGTAACTTTTACTTTGTTACATTACTTTAGCTGTTACTGTCGATAAAGAAATGGGTGTAAGTATATTATGGTTTTATTATATTTGAATTGTTGCAGATTCTCATCAAGATAACTACAAGTGTGACAAATGTTCGCGAATGTACCTGCATAAAAGCACACTAATGCAACATTACAATCAAGTGCATGGAACGGGTTTACATAAGTGTAACGAGTGTAATAAGGAATTTAAGTGCAAGGCCTATTTATTGAGTCATAGACGTAATGTGCATGGCAGGCTGCAGTTGGAGTCTGATGTCTGTAATAAAATATGCAAATCTAAAACTTGTTTGCCGCGTATGTCAAGGTGTTATGGCCATAAGTCAGTAGGTAAGTGCGAATATATTGATGGGATATGAAAAAAAGTTACTATTGGGATGCAAGTTTATAATCACCCTATTTACTTCAATAATTACATCAAATAATTCATTAAAACCATCCTTATCACATTTGGAAAGTAAACATGGTCATTTCAAAGATCAGTCTGTGGTATTCTTTCAATCTAAATTAAACATTTTCTATCAAAGGCAAAAATCTATTGAGTTAATATCCTTGAACACAAATGTCAGTGCGCTGCAAGCCTCTTTTTGAGTTAATTATTTAATTGCCAAACAAGCGAAATACATGCTATTGGGGAAACCTCTTACTGCCCGCGGCGAAAGAGACAGTGAAATGCATGTTTGGAGAAATAACATTGTCTCTCCTCCTCTTGCAGACATGTCGGAAAATTTTAAAAACCTGCACATTCAACGATGGATGGATGATTTACTGAGATGAATGATTTGTTGGTAGTGTGTTTTATTGTAAAACAAATGTTTAAAGATATGTAAACACATTTTAAAATTTGAAATGTTATAAAAGCTTGCATGTGGGACTGTTTGGATTGGTCATTGGTCAATTAATGGTTAATCAGCTGGCATTGCATAGACGTGGAATGTGAACTATGACCACTTTTTAATTGTAAGGACTAGTATATATTAGTAGCTGTCTTCATAGTAATGGTGACGGGTTAACTTTTTTTAAGTACTAATGTTTTATTGTTTTTATTAAAACTCCATATTATCTATATACATATAGCATTAATAAAGGAGAAAATTTCATGTTCACTCCATCCCACAAATATCGCCTGAAGCCGAGCTACAACCTTCAACATCAGCTACTTTATTTTAGACAGATTTTGATATAAGTTGAAAAATCTCATCATGTCATAGGTCTTTTGCCGAAAGTATCATTAAAACGATAAATATATCAATGAAGATTTGACAAATAGAAGGATTCTTTGCACGGGTGGAAGGAGCGGAAAAATATCTACGTCGTCATCTGAGCTAGCTTTTAATGAAAAAGAAGCTGTAAAACAGAGAAAATTTAATATATTTATCACAATTTAAATTAAAGCTAATCAACAACTTTCCAAGATCTTTAAAAATATCACTAAATACTTCATGCGGTCTGTTAATATTGTAAATTAAATGAATCAAGTGAATGCAGTCACTCTAGTAAGTGAATTACTGTAACCCAAGTACTTATTGAACAATTAATAATTTATACAGACATTGTATGTATACACGGTCACCTAGTTACGTTACATTAGTCTTATTTTATTAAGAATGGTAATGTAAGTTTATGTGAATAAAAATAATGCCTACATTAGTTCAATTATTTATCTGCTATATGAGCCTACATCTAATTTGTCTGTTTATAATCAGTCGCTACCGGCCAATGTCGAATTATCTATATATAATACCTGATGTTTATTTACATACAGTATCCAATGTATTGACGCTAACGCGGTATGCTTTGCAAGTTTGGATGCGGTCTGGTCCTCTAATGAAATGTTCACTAAGAATGAGTTATGTGTGATCCAGGTGAAGCTATCAATAGTAGCCAATTGAAATCATCAATATCGATAAAAGAATCGCAAATGAGATAACTTCATTGGTATTGGCGAACAAGATCAAATCATTTACAATGTCATGGTTCCATGGCTCGTTCATTTTAAAAGCATATTAAAATGAACGAGCCATGGAACCATGACATTGTAAATGATTTGATCTTGTCATCATTATTGTCATGATTTGATCTTGTCATGATTTGATCTTGTATCATTAACATATTTCTTCCAAGTTTTACGTGGCATTTACGTCTCTCTCAGGCCTGCGAGTTTCATGGATTAATACATTACATCTGTATATAGAGGATACAGTGAACACAATCTGCACTATATTTACAAATTACAGTCAAAATTGATTATAACAACATCAAAGGGATCTACTGAGTCGTTAAAACTAAGTCATTGTAAAAAACCGAAATTTTGCTTTCATTATTTTAATTATCCTCATTGTGTGCACACAAGTCCATTTCGATAAAAATATGACAAAAATGCATAAATAAAATAAAAACATTGAAAATTTTTTTGTTTAAAAACAATATATTGAATTACGTATATTTATTTTAATAAATATTCTGTAATTTTCTTTTGATTCGGACACACAGACATATGTATGAAGTTTGTAATTTACATTGAATTTGAACCAATGTCTTCTGATCATTGCCGCTGTGATACTGCTTGTTAAAAATAATAAATTTTTGTAATAGACTCACTGCACTAACAACATCATTCACTGATGTGCGAGAAATTGTTCTTCATTGTCTTCGTTTTCGTCATTTTAACCTTGAACTTCAGCTGTGACTTCATTTTCTGGTGATACATTTATCTATGTCAATGTTTCCCAATTAATGGTACACGTGTCCTCATGGGTACACGAGCTTACCTGAAGGGGTACGTACAACCTTCTCTTGACTAAGGTAATAAACTATGGAAAAACTACAACCGCTGAATTATAATACTTTGCCGAGTCAATCAAACCGTGTATTATGTAAGCATAAGTATTACCTTTATTTTGTAGGCATAAGTGCTACATGCGCAAGCGGTTGCGGGCAGTGATGCGGTCGGTAGAAATGAGGGAGATGCTCCCACCTTATTACCCATCAGTTCAATTCATGCCATGATCGCTGTAGAATGTGTGCGTGTGATGCTGTTTTCTGTTTATTATCTCCAATTGTTCGTATTAGGCATTAGTCCCATTACGACGCATCAGTCATCCTAGCTAGCTAACACTTATTTACCTTTGCAAGTGGTAACATGTATTTTATCTTATTAATTTAGAACACAGAACAAACCAGAAATGACACAATGACATGCACTGAGTCCGAAAACAATACTTACCCTCACAATTGATCTCTTCCAGCTCGCGTTTTTTTAAAATCGGATAAAAAGGGTTATGACAATTTTTATGCATGCTTGTAATTTCTCATTTATAAATTACAAAAGTGCATAAGCTGTGTCAATCCACAGGTGTATCCAATCTGGTTCAAATTTTAGTACATGTTCGCTACATTCATTTCAAATAGGTCGATGAAGAGTTTCTACTTCGTCATGTTCTTCCATTTCATACCACTGGTGAGGATATCTTTAGTGTGGACGATAGTTTTGTTGAAAAAAACAAATTAGATTGACCGAAATATGTAGGCATATGCACTAACTGGTAGTGCGAGAGCAGCTAGGTGGATGATTCAACACTTGGAAGTCACAATTGAGAAGGGCAACCTTTGCAACATGACTCTTGTGTACTGGCATGTTGTCGAGCAGGAGTGGCATACGTTTCACTAATTTTCCTCGTCTTTTCTCCTTCATAGTTTCCTTTAACCAGTACAGAAGGCCACCATAGTGCTCCTTTATATTGAAACACCTTATATTTATAATTATGCTATTAGCAAAATACTTTCTGTACCTCAAAAAAGAGTAGTATTTATTTTGCTAGCAAATTTTAATATCTTGAACCTAGACAATGGAACTGGTGAATTCTTTTTATGCCACTAAACTCCTGCTTTGATTCAGGTTTATAATGATAAACCCATCTTTTTATTCCTTGTAATAATTCTGTTGAAAAATTAATTCCTGTCGTCTCTGCAGCGACTGTAATACATATCCTTTGTGATAGATGCTTTGGCATTTTTTTTATTTAAAATAGTTAAGTAATTTAAACTTTTTCAGCAGTGTCTGACGAGATAACCTCAATCGACCATCCTAAGTGGGGGTCACCTTTGATCGACTGTCTGCCTTGCTTAAACAGTTATGCCACTTCTAAATCATGGTTTTACTATGACTGGAGTCCACGTAAACCAACTGGTGGCATTCCTATATAAGGAGTTGTAACCTCTCATCTAAATTTAAAAAAGAACTGACCATTTGCATTTTTTATTCAGCCATATTTTGTGCTTATAAATATAACAATAATTTTTATTTATTTTGTGATTCAAAGTTTAATGTTTATCCAATAAAATTAAACTGATGAAAAATGCTACATTCGATATAAACACAAACATTGTAAACAATATCAGATTACGCAACCAACACCATACAGTGCATATAGTTATATTACATACACACATATTATATTCTCTATATATTGACAAGCTGCAAATCATGTTACCCGAGTTCTTCCTTGATCTATATGGAGTGCTGCGGCACAGCCTCAAGTACAGTTCAATACAAAATTAAAGGTATTCATAAAAGAAAGATATTTTTTAACAATTTTTCTTTTTTCTATGATTAAAAAGTTTTATTTTGATATCACCATTTATTTACGTTACTAAATATTTTCTGGTGAAAATGTCTTATGTAAATTTACATAACCTTAAATGTTTACAAAACAAACCTCACGCTACAACAGAATATACATAAAATAAAAATGATTTAAGGATTGTTTCTTCTTGCATTGGCTTCCCAAATTTTTACGTCTGTCTGCAAAGCATACAGCTATAGTAGATAACATTGTAAAAAAAATGGTCACGACGAGGTGGAATTTACAAAATAGTGTGGTTATCACTTTACATTAACACGAGTTTGGTTCATTAGAATGTTTTAAATTTCTAATAGAAAATAAATCTTGTTATCTATTAATATATACACCTACAAAAAGAGGTTAGCAAATCATCCTAATGTTCTAGCAGCCCAGTTGATAAGAACCAGGCGTCTACGACTGATTGCAGATGAACCCAGAAAAGAAAAAAAAAAAAAAAAATCTATTAATATTGCAACACTAGAACATAGCAAAATTAAGACCACAACCTTTTTTTTATAAAATAATGCCTCATGTAGAAATTTTTTGAACACGAAAAAAAGCTAATTGTTTGTGAAGCCCATAATGTTAATGAATATTTTGTCATTGAAATAAATATAGTAAGATATGCACTGTCTTCGATGGAATCAAGCTGCACTGTTATATCTACTACATCACTAGAATGTAAAGTAAAAACGTTACATTCCATCACCAGTCTATGATATTAATTGTATTTTTTGCAATTTATGTCAGAGTGTTATTGTTTGTAACATTAGGGAGAGATTTACAAATACTAAACATTTAATGGCATCAAAAGTTTTTTCATTTGATCAGCGTCCCGTTTACTTTCATAACGTTTCATGGGATGAATTTAAACTGCTGTAGATAGTATTAACTTAAATGGACTATGTTTTGTAAGTTGAATTTAATATTTGGTATTTCTACGGGACTGCTGGACTGTCGGCTTTGCCACAATACATTATAGAAAATAAATTTGAAGACATACGTCATGTAATTGCAAAATTATTAAATTTATTAATTACACTGTCCATGACAACCGGAGAAACTGAACGATCATTCTGTTCATTAAATATTATAAAAATTGTTTATGCGCTACCATCTCATTAGGCCGAATCAATCAATGTGCTTGGTTGTTTCTATACAAAGCAACTTACTTGCGATGTAACAAATTTCAACGACCAATAGTAGAAAGTTTTTTTTGTAGTAAAGATAAAAAAATGGATATTTACAAGTGAACTTGTTGATTCGAAATTTAAGACCTTTGGTTAACAAAAGATTCGAATTTTAAGACCTTTGGTTACTTCTCTGATGTCATCTTATGTTATTGAAGCCTATACATTTAGACTCTTATTTACAAAGAAATATTGTATCAGTGTTTTAAACATCTTAACCGAGCACACATTAACGCGTTAATCGGGGAAGAGTCCATCGCACAACGCTGCTTAGAAGGATGATTTCTGTTTTCAAATGTATGTCTTTTATTTATTTCACATCATAGATAATCTATTAACCTAATCACATAGATTTTTAAAATTTGGTTTGTAAGTGTACCCAAAATGGCAATTTATATTGGCTACTACTGATATTGGAAAAAACGACACCAGATTTGATTGTTTGGTACCCACAAAGCAAAGAGCAAAAAGTACTGAGAAACTAATAAAATTGTTTTATCATTTTCATTAATTCTATGCCGCACAGTCTGTAAGATTTTCGGAAAATTAATATTTTTTATGTTTCTCTGTGCTGCTGCTAGTACCTGGCAATTTAAATAGTAAGTTTTTTATTTTAAGTTTAATTTATTTAAAGTGTTTTAAGTAATTTAAAAAGTAATTTTAGTAGTATTAGGAGGATTAGGTCATAACATTATAAGGATACTGCTTTAAAAAAGAAAGAGTCTAAAGCCTGACCTCCAGGGTTTGACATGGAATAAGCTGTTATATTCCGATCATCATTGTGCTCGTATATAGGTGTTGTCCCAAAATTTTGACCCACCAACCGCCACTGAAACTGGAGACGTTTCATATGAAATTACTTGAGGTGGTTTTCCTTTTCTGTGAGTAACTTGATCACAGCATGATAGTCCATTTAAGTTGAAAGTATCCACAGCAGTAAATTTATCCAGTGGAATATTATGAAAGTAATAAGAAACTGATCACATGAATTTATTGTTCAATCAATTGTTCCAGTTTCTTGATCTATGATATTTCAGAAGTTATTGACACAATTCCCTGAAACTCTACATATATACTCAAAATGAGTCCTTATTTCGAGCTTATGTGAGCGAGTAACGCCCACTCGCATGCCGTCCCCTCGGTTCTATAAACATTTTGACATGCATTTTATTTAATATCTTTAATGTATAAATACTTTTTGACACATCATTGTAGTCAATATCTTTAATGTAGAAATACATTTAGTTAAATTATAACAGTAGTTTTCTACAATACTTTTAGGGAAAACTGCAATAAATTGGAAAAAATTTTGTAATAAAATAAATAAACCAAATTATTAGGGGTCACAATGGCAACTTTTAACATAGACGTATGCTTTTTTTATTATCCTTTTATTTTTTAATGTTTTATTTTTTAACGTAAAAGTTTCACTTTTTTGTTTAAAAGTATAAACAAACATTTGGATGATGACGGAGATGTTCAAAATTCAATTGGATTAATATTCTGAAATACTATTTCAGAATTGGTTAACCTTCGAAGCCGTATGTGTAATTTTATTTGATAGCAGAGCAAAAGATTCAAAAGGACAGTAGAAATTGTGCCGTAACTTCCAACGTAACTCCTTTACTGCATTCCTGAAATAAATATGAAGTAAATATAATGAATGCACCAAGGTATTCGAATGCAAGGCTGACCTAGCAAACCACATCCAAATGAAAGCCTTAAATACTGCTCTGTGTACAGTCAATCAAATAGTAGGAATAGAAAATGTTTAGGAAATACAGCCATTCTCAAACGTTATATTCAACAAAAGTCACTTCCAAAATTGTATTATCATTAAAAAAATTTACGTTTTCTACCAAAACTCACTGCAAATATAATCAGTTTGATGCACCTCTATGGAAAATAGACACGTTCTTAATTACATTCGTAAGTGAACATTTAAGTATCATCTTATGTTGCATAGAGCAGTGTTATAATTTTCTTTTTGCGTCCCTATAAATATTTAATTTGCAAAAATAATATTGAAGTACAATAATAATTGAAATAAATAACTGACTGAGTATTTCGGCTTTAGCTTGTGGCTCGCTGGGTCACAGTGTCAGTCTAATGCGAAGAACAATCTAGGTTAAATGTGCATTCTGTAATGTCTTATTTTAGGAACTTTCACGATTATGTATCTCAATTTATAGAACTATACAAAGAAAATGAGTTCTCCTGGAAATTCAATTCAAATGAATATTGGTTTAGTAAAATTAACAATTAACAAAGATGTTTGATGAATTTTCAATTTTGGAACAGATATAGGAAGAAAATTAACACAGGCGTAGCTTATATTCCCTATGTGTTAGTATCTTGACTTTCATTTTTGAAACTTGTTTTTCCACTACAGAACCGAACAGAATTTCTGTTTGACTTCATTGTATAGAAAAGTTTTTTAATAGCTTTTATGTTCTGCAAACTACATCATTACATACATTGATATCTTTTTATTGCATTCGCAGGGCAATATTTTACATGTGACTACTGCCAGAAGATATTCTCAAAAAAGATATCATTACAGCAACATGTAAAATGTGTACACGGAGGCCTTATTCACCGATGTCTGAAATGCGATAAATGTTTCAAATGTCGGACTTACCTTCAGCAACATGAAAAATATGTACACGGAGGACTTGTTCACCAATGTCTGAAATGCGATAAATGTTTCAAATGTCGGACTTACCTTCAGCAACATGAAAAATTAGTCCACAGTAAGGCACAGAATTTTGCAGAAGCTTCAATTGTAAATCATCAGCTTTTTCGCACGTGTGGAGCACGTTGGAGTTAAGCTGGTACATCACGTACTTTCTTGGCTTGCTTTCTTAGATGTTGCTTGGTTTCTGTGTTTATATTTGAAACAATTTACGTTTAACAGTAACCCCATCTGTTGGAAATATCCTGATGGCATAAAAAATAATATGCTTGCGTTAATATTACGATGGAACAAAATGAATTTTTTTGTAAAACTGTACTTGCAAGCAATACAAAATTGGGAAATATTACACACTCAAGAAATGAAGATGTTGCTTATTGTGAGTGTATTATTCTTGGGGTGGATACAGCAAAAGAAAGAGAAGGAACCTTCATAGGGTTCATGCATCCATCAGTCATTTGGATACACTTGGCCAAAAAACAATAACTTTGTATTTTTTTTACGAGCTTAATAAAGTAATAAGAAATTACAAATTGGGTGCATTATTTCTAACAATATGAACTATTCTTGATTAAATTTTTATTAAAAAATTGATACTTTGCAGGTTGTGTACTGTTGAGTCATGGTCGCTGTGGAAAAAGAAGAGTCATGAATACGTAATATCTCAAAAGTTGTACAATTTCTTTCTCATAAACTGTTTTATGTGAGAAGTTAAAATTCTGCTCAGTAGTGGAGTCTATTAATCTGCATATTTTGCAGTGATGACAACCTAAAAATAATTCTTCAAAAATTTTGGGAAATTCAAAGATTCAGGAAGGGTTCATAAAAAACTTGCTTGCAGTCGCATGGTGTACTAATTTCAAGGACGAGTCATAAGAGTTCCAAAATAATATTTTTAGAGTTTCATGAATCGTACTTGCACAGATATCGCTGAATATGTCTATAGAAATTATCTTCCTCCATTATATTCAAAATCTGTTTGTATTTAAATTATAGAAAAAGCAAGTTTACTAGAAGTTTATTTGCATTTTTCAAGAAGAATGCTAAAACAATGATCTTGTTTTTAGATATTCACAATACCTTTTTTATGCATACGAAAAACGTACGTAGGCAATATATTGACATAATGAAAAATAATAACATAGATGAACAATTTAATAAAAATGCTACGTACCCTTAAATATTTATATGTACCCTAATGTGAACAGAACACTTCTAGTGCAAGTACTTGTCTCATTTAACAGGTTTATTTTCTCTTTTACATTTTGTTCACTTTCTTGCTGAACTGCAAATGGTTTTTACATCAACACAGCGCAGCGTGATTGTTTATACTGTATGTGCCAATCTGGAGATTAAGTTATGTCACAGTGAAAGTTCATTCAAATTCAATTCAAATAATTAATCTGACAAAAATTCTTAAAACTTATTTTAGTATCCTTTCGTGGTAATAAATATGTATTATACACTTTTTCTATGGAAAAAGAGACAGATGACCACTGTGGAATTAAGAAGTGAATATTCTTGATATGTATTTTGAAAAAAAGGAATGTAGATTAAGATAATTGTATCATAAAAATGAGAAAACTTTGTTGATGGGAAAAATGTTATCAATAGCCCGACTACGCCGTTTTAACATTATTCTGATATGTGATTATCGGCGTGAACTGCACTTACTTTGAGTTATTTGATTAAGGTTTTTAATTGTATTTTTTCTTTGGTTACCGAAGTATCGAATTTTATTTTATTTTATTGTGACTTTGTTTTATGTGTTTAATTGAGATTTCAAGATATGTATTTTTTTCCTTCATGAACATAATATAACATGATACGCCTTGTGATATTCCGAGTACCTGTTTCCTCTCTTCAGCATTCCCCGTCTCCATGCACGAATACATCGCACCAAACATCCTCAAAATTTTATTTCTGTATTTGTTTACTTTCAAAAATCTTGTAATTTTTCTCAAGCTACTAATTCAAATTACAAAGTTGAAAGGGTCAATTATTATTGACCCTTTTCACTTTATATCGGCAACATCGACAGTCCTCCTGTGATTAGCTGCAATGTCAAGGATCCTTTGTTGCAGCGTACAACCTCATCTACTGGCTGCTAATGAGGAGGAACGCAACTGAACTACCGTGTACCAGCGACGTAACCGCTATCCACCGACTATATGCATCATAAACGCAACAAAACAAAACAAGAGATACATTTTTTATTGTCATCGAAAGTGAACTTGTTTCTGAGAGGGTGCTCGCTATGCTATTTATGTCATTCGCATTAACCAGTGCATGGCTAAATGAGTCTTTAAAGAAGCGTGGCTTAATGAGTCTAAAAGAAAGATCGGAAGCACGATTCAGTGATGGTAGGAAGTAAGCACTTTCACCATCCGAGGGTGTGATTCATCTGGATCCATATCAGCCTTCTTTCAAGGTGTGCGTGAATTCAGCATTTTATGAAGTGGGGCCGAAGCATCAGGTCCAATTTCGTAAGGCGGACTTTTTAAAATTATATACAAAACTCCACACTTTATGATGGGAAAATTTTACAAGATTAACAACCCTGATAAGCTTTTGATATTTTGTATAATTTAATCATCAATATATTAATAGACTGTGTTCCCTGTATAAGGTGGATTAGTGTAAACCGGAAACTAGTGGTGTCCATTATCCGACTTGGTTTAACGTTGAGCTTATTCACGACATTCACACCAAGTCATTTTATCACAAACATTATAACATATTTGATTTAAACTGTGATTATGAAATGTTTGGTTTTTGATGCACGCTGGTCAACCGTGACATAAGAGTCTTGCATATTGTGTACGTGCGAAATGTGGAAACCAACATTAAGTCAGACTTGTGAATAATTTCTACATACGTGATATATAAGCACTGAGAAAGACACCTTCTTGTGGCTATAGTTGCATGATAGTCCCATATTACGTACTAGGGTCGAAGAGCGGCAAAGGTTTTCTCGAAATATTTCAAATCAGTGTTTTCGAACAACGAACTGATACTCGACTTTGCAGAAGCGACTCAGATCGCTAAAACAGACGATGTATCTGACTTGCATGTCGTAAGGATAGACTATAAGCTCGCGCACTCCTTCAATGCGAGTATAAGCTCGCATTGAAGGAGTTCCAGGCAAAACGGGCCCCCAGTCTTGATTACACTCATACTTAATCAAGGCCTGTTCGAAAACTTTCATTAAATCGATTATATTTATAATAAATCTATCCATAAGTTTGGAAATTAATCGATCACTTTAGAAGATTTACCGTTTAATACCTGTTCACAAATCCGGTTCTAAGTCAGATGTAAAAAATACATATTTGCTAAAGTATTTGAGACTGTTTTATATCGCCGCATATATGCTCAAGTTCAGTGACAGCTGACGAACTGTTGGGACGTTTTGGTCGTAAGCAGTTTAGCATTACTAATATTACTAATTGTGTGGATTATGTTGCTAGGGAGTTAGATGGCGGACAGCTGGTAGATGTGGCTTATTTTGATTTCAAGAAGGCATTTGACCGAGATGGCAATGATATTCTCCTGCTGGTGCTGGTTTGGCTTTCACTCTAGTAAAATTTTTCATCAGTTACTTTCGAGCTCGAAAGTGATATGTTCAGTTTGGAAATTTCAAATCAAGGCCATATGTTATTCAATTGGGAGTCTGCCAAAGCAGTAATTTAGGCCCACTTTTGTTTATTATCATTATTAATGAAGTGCCCTCAGTTGTCAGCAATGCTCATTGTGTTCTGTTTGCAGATGATTTGAAACTATTCTCGAGAATAAAAAGCAATCTGATTGTGAAATCTTTCAAAGTGATATTGACTCAGTATTTCAATGGATTCTGATTAACAAACTACAATCTAATGTAATTAAATGCGCAATGGTGAAGTATTTGTGGCATTGTAAAGCTTTGATGCAAAATTACTAGTTATATGGAATGGCACTTGGAAGAGTATCATTCGTGCGTGATCTTGGTGTAATTACGGATAACTATATAACATGATTATATCATTGAAACCTGTCAGAAAGCCTACAGGTACTAGGATTTGTCACGTGACAATCCCACGATTTCCATGATAGAGAATGTATTTAACCTTGTTTAATTATTTAGTCTGCGATGACATAAAGCTACTCATATATTGGAGAAAGTTTAATAGATTTTTACATAAAAAATGTATGGGCTCATTTGTTTCTTTGAAATATTATAATGGACATGGTCAGGTGTAATTTACTTCAACTCGGACCTAAATTGCTTTTAATCATGCATTTTTTGAAATCATTAAATAATTATGTCGATAACTCCACGATCTAGGGTTTGGTAATGCTTTTTGCTCTTAACTGTTACTGAGATCATGGGTTTAAAGCATCTGCGTGGAGCGTGCATGATTATCTTGCAGCTTTCACCAGTTTTTCACACACTTATGTTTATCAAAAAGGTATTGCGAGAGGCTCTAAATCTTGATATTTTCTTCTACTCTATGGGTCGCTTTAGCAATGCGACTGCGGAGCTACTTGATAGTTCACATCTGATAATTAATCATTTTTATGTTTAATTTGAATAAAGATGTTTAAATGCTCTTTTTATGCTTTTATTGTTTGCACATGTTCAGCGCTTTAGGAAAACAGACACAAAACCGACAAACAAACAAATTAAACTTTGCTCTTTATATATTAGTTTGATTGTGAAGAGTCAAAGTAACACACTGTCGCTAACAAAAACATTTTATTCTAATTATCACAATATGTGAATTTACACTTCAGCTGAAAGTATAACAAAAACTGCTGCTGGTGGAGGCGGAAACTCTATGGGTACATCTCTCTTTCTCTCTCCCTCTCTCCCCACTATTGATAAGTTTCACTTCTGGTAATGGTCTCATTTGTCAATATGTAAATTTAAGCCTACTGTGATAAAAGCAATTTCACTTCCGAAATAAGTAATAACAAATTTTTGAAGGAAAAAAAGTTTTAGCGACCTGAGTGCCAGTGAACCATGGATCAGAAGTAAATCATTTATAACAGTTTCATATTGCTTTACTAAATGTAATTAAATAAAATAGATATACACTGATATGCATAGGTCATGTATTTACGTGGCCTCTGTTTTAGTATCATTTTTACAGCCGTATCGTTTAGTTTGTCAACTTAAATAGATATGTGATGAAAGAGACTGTAATTTTATTAAGGACAGTAATATTTAATTGCACATATTTTTAAAAATACCACAAATTATCTTTATAATTTAAGATTTAAACTAGAAAAGATGACATTAAAATTTCATCATGTTTAACGTTGTTTCTTCAAAGTTATAGTCAGGTTTCCCATAAATCGAAAGGTAGATGGCATCAGGATAGAGTTATATGTCGGTGAACGATGAAATTAACCTACACATTTTGTTTAGCGTTACAATAAAGTTTCATTTCAAAAGATTTTCATCATATACATGGCAAATTTATTATTGCAAGAACGACCTTGTGCGGCAAATCATGTTACCACCAGCATTAAATGTTTACATCAAAATAGATTCTTAGTAATTATACAACAGACGAATGTGTATACCAATGGACACACATTAACAAAAATCAGCGATAATAATCAATCAAAGATATTGTAAACACAACCAAACAAACAATACATTTTTGACAGTGAGGTGATGAAGAATTGGAAATTGAGAACTCTGGTACAATGATTGTTACCTTTCACCAATGCTTTCAGATAAGTTATGTTATATGTGGCATTTGCAGAGAAGTCAATAATGAACCACTCTTTCTTAACTGGTTGTGATCGTGATTAAGAGGTTTGTGGGTAGTTTTCAGTATCCTTGATCTGTGTAGCTGCCTTCTTTAGCAATTTTCTAATTACCTCATCCAAAACAAAGCATTAATATAACCATAGAATTTTTCTGCATTTCGTTTAGTGAGAAACGGGCCAGGCAGACTATCAAAAGACGGGCCAGACGGAATATTAAAACACTTTAACAACTGGTTTACAGTTTATATATAAATATATATATATATATATATATATATATAATAATATATATTTATATAAACAGGAACCTATTACAAAGAGGCAAGTAATATTCCTCACTATGAATTACTTTTCCCGTGGAACACAGTGGAAATTTTCAAGAAATTAAGAGAAAATGACGATGTTTAAAACTGTTGTGTTTTTAGTACGTCACTCTAGTGTAGACGCCTATCATATTCGGATATACATTGTCTAACGCTACGCATAAATAAAAACCATATAGTCCTTTATCGTTCTAAAATTATTATTAGTTTATCATAACTGATTAATCTAAACACGACGAATGACATTGTTTAATTTTATAATAAAGTTAAAGAAATTTATGCAAAACACTGTATTTACAAATTCGTGTTCGATATTTTTTTATGTATTTCATATTTTTTTTGTTTGATATTTTTTTATAGCATCGAAAGTTTTTAGAATTGTCCATTTGTAAAAATGTAATAAAAAAATATTAATAAACAATTTTACCGTTTTCCATATTTATCACTTAGTCTTGCAAATTGGCGACAAATTGAAAATTGTCTGTTTTGTAATGACGATGTTAGGATCAATTTACATTTTATAAACTTTACAAAAAAGACTGAAAAAACAGCGACCCATTAGCAGATTCCTGAAAGTTTAAGCATCGATATTAGTCAAGTACAGAAAATTCTAAATAAAACTTTAGGCTTCAGAAGGCTATGTGCTATGCATATATCTTATAATTTAACCGGTGCTTAAAAACATAATTGTGTTGATTGCACGGTGGTAATAGGTGTCACGAAATGTTAGAAAAATCCGAGAAAGGTTACAAATGCTTTATTCGATATAGTTTCGAGTGACAGAAGTTGAATATATTGTTATGAATCCGAAATTAAGAGACCTTCTGCGCAGTGAGTTTTCCTTCTAGATAGTTACCTATAAAGAACAAGGAAGAGTAAAACGCTGGAAAAAAGATTATCATCTTGTTCTCCGGAAGGAACGGCTTATTATACTACAATTATTTAGGAAACTAAAATAAAAGTTACCACAATCTGGGATACCATCAATAGTTTGCTTGAAATTCTAATGCAATCCCCTCGTATTAGCATGCTTCTCATCATGAGAACGCCTTTGTAGACTCAGCTAAACGAACGACATAATATTTGACATGTCAGATTATTACAATATTTTTCCCGATTTGGAAAACCATACCATTAAAATTTAAGCTTATATCCAATGTTATATTACATATTCGAAGTGTATACCAGGCTCTTTGTTATGGAACATATTAAATACATATTATTTTTGGATAAAATCCGTACAAATATTCAGGAGTTCTGGCCAGAAAACAATTTTTTCGGCGTCGAATGAGCAAATAAGGCCTGTCCTGCTATCTCAGGTCAATTCGAGATTCGTATTAGAAAATTTAATTATAATGAAAGTTTTGTTTGGTGTTATTTCTGTGAGATGGCTAATTTATATTTATTGGTTAAGGTGATCGAGCAGTGAGAACACTCCAGGCTCAAAGTGACGTGATCGTAAGCCAACATTCGTTACCTGAATGTCAAAATCTACAATTTATTTTGAATAATTCTTTTTAAAATAATTGGTTGCAGGACAATACTTTGTAAAACTTAATTATAAAGCAAAATTTGCACTATATAATATTTATGCTTAATTATCTTTTTTTTTCTTTAATATAATGACTTATTTCGAACCTTTTTTCCAAGACTTGACAGATGCACGATGGTATGCTGCAAATGAAAGTTTCAGGCCAATTAATGTTATAATGCGGTAGTTATACGCACAACTAGTGGTGGCTCATCCAGAGTAGCGCTAGTGTGGTAAACTCTCACTCCAAATTTTCAAAAGTGTTCTTTTTAACTTTATAAGCTGTAGTGTCAAATGTTACTAATAAACAACAACATAGCATATATTTCTTCGGGAAATATACAGAGCGATAAGTCAACTAAAACATCCAGTACTGAATTCAAAGAGTGCGAGAAGAAGGAAAATTGTAAATTTGAAACGTGAAACAAGATTCGTATGAAGCATTTAAGGTAGATATGGTGGACCGCTCCGTATCACGTAATTGCTTATTTTATACTATAGACTCTAATCAGTAGCCTCATGAGTGCGACGTCGCTAAAATGAACTTCTGAGCTGTCGGTTTGTCGGCCTTCATATGATTTTGTGCTGTATACATGGCTATATCTTGTGTTTGGAGGCGCCACGGAAAGAAGTTCATTTTGATAAAAATGCGAATTTCGACAGAAAATAATGAAATGATATCGGTTGCGACAATTTAATTAAAAAAAGAATATGTTATGTTTGGCAGCCATCTCTTCATAGGAGGCCATCTCTTAATAAGAACATATTTCGGAACAAGTTTAGTTTGGCAAAAACGTTCATTTTCTGATTTTTCATTTAAATAAAATATAGATAAAAAACGAAATATTTATAAAATGCAAATTGAAAAAAATATATGTTATATTTGACAGCGGATTCTTCATAGAAAGAGCATATTTCAAATCAATTTTTTATAATAAATTTATCGAATCAGAGCCCTATTTTTTTACATACGTTCTTTTTCATATATATATATATATATATATATGTATATATATATATATATATATATATGTATATATATATATATATATGTGTATATATATATATATATATATATATATTCTTTCATACAATCCAAAAAAATTCGCATTTTTGCTAAACCAGACTTATACCAAAACTTTAATTTACTTCATCTTCAGTTTTCACAATAAAGTTATAGATGTTTTCCCTCGTTAAAAAGGTAGAGGAATGTATTTTATATACAAATAAGTAAATAAATGGAAGACAAGTTTTTTTTGTTTTTTATTTTAATACAGTCCCACTGAAATTTTTCATGAGCCACCGCTGACAACCACGGCCGTTTCTCGTAATATTCTATTTAGTATTTGTATACTAGTTAAAAAATAAATTATTTTATTTCAGCGAAAACTCGTTTTGAAATTTTAATTGCATTCTTCTCCAACCATTATTTTTCAAGTTAATGACAGCAGTTTCTTGAAAGCTATTCAACCAATCTCTTTATAATTTTGAACACTTTTAAAATACACACACATTGTCGTTGATTTTATTACTCCTAAAACGAGCGATTTGAAAAAGCCTTGTAAAAAAGTGTATTTTTTTCCTAGTCAGATCGATTATAATACTTCATCTGAATGAAATTAAACAAGAACAAGCTACGCGACAGATTTAACATAAATACATTGTTAAAGAATAAATAATTTTGAGTTTTGGTTGGAAAATAGACACACCATAAACTTTTTTTTGAACTTCATAAATTTGGGTATTACACCATCAACATCATGCAAAACAACCTAATTAATTTTTTTGAAAACCATTAACCCTTTGGAAAAAAAATTGAGATAATAGAACAAGAATGAACTTTCCTAGTTAGAGAGATACAAAGTAGTTTTTTTTCAGAATCTAGATCAGATATAAATTTCTTTAAAAGATAACAAGGAGTTAAAAACATTTACGAATGTATTTGGTTTTTTCAGCAATGATTTATTTAATTACCCCAAAGATGAATTAATGAAACATCGGTCTAATAATCCACAAACTTACAATATCTGTTTACTTATGACTTAATTTCAACATTTCCCAATACGACAATATCTTTAAGGATATTACTAACATTGCCAGTTTCAGCTGCACTTGGTGAAAGGTCTTTCTCTGAATTGAAAATTATAAAAAAAAACTATTTCAGATCAACAACGCACCAGAAAAGACTAAGTAACTTAGCAACAGTTTCAATAGAAGCCTAAATCTTGAACAGCTTGGATACAACAGAATAAATAGCAGATTTTGCGAACATAAAAACAGGAAAAGTTCAGTTTCTGTAAACCAGCACACGCATTACATTTAATGAAACAAAAATTTGTTAAAAAAATAAGAATAAATGTTTTTTCTATGTAAAGTATGTTTTTTCTCACGCCCTTATATGACAAAACTAAATAGCCTTCCTGGCAATCTCAGCCTAGTAGTCGTAGTTAAACGGGTGGCAGCATAAGCGGTATTGCAGACAGGCGTTTAAACAGCCAGCGGCGGCCCTGGAGACGTAGACTAAATGATATTCTACAGCTCTCTATATCTGTTGAAATTGTAGATGCATGTTGAAAGAAAGAATATCATTTGAAAGTCCTAATCAAATTTAATTATCTAAAATTTTTTACAATTATTCGAAAATAGTGTCGCAAAATTATAAAGATGGGACACAATGCACGTCACTTTCATTTGGAAGCATAATATTTCACAAACAGAACTTGAAAATGAAGAAATGGTAAATGAAACCTCACTTTCATTTTTAAAAGTCTATAAAATAATAAAATAATTTTCGCACCCATTTTACATTATGCAAAGGGGGATTCAAATATTATTTTTTTAAATATTTTGCTGTTTACTAATTGAGATCTCCATATTCTTCTCGCAAAATTATATGCACATATGTCTAAAACTGGAAACTATGAGGTTGTGACAGACAGATGATTGGACATGATGAAACTATAAAGGTTATTTCACCATGAAATCATAAAAATGTCAATATTATTAAAACTAAAACTCCTAACTTTTTAAATGGTAAATAAACAACTGAAAAAAGGTAATTTAAAAAGAGCAGTCAGAGAAGTATCGTGGATTACAAAGTACATTTATTTGCTTTCCTGCTCAGCCCTGAACTACCAATGATCGTGTAAACGGCCAAATATCACAGAGTGCCCTCTACCGCACGGTAAACAGATTTAATGAGGCTCAAACCGCATACCTTCATATCTGATATAATGTGTTGAAAATGCCAACAGCCAAATCGAATGGAAAAGCATTGTAAGGGCAGCTACCCTCATCAAGAATACTGAAAACTATCCTTTGCAAATGCCCTCACATATAACATGACTCATCCCAAGATTTTAGTGAAAAGTAACAATTGTCTCAAGACGCAGCAATTTTTGAAAAAAATTCAATGTGACTCTCCATTTCTCGTAGCCTCATTTTCAAAAATGTGTTACTTGTTTTGTTGTGTTTACAACACCTTTACTTGATTATTATGACTGATTTTTGTTTATACATATATATCAATTAATGTACACACTCATCAGTTTAATAATTACAAACAATCTGCTACAATGCACACGTTCAATGCTTGTGGAGTCCATGATTTGCTGCAAGTAGTTTTTCTCGCATTAATAAATCTGACATATGTATGATTTTAACCATTTCAAATTAAACTTTTTGTATTGATTTGATATTTTTTTCTGTAAATCTTAAATTATAAGAATGATTTATGGAACTTTTAAGAATATGAACAATTCAATATTGCTGTCTTTAATTAATAAAATTACAGCCTATTATTATAACATATCACCTTTTAAGTTGATAAACTAGATAACGCGGTTGCAAAAATTATACTGAAACAATAGTCATATAAAAACATGACCGTCTGCATAACACCGCATGTGTAACTTTTCTTGATACATCCAATTTATTTAATTACACTTAATAAAGCAAAATAAAACTGTTATAAATGGCTTACTTCTGCCTCATGGTTCGTGATGGTGCAATGAGCACGTGCTGCTAGTTTTTTCCTCAAAAAGTTGTTATTATTTACTATCGTTTTCGGATCTGAAATTATTTTGCCACAGTGGTATAAATTCACATATTAAGAAGAGATGAGATCATAACGAGAAAGTGAAACAAATCACTAGTGGAGGGAGAGAGAGATGTTTTCTTTTTGCTCCTAGTCAAAGTGTAAATTCACCTTCATGTAGTAATAACAAGTAATTTGTTAGTGTCAACACGTTACATTGATACTCCACAACTACATTAATATAATAAATAGGAAAGCTGCTTGTTAATTTATTTTATAGGGATTCATACAAAAAATACAAATCCAATTGACAAACAACAATTGGTACTCATCCTTTTTTTTTAATTGAGCCATGCATCCGAATACTAAACTGTAACCGGACCACTGAGTCCCCACTAACTAGGGAACTTTTTGTTGTAGTGTCGTATGCTCGATGGCAAGTTGTTTTGTATGGAGAACTGTTTCAGCATCATCTAAGTATCATCATATAATTCCATAAAAAACACTTGCTATCGAGCATTTGATACAGTAGTAAAAAGTTCCATAGTAGAAAGTTTTGAATAAGAATACGAGCATGCACGACATACTCTTGTTACGGCGGTGCTATAGTAACCAATTCAGAATAAACGGATTACGTTGCTGCACCATGAGCAAAGTTATCGCCATTCGGAATGCAGGGCAAGTCACGTGATGTTTTTCTGCCATCGCATGCACATCGCCGATACACCATTTTGTTACGTTTACTTGCTTTGCTTTGTGCGGAACGTACGTGTGCAATTAATTACATTGTTAGACGCAATGATACTTATATGGGGGTATTGACAGGTTTGAACAGGTTTAATGAAAAGTATATATTTTATGGATAAGCTATGAGAACCCAGTTTTGTCCCGTGCAAATTTATTAATCTTCATTAAAGTAAATATCACAGTAACTTTAAGAGTTTTCTCTAGATAAATATTGGCCCTCACACATTCGATTTGAGTCAGTAGTTAGAAATTAAGGGTTTTTAAAAGTAAACAAAAGTAGAAATACAATTTTGATGACATTCAGTACTGTGTATTCGTATGTGGACATAAAGAATGGAGAAGAAAGGGGAAACAGACACACTTGGAGCAAGAATATCATAGGTGTATCATTATCATATTTTTGTTAATTAAAGTAAAATGAAGGGCTCTATATTCATAAAAAAAACACACGTCAAGAAACCTCAATTTTACAACGTACGAATTCACAGCGTGCCACTTTATTTTTACAAACTGTACATTTTACAATTTGGATATAATTTATCCAAAGAGAAATTAAAAGGTGTTTTTGTTAAAAGGTGTTAAAATATATTTTGAAGTTATTCAGTGCAATGTATTCGCACAAGTGTAGGGGGAAAAGATTGGGACAAGGGAATGCTTGGACAGGTATATTACAAGCGTGGTACATTATTATATTTTGTGGAAGTAAAATGAAGCATGAGACTTTGATAACTAAAGAAAAAATATATATCAAAAACCTTGATCAAAATAATTTAAAGTGGATGCGGGTCATATTAGTAATCACACATAAAAAAGCCTTAATCAAATGATTGACATCTATGGAGTTAGGTTACTAATAACAGATTATCCATAAACAAAATTTTCTCCTATATCCCTCTTTTTTTAAATACATATAAAGAATATTCACTTCTAATGTGCACAGTGGCCACCTGTATCTTTTTTTATAAAAAAATTGTATACTAAGTACGTACCACAATGAAAAATTTACTAAAATGAGTTTTAAGCATTTTTGCCAGCTTATTTATTTGAATGGATTTTGACAGAACTTTCACTGTGATGTAACTTATTCTCTAGACTGGCACGTGCAGTATAAACAAACACGCTGGCCTGGGTTGAAGTAAAACCTGTCCAATGCGGCTAGTACTAGCACTAGAAGTTTTCTGTTAACATTAGGGTACATTTAAATATTTAAGGGTACATAACATTTTTATTAAATTGTTTATCTATATTTCATTAGTTTTCATTATGTAAGTATATTGTCTAAGCACATTTTCATGTGCGTGACAAAGGTATTGTGAATATCTAAAAACAAAATCATTGCTCTAGTATACTTCTTGAAAAATTCAAGTAAACTTGCTTTTTTATAATTAAAACACAAGCAGTTTTGAATATAATGGAGGAACATAATTTATGTAAACATATTCAGCTATATCTCTGCAAGTACATTTCATAAAACTCTAAAAAAGGTTATTTTGGAACTCTTACGACTCATCCTTAAAATTAGTACCCGGGTGACTACAAGTAAATTTTTTTATGTATGCTTTTAACTATTCCTTCCTGAATCCTTACGATTCATATATAATGTTTTTTATACAAAACTTGTTGCCTCCAAAATTTCTGGACAAATATTTTCAAGTTGTCACCATGGTGAAATAAAAGTTAATAAGCTTCATTACTAAGCAGAATTGTACTTCCTACGTCAAACAGTGTTTGACAAGAAAGGTATAAAACTTTTGACATATTACGTAATTTATAACTCCTCTTTTTACAAGGCAACCTTGATTCAGCAGTACACAACCGTTAAAATACCAATTTGTTTAATAAAACTTTAATCGAAAATAGTTCATAGTGTGAGAATTAATACACCAAATTTGTGATTTCTTCCGACTTTATTAAATTCGTTAAAAACAACTACAAAGTCATTGTTTTTTGGCCAAATGTATCTAAGTGAGAGACGGAAGTGTGTGTGAATCCTGTAAAGGTTCCTGTTTTTCCTTTTGATGTATCCACCCCAAAATGATACAATATGCAAAATCATCATAATATGTATCATTTTTGCTAATTTTGTATTGCTTACAATTATAGTTTTACAAAAAAATTCATTCTGTTCCATCGTAAAATCAATGCAAGCAAATAAATGTTTATCCCGTCAAGGCACTTCCAACAGGTGGAGTTACTGTCAAACATAAATTGTTCCAAATATAAACATAGAAACTCGGCAACATCCAAGTGAGTACGACAATAAAGTATGTGATGTGTCAGCTTAACTCCAACGATCTCCACACGTGCGAAAAAGCAGATGGTTTACAGCTGAAACTTCTGCACATTTCTCTGCCTTACTGTGGACCAATTTTTCATGTCGCTGAAGGTAAGTCCGACATTTGAAACGTTTACCACATTTCAGACATCGGTGAATGAGTCCTTCGTGTACACATTTTACATGTTGTTGTAATGATATCTTTTTTGAGAATATCTTCTGGCAGTAATCACATGTAAAAGACTGACCTGCGAATGCAATAAAAAGAAAATCAATATATAGAATGTTGTAATTTGCAGAACATAAAAGCTCTTATAAAACTGTTCTACACAATGAATTCAAAGAGAAATTCTGTTCGGTTCCCGTAGCAAAAAAAGAAATTCCAACTCTACTGCATAATTTGTTTATTTTTTCCCGTAATATTTATTCTGCCAAGAAATTTTCAAACCGATTAAGAAAAATTAATCTGAAGGCACCAGTCTCCTTTGTACAACATGCAAGATATTTTATATATTCTCTTTGAAAGGTTGCTCTATGTTTGTTATTGTGTTTGTTTTGTTAACTCCCAAAGCGTAAATTATCAGTGTGGCTTCCGAAAAGGCAAATCTACCATTAATCATTTCTTTGGATTAAAACAAATTCTCGAAAAGACCTAGGAATTTGGTATTGATGTTCACTGTTTGTTTATTCGATTCGATTTTCGAGTGGCTTTTGATAGAATCAATAGAGAAAAATTATTGGAAGCTATGGAGGAGATGCAATTTCCATCCAAACTTATCTTTTTGGTGATAGCTACACTTGTAAATTCAAAGCCAAGAATTCAAATTCAGGGCAAGTTATTTAATGAATTACCCATACTAAATGGAGTTTGGCACAGTGATTCACTGTCAGATCTACTTTTTAACATTGTTTTAGAAAAGGTTTTAAGAGTACATGTGCGCAAAAAACACAGTTACACTTTTTATGATTTCTTTTATGGTTCCAAATTTTATTTTATATTTTGCCCCGTCCTGATTGTCAATCAGTGAATTGTTTGCTTTTAAAATTATATCCTTTTATATAAAGTGGACCAATTTTCATCGGTCTCCTTTTAACATGTACATGACATATATTCTTCAAAATAAAAACTTTATAAATATGGTAAAAAAACGTTATATATGTATGTACCTTTAGGCTTATGGGCATGACATCTCGAAATGTGCATACGCAGATTATGTGTGGAATTGTATATTTTCTTACAGACATCACACTCTAACTGCAGCCTGCCATGCGCATTACGTCTGTGTTTCAATAAATAGGCCTCGCATTTGAATTCCTTGTTACATTCATTACATTTACGTGAATCCGTTCCGTGCATAAGATTATAATGTTGCATTAGAGTTCTTTTATGCAGGTACACCCTCCAACATTTATCACACTTGTAGTTATCTGAATGACAATCTGCAACAATTCAAATATAATAAAACCATAGTATACTTACACCCATTTCTTCATCGACAGAAACAACTAAAGTAATGTAACAAAGTAGTCACAGTCAAAATTATTTTTTCAATTTCGTTATTTTTACTTGTCCTCTAACTTTTGAGGCTGACCACTGCTACTCATTACGCTGCTGTTATTGTAAAAGTTATTCATTAGACTCCTGCCAAAGTCCTTCTCACAAAACCAGTACATATTGTGTCCAGTACATATTTGATATTAGAAAATATGTTCTTATTGCAGAGTTTCATTCATAATTCAAATAGGTGAAGATTTGTGATCTCCGTAATATTCCTTTCTGTTTAATACCATCGAACATAATAATAGCTCTACCTGTACATAACCGATGCACAGACTGCAATTATATTCTCTACTTGATTGCTCGCAGCAATCATTCACTGTAACAGTTGCAATAACCGGAACGAACTTAACTTAGAGATGAACAATTCCTTGACTGTAAATATTTTCAAATATTGTCTTATTACGTTTTCTTAAATGTTTTATCTATGATGCACTCATCCTTTTCCACCTCCCTTCCCTTTATCCTATCTTTCCATTCAGCCCTTTATTTCATTAAAAATCACATCCAAGAGTAATAAATTAATTTGTAGATTGTCATTAACTGGAAAAGATTGATCTAGAGGCAATAAACCCATTGTATATACTCAATTCCCATAAAAAAGTAAAAGACAGTGATATGTGACTGTTTATACAACTTATTTATTAACACGTTTGGTATTTTTTAGGAGTATCACATTTTGTAAAACATCCGGCTTCATGAAGCGGAACCTGACATAGTACGTAAATTCGGCATCGTTGACTACTTTCAAATTCTCTTTTTGAAGCCAATAACCTGCATTAAAATTTTTTTAGACGCAATAAACTTCATTCTAATCTTTTGCCACTTTCTCCATCACATAACTTATCCGCAAAAACCTCGTTTTAGATTTTGTTAACTTTTTCGTGCCCACAAGTTCATGGTTGTCAGTCTCTAAAAAAAATTGTGAAAATGAAAACTGTACAATTAGTTTAATAGATATATCATCTTACAATTTACTATAACAAGGAAAAACCCAATGCGCGTAGAACTGACAAACTAACACAGTATAATCAAAGTTTACATAATGTAAATCGTAAATATAAGTGGTCCGTCTTAGGAAGTAACTTAACATTTTTTTTACAAACTAATGACAATTTGAAAATTATGCATTAAGATGAATTTTATATGAGTAAATATATGTTAAGATGAATTTAACACGAGAAAATATTCATTCAATGATTTTTTGTGACTTTGGTTGTGGTCTCAATTAATAACAAAGTTATGGTCAATTTCAATTGGCATTTCATGATGAAGCTCCATCGTACGCTGCTGTTTACTGCTGATTTGACCTGTCCATTTATGGTCATACCAATCTGAGAGCCACAACTGGAGGTTACATCAATGCTTTGCAACTCATTATAAAGACTGACAAGAGGCAAGTTTAGGCATTGGTATGTGTCATGTAAAGAAAATTCTGCATGAAAATTTTAGTGTCAGGAAGCTTTGTTCTAAGTGGATTCAACAAAATTTAACCGAAACTCAAAAACATTATCGTTTTTAATGGTATTGTGAAATTACAAATGACATGTCATGAGCTTTGAACGGTATTGTGAAATCACAAATGACAAATGCATCATGAGTAACTGATTATATGATGCCAAAATTAAGAAGCAATCTGCACAGTGGGTGTTTCCTTCTGAAAAGTTACCTACAAAGGTGAAGAAAGAAAGCAGTGCTGGAAAAAAGATGGTCACCTCATTCTTCAGACAGATAGGTTATTATGTAACTATTATTCAGGTAAAAAGAAAATTACCGCAGATTAGTACACTAGCAACTGTTGCCAGTTTGTATATCAAAGTTAAAAAATTAACAAAATAGCGTACAAAAATTTATTACAAAATGAAATTAACAAAATTATAATATTAAAATTAAAATTATAAATAGTCTATGTAATACTATTGAAAATTACATATGAGTCATGAAAAAAACAGGCCAAGTACAGGTTGGGATACGCACGAAATACAGTTCCTTAGTTGTCTTTTAAAATCACTGATGCAAAATACATTAATTGGAAAGTTCAAGAAGGAACAACAGTTCAGCAAAAACCCTACTAATTTGAAGGTTTCAATAAAAAAAATCAGCGAACAAAAAATTACAATTTTGAACCTATTGATGAGATTTCTTAAAAATATTGTCCAAAAGTATCTCGAGCCGCTTTTTGCTTTAGTTCACCGCACTATAAACCATGTAGAACAGTAGAAAATCATGTTAAACTATAATAACAAAACTCAACTCATAAAGGACTGTAAAGAATACTTGAGAAGTATAACATCAATTATCAACCACCTTGAAGACTGTCAAGATGATGCACAATACCCACCTCCGAGACTGTCAATATGATGCCTAAAAATGTGCTCCTGCAGCATTCGCTTTGATTTGTATATTTTCTTACATACGTCACACTTGTACTTTTGGTCACTGTGAGTTTTGCGGATGTGGTTCGTTAAATATAGTTGACCCTTGAATTCCTTGTTGCACACCCCACATTTCAGCCAATCTGTCGCATGTACTTGCTTTTGATGCATCAGTAACACCACTCTGGACTTCAATATCTTGAAACACTTGTCACATCTAAATTGCTTATGGTCAGGTTCTGTAATAACTAAAGCAAAACAGATAAAAATTAGGTCTAAAGGTAGTTTAACATGTAGTGTTCTCTTAAATTGATTAAACTCGCAAATTAAACTACTAGGTCTTTTATTCCACAATTCTCGCAAGCTTTATATTTACCTAAACATTCCTTTCAAACATTTATATTAATAAAACAGCTGTGTAATGTAAAAAGTTTATATATTTATTAATCAACTCGTATCAAAGAAATCTTCTTTAGGAACTTATTCTTTTTGGAAACAAAAATTTTTTAGAAAACAAATTGTATTTAACCATTTTTAGTTAATTACATTGGACCGATAGCGCTTTCCATTTCATACAATTGTAATCTAATAATGATTTCGGATGAAAAATAAAAGATAAAAATATGCAATTCAAGCAAAGTAATTTTCTGCTTTCAATATTGCTGCAATGGTACCAGGCTTTTTCTCCATTACATCTACCAGGAGTCAGTCGATTTTCTTCATTATTAGACTTAACACTTGGTAAGTTTTGTTAAAGTACATTGAAATGAAGATAATCTACTCAATATATTCTCCCTTAATGTAAGGGACATTACTCAGGTCTGTCGATTAATTTACCTATAGCCTCAAAAAAATGTTTTCTCTTTAGCTTGAATATAAACTGAAATTGCAGACTTGACCTCTTCATCATCACTAAATTTTTTCTCACAAGGCTCCATTTTCGTTTTTGGGGGCTTATAATAGTTGTAGAGGGCCAAGTCTGGACTGCAAGGTGGGTGTTGCAATATTGGAAAGCCGCACTTGTGAAGGGCAGCCATCGCAACATGGCTCTTGTGTACTGGGGCATTGTCATGCAAAAGCAGCATACCATTCATTCTCCATTAATGCATCATTAAGCTTTTCCAGTAGACCAAGAATACTCTTCCATCATAGAAATAGTCTCATCTATGAAGTCAATGAATAGGGTATCCTGTATGTCCCCAAAAACCTTCGCCATTACTTTCAGCCGATCGCAACACTGCGAACTTCTTAGGGGATAGGGTACCCTTTTTATGCCACTGCATGAACTTCTGCTTAGATTCAGGCTTTATAATAGTGAACCTAAGTTTCACCACCTAGAACAATTCAATGCAAAGTTTCATCTTTATCGTCTCTATAGAGTTCCAAAATGCCTCGTGGACACTCAACGTGTGATTGCGCTGACAGTTGACATGCCAAGATGATAATGAGAAACATTCAAAATGTTTGTAGAAGATATTGCAACCATTTTTTCAAATTTTTCTTCTTTAATTGTGCATCTTTCAATACAAGTTTTTCAACATTTTAACTATGTCCAAGGAGGTGACCTCGATCAGCGGTCCTGAGCGTGGGTCGTCTTCGATTGAATTTCTGCCTTGTTAAAAGAGATTATGCCACTTGTAAATCATAGTTTTGACTGAGGCAAGAGTCCCTGTAAACCGAAGACATTGGCCCTGGTGTTTTTTCTTGCTTTGACGACAGCTCAAAATTCGATTTTCTCCAGAATAAGTTCCGATATCACACTTCAGCTCACACATTTCATTACAACCGCTACATCAATATAGATGTTCAGTATCAGTTTTTTAGCATTAATTAGTATTTAAATACTAGCTGCTGTTTCAAACAACCTACGGTTGTCTAGTGGTTAGTGTACATTTTGATGGCATTTCAGTCATGTCTCCGTTAAGGGCTGCAGTAATCTTTTACCTTTAGTAAGTTAACCTTTTCGTCTTAGGAAAAGTTCTATTTTGCAATTTTTAGAATTTCTCAATCCCCAGGTGTTTTCTAATATTATCAAAATAAAAAATCCTAGATTGCTGGCTATACCAGTAAAGATTAAAATTTTCATTCAGTCAGTCAGCCACTCGCTATTTATGTTCACCTGGTGGTATAAATTTTGACACACAGGCAAGTATTCTTGAATTTGTTAACATTTAGATAGCACTAGGTTCCTTAAACTTTGCATAGATTGATGGCTACCGCAAGCAACACTAGGCAAATGAACAACTTTAGTAAGTTTTAACAAAAATATGTACTGAAGAAAACAGATTTTGACAAAATAGAGCAAAAACACAAATGTGAGCAATGAATGTGTTAATAAATATAATATAATCAAGATTTAGTTACACACTTCAACCTAATATTGTGTGGACTAATGCATTATTTTTTGCTTTCCTTTCAGGTTGAACAATCGCTTTCGTATTATTTGTATACATTTAATGTTGTAAAGCAGTAAATAAAATAGTTGAGATAACATTAGCTTACCTTTCTGACTGTCTTCACTAAATTCTATATTAACTTGACCGCACAGTACTTGATCATTCTCAACATTACAGAGGCCTGTCTCATCATTTAGATTGTGAATTTCATCTTCTCGTTTAATGTTTGCCTGGAAACCAACTAAAGATTTACATGTGTGCCCTCAAAGTATTGGCACCAACTAATGTGAAATTATGGCTGTTAAACAGGAGGAGGGTTTAAGTATATTCACCGATCGACTTTTTCGCATGAAATATGCAAAATGGCTGACGTCGGAGAAGAAAGTAGCTCAACTAATCCATTGATATTAACCTTATGGAGGAAACCAAGAGCTTCTCAAGTCGCTCTGCATCATGATATGGGCATATTATTCTCCATCTGAAGAAATTATCTACGAAGATCAAACATGCTTCATTTCGATATTTAGATATGTAAAATCAAAACTGTTTGGGGACATTGAAACCTGATGAGACAAAATTAAATTAGTTTTAAATTGATATTAAAATATTACCAGTTTCAGTTTCCCACATTAAAAGCATATGTTTGTAGCATTTTACAAACACATGTATACTTCTATTATTGTTACTAAAATACACTAAAATTTTCATTATTTGATGTATGAATTATTTGCTTTAGGCAAATAATTTTTTGAGATTATCATCAAAGGTTCCATTCAATGGCAATTATGCGGGATGTTCCCAAAGTCACTAGCAGGTTTGGTGCTAAAAGTATGTAAGCTAGACGGTTAGCTTGTTACTATTGTTGCTATGGTGTTAATGGTTTGATAGATCAAGATTTACCTTTTAATTTTATGTGATTTATTTTATGTCATTGTTCATGTATTTGATTATGGGTCACAAGTTAGTTTCATTCAATAAATTTTCTAAAATTTATTTAATAGTGCAATCATTGAAAGGACCTGGTACAACGAGAGACTTATATTAAGAGTTTAATTACATTTAGAGTATTACTTTCAAAGTATTCCATTTATATTCTCAAATATAAATTAATCTCCCTAAATGCCTGAGAAGTAACGCCTAAGAACTAACATATGATAGAATTGACAGACATTTTTTGAACAGCTAACTTCCCATATTACGAGTTTTCCTCTGGTTTTTCAATATTTTGGACAAATGCTGTCGTAATTTAGATGTCTACGAAAGAAATAAAAATATTATCAAACTTTCCCCAAAAACTAACAATAGTTCAGAAATGTTTGAAAAAGAAGTGCAGATGCTGGCTGTATCTGCACACATTACCTGCTGTACAGAACAATAGTGCTATAAACTGCAATTATGTATTATGTATGTGTTGCGTAATTCACCGTTAAGGAAATTATACATTGCCAATATGCCTATGTGAAATGTGAAGTTTCAGTGACTGTATGATGTTTCCTTTACGTAAAGCAAAACATTGAATGTAATGTGTGAATAAATTTTTTTATATAGAAGTTGATTCTGAGTATAATAAAATAATACACCATGGTGTACAATTCGAGGCATTTCTGTATTAGTATAAAATACGGTAATTATAGCTTCTAACAAATGCATTCTACTGCGAAGCCAAATTGGCTGCCAATTTATCTGAAAAAAAGATAATAAAAAACAGTTTCTGCATTGTATCATCAAACTGTACCATAATTTTTAAAAATTCTTAAACCTATATTATCTGGGTTATAGATGGGAAAGGCATGTATATGAGGCTACTTTCAATTTGGTTGATTGCACCATTTCTGATAAATAAATCATAATAGCAAGCTGTACTGTTAAGTTCTTAGGTTCGATATGGAGCTAAATATATTCGCAGAATAAATTAGTCAACCAATTAGTTAGACATCTTATTTTACACCAAATAAAAATTAACATTAGTCATTATTGACGCCAATTGTACCTGGCCGATTCTGTAGTACGAGTCCATGTGCTGGAGTACAGTGGGTCCAATATCAACATCATTGTCTTCTGGATCTTCTTTAATATGAACTGCATTGACCTGGCTCAAATTGCCTGCAAGTAAATTCTTAACAATTGGTGATTGCATGACTTGAAGACATTGCTGCTTGTTAATATCTATGGAAGGGTTTCAGTATTATTATTTAGTTATTTTAGTGTAATCCGAGAGAATAATATCTGAATTTGATTTCCAAGAGACATTTGAAAATGTAAAAATTAATTTGTTTTATTTGAATTAAAGTTAAGTATCAGATCCCGGCATAAAATTTCAAATATAGTACAATGTTAAACTATTACATGTGCTCGTTCAATCACAGAATTGTATTTTAACTAACTTGGATACTGCAGTAAATACACTTATTTTCACATAACATCGTCCAGAAATGAGTTTTATTTAACTTCAGGTTCAATTTGGTGGGAAAAAGTTTGTTTCGGCAGAAGGCATAGAAAATTTACACTTATAAAATTTCCTGCAAATAGACTCACAAACATGTAACAAACGTAAAGTATTTCCTTTTTATTTGCAGATTTACTATTTGCAGACCTGAGTATTTGCAGTTTGTGATTTTAAAAATATTTATTTACAAAAGTCAACCTTAATGTTACTGACACAAGTACATACATGTGCTTACCTACGCACATATATATCCACATATGCATGAACACAGACAAGTTTACAATGAATCGGTATTATAAAAACCTCGGCGTGTCCAATTGCTTTGCTAATGCAAAGGAAACTTTAAAAGAATTCAATATAATGGTCAGCAACATGAGGATGCGGAAAAAGTTATGGACAGAATGTGTTGTTCCTCATTAGGAAGAAATTTTAAATTTAATAGACAACTAAAATAATTGATATCACTTCGCAAAGAAATTAAAAAAGGAGTAGAAAAAAAAACAAAAAGCTATCACCATCAAAATTTTACTATATATCTAGCTATACGTTAATGTTTTTGATCCAGTGGAACCAATTACTAGAGGTATTTAAATTTCATAAATCATTTCATTACGTAACAAAGTTTATTTCTAATTTCGGGCCATAATAATGTTAAAATCAATTACTTAACACACTACAATCACACACACAATTAACACACTACAATCACACACACAATTAACACACTACAATCACACACACAATTAACACACTACAATCACACACACAATTAACACACTACAATCACGTTTCTCCCTATTATTTGAAACGTCACTGAACTTGTACTTTTTTCACCCAGCCCAAAGCACTGATGGTAATTTTAAATCTTTTCATTTATTAGTTTTCTTTTAGTTTTAAAGTTATGGTAGGCGATTATATTTATTTAAAAATAGGAAAAACATCATAATTCCCAAAACGAATAACGTTTCAACCTGAATCACAAATGTTTAAAAGTTGACATCAAATCCCGGGAGATCTGGCCAAAAAACTAATCAATTCAAAGCTTCAAAAGAAGAAATATTTACTTTGTTATCTTGTTTAGAAAAACAATGTTTGCTGCACCTAGAATACACCGGTAGCCGCCAAGAGCTGGTATTAACAAGAAATATGTTATGAAAGAACACATATATTTGATTAGCCATCCTATAGAACTGGCCATGTTACCCTGAATCATATCATACTCATTTTAATCTGTTGCACGTGGTATGACACAAAGAAAAATAAATCTAGTTCAATTCATGGAAAAAAGTGAAATATATGGTTTTGATGTACCGCACCAGTCTCAGATATCTAGATATTCTTAGATGTGATTATTTCATCAGATCTCAATTGATGTCTTTTATTTCATGTTTAATGTTTGAATGTTTGTGTGTACTTTAAATTTACTATTAGTATGGAAATCGTCAAAAACAATATCTGCTGGGTGGTTGTTTGTCGTTTCTCACACCACAGCTCATTTAGGTTCATTTTTATTTCATTTGTACGAATAACACATTTTATTTTTTATAAATGCCAAAAATACATGGGTCAATAAGAAACGACAACATACTATATTATAATATATGACATAATCAACTAACCTATTACCATTTATAATATTAGGTAAGTCAAGGCGAAGCAGTAAAAAAATAAGCAAGCATGTATTAAGGAAGTATGCGCATTAGTCGAAGATATATTGAACAGTTATTTTAGACCTGTATGTGATGTTTACTAGAAAAACCATACGTATGACTGCGGCATTGCAATTGGTGCATGCCAAAAGAGATGATTTCAGTAAGAGCACATTTTATTTCTAAAGCAATTCTTTTATCAACATCTTTATCATTTAAGAACAAAGTTTGTATCACCAATATTCTCTCCGTTTATCTAAGTATTAACGTGGCACCTGAATAACGTTTGAAGTTATGCATACCGTTCCAAAAATTGCTCTATAGTTTGTTGTTAGCAACAAATTTCTGCACAGACATTCACCCCATATTCTAACTATTTCTGAGATGAGGAAGAATAATTTTAATGGGAAATTTGTGCTAATATCTTTAATAAGAAAATATGTAATTATTTACTTAATAAACTCTTTGGTAAACAAATATATACAATATACATACTAGAAAAATTGTTACTATCTGAATCATTTTAGCCTTAAAATAGTTGCAACAGAAAGATATCCCACATAGGGGTACATTTAGCTAAGATCTGGAATTGGAAATGAAAATTAATCTCAGTACACAAAATTTAAAGTTTTGCCACTGCATATCCCTTTTGATAATGAAAATATGGTTTGAATGAAATTAATTTCCACACAATGAAAATCAACAGTTGGCATCGACATCCAATTTAGCCCATGGTGCCTTTCAATGCCTTGCTTCAAGTACGACATATATATATACATATATAGTAAGCTTAAAATATTTAATAATATTTATAAATAACTGTAAGCTTATACAACATGCTTTATGTAAATTGAACAAATCGGCTTAGCAGCAGAAATATAAAAAAGCATATTCTTCTGACTGCATCAGGCTAACGTTTTCCTCTTAGTTCATTTGAATCGTTTTCCCTTGCATGCGCAGACTACTGCACAGTGCAGTGAGAACGAAATTGGATGTAGGTGGAAGTACAACGAAAAGTTTGACTGATTATTTTTTTCTCAAAATATGAAAACAGTGTCGTACGATGAGTTGCTTACCTCTAGTTAGAAACAAACAGTATGATTCTCCATTGGAGACCATATGTAAATACGACCATATCTTTGAACGAGACTTGCATTATAAAAATTATATCAACGATTAGCCATCCATATTCGCCAATGCAGATTATTGTTTCCTAGGAGCTGCACCGATGACAAATACGGTAACAGCTTAGTTGAAAAAAAATGTTACACGTCCATAGAAATGTCTTTAACATGTCTATAAAAATGCTATTAGCAACGGGCAGCAAATTTATGACGTTGTTTGTTTGTTATAAAAATATAGTGAATGAAAGGTACAAACGATTTTGAAAAAAAAGTAATTTGTTAATTTTTATAAAGACTCTACTTCAAGAATTTATTGATTCACGACATCCAATGTATCCTGGAATGGATAGTACAATTTACAGTGTCACGATAGAGAGGATATGTTATCTGTTACAACCATTTTTATACTTCCTAATAACAAATCAATTTAATATATAGTGGGTAAATTACATAGAGTGCACCACTTCAATCTGTATGAATATATCGTGAATGGATTACAATACACATTTTTTTCAAAAATAATAATTTTTTTATTTAAATATTTTATACATATTAATTCGACAAAGAAATTTAGCAATCTTGCGTTTGCTGAATTTGTGATGCGACCATAAACATATTAACGGACGAAAGTGTTGATTTCATAATTAACTTTTAATGTTTTCAATGCACAATTAATACTGAAGTTTCATAATACTTCTTTCTGTTAATTTTTAACAAATTACAAAACAATAATTTCAAAATGTTTTAAATAAAAGTTTTTTTTTGGTTCTAACTTTTTTCCTTTTCAGTAATTAGTCGTCAATTCAAATCGATCAGGTCCAATATAATTCATTTCTAGAATATTTTAAAGCTTACCTTTCTGACTATCTTCAGTAAACTCTACCTTAACTTGACTGCACAGTGCTCGACCATTATCAACTTTACAGAGGCCTTTCTCATGGTCTTCATTGTGAATTTCAACTTCTTGTTTAATGTTTGTCTGGAAACCGATCAACATTTGCAATGTGTACACTCGATATATTGGCATAAACTAATGTGAAATGAAGGCTATCAAACAAGAGGGAGATCCAAGTATGTGCACCAATTGACATTTTTACAGGAAATATTGCAAAATATCCAACGTTATACAAGGAAATTGCTAACTCTTGTGTGACGAAACATTATGGAGGAGGCCAAGAGCTTTGGCCATATCCATAGTATTTCTTCAGATGCTGTGTCATGAAGTCAGAAAATTATTTATTATGGAATAAAAATGCCAGAATTACTATGAAGATTTTGTTTACAGTTGTTACTAAATTGAACTAAAATTAGTTTAAGATAAAATTACAGATAAAGCAAAGATACTTTTTTCGCGACAATTATTAGTACTCAAATGTTTGAGATATTCGTCAACGATTTAATTTGAAAGCAATATATTGAATATTCTTAAAGCATCTGGTAGATTTGGCACTAAAAGTACAGAAGCTGCACATATATAATAGCAAGATGGCTGTCTTGTTATTACTGTTGTTATGGCGATGGTGTCGCTTTAGCAGTTCAAGATTTGCATTATAATTTTGTATCGTGTGACTTATTTTAAACTGTTGTTATTTTATTTGATTGTAGGTAATGAATTGATTACAAGTGCAATCAAGAACCTGATACAATCAGAGACTTACATAACGGCATTGCTATATTTAGATTTTAAGATATGTGATAATAATCACATATCATTTATATAAAGACACAAGCACCAAGTAGATTTCCCCAGCAGCTGCTCGAAAAGTGACATATAATAGACATGACTGGTACTTTTTAAACACCTGACGTCCTGTCTTAAGAGTTTTGCTCAGCTTTACAGTTTTTAATATTTTGGTGTATATTTGGTATATTTGGTATATATCCGATGTCTACAATGCAAACAAGAATGCTATGAGCCTCATCGCATAGGTGAGCAATATTTGTCTTTAAAAAGATGTCCAGACACAGTTAACTTTATTTACTGCTCAGAAAATAGTGTTGTAAAGTGCATTTATATATCAAGCGTTGGCTGCACAACATCCCACTTGGGTAGCTATTCGTTGCCAAGGTGGGTAAGTAAAATGTGTTGTTTTAATGACTGTGTGATGTTTCCTTCATGAAAAGTGAAAAACATTGAAGGTAACGCGTCAACAAATGTTTTTCTACAACCTCTAGTTGGTGAAACAAAAATAAACAAAAATGTACAACCTTCGAAGCATTTTGTGTTGCTATAAAATACATATAAATATTAACAAAATGTATGTGCTTTACTCCAATGCTAAATTGGCCGCTAATTTATCTGAACACCAATCATAAAAGACCAATTTTTGCATTTATCATTGCTAGTGCTATCAAGCCGCTAGTAGCCTTTTTTTTATATTTTCATCGTACACTTTCTAGGATAAAAATGGAGGGGGCATGAGTCTACTTTCAAGTCAACAAACTGTGATGCAGTTTTGACTAATTTTTAAAACTTACTTCTGAAAAAGAAAAATTATAAAAAATAGTAACAAATCGTACTGTTCAAATCTTAACTTTAGCATCGCACATTAATAAAATTCATAAAACTAAATAAGTTAAACTATAAGCTAGAAATCATAATTTGCACCAAATAAATTATTTCAGCATAGACAGTCAGTATTGAGGTTGATTGTACCTGGCTGGTTTTGTAGTGTGAGCCCATGTGCTGGTGAGTACAGCACATGGACTCGCACTACGAAACCGGCCAGTTGGTCCAATATCAATATCATTGTCTTCTGACTCTTCTTTAAAATAAACCCCATTGACCTGGTTCAAATTGTCTGCAGCTACATTCGTAACAACTGGTGGTTGCGTGACTTGAAGACATTGCTGCTTCTCCATATCTGTGGAACGCATTCAGAATTATTGTTCAGTCATTGTTGTATAATACGAGGAAATAATAGCTGGATTTTAAGTGAGATAAAAGTGATCATAAAGTATAATGAAGTGCACTTCAGTTTATTCATCCCAATAAACGACAAAGTAAAAATTAATTTGTTTTACAACAAATGCGAAGTAAATTTTAACATGCTCGATACATGGTCCCACTGTACAATTTCGAGTAAAGTGTTTAATACTTTACACGTTTTTGTCCAATGCGAAGTTATGTATGAATCATATAATTTACTTGGTATAAGGTTAGCAATAAAGAAAGATACATTACCATATATATTTTGTAACATGTAAAATTTTCGATCTACGAACTTTTAAAATAAACCTAAATGCATATTCATGCAATATGCAGTTTGTTTTAATATCACATGACATTTATTCTTTTTTATTTTAATGCTCGCGTAAATACACTTCATTTGATATAATTATATTATATAATTATATTATATATATAATATTGTGTTTGCTTCGACAAGACAGTTTTTCAGCTTCTTTACCAATATCAAATAACATTTGATTCTTTATTCTTACTGCTCAAATTGTTTGCACGAAACGATCTTCCACAAACTAAATGTTTACTTAATATTTTACCTTAACTAGTAAATATAATTATTACCACATAATATCTTCCAGAACTGGCTCTCCGTAAATTACGGATAAAGTTTAAAAAAATTTGTTTTGAGGACATAAAAAACTGCACTCCTAAAATTCTCTTCAAATAAACTTTCAAACTTGGAAGAGATGTACAACAGTCCCTCGTTATTTGGAGATTTGCTTTTTGCCATTTACGATTGTAAAAATATTTATTTACTGAAAGTACACCATAATGGACTGACACAAATACATACACACGCATGCTTGCACATATGAGCATCCACAAGTGCACGAACACACGCACGCTCAGTCTGTTGCAGAAAATAAAAATGAAATTTAGAGAAATTGTTGCATGTCAGATTGCTTTGCTAATGTAAAGGAAGCTATGGAAGAATTACAGTGGTCAGCATTTAAAGGAGCCTGCAAAATATATATATATATATATATATATATATATATATATATATATATATATATACTAGCAAACCCGGCGAACTCCGTTTCGCCACCAGATGGCTTCGTTTTTTGTAACATTTCGTTTGGGGATTAAAAGATGAAGAAAAATGACTCACTGTACTTCGCAGTGGGATCATATTGTAATGCCAAGCGATTGTATGATGCCAATGATCTTCGTGTGCTCACGCGTTGTCTCAATCGGGCATTTTCTCTTATTATATTTTGTCTTTCTTCGCTTAAGTTCTGTGAATACACTTGTTGCTGGCTTGCATGTCTTGTGCGGCGGCCGATGTTCGCACGTCGTCCTCTAGGCATTTTGGACTATGGACAGACTTGTGAATTTAACCTCAAATGCACGATCCACATAATTTACACAGTTCAACTTACCACCTTAAGGACAAATGCCTGCTGTTGAAATTGACTAAAAATTTGTACAATACGCGTGATTGTTTTGATGGTTTCCAATTGAACTGTTAGGAAACGAATAACTTTAACCTCAATTTCACAGTGAACACAATACCGGTTTTAAGTTAGCGTTTGAAAGAATGTGCACATAATAAATGTCACATGAAATTAACTGAGCAGAGTACAATGAGTAGCTGTCAAACAATGTATCACGTACCGGAGGCACCTACTTAAAATACTGGCGCCATCTGCTCCACAACCATGCAAAACCATATTGGTTTGTAGTACATGCTATGTATCAGAGATGGCGCTGTATGTGAAAAATGATTTTCCCTGTTTTCCTGCTTTTCTGTTGAAATTTTTACTGAATTTTTGCTATAAACCTTACGGAGCCCAAGACCTTTCCAACGAACGCAAAACCGTGAAAATTGGTTCGTGCGTTCTGGAGTTATAGCGTCAGGAAAGAAAACCCGACTTATTTTTATATTATATATATATATATATTTATATATATATATATATATATATATATATAAATACATATAGCTGGACCAAAAAATTATCAAACAATAATAATTTTCTTGTCTTAAATTCATCTTGATGTGATGTGATGCGATACATAGTATTTTCTAGAACTGCATAACATACTTTGGTGACTGACTTTAAAACATTCTGTCATAAACAGAGCAAATGTGAGCAAAACAATTGGTTTTGAATAGTTTAAATTTATGAAAATAAGCATTAGGAAAGGTAAAACTACTGAGTATATTCGTACTTGCTAATCTGGTCATCAATGATGTAACAGGCGAATTGATGAAATGAGAGATACAGCTCTTGATGTTATTAATTGATAATGTACCGAGCGATTCATTGATGACAACAGCCGCAGTACATGCTGAAGGTCTAGTTGTGTTAACATCTAGCTGACTAAGACCTAACTGAGGATTTTCATCGTAGATAATTTCATCTATTAATTTTAGATCGATTTTTAAGTAGCAATCTAGTTTTTTGAGACATTTCATACGTTCAGGCTGATGCAATTTTCTTCATTGATAGTTTTGCATATTTATTTTAGATCAAGTATTAATCTTATAATGTTGTTCTCCATGGTACTTGTCGAGGGTTCAACAATCCCGACATCTAACTGAATAAACAAGTTGAAATTGGCCTCGCAGCCTCGCGCAGCAATCTCAGAGCTTTCACTCTTTTCAGCCGAGCCACATGTTTTGTATTGCTTCGAACATGCAAGTCAGTTGAGCTTTCATTTGAATTGTTATTGCAAGTGTGGTGAGCAGCTGTGGCAGACATTGCTTTTATTTGACTTGAATATTTACAAAAAAAGAAGGGAAAAACAAGGATCACAACGGTACTGGAATAGAAATATATATAAACATATGTTTTAACATGGGAATTGCTTTTATGAAGAATTAGTTGACGACAAAATGGAAAACAGTTTTGGATGGATGGATGTAGATAAATTTGAGACGCTATGTTCATTACTGAACAGCAAAATATAAGAGTGATACTACTTACCGCGAGGTTGTAACTGTGAAGGAAAGATTACTAATAACTTTAAGGTTTTTAGTTACAGGAGACTGAAAATAGTTTGCAGTAACTTTTTCGCAGAACAGATGGACCGTTCAAAGGTTGTCAAATATTGTCCCTGATATTTCTGAAGTAATCACCAAACTTTCAAAGAATTATATCAGAGTAAGTCATTTAATTACACATGTCCCAAAAGTCAACGTCAAGCGGGGTACAGGGTGTAGGTCAGCTTATGAATACCCAAAAAGAAATATAAAAAAGATAAAAGAAATTTTGTTTTTATGATATAAGCATTGTATTGAAAAATGCTGAAAATCAACACTTGTACAACCTTTTTAGGTGTTTTTGTTGTATTATAGCAAATCTGCAAATTTTATTTTTGTAACAGTTGCCTACATAACACTGCTATTGAAAACAATCCTAAATAAAATCAGATTTGCACTAATTTAAAAACAAAAAATTTTTGTTTAATTTTTTTCTTGAAATTATCAGAAGAAATTGTTTTCAACTAATTTTGACACTTCATGTTGTCAAAATTAGTTGAAAATAATTTCTTTACTTTGACACTTCATTGCAAAAGTTGTTGCAACTAATTAAGATTTCAAAATGGTACAATACATTCTATTTATTCAATACTCAGTGAAAATTGCATTCAGTGCTTATGCGCAAGATTTTAAGTTTCAGATTCAGGTAGTCAGCGTTAGACAGACATCAACGCATATGAGTAAGAGTAAGACAAACTGCAACGCCATTTAATTTAAAGAAGAGCGAGACAGATACCAACGCTATGGGAGTAATATTGGGAGAAATAGTGTTGCTATTCTGTAAGTCTCGACAGATGTAAGAATTTTTAATGAAATCATTGACACATTGTAATAATTTTACTACCTACACTAAAGCCGTCACCGTGATGTGTTGGTTTGAGCGCATGACCGCGCACCGCGATGACCCGGATTCGATTCCCGGCCGCTCATTGAAGCGGGACGGGTAGAAGTCCAACCTTTCGAGGCTCTAGCGATTTTTCCATATGAGATATTCTTCATCTCATGTGGACACGACAACTACAACAACCTACACTAAAGCAAATGTTCGAATTGTCTACCACCGGCTTTAATACATGCACGACATCACTTTAAAAACGACCTCTACCCTAATCATACATATCGCCATATATTGATATGTTCTAGAGATTCTGAGAATCTTCAATGTAGTTTCGCAATACTTGATATGGGTTTGAAATACACTGTTTCTTTCAGGCAACCCCAGTGGAAGAAGTCCGAAGTCAGTAGAAGAAAAATTGAAACAAAGATATTTTTGTGTTTAAATTATAGCAAATCTGGTTTTATTTAGGATTTTTTTTTCAATAGCAATGTTATGTAGACAACCGTTACAGAAATTAGTCTGTATTTAACAGTTTTGAATAAAATGCTTATATTTTAAAAACAAAATAGCTGTTTTTTTTTTTTCTATGTACTCATAAACTGGTCTACACCTGTTCCCTACTTAATGCTGAATTTTGCGGCCCTGCATACGATACCAATTCACAACATTAAGTTTTGTCCATCTCACTCAGCCGAGGCACGTATATCACACACAGTCTTCGAGAGAGCATGCGGCAAAAATATTAAGGTACTTTTGAGCATGGACAAAAATGGAAACCAAATCGCACGGTTCAGCCGTGATAGTGCTTGGACAAGGTACCTTTGTGTTTACCTCAGGCGAGGTATGGTAACACCAAAAAAAACATTTGCCTTGCTGGGCTCCTTCGTGAGGCGGCATGCCCAGTCTAGACCCAGTTAATGGAAATTAACTTCAGCGTCTTGTTGTTGGCTATTTTGTCTATCAATTTAAAACCGGACATTTGCAGGCGATCTAACATTCTGAAGACGCTTTTTTTCGTTTTTAATTCTTTTCCGATTTCTTTAATGAAGTTTTATCCATTTTGAATGTTTGTTAATGATATTGAAATCAATTTGAGAATCTTTAGATCTGTAAAAACAAATTCATATTGAAGGTTTCGAAAAGTGGATTAAATACGGGGTTAGTTTAATTCAAAGTGTAAAATGTATGCTTATGACAAAATGTATATGAAAAAAGGTTTTGTTTAACAAAAAATATGACTCAACTAATTTTTTAGATTCGCAGAGCGTTATATCATTCGGCCCACTAACAGTTAAAACGTTGTACACTTTCGGAAAACTAGTAACGGTATAAAATTATCAAATTTATGTCACACACTCACGCTGACAAACGTTGTATAGAGAATGAACTTACTTCTCACGTCTGAATCTGGGTTCTAACATAAAGATTGCTACAAATGGTCTCACGCTGCGCGGTGAAAAGTTCCACTTCAAAAACTAACTTGTTACTACAGAATTATTTTTGATTTTCTAATAATTTGGAGCTTCAAACCACAGAAGGTAAAAATAAACGAACTATTTAGTCTTTTGACAGTTCGGAAGTGTCAGTTCATTAGTCAGTTTGACGTTTTTTATTTCTTGGCTCTGGACACAAATTATTATTTTTTTCTTGGCTACGCTGGTGATACATATCTATATTCTCGATAAAAAAATGAAATAGGGTAAAAGAAGAAATTATGAGCAAAACACGCTTGTAAATTTGAGTTTAGGCTAATTATTATTGAATGTTATGAAACAAAATTACGCTAGCAAATCGATTATAAAAATATAAAACTTATTTTTATGTAAATGCAATTTAATAGCAATGGTATTTTAATAATTTTTTTTTATATGATAAGAAAGAACATGCGTCATAAATAATTTGTTTAAAAAAAATGTTTGTGCCTCACAATTATTTACTAAAAAAATCAGTTTCAGAAATGTCATACCTGATGCTTGCATTTGCGAGGGAGTATGTTTTAATATTCTTATTTTACTTAATTTCCTTTTTTTTCATCACTAAGCAAAGATTTTGAAACATGTTAGCTTAGTATCATTTTTTTATTTTACATTATTAAAATAAGATTTGTAATTGTTTAATGCATTATAAACGTTTATTTTTATAATATTTAACATCATTAATTTACGTTTATTTTTTTGTGTAAATTAAATATATGTCTGATGACAAATTTATTTTCAAATGAGGGAAAAATAATTAGCAACACACAACATTGAAGATATCTGTTATGAGAATTTTTATTTTTTTGAAATCGGTATGATTGAAAATTAATTTGAATGGATTAAAATTCAATTAAAAATGTAATGTGTTATTTTTTAGCAACATTCATTATTCACCTTTTCTACAATTGAGAAAATTTGAATAAAATCATAACATTAAACCATAACTATTACTATATATATTTTGTGAGATCTAACCTTTAAAACATAATGCTAAACATATGACTTAATTCGAATTAAATTTAATATAATTAATAATTATAAACAATAAATAATATCCGGTTTTATCTAAATATATTATTTCTAAAAGCTGTTTTTTGGTCGAGCGGCTCGATCTCTTTAACTACTGCACCAAAAAAAATAAAAAAAATACCCACTTAAAGCTTATGTTTTCTACTTTGGGCGAAAAATATAAAAAAATTGGAAAAAAATCTTTTTGTTAATAAAAAAATTAATTTTTATAATAATTGGCATGAGCGCCATCTGTGGGCGACACATCAAATATCTTAGCCAAATTGTATATTTGGAACACGCTAGATGGCGATATAGTGCGAAGACTTCGCACGGGTCAGCTAGTCTAAATAATTTGTAACATAAATAAATAATTATAAAAAAATAATTTATTAAAAAATAAGATTTCTATTTTATTCAGTGCCAGGAGTTTCGTCTACGAACCACCAACTGTTTCACTGTGGTACATGTTGCAGCGATGCTGATACATCATGTACTTTCTTATACTGCTTACTTAGACACGTTGCTGTGTGTCTGTTAATGACCGATCGAAGGTTCGGCTTCGGTTTAGTCCAGTTTTGGCCAAGAAATTTAGTTTCAGCCTCAGTTTCGGTTCCGGCCAAAAATTGGCTGATACTTTCGGCTGCACCGAAACTCAGTTTTCGTAAATTATCGTGCGTCGTTCGGTTAACTTCGCTGCTGACCCATGGTCGCCGGCTCAGTTCGCCGCCCACGCCGTGCGATGCGATCGTATTGAGTTGGGGTTGTGTTTTACGCATAAACGGTTAGGTAAGTATTTGTTTTGTTTTTACTTGTACTTCTGACATTATTTTACTTCAATGGCAATTATTAGGTATTGAACTACGTTCTGTTGACTTTTATTTCCAAGTCACGCATAAAATTGATTATGTTCGATTCAGATATTACTTAGATTTGTTTGTTTGTAGGTAATTGTTGTTGGAGTACAGTCTGTACCCCTATTTTAACATTTTTATTTATTTATTTATATTTTTTGACCACCCAAACAACTATATGTTGTGATTTTACTGTGTGTGATCTTTACTTACTTAATTTTAACCATGAGAAAACGGGAATAGCTCGTGCGAATTTCTTAGTCACCCTCGTCCTTTCTCGCTTACCGCGCGAGGTGCCTAATCAATTTGGACAGGCGCTTAGTACGTGTAATTTTTATATTTGAAATTCAATTCATATTTATTTATTAAATATATTTGGCGTTAATTTTGTAGAAATTCATTATTCACAATTAATTAAACTACGTGATGTAGTATTATTTTCTTTAAGTTCTTTACCAGGACCTAGGTTTCGTTGTATTACAACATGGTCAGGTGGGTAATTAGCAAATATTAACTCTTAGGAACTTTCAACAGCATTTGTATATTACACAAAACAATAGCGGAAGCCGGGTTTGTTCGGGTTTCCCACTGCTTACGTTAGTGAGTTTATTATACGGGAGCGGTGTAGTTTTTATTATAACGGAACATTTGCATTGTATATTATACAATGCAAATGTTCGGGTGTATGTAATAATTATTTTATTATATACACCGGAACATTTGTATTGTGTAACCTTATATAATAACATCAATTTAATTTATTACCCTCAATAAAATACTTGTACAACTTTCGAAAATATAATAAAAACTACACCACTCCCCTATATTAAACTCATTAACGTAAGCAGTGGGAAAACCCGCGCAAATCCGGCTTCCGCTATGTATTGTGTGATATATAAATACTGTTGGAAGTTCCTAAGAGTTAATATATGCTAGTTGCCCACCTGAACGTGTTGTAATACGATGAAACCTAGCTCGTTGTGAAGAACTTGAAGAAAGTAAATAGAAATAATACTACATCACATAGTTTCATTTAATTATCATATTTATTTACTTCCTAAATAAAATTTCCCTAATTTAGACTGAATGTCGTGTGCTTACCTTATTACAGTGGTTTTATTTTATGTGATCTATGAGATATTATTTATTTGCCTTATAATAATTAATTTGTTTCAAGTAACAAATGTCACAAAAAGAAAAAAAATCCGATTTGGCAGTTTTTTGAAAAAAACATTAGCGATTCATCTACAGCTGTTTTGAAAATTTGTGAAAAGTCATATTCATTGGGAAGCCATGAACCTAAAAACCAAACGTTGCACGGAGTAAAGCTACATTTATGAAAATTTCATGACATGGGACACAGGCAAGTATTGGAACGACAGTCGGAATTAAATGATTTGAAAAATGAAGCTAAATTAAAGCGAACAGATTCAAAAATCTCATTAGAATTATTGAGCACAGATCAACAGAATCTTGTTCAGTCAACGATCCCAAGTTTCACATCTAAATCTAAACTTGCCCAATGGTCTGATGATCATGAAATTACAAATAGTATTGACAAAGCAATAATGGACCTTACAATTGTGGACATGCTGCCTTATGCTTTGATGGAAAGCGAAGCATTCGGCAAGTTAATTTCACCGATGCCCACGCAGTGCGCAAATATCGGATGAAATCTGAAAAATATTTTAGAACATTACCGATGCCGAAAACATGAAAAATTAAATCTACAGTAAAGACTTTAATTGCAAAGAGCGAGTGGGTGAGTGCTACCACCAATATTTGGACCAATGCATGTAAACATGTTCACTTCTCAGCTTTACAACTCATTTTATCTCTACTCCTAATCAGATAGAAACAACTGGACCTTAAGATCAAAAAACTATTTTGAATGAAAGGATTCAATCTTATCTGTCGGAGTCATTATTACAACGCTATGCCGACATATATTTTTATTGGAACAGGAGTCCATATCCTATCCTGACAAAAGCAGTTTTAAAACATCTTTCCGTTCCGCCTACCAGTGTTCCAAGTGAGCAGCTGTTTAGTGTTGCTGGACAAATATACTCAGATCGTTGGAGTAACATGCTTGGTGAGAACGTGGGTTCTCACCAAGCATGTTACTCCAACGATCTGAGTATATATACTGCGGGAGAAAAATGCTTTCCTTGGCGTACAACATAAGACTTTTTAATTACGAATACTAAAATTAGTAACCCACAAATTATTATAATTGATCTTTGTTGAGATTGATTAATAATTAATGATTATGAAGACTAATTATTCAAATCACTAGGTAAAACCGAAGTGCTAAATACAATATCTCAAAAAAAAAAAAAAAAGAAATTATATATATATATATATATATATATATATATATATATATATATATATATATATAGGTGGCTTGCATTTACAGACAGGCGATCGTAGGGCGTAGCTTTTAGCACCAACTTCTATTAATTGTCTGAAAATTTAGCTACGCTAATACTGAGTTCGCACCAGTTCATCTCTACGAGCAGTCGGAATCGATCCAGAGTCGAATCCGCAATGCGCCTCGCCATCAAAAGTTGTAAGCCTTGTGATGAATGCAATACACCATGGTGCCGAACGTATTATTTGGTACAAAATATTCGGTAGAGCTTGTAGTAAATCAAATACAGGTGCAATTATATACAAATTTACGGATAGAAAGGGAAGGCAAGAGAGTATGTAAATGTAAATTAATATTTTTAACAGCATACAATCGTAATTTTAAATTTGTTTATATAAGTTTTTGCCAATTTAATATACCTTAAGCTATTTTAAAAAGTGCATAGATAAACCAGCCTTATTCCTTATTAATTAACAACAGTTTTAAAATGGATTTTTATCCACGATAGACTAGATTCAGCTTTGCTTACTTTAAGCATGATATAAGTTATTTTCATTCGTTGGATGAAAAATATATATCCTACTAAATTTAGTATGGAATCTGTATACAATGGTATCTATAATTCCCATAAAGGCACATACATAAATATACCTCCTGTACTTGGTTTCTATGTAATACTTCAGTACTACGGTGAAACCATACATTGGTATTTTAATATCTTTTGAAAATTAAATAATTCTAATATATGAAAATGTATACTCAATAATTCAGTCCGATAAGATGGCCATTCATTAATTTAGTGTCCTTTCATACTAGATTTTTGTTAATATAAGTTAACGCCAGCTACTAATACACATTATCTGCAACACATATTATTTTTTTAATATAACTAAAGGTAAAAAAGCAGTTCTTAACTAGAAATTTTAAACTAATTTTTTTAAATGTTCATGGGAAGTTGAGGTATTTTAAATTTTGAGAATTATCGATATCTTGTTGATCTTGAAAGGAAAGACAAGACAAATTACTAAGGAACGTCAATCTAAATTTGTTTTCAATGTGATTGGATTTAGTAGTTAATTTTTTATTAGAATGATAAGGCATAAACATGTTTATATTTTCTTATCGAACTAAAATAAACGTACACCTATATCTATATATATATATATATATATATATATATATATATATATATATATATATATATCATAAAATTCAATAATGTTTACTAAATAATACTAAATTTAAAAACGTGTTACTTTCATAATTTCTTCTTTTATACTATTTAATTTTTTTACCAGGAATGCAAATATGAACCAATACACAACTGAAAAGGACAATGATTAGACTCCAAGGCCGCGAATTAAAAAAAATGGTCAAAGTGTATTAATCTGACATTTCAGATCTGTCAAACAAGTAAATAACGACATAAGAAAATACTTTGCCGGTTCGTTTATTTTTATTTTCTGTGATTTGAGCTTCCAGGTTATTACAAAACAAATCTTACTTAATGTTTGGAGTGGAACTTTTCACCGCTCGGTGTGAGACCATTTGTAGAAAACTTTATGTCTGAGATTCAGACTTGAGAAGTTCTCTGTACAACATTTGTCAGCATGTGTGCTCCAAAATCGACTAGCAGAGCTAAAATTATGACATGAGTGCAATAAATTGTGTAATTTTAGTACTGGTCTAGATTTCTGAACGTGTACTGTTAGTCGGTCGGATGATATAACGTTTTGCAAATTTATTATTTAACAATATACAAAATATATAAATTCAAACAAAATTTAAACCCCAGTATAATAATAAAATTATACTGGAGTTTGAATTGGTTGACTTATCTTTTGTGATAAACAAATCCTGGGAACAAGTTTGGTTTAGGAAAAATGCGAATTTAATGAAATATTATAACATAAAAACCAAAAAAATAAAAATTTAAAAATGCGCAAAAAATATCGCGCAAAAGTGTTTGACAACCAATTACTGGCATTACTCCTTAGAAAGTGCATATTTCAAATCAATTTTTTGTAATAAATTGATCAAATCCGACCTTCAATTTTTAAATATAATCGTTTTTTATGTATATTCCTTCATGTAAAACCAAAAAAATGGGAAATTCGCATTTTTGCTAAACCAGACTTTACCATATCCTTTTTTTTATATACACTTTAATGTGAATACATATTTTATACTTCGAATTAAACTAACTCGTACTAAACCCTTTTTTCAAAACCTTCATTATGAGTTTGTTTTTTCAGATCTAATTATTCTTAAAATTCTCAAATTGTTTTCAATATCATGCATAAACATTCTTAATGGATAAACATTTTTTAGAGAAATCAGAAAAGAATCAAAAGGAAATAAACATCATATGAGAATGTTCTGCCTAAAATTGATGGACAAAATAGTCAACAACGTAAGACGCTGAAGTTAATTCCCGTTAGCTTGGTTCAGATCAGGCGAGTTGCCTCGCACGGCAGCCTTGCGAGACAAACGCTTATTTGGTGTAAACATACCTCAACCAAGGCAAGGGTAAAAGGTGCCTCGGTCGAGCGGTGCCACAGCCAAACTGTATGTTGTCGGTATTTGTTGGTGCTCATAGTTGCCTTAGTACATTTGCCGCGTGCACTCTGTACAGCTGTATGTGGTGTATGTCTCTACAAAGTATTAGTCTCCTCTAAAAACTTTTAAGTCAATAGTAATATTTCCGTTGTAGTTATGGCTTCACGGTAAATTGTGTCATTTTTTCATATTTTGTTTAACAGTATCTCAAATTGATCTACGTCCATCCAACCAAAATTGTTTTCAACTCTGTCATCAACTAGTTCTTCGTACATCTGATTGCCATATTCAAACCTCTTTTTATATATTTTTCCATTCCAGTAATGTTTAGATTTTTGTTTTTATCTTGAAAATATCTTAGGAAAATAAAAGCAACAGCTCTCCGCCACACATGCAATACCATTTCGGATTAGCATTCAACTGACCCGCTCGCCTGAAGCAATACAGAAAATATGGCTCTGTTTTGCTGGACCTGGCAGATCTGACCTGATTCCTAAATTTGGACTGAAACTCCCTCACATTGCATTTAACTGAGGTGAAAACCCAGGCTGCCATGTGAGGCGCTTTGGCCAGTTCCAACCTGGCTATTCAGTGAAATACTGAGACTGCTCTGTCCTTGACAAGTACCGTAGAATTCAATATTGGGATACCAATAAGAACAGTAAAAAATAATGGTATTGAGAAAAATGAAACGTTGAATAAAACTTTATCCGAAATAAATGTGCAAAACTATCACTGCACAAAAGTGTGTCAGTCTGGCCGTATCAATGGTCTCAGAAAACTAGTTTGCCACTTAAAAATTGATCTGAAATTGATCTAAATAAATCTATCTACAATGAAACGTATGCAGTTGGGTCTCAGCCAGTTAGATGTTGACACAACTTAACCTTTAGTGTGTACTACAGCTATAGTCATCAATAAATCACTCAGTAAGTTGCCAATTAACAGCAACGAGAACTCTGTTTCCTGCTTCATCAATTCCCTGTTATATCATCAGCGAGATAGTTTTTGGAATAAGAAATTGCTTTTCATTTTTCTGTACCTTTGAATTGTTTGTAAAGTGGTATTGATTTACCTGCTTATCTACTACGAGGGTAGCACTGAAAGTTCTTTGAGTTGACTTAGTACGGTTTACCATTATTACGGTAACAAAAAAATAATTACAAATTTAAAAAATCGCAACTCTTTGGTAATACATTATGGTATTTTGCTTGAATTTGTTATTTGTTTTTACAAATTGACAGCAATTTGGAAATTACGTATCACATCAAGATGAATTTAATGCGAGAAAATTTTTGTTTGATGATTTTTTATGGCTTTCATTGTGGTTTCAATACCTATTTTTTCCAGCTTCCTTTAATCGCTGACCACTGTAATTTTTCCATAGCTTCTTTTATAATAGCATAGTAATCTGACATACAGCAATTTTTCCAAACTTTATTTTTATTTCTTTCAACGGACTGATCGTGTATGTACTTGTGCATTGGTGGATGCTCGTATGTGTGGGCATGCATGTGTATGGACTAGTGTCAGTGCCAATATGGTCGACTCCTCTGAAATTTTTTACTATAAATGGCAAATACTAAATCTGCCAATAATGAGGGATTCTGTACTTTTCTTACAAGTTTGAGAGAATATTTCGAGAGAATTTTAGGAGTGTAATTTTTTTATATCTTCATTGCATTGTGATACGTGGTCACTTTTTATCTCACTTCCAATCCAACTATTATTTCCAGGTATAACACTGAAATAACTAAACAGTAATTTTGGACGCCCTCCACAGGTATGGACACGCAGCAATCTTTTCAAGCCACACGACCACCAGTCGTTACAAATGTAGACACAATCAATTTAAATAAGGCCAATATGCTTCATATTAAAGAAGAGTCAGAAGGCAATGATATTGATATTGGACCCACTGTACTCCAGCAGATGGCTTCGCATCACAAAACCGGCCAGGTACGGTCCACCTCGATAATGATTGTCTATATCGGGACTAATTTTATTTAGTGCGAATTTAGGTTTTTAGTTCATTGTTTGATTTATTATTTCTTTAAATTTTTTTTAGCACCATGTGTGTTGTCAAGCTTACGAATTGATCAATGTGATTTGTTACTATTTTTTATAATTTGCTTCTTTATCAGAAGTGAACAGTTAGTTGGCTTGAAAGCAGCAGCACACATTCCCCTTCAATTTTTATCCAGGGATAAATACAGAAACTGGTGTTTAAATGGTTGTTTCTCAGAGAAATTAGTGGCAAACTTCAATGTAATGCATAGATTTTGTTAGGAGCTGTACTTATCTACTGCATTTTATACCAAATACAAAAATATTTCTAAGTTTTGTTGACGCTTTACATTCTATGTTTTTAGCTTTATTTAAGAAAACATCATACACTGAAACTTTATGGACAAAATAGTCAACAACATAAGACGCTGAAGTTAATTTTCGTTAGCCGGGTCCAGATCAGGCGAGTCGCCTTGCATGGCAGCCTTGTGAGACAAATGCTTATTTGGTGTTAACATACCTCAACCAAGGTTAGAGTAAAGGTGCCTCGACCGGGCAATGTTTTAGTAAAATAAAAGCAACAGCTCTCCACCCCACATGCAATACCATTACGAGCAAGTACTTAACGGACCTGCTTGCCTGAGGCAACACAGAAAATATGGCTCGGCTTTGCTGGACGTTGCAGCTTCACGATTCTAAAATTTCGGCTGAAACTGTCTCATATTGCATTTGACTAAAGTAAAAACCCTTAGGTTGCCACGTGAGGTGCCTTAGCCGGTTTTGACCTGGCCATTCAGTGAAATGCTGACGCTGCTCTATGTGTGACAATGTTTTTAGCTTTATTTAAGAAAACATCATACACTGAAACTTAGCATTTTATTTAGACATACTGGCTACAAGTAGGTTCCCTAGCGGTGTGTTGTACAATTTTTTTTTTAATTTTAAATTTTCCAGTTATGTATTGCAGTTTACAGCACTATTGTCCTGTACAGTAGGTAAGGCTCTCTCACATTTTTTTATACATTCAAAATATTGTTTATCTTTGCAAACAGGTAGAATGGTATTTTTTTGCTTGTAAATGTCTAGTAGCCAAGTTATTATATCATTTGTTCAAAATATTGAAAACTGTAGCAAAACTCTTAATACAAGAAGTCAGGTGTCTAAAAAGTACCAGTCAGTTTTATCATGTCTTTTCCCAAGCAGCCGCTAGGGAAATCTACTCGTTGCCTGTATAAATTTGAAATTAAATGATATTCAATAGTATATTCTATATAAAATAATATTATTATGTAACTTTCTCGTTCTGTCAAGTTCTTAAAATGATGGCACATTTTAATAATCTAATTGTAGGAAATATATTAAATAAAATTGTTTTATTACACACAATCAAATACAAGAACAGTGTTTTAAAATAATACAAAATTAAAATGCTTATCTCGGTCTGTGAAAGCAACATCTCCGTAGCAATGACAATAACAAGACAGCCATCTTCCTATTGCACACCTGTAGCTTAAATGCTTTTAGCACCAAACCTGCCAGTGACTTTAAAAATATTAAACATAATTGCTATTGAATGAAATCTTTGAAAAAAATCCCAAATATTCGTATTATTAAATAGGTATCTTTGCTTTAAACGTAACTTCTACATAAACTAATGTGAATTTTAGTGCAATTTAATAACAACTGTAATAAAAAATAACAATATACAATTTTTGTAACAATGCTTTTATTACAAAAAATTCAGAGACTGACAATATTCTTATATTTCAAGCTTCCACAATACCTCAAAACTAATTCGGATTTTAAAAATCTTCATATCAAAATGAAAAATTTTTTTATCTTCTTACATGACTATTGATAGCTTCATAGTAATTCTATCCTTTTTATTCCATAGTAAATAATCTGCCAACCTCATGACGCAGCATCATTTGCAAAGTTCATGACCTCCTTCATAATGTTTCTTCACACGTAACAGTCAAGTAACTTCATTCTATAGTGTCAGATGTTTTACTTGTTTCCTGTGAAAATGTCAATTGGTGCACATACTTACTCCTACTCTTGTTTGACAGCCATCATTTCACATTAGTTGGTGCCAGTATATTGAGTGTATACATTTAAAATGTTAATCGGTTTCTAGACAAACACTAAACAAAAAGATGAAGCTCACAATGAAGATGATGAGGGAAGCCTCTGTATAGTCGAGAAAGATCAAGTACTGTGCAGCCAAGTTAAGGTAGAGTTTACAGCAGACAGTCAGGAAGGTGAGCTAATATTATCTTAATTATTTTATTAATTAGTTTACAACACAAACAAGTACGAGAGAGTGTGAATAAATTAATATATAATAATGCCTTCATTGTTCGTCTTTGTGTTTTTACTCTATTTTATTTAAATTGTTTTCTTCTGCAGTAAACAATTTGTATTTTTGTTATCACTTGTTTGTTCTTGTACTGATATCTTATATTTTTAATAAATGAAAAAACAAATGTGCATAAAATTCTCAGCTATCTGTAATATGTTCCATGGATTGATATTAATATCATTTGTAAAATTCACAATATATGTTCCTAACATATATTTTATTAAAAGTGTTTATTGTAAATTAATTATCTTTTGACTGATTAATATACACATGGGAAACAGAGATATTATAAAAAACGAGCTGTTCTCGTGACTTCGTTTGCATGGACTCCAGGCCCCTAGTACTGTACTCCACTGAATATTTGGCCCAACTTAAAGGTCAGACCAAAGAACATGTGCGTATGTGCTTGTAAAGAATGTGTGCAACACGTGTGCATTGTAATGTATAAAACTGTATAGAACATTTCACACCGATTGCGTGGCGTGCACAGCATGTGTGTCAGTGTGATGTTCAGTGTGATATGTTCAATACAGTTTCATGGAATGTGACCTGCCCTACTCATACGCGTTCAGTATGGCCTGGCCTTAAATAATTATCAAAACTATTTCGGACTCTTATTTGTCATACTCTATGTGGTATCCGGTCTTTTACTTGGTATAAATCAGTTCATATTCGTTTGCGAACCTCAGAAAATCAGGATATTTTTGCTATCATAATTCCCCACAAATTCTCTTGCGTGAAATTGGAATGTCGGCAATCAATTTCTATTATTTAGAAGTCGATTCAAAGTGATTGTTGGTCTGTTTTCCCTCCCTCTCCCCCTCACCATCTCTTTTTCCCACTTCCTCTTCCCCTCAGATCCACCTCCCTCCCTCACTCTATATCTCTCCTCTTCTCCCTCTTCCTCACCCTCTCCTATTAACCCCTCTCTTTAAAGAGATGTGGCATTATTTTGTACTTATTAGAGCATTGTTTCTCAACCTTTTTACTATTGTGACGCATTAAAAAGCCAGAATGACACACATTAGACAATGCTTTTTTGAAAAGATGTCATAATTTCGGTGTTTATTTTCGCCACCTAATCGTTGTGAAGGTCCAAAATAGCCCATTCGCAGAACCAGATACACAGATGATGTGACGTCTCGCAGTGATGACACTATGCAGCACAGGTTTTCATGCAGTATACCTGCGGATACGTACAATTACTAATCTTAAGTAATAAATCAGAAAACTCCTGTGCATCAACAATGCTTCTGGTTCGCACCCGCATATTTGATGGTAAATGCATATGTGTAATGTTCTGCCACAGATTTGAGCTCTTAAGACAGGCTCTAATTTCATCAGCCCTTGTTCCTTGTGGTATTAGTAGTAGTCTGACAAAAATTGCGCACAAAAAGTATTGCAGTACCACCCATGGGCTGATCATTTTGTGTGATATCGCACAACGCACAATGTTCTGTCTAGTGCTGTTATTGTTTTACAGTGAAAACGGACAAAACATTATAAATGCCGTGAGACCGACCACGAAACTTTATATGTTACAAAACATATATGGTAATGTATCTATCTTTATTGCTAACCTCGTACCAAATTATATGATTCACAACTTTATTGAACAAAAACATGTACCATATTAACACTTTTCTCTACTTGAAATTTTACACAGCAGCCACACATCCAGCGTATTGAAATTTGTTCACATTTGTAATAATACAATTTAATATTTGCATTGCCATTCAATTTGATGAATCCAGTGAAGTGCATTGCATCGTGGTATGTGGCCACTTTTTATCTCACTTCAAAGTCTGCTATTATTCCCTCGTATTGTACAGAAATAACTGAACAATAATTCTGAACGCCTTCCACAGATATAGACATGCACCAATCGGTTGTTACGAATGTAGCTGTAGACAATTTGAACCAGGTCAATGCAATTTATCTTAAAGAAGAACCAGAAAACAGTGACACTGATATTGGACCCACTGTACTCCAGCATACTGACTCGCACTGCAGAATCGGCCAGGTACAGTCGACCTCAGTAATGATTGTCTATGTCGAGATTAATTTCTGTTTGGTGCAAATTACGATTTTTAGCTAATTGTTTGATTTACTTAGTTCTTTACATTTTTTAGTACTTAGTGAACAGTATGGATTTTTACTATTTTGTTTTATTTATTTCTTTAACTCGTCTAAGGCCTAGGCGCATTAGCAAATTTACACAGAAAGCCCCAGACGAGTGAAATTCAAAGCAGCTGTGCTGCCAAATTTAACTTATCAACTAATTGTGGAAATTACTGAAATTAAAATTATTTGTGACTATACATTTTTGAAAATATAAAGTTTCCTAAATGTTGAAATGATGTTTTTTGATTTACAAGTGCGTAAAGTGATATCAAAAAATGTTACGAAATTTCTAAAAGACCAATTTTCAATTATTTGACAATATTTCATGAACTGTGGTAGATAAAAAACTAATTTTTCATTTAAGACTATCCCAAAATAAATTTCTAAACATAATGTTTTAAGTTAGTGTTTCTCAAAGCGGGGTACACGAACTCCGAAGGGTTACCCAGAAATTGTAGGGGGTTTGTTACAAGATTTACGCTATGGCTGTCGACCTGCTGCCTCATAGGTGTGACATGCATGGTGGCACGGTTGCAACTACTAATATAGTGTTAGCGATCGCTCACTTACAGCTGCAATACATACAGTGTGGGGTGCGCTGGCAGCGGTGATTCACACCTCCAGCGGTGAATCCTTAACCTTTAAGTGCGCAAGTTACATACACGTACATTGCTTGTTTGATATATTTATGAAAACAAAAGAATCATTTACACTCATTTCAGTTTGCCGGTAATAAAGTAATCAAGTAATTTCGATCAAACAATAGCTGTGAGCATGAATCAGTAGTGGGATTATCATGCAGAAAATGTCCAGATACTCAAACATTATCGTGTATTTCACAAACCGTGAAAGGTATCTTTATTTACATTGCGTCTACTTCTGCTGAAAGTTTAATTTCAAACGAAACTTCTGCGGAAACAAGTGCACTAGAGAAAAACATAATTCCGTTGACAAAAACAGGAAATATGACGAAAACTGTCTGCAAATTGGATTTACGTGCAAAGAAGATCTCTACACCCCACAAGATTTAATATTCTCAGAAATTCCCGCAAGTAGTTGGATGAAGCCATCGCTGCTGCGAAGTCATTTAGATACAAAATATCAACAGTATATAAACAATCCTTTAGATTTTTTTGGTCAAAAAAATGGCAGCTGGTTTCTTAAAACAAAATATGGAAAACACCGCGGCACTAACTCTGAATATTTACCTGTGTCTTGTAGCTTGTGAAATCGCAGATTGGAAAGGCATACAATATTCCTGAAGAATTAATTTTACCAGATGCTAAAAATATGGTCAGTTGCTTGCTGGGAGAGAAATCAGTGAAATTGCTGGATAAAACACCTCTTTTAAATGATACAATTGCATGGTGTATTCACATCATGGCACACAATGTTGAAAATCTTCTCGCACGACAATTGCAAAACAGTTATTATTCAATTCAAGTTGATGAATCAACAGATGTTAGTGGACTTCCAAATTTACTTGGTGTTATTGGTTTTGTGTATGAATATATTCCTGAAGAAAACTTTTTGTTATGTTAAGACCTTTGGGGTTACTGACAAGAGGAGATATGTTCAACGCCATCAATGCTTTTTTTGAAGAACATACCATAGATTGAACTGACAGTGTCAAGATCATAAGAGGAGAGATATCTGGATTCATGACCAGGATTAAAAATATTGCTCCTGAGGCAAAAAGTATGGATTGTGTATCGCACAATATACTACTATTGGGCAAAAATTAAAAACAGCCTGAAGATATAAAAACAACACTTTCAGAGATTGTTAAAATAATAAATAACATGAATGCACGTCCGCTCAATTTGAGAGTTTTCGCATTAGGCCGAGACATGAGTAGTGTTCATGTTTCATTACTTTTGCTCTGTGAAGTACGCTGGTTGTCAAGAGGCAAAATATCAGCTCGGTTTGTTGAATGTCGTCACGAAGTCTATTTATTTTTGAAGGGCTGTGAAGGGAAGTTACATTTTGGCATCGCAGCATAGTGCTTTCAAAGGTATGTAAAGGTACGTTATCACTTATTTTTTTATTTCACTTAAATTAAAATAAAGTGTTGTAACAAATATGTTGATGCGTTACATTCAATGTTTTTCCTTTACATAAAGCAAACATCGTACAGTCACTGTAACTTCACATTTTAGTGGGCACTTTACTCACAAAGAAATTTCCTAGCTATATGTGCAAACGATAGGAAAGATATGCAGATGCAGCTAACCTTACCGACTGTACAGAACAATAGTGCTATAAACAGCAATTATATATCGTGCATTAGACAATCATGTTAACAAGTAGTTTCCCCGGCGTTTGCGCAACCCGCCACTAGGAAATCTATTTGTTATCGTAATAGTAACCATAGATATATAATTGCAGTTTATAGTACTATTGTTCTGCATCGGAGGTAAGTTTAGCAGCATCTGCATATCTTGTTGAATACATAATATATTTTTCATCTTTGCAAAGATGTACAATAGTATTTTCATTTGCTTGTGTAATGTAATTTGTTTAAAATATTGAAAACTGTAGCAAAACTCTTAATACAGGAAGTCAGGTCTTTAAACAATGCAATCGGTTCTATCATATGTAGCTTTCCAAGCAGCTGCTAGGGAAGTCTACTCCTTGACTGTGTGTGCATGTAAATGATATTCGATAGTATTAATGTGATACCCTAAATGTTACTGTTATGTAATGTACTGTCATGTAAGTCTCTCCCTGTGTCAAGTTCTTATAATAGTTCTTATAATTGTAGGAAGTTCATTGAATGAAATCAATTCGTTACTCGCAATCAAATAAATTAATTAGAGAATACAAAATTAAAATGCAAACCTTGGACTGTCAAGGCAAAAATATTGCCATAGCCATGATAGTAACATGACAGCCATCTTCCTATTACACATCTCTAGCTTATATACTTTTAGCGTCAAACTTGCTAGTGGCTTTAGGAATATTCAATAAAATTGCTATTTCGAACATTTAGGGAAATATCATTTGCCTTATTTCTAATCATAACTTAAAAAAATAAAATTATGCAATTATTGTTACAACATTTTTATAATAGAAAACTTGGAGAGGCAATATTCTAATATTTAAAGCTAATTCCCTGATATCTTCAATCACTTCAAAACTAATTTGGATTTTAGAAATCTACGTAACAAAACGAAGCATGTTTCATCATTTTCATCACATTATGGAGGAGACCAAATTTCTTGGCCTCCTCAAACATAAGTCAAGCAACTTCCTTCTGTAGCGTCGGATGTTTTGCGTGTTTCCCTCGAAACTGTCAATTGGTGCAAGTACTTAGACGCTCCATTTGTTTGACAGCTATCATTTGACATTAGTTGACACCAATATATTGAGTGCTATTAAGCATTGATCTGTTTCCAGACAAACATTAAACAAGAAGATGAAGTCCACAATGAAGACAACGAGGGAGGCTTCTGTAAAGTTGAGGATGATCCGCTACTGTGCATTCAAGTTAAGGTAGAGTTTACTGAAGACAGTCAGAAAGGTAAGCTAATATTGTCCGAATTATGTTGTTTATTAATTTATAAAATTAAATGTTCACAAAAAAGAGAGAGGAAACAAATACATTAGTACACACTAATGCATTCATTATTCACCTTTGTGTGTTTACACTTCTTCGTCCATATTGTTCTACGGGTAAACAATAGAAATATATAAATAAAAATAATAAAATAATAATAAATTACTGGCCAAGTTTTTAATTGTAGAGTTGCTACAATTGTTTGTAGTCTATCTAATTGTAGAGTTGCTACAATTGTTTGTAGTCTATCTAATTGTAGAGTTGCTACAATTGTTTGTAGTCTATCTAATTGTAGAGTTGCCACAATTGTTTGTTGTCTATCGAATTGTAGAGTTGCTACAAATGTTTACAGTCTATCTAGATACTGATTCTGAGAACTCTGGATTATAGTTGACCGTAAAAGGTTGGTCTTGTAGAAATAAATTATTTATATATGGACTGTTTGTTAAATTGATATAGCTAGCCAGGCTAGTATAAAAAAGGATGATTATATTCAAGAATGTGCAGTGAATTATTTAAAAGTTAATGTAAGGGTTGAGCACCCTGCATTGCACGCACACTGAGCACCATGTGACATCACTGAAACAATATGATACACTACAGTAAACCCCCTTTTCGGCCTTGAATAATAAGTGATACGAATATCTCGCGAAACAAACAATTTTTTTATATTTGAAAAAATAATTAAAATGAAAATTGTTTGTAACTGGAAAATATACTACAACTCAGTAATAAAGGCCCAAATCAAACAACGTTGCAGATTATAATTTTCATTTTATATTTTGTGGAGTATTCTTAAAAAAAAAATGTTGCCTATAGGCAGCTTGCAAGGTGCTATCAGTGCCATATGATGATAAATTAATTAATTTTCAGTTGCGCGGTTTAAATTTTTCCATGTGTAGTCCCCAATATAGTGTTCATTTTTTAAAAATGTAATCTCATATTCACTCGTAACATAACTTCTTTACAGTCAATGACGTGTACTATTTTCTTTCAATATAATACTCTACTGATGTTGACGAATATGTAGCCAGATGTTCTTACTTCTGTAATTCCATATAATTTCTATGTTTCTTGCACGGTAGGTATCTATATCTATTAACCAACACGTTTTTATAAATACACGCACACACTCACACATACACTCACAAATATGTATTCATATATATTTAATTTGTTACAGTTTGTAAACCAACTGATTACAAAAGAGACAAGTGTTTGAAAACCCTCAAACAAGTAAACAAAACAGGCTCACAAAAGTGTAATGAGTGTAACAAGAAATTTAAATCTGAGGCCTGTCTACTGCGTCACAGGCGCCGTAGGCATAGCAGGCAGCAGTTGGTGTGTGGTCTCTGTAAGAAAATATGCAAATCCAAGCGAATACTGCATAAACATGTGTTGGACTGTCATCATGTTATGTCTGTAGGTACGTATGATGGATTATTTAGGGGATACACAGGTTGATCGGATAAGAAAATAATTTTTAAGCATATTTGTAAAGTTCATATTTTTAAGAATGTATATATAAAATTGCATGTTAATGGTAGACCAGTGAAAATATGCCCAGTATTACAGAAATAGGATGAAATTTTTAAAATAGGTGGAATTTTTTAGAATATGAAACATGAAATAATTCTGCGATTGACGATCAGGAAATAGCACAAAATGAAATACAATTTGTAACCATAATACAAATTAAATAACTATCTTCATAAACGTTCATATGTGTTTTTAATATATGAGGAATTGTGAATAGTAGATAAAAGTAACAATAAAAACCTAACATAAAGTATATAATAACTTATTAGAAAATAACTTATTAAATAATAACTTATTAGAAGCAATTAAAATCACCATTTTTAATTTGTAGCCATTACCTAAATTAATTAATCATAGCCTATTAACTTTTGTTCTGTTGTTGTAAAATGAAGATTGTTTTTGCTCTTTTATGTAGTTTTTTTGACAACCCTGTAAGGCCTGCGAGTTTCATTGATTAGTATGTCTGTCCATAGAGAATGAGACAAAGTCTGCATTTTATTTCATCTTGTTGATTCAAAAAGTTCCATAGAAATATCATTTAAAAATTCCAGTCCAAAGTCGTTATAATGGATATTGAAGGGTCTAGTCGTATTGAGTCGATAAAACTAATTGTCGTAAAAACCTGTATTTTTTAATATTTTTAATTATTTTTTTATTGTGTACATACAAAAATGCATAACTAATACAATCATATTGATAGCATTTTTATTAAAAAACAAGCATTGAAGAACTTTTATTTTAATTCAAACTCTGTAATTTTCCTGTCTTTTGGAATACTGAAGACGTGAGCACAAACTTTTATAAAATTATAAAAGTTTGTGCTCACGTCTTCAGTTGAATTTGAACCAAAGTCTCTTGATAATTGCCACTGTGGAACTGCTTGTCAGTAATAATACATTTTTGTTGTTCACTGACTGCACCAGTGGCATCATTCAGAGACACTTCTTTGCTTTCTATCCAGCGTCCTATTTTTGTAACCATCTTTCAAATACATCAGAAGTCTTCCATGACTTTGACGTTCTTCCATGTTTTTACTTGGCTTTTCAGATTTATCAGCTACTAAACGTTCTTCCTTTGATTGATTGTGTCATATTTGCAACAATAAGGATAGTTATTCTTGCTTGGCACAGTTTTCCACCAGAACACTGTTCACCTGTAAATTTAAGTGTCTTGTTCGGAGCCATATTAAGAAAATATGGTTTTCATCTGTATTAAAAATGTTGTATGGGAACCTTCGCATAATTTTTGCTAGTTATTTTGTTACCTTATCTGAAACTCTAGCAGTTTTTCCATAAACTTTTCCACCAATGATATTGTGATGAGCTTGGTAGCGTATTCGAAGAGTATACAAAATCATCAGCTTTTCCGTGCAAAGTTGGTCCACTTATTGGCATAGTGTTTGCCTCCTGATATTTAAACCATTTCAGCAAAGCTTGTTCAACAACCAGTTGTACTCACTCGCTCCATTTTCATTAATTGTCTGTCAAGGAGAGACTATATCTTTTTTCTTTCTTTTCAAATTGCTGAATATGAAGCTTTATACTCTTTTGCCATATTTTTGTTTCTCTAATTTTGGTGTTATATGTGATTTCTCTTCTACATTAAACATTTTTTACATGATATGATTCCATGAAATTAAAAAAAATTTTAAATAAATCAATATGTCTAGTGTATCAACTATTAACCAAGTGATGAACAAACGATGCTACGAATGAAGAAAACAAACTGATGAATGATGAACGAATGATGCTATTCATTTGACTATGTTGCGCGTGTTGTTGACTTCAAAATAAAATCATTGTAACTTTACTTAAAATGGACCCTGCACAAGCTTTTCTTTGCTGATTAGCCATTGCCAAAGGTGTTCTCAAGTGACATTAGCAGTATTTCTATTAAATGAAAATAGGACATTTTATATTGAGTTATTATTACCTATATGAGTCCCTGCAAAACCTTCGAAAAAAACGTTGCTAAACGTAGTATGTTGTTATAAGCAATGTTGTAGTAAGCTGTGTTTCTGAATCTTGTTGACTGTCTTGAAATTTTACTTGACTTTCATTCTTAACTTACTTTTTAGTTTTTCTTAATCCTTGCAGACTCTCAACGCAGTAACCACAAATGTGACAAATTTCTCAAGACGTACCCATACAAAAATGCATTAAAGAATCATTACAAAGGAAAGCACCCAACAAATTCATACATATGCGCTGAATGCAACAGGGAATTCAAGTGCAAGACTTATTTATCAATTCACTTACACAACGTGCACAGTAGACTTGGGCGATACGAGTATTTTAAAATACTGAGTACGACGAGTACAAGTATTATAAAATATTGGTGATGGATATTAGTGACAAATTGTCGACAAATGTGGGCGGATACAGCAATTGCAGATAAAGTGGTAAGATGTTGGGAACAAACAAGTTGTTTTACATTAATTATTGTTACAGTTCGATGTTTTCTAATCAAATGTTTCCTTAAGTTAGGGCTGGCTTTTTCAATGACAATTTAGTTTAGCAAGTATTGTAAGAAACCAAATAATTACCAGAGTCTGTAAATATTCCCGTACTGCACTGGGCATTCTTGTGGACATAATGGTGAAGTTTGATTGTTTTTTTTTTTTGTTCCGATCACGATCGGAACAAAAAAAAAGGGGCATACAATGATTTACTAAAATTAACGAAGACGTTCGGTATATGTTCAATTTTAGAAGAAGTCAAGAAAAGAAATGAATACATTGAAGCCTATGAAGGCTCATATTTTCCAGGAATTATATAAAACAAAGCTTGGTGAGATTGTCATGCTAATACTGTCTGTATATAATATTTGCTGCTGGATACCTCAATGTGACACTGAGATGTTCGTTTGCTGATGTAGCTTTCCTCTTATTCGTGTTACTTCAGGGTCACTAAAGACAGAAGCCCTTCGTAATTATCATGCGATAGTCGTAAATAAGTTTTAAAATAAATTTCTCACTTTTAGGGCGGTTAAATGATTGATATAAGAATTAACTTGTCTGTCCGCTAAACATTCGTTTGCCCAGACTTTGCTACATATTTTTCTAGTTTGTTGTTGTTGATTGTAATAAAGACAAAGCCCAAATATACCAATAACTGATTCATTATTCAGTGGGGCATAGTTGAAACATGTGTTGCTTTGTGAACAATTCTTACTAAACTGATAAGCTTGCGTGTGTGGCCGCAATTATGACCCTGGTAGGCAAGACAAGTTTAACCAATTGTCTCGTCATGAATTTGAAAACTTCCAACCAATTTGGAAATAATTTTATTAGCAGAATAAATTTTACAAGAAAAAATAAAGAAAACTGTACAGTAGAGTTGAAACCTCTTTATCCGTTATAGGATTGGAAGAGAATTTTTTTTAAATTCATAATTTTGAAGAATTTATTTTAATACCTTTTATTATGTTATGTAAATTACAACATTGTTATTTTTTATTGCAATTACAGATCAACCTACCCAGTTCTTCACATGTGACTGCTGCCAGAAGACATTCTCAAAAAAGCCAGCATTACAGCGACATATTGGATGTATAAAAGGAGAACTCCCTCACCGATATCTGAAATGCAATAAGTGTTTCAAATGTACCTTCAGCCACTCTAAGTGCTGGTCCACAGTAAGACAAAATATGAATGTGATATGTGGCACAGTGTTTTTATGACGGCTCATAAGCTAATAAAATATTTAATAAGGATTCATAGCCTAACAAATAGAGACTGTAAGTTACACAAGATGAATGATTCTTGTCTCATCGCTGGTGATGGATGTGTGAATGGACGGTGACCGACATTCACCAAAACGACATGATGATTATAAAACAGGGGTCGCGGCTGGCAGGAAAATTAAACTTGAGTCAAACCAGATTGTGTTGTAATATTCGAATGATTCTTACCAATTATCAAAGGATAAATCACAAGAAAACTGATATCAATTGGTTTTTTATGAAATGCTAGATGTATAAAAAACAAGACCTACAGTTTTGCTAGTGCCAGGGGTTTCAGCTGTGAACCATCAGCTGTTTCACATGAAATGCACGCGTGTGGAGCATATGCTGTACGTCATGTATTTTCGTGTACTATTCACATGGATGTTGCTATATTTCTATGTTTATGTTTGAAACAATATACGTTTGACCATAAACCAACTTTACATTATAAAAAAATTATTTTTTTTAAAACTATGTTTATAATTAAATGCAAGTAATACAAAATTAGCTAGGTGGTTTCTTCTATGTTATGTATGAGTGTATCATTTCTGGAGTGGATATATCAAAAGGAAGAAAAGGAACCTTTATAAGATATATGCGTCAATCTGTCTGTCACTTGGATACATTTGGCCAAAAAACAAAGACTTTTATCATTTATTTTTGAAGAGCTTAATAAAGTCAGTAAGTAAGCTTAAAAAGAAATCACGAATTGTTTATATTATTACTCACGCTATGAACTATTTTCAATTCAATTTTTATTAAAATAAATTGATACAAGTTGTGTACTGTTGAGTGAAGGTTGCTCTGGAAAAAGAAGGCTCCCAACCTAAATAATATCTAAACGGAGCTACCTGCTTTTTGTAATCTAAAAAAATACTTAGCAAATTGCAAGTTTTCCATAAAAATATTGCTACAAGTTAACCTAATGTTAATAAGAAGAAAACTAAAGATTTGGTGAATGTCTAAAAAACAAAGTTTTCTAGACATTCACCAAATCTTTCTTACTAGCAAGTTTTAAAGCAGTGTTAAAGACGTACGTAGGCAATATAGTTACATAGTGAGAAATAATAATTATATAGATAAACAATTCAATAAAAATTCTATGCACTAAAGGTTTATTTGTACATTACTTTGTACAGAACCATAGCAGTGCAAGTTCTAATCGTACTTAACAAATTTATTTTCCCCGTTATAATTTGTTCACATTGTCGCTGATCTGCAAACATTTTTTTGTCCAATTGGTCCCCCCAAGATTGCTGAATAAGCTAATCTGGAGAATAAGTTACGCAATAATGAATGCCCATCAAAATCTTGACAAATAATTTTTAAAACTGACTAGTATCCCTTCATTGTGTAAGTACACAGTATCGCTGTTTCAATAGAAAAAGAGGAATAGGGCCACTGTGCTTATTAGAAGTGAATCTTCTTCATATATATTTTGAAGTGAAAAGAATTATAGATCAAGATAATTGTGTAATAAAAACAAGAAAAATGTATTGATAGAAAATATATTACTACCGATCCGCCACCACTTCGTACGGTTGCAAATAGATAACTTGATTAAAGTTATTGATACATATTTTTTTAATAATGTGCTGCAACACGATGCACTTGTGATGTTTCTACTCCAAGGCTGCCTGTCTTCCCTCCTTCCCCCTTTCTTCGTATTTATACGCGAATACATCGCACTGAACGTCGTCAAAATTGTATTTCTACTTTTGGTTACTTTCAGAAATGTTTTGATTTCTCTTAAAATACCGATCTAAATTAAAAGATGTGAAGGGCCGATTTCTATCTATCGAAAATGTTTGAAGTTACTGTGATATTTGTTTTAATGGGAATTAATAAATTGACATAAACTTAGCCTCTTTTGTTCCAAGTGCTTATTTCAACGTAAAAACAATTCCCTTGGCTTTTCCATAGAAGATAGATAATTGCTGTCATTGACTTTTCTGTAGATCTTTTTACCTGCAATTCCACCATACGTAGCATCAGTTTATCTGTTTGCCTGCATTCATCACGAAGGCACCCAAAACAAACGACCTTCTCTCTGAAGTTGACATTATTAATTATGTCTCAAAATTTATTTAACATATGTACATACTATAGTCTGTGACAATCTGGAAACCTATAAGCTCTTTTACAAAACTGTGTCGCAGAAAATTTTGGAGATGGCAAGTTTGGTATAAAACAATTAACTTCCAGTCGGACGGAGAATCTATTGAAAGAGCGAATTGTAAGAATTCGAAAATAATCTTTTCCTGAAAGGTAGTTGCGGACATAATGCTATCTCCCAAACTACTAGAGTTAAAATTAAGAATAAAAGCAGTATTATGAGAAGTTTATCAAAAGTTTGCAAGTAGAAACTAAATCAATCACCAGCGTTAAATATTTACATCATAGTAGAATGTAGTAGTTGTTAACTGGATGAATGTGGAATGAAAATCAGCTATAATAATTGAGTAAAGATGTTTTAATCGCAACAAAACAAACCACACATTGTCGGCAATAAAGATATAGAGAAGCGGGAGGCATACTGCAATGTTTTGAAAATGATTGCTTCACAAGACAATTTCTGACCATAATTATTAATTATCCCCAATGATAAACTACATTATACGAGTGGACATTTTGTAAAGGGGCTCATCATGATACATGGTCCTGATCATGAAGGAAATTGTTTGTGTGACTACCGTTATTATGCTTCTCAATTTGATTTGTTTGATGGCATTTCCGGTAAACTATTTTATGATAATCTGTCTGGTGGGCCTTGCTAAAGCTGTTCACCGTAGTTGAGAGAGCGCTCTGTTACTGTTGGCTGTTTACACGGTCCTCAATAACTCACAGCTGAGCAGAGAGTATTCATCAGTTGAATTCAAAATAAATGTATTTTTTAGCCATCGATAGTTCTCTCACTGCTCTTTCTAAATTACCTTTTTTTGTAAGAAAAAGTTTTTATTTCTTTGTTTATTATTTATAAAGTGTTATTTCAGTTTAACAATATTGACATTTTCAGGGTTTCATTGTGAAGTAAGCTATGTAATTTTATTATGTCCATTTTTGATGTCACCTCCTCACAGTTTGTACATATTTAGAGCTGTGGCACGTAATTGTGTAAGCTGGTGCTTCATGCAGATATCTCGGTTATTGTGTAGCAAAATATAAAAAAATTGTTAATGTTAAAAAAAAATTAACTGCAATAACATAAACCGTGCGAGCGGAAATTGTTTTATCATCTGATTGATTTTTTACAGTGAAAGTAAGGTTCCATTTAGCATTTTTTCCTTTCTCCAGCTCTGTTTATGGAATATAAAGCTTCTAAGTGGCGTGCGTTGCATCCTCTTATTTATAATTTTGCGACTGTATTTTTGAATAATCTGAAGAAGCCTATATAAAACAATTTGATTCGAACTTTCAAAGAGAATTATTTCCCTTAACATGCATCGACAATCTCAACAGATATAGACAATTTAAAATCCCACTGTGCGTGTTCCGACCCACAATTGGCTGGCTTTTTAATATAAAATTTATTAAAACTATTTTGCTTTTAACGCAAAAGAAGTAATTGACAAAGAATTAATAAAATTATTCTTCCAGAAAAACGTTAAAAATTATGTATACTTAAGTAAGTTTGTGGCATAGACAATATAATCGTTGAGTTAGTTTAGAAAAACCCTAATGGTTTATATATTGTCTTTTTCTGAAAATCGTAAATATCCCAGCAAGGAAAGTTTTTTTTTGTCAAAAGGAAAAAAACTGAACCATTCCAAGACCACTTGCACGTCTGTAAGTCACAACCGTTTTTTTCAGAAGCCGTTTGATAAAGAAATGTGAAAATTGAGATAGTAATAAAGTATATCAAACCGCCTATATCTCAGTAACTAATGCTCAAAATATTGATACGGAAATTTTATTAGACAATTAAAGCTGTAGCATTTTTTTTCAAATTCCATGTAAAATATTGTTTCAAAAGGGTTAGTTAGTTAGTTAGTTATAAGTAATAGTCATCTCGCAATACGGTGTTGAGCAATTGGAACGCACGAAAGACAGGCGAACGCTGTAGAATATTTGTACGCCCTCTAGGAAGGTAAAATAAACAATGACATTGCTCCCTCATGTAGCAGCCAGTAGCATAAAGGCCAACTAAACTCAGGATCGAGGGGTTATCAACATAATAATTTAAAAATGGATGGATTATTACACAATATCTGTTCTGGAAACTAAAAGAATAGCACCACAAACTCGTATACCAGAAATTGTAGGGCTCTTGGACAAGAATCTAAAATGCCAGTAGCTAAACCACCACAACATCTCTGCACACTTAGCCAAAAGAATGAGCGAATATTTGACTATGTCGAATATAGAAATTAGTGGTCATTCGGCATGCAGTCCCGATCTTGCGTCATGCGATTTCTATTTCGAATTCGAATTGTTCAGTTCAAATGAAAGAATATACATAAAAAACGACGTATTTAGGAGAATTAAGACTCAGACCCGATTACTTTATTATACAAAATTCATTTGAAATAAGCTTTTCCTATTATTCCCGCTCTAGTTGACACGTGCCGTCAGTTGGCTATCAAACATAAATTGTATAACCTCTCTTTACACGAACCTTTATACTTATTTAAATATTTTAACTTTTTGGGTTCGTTTTTTATATAAATTCTTGTTTGTATTTGCTAATTCGATATTTGGCATAACTAAAAATGGCAATTAAGGCGAAAAACTTGCTCTTGTATGGGTATTTTTTTCAAATCACATTTTTTTTAATAAAATAATCGCGACCGAGCCCTAATTTTGGTAAATACTTTATTTTTTACCCATATTCTTTTATTTAACAAAAAAAAACAAAAAAATCACATTTTTGTGAAACTGAACTTCAAACACAAGACAACAGAAAACAAAACATTTTGTTGGTTTCTTCGCATCCACACAACCATGGTGTTTTGATATATTGTGCAAGCACAAAAACACGAATGTGTTTTTTAGTATTCGTACATTATTGAGATAATTAAATTTTAGGTCGCAGTGGGTCCTTTGCTTTTAGTTCGAGTCGTAGCTCTCGCGTCTTTTCATAGTTCCTTATAAAACGTATATTATATTGCTCCATTTTTTACATCACGCGAAGCCACATAACATAATAAATCAATAAGAAATATTTCATTTCAAATAAACACTAATAATTACGCTGGAAAAAATGGCAACTCCGAATGTTGTCACACAATGTTAAGAGCGCTGCATTAAATATACATAATTCTTCAAACAAATCTTTTGTTTCACGTGCTAGAAATTTTCGAACTTTTTCTTTCGCGTTCATTTAATTCTTTAAAGGACATTCTATAGCCTTTTGGTTCTTAGGAACGTATCGCTTTACGCACCTGTGAGGCAATGGATCTAAGGAAATATATATTATGTTTGTTGTTTATTAGTAATAATTAATACTACAGCTTATGAGTTTAATAAATAACACTGCGCTCCTTAGAATAGTCCACGACTGGCATCACGGAGACCATTTTGTAAAATAATAAATAAATTTCAAACTTGCTAGTTGATTCCAGTTTTGAAATTCTAAACATTTAGTTTTACTTCCCGTATTAGCGGTAATGTATTCTATAAAGATTAAAACAATATATAAAAAATGTCCTTAAAGTTTATTTTGTAATGTCAGATATTCCAAATCGCCTCGATACAGTAAAACTCATTGTTTAAATTTATTTATTAACACAATGCAGTTCAATAAATAATTAACATAAAACACTCGTTGTAGTTTAATCGCGGAATTGAAATTTTAAATAATAATAAAAAAAAACAATTACTGTGTTTGTCATATTTTAATCACAGTAAACTGAAGTACATTTGTGCTGATTTTATGTACGAAATATTACACCATTAAGATGTCTCCCATCACGGCGAACGCACTCCTCAAAGTGTAAGCGTGAATTTACAATGACGCGCCGCAAAACGTCGATTCAGATGGCTCTCACTTCGTCCGTTATTTTAGCCTTCAGCTACCTCAAGTTCATAAAATGGCATTTAAAAACTCTTGCTTTGAGACAACCCTATAGAAAAAGTTAGCTGGGTTCAGTCGGGCGATATGGGTGACCAAATTATGTCTCCAAATCGGCTTATTACTTTTCTCGAAAATAGAGTTTTTGTGTCCATAAAGACCATAGCTGAAGGGGCAGGAGCCCCATCTTGCTGAAAACACACGTCTGACTCCTCAACATCCTCCTTTCATAGCTGAGATACAAACAATTGTTAATCATTTCGATATACCGTCAGAGTTTAAAATTTAAATTCGGCGCTCAGACACTCCATAATAAAATCTATCATTTACTAATCAATGGTTAATTTTTTTAATTTTAAAAAATTAATTTAAAAAATATACAAATATATGGCTATAAAAATGAACAAATCTGCGACGGTAAACACAGAGCACTAATTTTATATTACATTCGGTAAATTTGAACAGGTTTGTCTACGCGGCCTATCAGGTAATTGTAAAACTTTATTTTATGATTCTCTAAATATCTTTCAAGATTGTGGAGATAACCAGATCAATATTAGTTTGTTAGCATTTTACAGAAGATTTTGTTGCCCATTTTATAAACGTGCAAACTGTTACCACGATTTGTAAAGTTTTCTTTAATTCTATCGTTAATGCAAATCCCCGCATGCACCACATGCTTTTAGGTTGTTTATACTTTATGATAAAATTGTTTATTTATCATTCATCATGTTACGTTTTATATTTCATTTTAAAATATTGCCTGAATATATTTGTGTGGAAACTTTTATATTTACACCATATTCCTTCATAGCACTTTCAATCAATTAGTGTTTAACTTAATCAATTGATATATTTAGAGGATAACTAGTTCTTCATAATTAGAATTACGAATAGAATGAAAAGAAATAAAAGAGGAGAAGCGCACTTTGACCTAGCTAATGATATTCATAAATTTCTGTTTTCATTATTCCTCATTTCTACAGACATTTTGCTTGAAATAACGTGTCGACTGATTGTAATACTATTTTATAATTTTAAGAAATATTTTAAATCAGTCATCTACGTATTTAACTAAAAGATTAATTTTTTGTAGGCCGATCGGTTCGGTCCTTGAATTAGATCTCTAAAGGAAAGATCGCTATCCTTGATTCGCAGCATTAACTTCCTTTTATTTGCTTGGATTGTGCGCGCCATAAAAAGTTGTTTCATATTTATTTATGTTTGTCAATATTGCAGAACACTTGATGAAAACGACTGTATTATTATTATGCTGTGATACGAATTGTTAGTGATTGAATTTGAAATGCAATTTACAATGCAGTCAGCCTGTACCAGACACCCGATGATTGAAAGATATCACCAGATCTATCCTTGTTGGTTTGTAGAATCAGTGTAGTTGCTTTATTGTTCGTCGACACGATCTACAAATAGTAAAATAATAAACTTTGTCTCTGGGAGACAATAGTATTATCATTTCCTGTGCTGACTTTTTTACAGAGTTCGTCTTTATTTATGTAGATATTAATGTATAGATTTTTTTACGAACCTCACTAAAATTGCGAGATGGATTTACCAAAAAAAATGATCATTTTTATTGTCAGCAAATACATAGTGCCAATGCGCACCAGCGCAAAGGCGGTGAATCAGAAAGAAACTATAGATGTCGACTACAAAGTACTGATGCTATTATTAAGTCTGTTAAGGTGATTCCTGCGAACGTTTTATTACAACAACACTTCCTGACGACGCCGATAACTGGCCTTTGTGGAACAGGATTAATATGTGGTTTGAGCACGATGAAACACCATCACACTTCACCAACGAGACCACAAGGAGGTTTAATACCGAATTTCGCGAGCAATGACTGGGTCGATTAGAACCATATAAATAGCTTGCCAGGTCATCGGACCTTACTCTGATAATTTTTTGCTTGTGGGGTTTTATAAAAGATTTTGTGTTTGCTGTGTCTTGTAATACGTTGGAATTGATGAAAGCAGGAATGGAAAAAATTCTTAAATTAAACAAACGCAGAAGAGTTTGATTGTAATCTATTCACCGATCTACGGTTGATAATGTCCATAAATGTATGGAAGTAAGTGGCCGTCATTTCGAACATTGTCTGTAACAGTGCTGAATGTTAAGGTTAAGTGATGTTATTAATTTCTGTGCAAAGTTCCATTTTGTATGTGAAGAAGTAGGATATTTGAATAATTTGATCCTTTCAGTTTTATTTCATTATCTTCTATTATGGTTTCGTTTTTTTTTCTTGTTAATGAAAGCACTGTATATCGGATAGTTGCGCAAATTGGATAGTCAAATATCTCGACTTTTAAAACAGACACATCTGTGTTTTTTATTTCACGTAGTCTTTAACATTGGTAACATAGCACCACTACAAAATGTTTGACAGTCTAGCAACAAAAATGTCGAAATAATGAGCCGACACAATTTTTCTTGAACCTGAAAAAAAATATTGTGGATAAAAGTGTTGTTTTTATTGAAGTACAAATATTTTTATTATTACTAAGTTTAATTGAGGGTGGCATTTATTTTGTTTTATAACGTGTTTTATTTCAGAAAATAGGAATATTTTAAAAGGTATTGTTGTTTATATGCAGCCTTGTTAAATCCTAATGTCGTACATCTACGCGAGTCCAACATTGAATATGCGAAATAGGGAGACTATTTTTTCACATATTGTTAAATTTTCGTTTTGCCCGTCATTACAATGCTTTTCGAATATTTTATATTTCTTTTCGTTTTTCTTTCAGTTTCACCATGTCTTTAAGATTAAGTAGAAATATATGGATAGGGTATCTATGACACATGCTTAATTTGCTGTGAAAAAGGAGAAGAAGGGACATCTTCAGACTTCGAAACTAGAGAGTATTATAACAGCCGTACGAAAGATTAAAAACTTTACATCCTAATCAGAATATTATATTTAAAAAACAAACCTTTTGTTAAGATTTGGACCTCTAGAAAAATTATTGAGAAAACTACTTGTGCAGCTGATATAGAATTGAAAACGATTGTGGAAATATTTTTAGGCGCAATCGTCAACATATTATTTACCCTAAAATGGTTGCTGTTGAAGAATCTGCTGATGATGGTGAATCAACAGACAAAAGAGATCAAGAATCAAGAGATGGCAATAATACAGTTAACAAACCTAATAATTCTAACAAGTATGTGACACGTTTGGGTAGAATAGTTAATACACCTACACGATTGAATTTAAAGCAATGTATGAAAATCATTAGTCGTTGTGTAATATTTATTAAGGAGAGGAATGTTAGAAGATGATGAGTTGGTATGACTGGGTCACATAAGGTGCGCCATGAGATGAGGACCTGAGTTGAAGTCTTGACATGTATGAAGTTACTTGTATTTTGATATAAATAAATATAGATATGAAATAAAGAAGTGTCAACCAACTTCATAATTAAAAAACAACAAAAAATTTTCAATTTTTTGTTAAAATTTTTCTTGATTGACAAAATAACTTAAGTACATTTTTCAAGGAAAAATAATTTTATTTACTTTTTTTGCAATTACTTCTTTTATGTTAAAAAGTAAAATAGTTGCAATAAATTATAATTTAAAAAGCAAGACAATATTTGTTGGGACACAAACAAGATTCTTAAGTTGTTCAGAATAAATTTTGAAATTTTCAATGCATTGCAAAAAAAATAATTTCATTTGAAAATTGCAATCAATTTTATTATCTAGAATTTTTTCAGATTATTCAAAAATAGAGTTGCAAAATTACAAAGGACGTTTGATCAATGAACATCATGCTTAAATATTTTATGAACCGAAACTAAAAATGATAAATGAAAAGTCAATTTGATTTTAAAAGATCCACTCAGTACTAAAATCACCTTAGTTCCTGGTTTACATTATGTGAAAGAATATTCAAATATTATTTAATTAAGTAAGTCTAAAACTTGAAACTGTGACAGACCGATGAGTAGACATAATGAAACTGTAAGGGTTATTTTATCATGAAAACATCGATATTCTTAAAAGTAGAACTGACTAACTTTTTAAATCTAAATTAAACCACTGAAAAAAGGTAATTGAAAAAGAACAGTAAGAGAACTGTCGAGTACTGCAGATTACAAATTAAATAATGAATACTAATTGCACCGAGTCCTGAATTACCAAAGACCCTGTACATGGCCAAAAATCACAGAGTGGAGAGCACTCTATGATTCATGTCAATAAGACTTGATGAACATCAAACTTTATATATCATAATAATATCATTGAAAATATCAAATAGGGAAACATTGTAAGAACAGCTACGCTCATCAAGGATACTGAAATTACCAACAAACTTTTTTTCATCTCTATTACTTAAGTTTTAGTCATAGTTAGTCATGTTAAATGCCCTCGCATATAACATGACTAACCTCGAGGTAACGTTGAAAAATAACAATCATAGTACCAGTGCTCAGAAGTTGCTCAAGATGCAGTAATTGTCAGAACATTTCACTATACCTCTGCTCCATTATCGCCTCATTGTCACTTGTTTTATTGTGTTTACAATACCTTTACTTGATTATTATAGCTGTTTTTGTTTATGTGTCCATTAGTATATAGATGTAAACATTTAATACTTGTGGTGTCATGATTTGCTACAAGATATTATTCTTGCAATAATGAACTTGTCATATGCAGGATGAAAATGTGTTCAAATAAAATTTTTTTGTATTGATAAGCAAAATGCTGAAGGTTAATTTCACCTTTCACTGACATACAACTCTACCCTGACATATATCTGTCATGATATTTTCTAATAAACAACATCGAACATGACAATATTTTAATGTCATATTTTCTTGCGTAAACATTAAATCACAATGATGATTTGTGGCATTTTCCAAATATGAGCAATTCAATATTACTGTCCTCAATCAATATAATTACAGTTTATTGTTATTACAGTGTAATATTTAAATTGATCAATTCGATGATACGGCTGTAAAAACAATACTGAAACAAGTTGTATAAAAATGTGATCATCGGCATACCACTACATGTCTTTTCTTCAACTTTTTCTTGATACATCCAATTTATTTAATTACACTTAATAAAGCAAAATGAAACTGTTATAAATTGTTAACTTCTACCTCATTGTACACTGAGCACGTGCTGGTAATTTGTTTTCTTCAAAAAGTTGTTATTATTTATCTATTTTGGAAATGATATTGCTTTTGTCACACTAGCATGAATTCACATATTCAGAAATGAGACCATAACGAAAAGTGAAACATATCAATAACGGTGAGAGAGAAAGGGATACATAGAGTTTCCCCCTCCATCAGTACACCGCTAGTAAAGTAAGTTTAACTTGTTTCAATAATGTCAATGTAGTCGGAGAAAAGGTTGCCAGTCTCTGTCTTTTCGTGATGTAAGCTGGCAAAACTATTCCAGACACAATAATACTTGTATTTTTAGATTAGAAAAGGTCTAAAGAAAAGTCTGTGACAGTATTTATCTATCTTTTGTGGATAAGCCACGGGAAGTGTTTAAATTAAAAAAGTGCATGGGGCAAAGTGGTGAAATTTAGGTCAGTTCATCAACCCTCGTTAAAGTAAACATAGCAGTACCTTTAAATGTTTACAATAGATAAGAATTGACCTTTTGCACTTTGTAATTTGAATCAGAAGCTTAAGAGAAATCACTCGCTTGGACGGGAACATTACAAGCGTGGTCCGTTATTATATTTTTGTTAAAGTCAAATAAAGAGCAACACTTGCATAACCAACGAAAAAATATATATCAAAAAACCTTAATCAAATAATTTAAAGTACGTGCAGTCGGGTTGGTAATATTTCCCATCAATTTAGTTTTCCCTTCTTTTTTCTTCTTGATCTTTTTATAATATTAATAAACAAAATTCACTTCTAAAATGTACAGTCACAGGCCACACAGCTCTTTTCTACAGAAAAAGTCTACACTAACTGTACTAAGTACTTACTGTAATGAGAGGATACCTAAAATCAGTTTTAAGAATTTTTGTCAGTTTATTTATTTGAACGGATTTTGATAGAACTTTCACTGTGATGTAACTTATTCTCCAGACTGGCACACTCAATATAAACATACACAATGGGCTGGGTTGAAGTAAAACTATTCGCATGTCAGCAAGAATGTGAACAAGTCGTAACACAGATAATAAACCTGTTAAATGCGACTAGTACTTGCACAAGAAGGGTTCTGTTCACATTGGGGTACATATAAATATTTAACGTAGCATTTTTATTTACGTAGCATTTTTATGAAATTGTTTATCTATATTATTATTTTTCATTATGTAAATATATTTGCCTACATACGTTTTTCTAACTCTAAAACTCTGATATCCAGAATCATTCCTTTTTCATCTTGCCAAAAAAAGCAGACTTAAAGTACCTGCTTTTTTCACACTGTTAACTCTAGCAGTTTTAAATATAAAGGAGGAATGTCATTTTCGTAGAAATCTTCAGAAATATCTCTGCAACTAAATTTCACAAAAAAATGTAAGACTATTTCGGGCTCCTTATTATTCACCATTAAAATTAATACCCCGTGCGACTAAATTTTTTATAATTCTTTTTAAGTAATACTTATAATTCTTATTGTTTTTTATAGAAAATTTACCACTTCAAAATATTTGGACAAATATTTTTAGGTAAAATTATACGGGTTTAAGCAAAAGTTTATCTCACTATGCCAAATGGTTTTTGAAAAAAAAACAATTATACCATTTTTCAAATATTATGTAGTTCATGACTTTTTTCACAGTAACTTTCACTGAACAGTGCACAACCTATAAAATAACAATTTTTTTCATAAAATTTAATGGAAAATATTTCATAGTAAAAGTAATAATATATGCAATTTGTAATTTCGTTCGACTTTATTAAACTCAAAAAAAGCTACAAAGCCATTATTTTGCAGCCAAGTGTATCTAAATGGAAGACAGATGGATACATGAATCCTGAAATGTTCCTTTTCTTCCTTTTGATGTATCCACTCCAAAAATGGTACACTCACAACGAGCAAAATCATTATGAGTGTGTCATTTTTGCTAATTTTCTATAGCTTGAAAAGATTGTTTAGAAAAACCATTTTTGCCATCGTAAAATCAGTGCAAGCAAATAAATTTGTATGCCATAAGAACGCTTTCACCATGTGGGGTTACGGTCAAACGTAAATTGTTCCAAACATAAACACAGAAATACAGCAACGTTCAAGTAAATAGTGCAACTAATATGTGAGGTATCAGTTTAATACAGGTAAGCTCCACACAAGCAAAACAACTAACGGTTTACAGCTAGAACCCCTGGCATTGGCAAATTTGCAGGCCGCGCTTGTTATATACCTACCAGTTCATAAAAAAATAATCAGTATCATTCTTCTTATGGTTCTTCCTTACACAATCCATAATAACCATTCTTGTGTTGCAACCAATTAGGTCTAACTCTACTGTCCCATCAGCTAACTCCTCTTTCATGACCATCACGTTGTATGGTGAACGTTTTTTCTATCGCCGCATCCATCTCATTTATTGTTCGTCTCGTGTAACTTTTTATTATTATTTTTGAATTATGGATCATTTTCATATCTTCTGTTAGAGTAATAAAAACTTCCCAACACATTTAACTTGTGCACACTTTTGTGCATTATTGTGGACCGACATTTCGTGTCGCTGAAGGTCAGTCCGATATTTAAAACATTTATCGCATTTCAGACATTGGTGAGCGGGTTTTCCGTGTACATATTTTATATGTCGTTGTAATGAATCTTTTGTTGAAAATATTTTCTGGCAGTGGTCACATATAAAAAACTGGCCTGCAAATACAATAAAAAATCAATGTATACAACATTGCGATTTACATAACATAATAGCTATTAAAAAAACTGTTCAACACAATGAATTAAAAAAACAATTGTGTTTGGTTCCTGCAGCAAAAAGAAAATAAGTTTCAAATGTGATTCACAATTTCTCTATATTTTCCTGTAATATTTATTCTGCTAAGAAATGATTTTCAAATGTTTGGAAATGTCAAATCCATTAAAAGAGTTAATCTCAAGGTGCTGACATACGACGAGGCAAATGGTCACCAGATTCGGTAAAGCAACACATGTTTTAGCTACCCTCCCACTCTCTCTGAAAAATGAGTTAAAATTATTGGCATATTCGAATTTAAACTTCTATTAATATCAACAGCAACAAATTAAGAAGAAGAAGGTATAGCAGGTTCTGAGTAAAGGAATTAAGAGAACAGGCAAGTTTATTCTTGTATCACCTAAAAATTGAACCAATTTATTTTAAAAATGGTTTAAGACTATCCCAAGAAAATTACGAAAAACTTCTGTCTTTAATTACCCCAAAGTAACACGAATATAAGCAAAGCTATATCAGTACACTAAGTCAATCAGATCTTTATAGAGTTTTGTTGGGTCAACATTGTTGCTTTCAAAACAATTTGTTTACAATTGAAACTCCTGTAAAATAGTTTCAAATATGATAAGTACAGATGATTCTGTGGACCATTACACCTACATATTGTGTAGTGTTGCTGCCATATAGCAGTTTTCATCCCGTCTGGCAACTTCAAACAGGAGTTTTAATTCCAGCCATTCCTTTAGAATACACCTGACCGCTGGTTCAATTGATAACCATCGGGTATTGCATGTTGTTAATGAATCAGAGCCACCGTTGATTGTTTTAAACCAGTTTTTGTAAAAAGTCAGCAGGTCGAAGAATGGCTAAACCCTCTTATAAGAAATTCAATATTACGTGGTTAAGGTTTTTGCTGAAGCATGAGATATAGCTAGCTGCAATGTTGAGATATAGTAAGCTGCAATGTTAAGATTTTACTCCGCGATTGGGAGAACTTGATTTTGTATGTTCTTTTAGTTGGAGTCAACGCTTCTAAACAATATCATCGGTGGAAAAATAATCGAAGAATGGTTGTTAAGCAAATGGTCAAAATTATGTGAGTGTTACAAACCAGACGACATCTTGTATGTAGACAAAATTGATCTTTTTTAATGTTTGCAGAGAAGAAACTTTAATTTAATGGCGGACAGTTCTCTGATAGGAATATTTGTAAAACAAGAATAACTATCTTAATTGCTACAAATATGACAGGTCGATTAAAAAAACTGTTAGTCATTGGCAAATCAAAAAACCAAAAAAAAACAATATAAAATCATGGATGACATCCAATAAAATTTAAAAAATGGTTACGAAACTGGGAGGTTGGTTTGAAAGCAAAGAAAAAGAAAATTGCACATTTAATGGATGACAGTCCTGCTTAAGTGCATCACACATGTATTCTTGCCTCCATATGCAACTTCTGTACTGCAACTAATGGACCAAGGTATTATAAAATCTCTAAAAACTCAATATAAAAAATTAAAATATTAAAGATTCATAATTTAGATAACAATGAACATAGAAAAAGTTATCATTTTTGATGCTATACTAATCTCATCAGAAATAAGGGAAAATGTGGAAGAAACAACATCACCCACATCCTCAATGATGACAATAATGCGCCACGATTCTTTGCTACAAATAAAGGCATTGAAAATGAAGATTATATTCCTTTCGTTCAATTAATTAAGGCAAAACTTAAACCATATGCATCAAACACTGAAATAGAAGAAGTTTATTGACATTGATCAGTGATTCCCAATTAATTTTTCCTGCCTACCACTTCAAGAAAGAGTTTAAACTTGAGAACCCCTTCAGCCTAAATACCAAATAAATTATATAATAATTTTAATCGTAATTTATTAACCTCTCAATAATTTTGATAATAATGAGAATCGAATATGGTTATTTAAGTTCAGTGTTGCTCTTTGCACAACATTGAAAAGTATGGTTGCTTTTTTGTGAGCTTCAGTTGATGACGATGTTTTTGTCGTTGAAGTTGAAGGCGGTGACGATGTTTTTTTTTAAATTTGTTATGGTCGAAAATTCGTTATCGCAAAGGTATGTCGTGTAAAATGGTAGTCAAAATTTTAATGATATTTTGCTAACGGGATAAATTTCCATTAGGTCAGACCAAAATGAATCCGTGATTGCTCTGCAAAACAACTCTTCAGCATTGCATGAGATGTCTATTAATCCCTCTTGGTCAGAGACGGGCGGTTGATGAGTGAATTGAATTGCGAAGGGCTGTTTACCCAGTTCTACTGCGACAATATTTCCAAGAAATAGCTGCATGATTTCGTCGATAAAGTTATTAAGTGGCATTTCATTTTTGATTTTACATCTATTTTCAATTACGAAGAAATTGTTTCCAAAAAGTTTTAGATTAGGGGACTGATCACATTTACACTTGTCAAAGACATTCAGAGAGATATATTTTTAATAGCTGATTCAACTTTATTCTGTATGGTAAATGTAGCGTTATTCTTGCCATGAAATCCCAAATTAAGATCATCCAATTTAATGAAAGTCTCTGACAAGTAAGCCTTTATTGTCACTATAAAAGGTCAGTACGCATCTGTTTGTACGCATTATATCCTTGTTCAACCAAGAACACCTCAATTTCAAGTCTCAACTCAAATATTCTCAAAAAACACTTCCCCGTGACAGCCAGCGCACTTGTGCGCGCCTGTGTAACAACAAAGTCTCATGCTCGCTGTCAAGCAAATGTCTGCAAAAATTCTTAACTTTACGGCATGGGTCTTGGATTAAGTTAACAATCTTTATAGAATTTTTAAGAGTGATGTGTAAGCTGACTGCATATACGCAACATTTCAACAAAAAGTCCAACTTGGCATTCGATACGTCTGTGGGTTTGTCAAGTTGTATGGCAAAGTAATGGTTTTGTAAAATGTTGAATTTGTAGGGTTTAAAATTTTCTGACATGTCTGTACTACGACGAAAGACAGTGTTATTTGACATAGGACTAACATAAAGTTCTCTGGCAATTTTTTTCTCGGAACATGATTACACTATCTCTTTCGCTGCTGGTAGTATGAGAGTTTCCCCAATAGTGTGTGGTTTTGTATACTTGGCAATTAAAGGGGGAAATACTTGTAAAATTTTGAAAATTTTTTTTTTTTCGTAAAATATTAGTATAATTCTTTAAGAATACGTCAGCAAATTTTTAGAACATAATTTTAAGTATTTCTTATATTATAGAGTGTAAGCTGTGACAACATTGACGATGATTAAGAATAGAGTTACTATTCTTTGCGTTTATTATACAACCCTATTATTTGCGACAAGCACTGGGTGCAAACGCAAATAATAGGGTCGTATAATAAACGCATAGAATAGAGGTATAATCAAGCGGCCGACTCTTTTACCTGTCTGTTGAATTTCTTTAGCTTCTAACCTCTCTATTGGTAAAAATTTGAATGAACAGATGTTTTGAAATACTTCTATTGACAAATTCCAAGTACAGGACAGTTTGACAGTTGGTATAGAGAATATTCGTACAGGCCAGATCCGGTTTTGCTGTTAGTTTTGTTCAGTTTAGTTTTGGAACTCATTCTGTATGCAACGACTTCGAAATCGAATAAATATAAAAATGAGTTCATATCCTAAAGGAGCTAAAGATACAAAAGCTCGCTCAGGACGCCCACGTAAACGGAAATTTCATCGAAATCAGTATACTAAAAATGATGAAGCCGAACAATCGAGTGCAAGTGGGAGAAAATTATCTAGTGAGGACATTCATCACAATAATATGAATTGTTTTAAATTTAATGAGTTTTTTAGTGTTCACTGCGTTATCAGAACTTGTTGTGTGTCGCGAGTGTAAAAAGGCAGTGAAATTTGAAGAAGCTGGCAATTGAGGATTGGGTTTCAAGATAGTTTTATTGTGTCATTGCGGTCGTACAGATATTAACTCAGGGCCATTTATCAATAACGGATTTGAAATTAATCATAGGATTGTACTTGTTATAGGTCTTTTAGGAGACGCTAGAGAGGATTAACATATTTTGTAATTTTATGGACATGTGCGACGGCTCGAGTGAAACTGCATATAATACAATTGTTATGCTACTAATTGAACAAAATGAGTTCTATGAGGCTACAGAAGGACAATTGCAGATTAATCAGTAAGTATAATCATTGAATTTTCATGTACTCAAACTTTAAACACGTTTTTCTCGAAACCATATTTTTCAAACTGGCGTACACGATAACTCAAAAAGTTATTGAACGGTCTCCCTGAAATTTGACACACATCTTTTTAATGATATTATTTTCTATAAGAACGAAAATTTTTTGAAAAAATTATTTTATCGAAGCAAAAACAATAAGAACATTAATAAACACACAGAATTTGTTTTTTGTTTTCAAATTACTAGAACCAATGCTACAATGCACGCCGATTGAGAAGTCTCGCTGCGACCTTTCTGGAAGAATTTAGTGTACATCAGTCATTTTGAATAAATAAAATAAAAAAACAATTTATATTATTTTAATATTTGAATAAACCAGATGTTAATTTTCAAAAATATATAATGACTATTTCATTTAAAAAAAATCACGAAAATCAAGCAAAATTTAAGCTTTTACAGGTATCTCCCCCCTTAAATAATTAACCCTAAAAGTGGCTTGCAGCGCTTTAAAATTCGTGTTCAGGTATAGCGACTCGATAGATTTTTGCCTTTGTTTGAGGTCTTTTAATTTATGTTGAAAGAGGGCTACAGAAAGAAGCCACATCTATGAAATTAGCATATTTAGTTATCAAAGGGAGACATAGTAAGGATGGTTTTAATGAATAATTTGAGGCAATAAGGATGGTTTCGAAATCATATCTAATTAGTAACAAGTCAATATGGTTCATTCAAAGAGACAATAAATGTATGTGGTACAAAAGTGCGACCACGTGGTGGTTTTTATAAAACAATTACTGATAAATGAATGGTGACCAGTAACCGACTGCAGCAATATGGTCTGCGCACATAATATGAGCTGTACAATTTTTGACCAAATCAATCAAATGAACGGTTCACAAAGACGTAATCACTCGAGATATCATTCACAAATGACTGTAATCACGAAATTAGATTGACTTGCACTCGCCCACTGGAAAGATCAACAATATATTCACTTTAAAAGAAGGGACATAAATCAGTTAATGGTTTATTTTTAATTAATATAGACAATGGCTACAAAGTAAAAAAAAAAATTGCTATTGTTTATGTTTTATAACTGCTTCCGAAAAGTCATTATGTACTTTGTTACGTTTATATTATTATTTTTAACTTTTCTGTTCTATTCTTGACATATTAAAAACACAATCGATGTGCGTTTATTAAGTAACTTCTATTATGGTTACAAATTGTATTTTACTTTTTACTCGTCCTAGATTCTCAATCGATGAATTTTTTGCTTTTTGTATTCCAAAAAAATTTACCTTGTTAAAAATAATATTCTATTTATAATCCGCGGCAATATTCATCAGTCTCCTTTCAACATGTAACGTACAAAACATATATTCTTCAAAGTAAGAACGTCATGAAAATGATAAACCAAACACTATGTACTTACTTACCTTCAGGTTTACGGGCATGACATCTCGACATGTGCATACGCAGTTTATGTGTGGAATTGAATACTTTCTTACAGATTTCACACTCCAACTGCAGCCTGCCGTGCACATTACGCTTGTGACTCAATAAATAGGCCTCACACTTGAATACCTTGTTACACTCGTCACATTTACTTGAATCCGTTCCATGCATTTGATTGTAATGTTGCATTAGTGTGCTTTTATTCAAGTACATCCTCCAACACTTGTCGCATTTGTAGTTAGCAAGGTGAGAATCTGTAACAATTCAAATATAATAAAACCATAATATACTTACGGCCCATTTCTTCATCGACAGTAACAGATAAAGTAATGTAACAGTTTTGTTACTTTTACTTTTTCGCTAATGCTTTTTACTTTGATGCTAACTATTACTGCTCACGTAATTTGCTGCTGCTGTAATTGTAAAAATCACTCGACATCTGTCAAAATGTTGTATGTTACGAGCATTGAATTTTAAACATCTCCAAGATCTTCGAGCAAAAGCTCATCAAATAGATCTTCAGATGTTGAACTAATTGTTATTTACATAATATATAAATGTAAAAAGTTGTTTTACGTGGTGAAAGAGATGAATTTTATTAAAATGAAAAAGTATATTTTCCTTTTTTTTACAAAAAATATGTGATGCGTGACTAAAGATTAGAAATGGCATTTGCCATTGGCTTAGGGGACACATGACAGCATTATATTTAACAATAGAAATTATAAAAATTTAACACAGTCCATATGGTGACTATGTTCTTTTATGGTATTCTGAATACCCAGCACCTGTTAGAAATCCAGAGCCTACTGAAGAAATATTATACAACAAAGGTCACATAAAAACAAGAAACAGAATAGAGCGGTCCTATTGAGTGTGGAAACAATGGTTTCCATGTACAGTTTTTCATTACGCGTGAAACAAAATTGAATAGAGTTACATAACATGTCCGGCACATATTATGAATTATCTTAAACCTGATTGGCTTACCCCTGGTGGAAATTAGAAACAATGAGAGTCATTTTTCAATCTCCATAAGTAACAGCAATGGATAAATTGTTATAAACAATTTAATCCACACCCACTTCAACAAGCAATTAGTCATTTCGAGTCGAGTAGTAATATGATTATAGTAATTATTATAACATGATTTACATGATACCAAGTAGCAATATGATTACATTCCCAATTTTTGAGAATAAATGAAAACTTGTCAATGGTTGTGATATGCGATAAATATTTAATCAAATATTGATAATTACACATTTAAGCCGATTTGTTTTGTTACTCATAAGAAACCGACAGTTTGATATATATGCGTGCGCGCATAGCACACGCATATAACACATAATAAAATGCATACTAACACACACACACATACACACGCGCACGCATGCACACACACACACATTGATTGAAGGATTGAAGCAGTAGTTGATCCGCTGCTAGCCAGCAACCAGTATAGTTTCCGGAAAGGGCGAACAACACTGGATGCGATAAACTTTGTTGTCAATAGAGCCAAGAACGCAATCGCAGGTACTAGATGGAAGGGAGGCACAAAGAAATACTGCTTGGTGGCCACACTGGACATCGAGAAGGCCTTCAACTCAGCAAATTGGGACTGTATTATGCGGAACCGAAATGAGATGAACGTACCATCTTACCTTCAGAAGTAAGATGGTACGTTCAAGTAGCAAGCCACCTCACTGATAGACAGCTGAAGTATAATACGAAGGCAGGTTGGAAGCAACATAAGATCACTGGTGGAGTACCTCAGGGCTCGGTACTGGGTCCACTCTCGTGGAACATCATGTACGACTTCTGAAAGTAGCACTGCTAAGAGATGTCAATCTCGTGGCATACGCGGATGATGTTGCCGTAGTGATCATCGCGAAGCACCTCGAGGAGATAGAACTCGCATTTGATATTACCTTCAAGAAAATCAGTAGGTGGATGAACACAGTTAACTTGGAACTGGCGGAGCACAAGACGGAGGCCGTGCTTACTAGCAGTAAAAAGCAGATGGAGACTGTCACACTGAGAGTAGGTGAACATGAAATCACATCACAACCATTTATACGGTATCTGGGGATGATGATTGATGTGGTCATATCGGTATTAACATACGGAATACCCGTATGGGCTGACACCCTCAGAATCCACCCTTCACGAAGGAAAATAGCTTCTGTATATCGCCCGAGTGCCTTGAGAGTTGCCAGCGCTTTCAGAACAGTATCAGAAAACGCGGTACTCATTATCCCTGGGATGCTGCCGATTGAAGTACTGGCCGAAGAACGAAGAGCGCTTTATTGGCGAAAAGGGTCAACAACTACATTGAGCCCCGATGAACTCAGGGTGGAGGAACGAAAAAAGAGCATATGTCGATAGCAAATACTGTGGGATTCCACAACAGTACAGGACGTACCATCTTATACCAGAAGTCCTATCCCGGAGTCAGTGAAGATGCGGAGCACGTATTCTTTGTGTGCCCCCGATACAACTCCTTGCGAGATATTCTGGAAGACATCCTCAAACAAATAATTCAACCAGAGACCTTAGTAGGAGCTATGCTTTCATCAAAGGCAGCTTGGGACGCGACCAGTACATTTGCGACGGAAGTTCTTCAGGATCTTCGCCACACGGAAGGGAAGCGTGCAAAAATAAAACTAAATAGCGATGAAAAGAAGGGAAGTGGCGACGCACGTACGCACGCACATACACACACACATATATAAATATTGGTTAATTAGTATATACAAACAGTGTAAGAAACAAATAATTTGAAAAAAAAACAGAAATTAGAACTTTTGAACCATGTTTGCCAACATCAGCGCAGTATTCTATAGACAGAAAATAGTAAATGTCACTGAATGTAAAATGACACAGAATGAAACAATGTATAGAATAATGCGGAGATTACTTTGAAAAACAATAAATAAATAAAAAACTTATTAGTTGGTTCCATTACCAATATTATAATTACTTTCAGTGTTTCCTGTGGTATTGTTGTACAGCAAGGCGTTATTAACAATGTAGTACACGGTATAACAGTATTATTCTTCTAGACACTCGTGAAAGTACTAAAGTCCCACTATTAGCAACATTAAACCTGTTTAATGTTACGGTTTGTGTACAGTAAAACACTGTTTAATGCCGATGATACAATGCTGAGAAAATAACATAGAATGAAAGTGACATATAAAGGGGTTCGATTGTAAAACACGTATAGCAACATTAAACAATTAACAACTAAGTGTACAAAAATTTATTATATAATAAAATTAACAAAATTATAATAGACGTACACTACTGAAAATTATACAGGTTGTCCAGTCGCAGATTTCAAAGTTTGAACAAACATAGTTTCTGAACGCGACACATAAGAGGGGCGCGGGGGGCGTCGTTAGAAGCGCAAGCGGTGCGGATGTTTTAGTAGCCATGGGGAACAGTTGAGTGGAGAGCACCGCGCTTTTGCCGTCGAGGCGTACATTTCGAGTGGATTTTCGCTGTCTGTAGCACGCCGTCGATTTAATAATCGTTACAGTATTCGTCGATTACGTGATGGACCATCGATCAACCTCATTCAGTCATGGGTAGCAAGGTTTAGAGCTACAGAATCAACATTAAATAGGCCCAGGCCAGGATCTACACCATTGGTAGCCACGGATGAAAATGTCGAGCGTGTTATGGTTTCTGTCGTTGAAAATCCCCGTTTATCATTGCGTACACGTTCATCGATATTGGGAATTCCGAAATAAACTTTACAGGTAATAATGCAAAAATGCTCAAGTTCCATCCATATAACATTCAAATTGTTCAAGATTTACACGATTTTGACTTTGAATTAAGAAAAACTTACGCGGAGTTGATGTTGTTGAGATTTCGTACTGCTACCCGGATGGGCAACATATTCTTTAGTGACGAAGCTCACTTTCACATTGAAGGATATGTGAATAAGCAGAACTTTCGTTACTGGGATGTCCACAACCCAAGACAAATGCATCAAGAGCCTTTACATAAGCCTAAAGTAACAGTCTGGTCTGCATCTGCAATCATATGGCCTTATTTCTTTGAAAATCAACATGGCCAAACTGTAACTGTGAATTCGGAGAGATATGCCCAGATGTTAAATGACTTTTTCAGAGTAGAACTACAGAATAGTCCATCCTTCAACCAAAACACATGGTTCCAGCAGGACGGGGCCACAGCTCACACTGCTAATGTGTCAATGAATGCAGTGCGGCAGTTATTTCCAGAAAAAAACATATCCCGAAACGGTACCGTACCGTGGCCACCTAGGTCACCCGATTTAAGCCCATGTGACTTTTTCTTATTGGGAAACTTAAAATCCGTTGTTTACAAAACAAATCTGAGCACTGTGACACAACTTAAAGAAATTATTCGTGCTGAAGTCAGTAGCATACCCCAGTCGCTCTGCAAACGCGTTTTTGAAAACATGCGTGCTAAACTCGAAGAGTGTGTCAGACTCGATGGCCACAATTTGGAAAACGTGGTTTTTAAAAAATGAAATCCGCATTTGTTGTTATAAAGTTAAAATAAACCTACTTTGTATTAGAGGTGTAGTTTTTTTTTACAATTTTTCAAAAATTGAAATCTGCCACTGGACACTAGACTTATTAATAAAACACGGGCCAAGTACAGGTCGTGATACACAAGAAGTAGGGTTCTGTAGTTGTCCACATCTTTTAAAATGATTGATGCAAGTATAGAGATAATTTCATTGGAAAGTTGAAAAAAAACAATAACTAAAAAATGCAATAGAAATGTAATTAATTTGAACATAGGTATAGCCTGTCAAATTTGTAGTTTTTAATAAAAAAATATAATATTGAATATATTTGGTCTTAATTTTGTAGAAATCTTTGCTAATATCCCACCTGAAGATGTAATACAACGAAACCTAAGTCGTGGTAAAGAAATTAAAGAAAGTAGAAATAATACTACATCACGTAGTTTCATTTAATTGTGAAAAAAATATAAGGAAATCAAAAAAAATTACAAGTTAACTTATTGATGAGAGTTAACATTACACAATCATCTGTAATAACAATATGAAAAGAATGAAGCTCTCCGTAAAGAACTGTTAAGAATACTGGAGAAGTATTACATTAGTGATAAACCGTACCCACCTCCGAGACTGTCAAGATGATTTCTCAAAACGTGCTCCAGCAACACTCGCTTTGATTTCCACTTTTCTTTACAGATGTCACACTGATACTTTCGGCCACTGTGAATGTCACGGATGTGTCTCGTTAAATAAATTTGGCCCTTGAATTCCTTGTTACACACCCCACATTTGAGCCAATCTGTTGCGTGAACTTGCTTGTGATGCGCCATTAACACCACTTTGGACTTCAATATTTTGAAACACTTGTCACATCTAAATTGGCTGTGGTCAGGTTCTGTAATAACTGTAGTAAAGCAGATATAAATCATAAGTCTATAGACAGTATAACATAGTGTTCTATTATAATATTCTGTTGAAATGATTAACCTGGTAGAGGTTACACCCAGAAAATTCCAATCACGCGTGAGAGGTCTCTTTGCAAGTCTCGCGAAATTCATACTTACTGGAACATAAATTTCTTCAAAATATTTATTCCAATAAATAAAACAGCTGTGTAATGTAAGAAGTTTATGTATTTATTAATCAACACGTATCAAATAAATGTTCTTAAGGATGTTATTTCTTTTGAAAATGATGTAATGTTAATGAAAATGTTGTAAGACAAATTGCATTCAATATGTTTTGGTTAATTGCATTGGTAATCCGATATTAATTTGGACAAACACTCTTGACAATAAAAACGTGCAATATGTTCCAATCATTTTTGGTTTCGATATTACTGTACCTGGTATGCTGATTTTCCTTTCACATCACATCTTCCCCGAGTCAGATAGTTTTCTTCATTAACAGACTTATCATTGTTGGTAAGTTTTGTTGAAGTAATTTGTCAATGTCTCACGATTCCTGCTACACTATATGTACAGTGCGCGCTCATTCACCATATTGAATCCATACTTCATTGAATTATAAATTGTAACTATTTGAAGTTTATTATTCACTTTCTGTGTTTATTTCATCACCATTGTACACAGTTGACAATAGCAAAACATTTTTCCTCACCTTCAGCTCGCATGAAACTATTGTGATGTTCCTCCAGTAAGTAAAAGGCTCGATTCAATTGGTCTTTCTTTTATTTCCTTTACTGTAAGAGACAATTCGCTTTCATTCTTCTTTAGAGTACATTTTTAAACCATACTCACGAATATCAGGTTTCAATGGAACATACTGGGCAAAAATACATCGACCTTGAAATGCATCTAACATCTTATTGTCACATATTTGGCAAGGGAATAATGTTGATTACAGCTGTTATAGAATGCGTTGAGCGAACAAAATACTGTAGCTAACTTATATTTTTTTTCTTTCTCACATATGTTTGTATCATCAAATTTTATCGTTGTTACTAAAACGCGAAAATATTTATTCGACAGTGTAAGACCGAACATCCCAATGTCATCGTTTTGCCAAAGGTCTTGTAAATAAGTATGTCATGGCATGCCTCTAAGAAATATTTGCCACAAACATGTCTTCATTTCAATCTGGTCTGTTTTAGTTTGTTCCTGGAGCAGGACTATTTTGGTTGAATAGATCTTAGGTTAAAAATAATTGCTACGTTTCTGCTCTACCTACCTAAATTTCTTGCTGCACCAATGACTCCAGATAAATATCTGACCGTATTATTAGCATGTTGCCTAACTGCAAGATCATTTCTCTAAGGCTGAGATGCTTCATTGAGTTTTCTTATCTTATCCAGAATCTTTGAATGTCCTTTTGTAATAAGTTTTTCTAAGATACGTCACAAATGCAATGCTATGTTTGAAAGTGTAAACATTGTTATATATTATTACTAACGGGTACTAAATTCCTTCATTGTGTCAGTTTTTTAGCATTAAGTAGTTTATTATATATATTAAGTAGCTTATTATAGTAGTGGCCGCTGTTTTAAACAGCCTACAGTTGTCTGGTGGCTAGTGTTAAATTTTATGGCATTTCAGCCATGTCTCCATTAGGTGCTGCAGCAATTTTATAGAGGGTCAGAAGACACAACTCCAACTTTCCATTTAAATTATCTGTAAGCTCTTGGGCGGTTTTTGTCTTAGAAAAGGATCCTTGCAACTTTTAGATTTCAATCTGCAAAGAATTTCTTGTAGAGTCAAAATAAAAAATCCTCGACTGCTGACTATAGCAGCAAAGTTTAAACTTGTTGCTCACTCAGTTAGCCACTCACTATATATTAAACATATATAAAATTTATACCCGGTGATATAAAAGTGATAGAGGTAAGTGCTCTCGAATTTGTTAACATTTGCTCAGCCCTAGACAAATAAGCAATTTTAGTAAATTTTACCAAAAATACCCAAAGAAGAAATGGATTTTGACCAAATAGAGCAAAAACAAAAAGGCAAACGATGAATGAATTAATAAATAGCACATAATCAATATTTAGTTAGACATTTTAACCTGACATTATATGGATCAATACATTTATTCCTTTTGCTTACGTTTGGTTTGCATAATCACTGTTTGGTTGTTTGTGCACATTTAATTTAGTAAAGTATTAAATGAAGTAATTCTGATAATACCAGCTCACCTTTCTGACTGTCTTCAGTAAATTCTACCTCAACTTGACTAGAGAGTACTCGATCACTCTCAACCTTAGAGAGGCCTCTCTCATCATCTCCATCTTCTTGTTTAATGTTTGCCTGGAAACCAACCAATGCATTACAAGTGTGTATTCAATATATTGGCACCAACCAATCTAAAATTAGGGCTGTCAAAACAAAGAAGTGTTTAAGTATGTGCACCAATCGACTTTTTCATATAAACATGCAAAAGGAGACCAAGAGCTTTTCAAGTGGCTCTGCATCAAGAGATTGGTAGATTATTCATTACGAAATGAAAACGAAGCCAAGTCCCACCTGCAGAACTCTTGTACGAAGATCAAACATTCTTCATTTTAATACATAGATATGTAAAATTAAAGTTAATTTTGAACTGTTTGAGGATATTGAAACCTGATAAGATAAAACGAAATTAGTTTCAAATTGATGTTAAAACATTGCTTGTTTCTGTTTCCTATATGATAAGCATAGAGTTGTCAGATTTTTACAAGAATAGTATACTTCCATTATTGTCACTAAATTGCACTAAAATTCACATCAGTTGATGCATAAATTATATGTTTTAAGTAAATAAATTTTCACCCTATTTTTTAAAATTCTTATTGGTATTGGCATGAGGCTTCTTTCAATCTATTTGATTCCACCAATTTTTTTACAAAAAAATAAATTAGAAGAAATAGTAACAAATTAGTCCGTTGAATTCTTAACTTTGATACGGAGTTAAATAAACTTAAAGAACTAAGTAAATCAAACAATTCACTAGAAATCATAATTAGCTCCAAATAAAAATTTGCCTCAACATAAACAGTCATTATTGAGGTTAACTGTACCTCGCCGGTTTTGTAGTGCGAGTCCATGTGCTGGAGTACAGTGGGTCCGATAGAAATATCATTGTCTTCTGGATCTTCTTTAATATGAACTGCATTGATCTGGTTAAAATCACCTGCAGCTACATTCATTACAATTGATGGTTGCATGGCTTGAAGACATTGTTGCGTGTTCATATCTGTGGAAGGCATTCAAAATTATTATTTAGTTATTTTAGGTAAGCTGGGAGAATAATATCTGAATTTTAAAGTGTGATAAGAAGATGACCATCATAATGCAATGCACTCCATTTTATTCACTCCATTAAATGTTAATGTGAAAATTTATTTGTATTACTACAAATGTGAATTAAACTTAAGCATGTTGAATATGAGATCCTGGTATTAAATTTCATGTACTGTAAAATGTTAAACAATTGCATTTTCATTTCAATGCTCGCATATAGCAATTTCATATAAATATATTTTTACAACAAACATTTTTTTCCATTGCTATCAAAGACAATTGAAATTTGATTCTTCGTTCTTATTGCCTGGATTAATTGCACAAAACAATCTTCCACAGACAAATTTTTTACTAAGTGAAAACTGCAGTAAATACATTTTTTTTCATATAATACAGTCCACAAATTTTGGATAGACTAATAAAAAGCAGTCGCTACATTGGACCAGATTTTGCTATATATAGCTAAATGTTTTTTATCTGAAGGACCAATTCATGGAGGTATTCATTTTAATAAATAATTTCATGATATTTTTTAATTACGTAACAATTCTTTTTTTGTAGTTTTGGGTTAAAAATAATGTCAAAATAGAGTAGAGTCAGAGAATCTCCAATTTGTGACTGTGGCCTTCTCCAAGCCCAAAGTCGCAAATTATCGCCAAGGCGATCTAAATCATCTCCTTTTTCAATGTCCATTAAATAATAGATTTCCTTCGTTTGTTTCCAAATTATTAAGATATAAAATTCAATTGCCCATCAACATAAGATCACTTATATCTATTGCCAACAAACACATTTTACGATTAATCATTCAGTTCATAAAAAACAACGACATCAAAATACAGAATCTTTCATATTTATATTCTTGTTTATATTTGTTTTTATGTTTATTTGTATATTTGTATATACTTATTTTGTACTCACCTGTATATTATAATTTCATTTTTTTCATTAGTTGGCTATATCTTTAATTGTAGCCAACTTCTTATTTAATTTTTGTTTTATTGTATAGTTTATTTTTTTGTTAATAAGCAACAATGACTGATATCCGAAATATGATTAATCAGTGTTGCTTAGCCTTTTTTTGACACTTGACATTGGCAATGATACTGTGGAGAGAACGAATGCCATATAATCAAAGATAAAGATGAGAGTTCCTTTGTTTGATTAAAAATGAATTCGTTTTTTACAGTACTATGTAGGGCCCTAGTGTAAAAGCACAATAGTATATATGTAAGCAAACAAATATATACATATATACATATATATATGTATATATATATATATATACATACATATATATATATATATATATATATATATATGTATATATTTGTATGCTTACATATATACGAAAAATATGGAGAAAGTTGTTAAAACTTGCAATGAACTCGTAGTTTATTTACAGATTTAAGAATATATTTTTATGAAGATCATTTTGATGTAAGTATTTATTTGCAGTTTAAGTACTTTTTCGGTAAACTGTGTGTTCACTACAAAATTGTTGTGATTGTGTTTTCTATAAAAAAACATTAAAATATTAAAGTTCTGATTTAATACAGTTGATAACAAATTGTCACTGTTGAACAGACACAAGTGATTGTTTGACATGAAAAATCTACCGAGTGTCAATTTTGGGCAAATTACTACCATTTGCTTTGCTAAAACCTTCTTTTAAGGTGTAATTGAGGACAACTGTAACAACTTGACAAAAATTGTTAAAAACAAAAAATTAATCAAGAAACCTTTTCTGTATATGGAAATGTCAAAAACACAATGGTGCTTGGTAAGGTGTGATTTAAGGCTGATTGGTATTCACTGTCACATGATTGAATTCGTAATTTTGCCGAATTTATTTTCTAAAAATAAAAAAAAATCTTTACTTTTAGTAATAAATAATTTTGTTTTTTGGTATCTGTACATCATTAGAAATTACAACCCATACGATTTATTCTTAGTGGAAACTAGCCTATAAATAATGTCTTTTATAAGGTAACATGTTCTTGAATCATTACTATTAAAGTAAGAGTGATGCCTTATCATTTTATAGTTTATACCTTCCCTTATATATAACTATTCTATGAGTACAAGAACCGTAAAAATAGATTTACTAGGTTTTAAGCAAATCACGAACATATCTACACATGTATAAACACACAACTTACAATCACTATTCCTTGAATTGTGAATCCCTTCCATATGTTTTGTTAGCCTATAAGCGGTTTTAAAAACTCTGTGACACATGTCACACTTATGTTTTGTTTTACTGTGGAACAACATTTCGTGTTGCCAAAGGTAAGGTCGACATTTGAAACTTTTATTACATTCCAGACACTGGTAAACAATTTCTCCATGTACACGTTTTGTGTGTCGCTGTAATAGTGGCTTTCTTGGGAATATCTTCTGGCAGTAGTCACAAGTGAAGGATTGGGTGAGTTGGCCTGGGAATGTAATAAAACAAAATTAATGTATACAACATTGTAATTGGCGTAATAGAAAAGCTTTAAAAAAAATTTTTCAACACAATGAATTAAAAAAAAGTAATTGTGTTTGATTCCTGTTGTGTAAAAAGAAATTTCAATAAGGCTCTTCAATTTCTTTTTTTTATCCTGTAATATTTATTCTGCTAGAAATTGTTTTCAAATTGGAGGTTTACAAATCTATTAAAAAAAATGAAATTCAAGGTGCGCTCCACCAACATATGATGAAGCGAGTGAATAATAAGCTGATCATTGCTGCCATATACACAAGCCTATCCTATATAGTTTAGACAAATCTTTGGCAATACAACACATGTTTGAACTAAGCCCCGTTGAACAATGAGTTAGAGTTATTGGTAAGTTTTTGGGCATAAAAAATACATCAATTGATATGAAAAATTATTTAAGGCTATCACAAGATAATTACGTAGTGCTTCTGTCTTTACTGACCCAAAATAACATGAATATGAAGAAAAGACCGCACGAATTGATAATTGAAATTGAGAATCGGATAGATAATCCCACAAAGTTTTGTATTATATAATTTCTAAAACATTTGAGGGTATATATATATATATATATACATATATATATATATATATATATATATATATATATATATAAATATACATATATATACCTATTTTTTTCATATTCTCTTCGAGAGTTCAACATACACCGAATATCTTTATTAATTTTAGTGAATCATTGTATACTGCGTTTGTCCTGATCGTGATATTCATTTAAACTAGTTTTAAAATTTGTATACCGTCTTACATATATCACATTCATGCCATTGACTGCCTTGCACAATGCAGATATGGTCTACCAGAAAAGTCTTGCATTAGAATGCCTTGACACATACATCACATTTATTTAATAAATTTTATAGAAAGTAACATAGTAGGATAATTGTGTTGAAAGTTGCGGCACAATTGCTACTGTAACTTTTGCTATTGCTACTGTATATTTTGAATTGCTATTGAATAAAATGACACATGGAGCTTTGTAAGAAAATACAAAGGTTATGTTTATAATTCAGAATATTAGACCAATGGATTTTTACACATCTCCGTCTGTGACCTTTCTTTTAAACTTCGATAATATGGATTGTATTAAATTAATGTTTATTTATATTCTTAAATAAAAAAAGTGGAACATTTATTTCATTTTGTTTAATAGAAATTTAAAAATCAAAACGTAACAAAAAAAGTATAAAAGTAAAAGTATAGTTTCATAGTTATGTTCATAGTTTATGCTACTGTGCCCTGTTAATTTCTTTACTTATTTCATTAAAAAGTGTCTCCTAATCGGTTGCAGTTTCCATGTAAAAAAATATGGTTTAATACATAGTGCTTTTGACTTGAAAATATTACTGTAACAAATTAGCCAAATACATTTGTAAATTAAAGATATTAAATATGCGAGCAAATTAAAAAGTTCATGAAATGGAGGGGACGGCAGCGAGCATATGTTAATGGAGGGGACGGCAGCGAGCATATGTTAATCGCTTACATAAGCTCGAATTAAGGATATGAGTATTTATACAAAGTTTTAGGGTACTTGTGTCATTGATAACTGACATATCATCGATCATGTAACTAAATCTGGAAGAATACATTGAATACAGAAAAAATAATATTTCCTGCCATCATAAAAGGAAAACCACTTCAAAGAATTTTGAACGAGATAAAATATGAAAATGATAATGAAGTTATCTATAATATCAAATGTATTAAAAGGTGTACATGCTAAAAACAAGGTTACAAATTAAAGCAGGGTTACTGTACATTTAGATACATTAAGGGTACACAATATTTCCATAAAACTATTTATAAATATTAATTTTTCAGAAAATAAATATATATTTTTCACAGGCATAAAAACTTAGATAATAGAAATCCTTGATTTCTGGATTTTTCCCTTTACTTATGCTCTAAGACCGGAGGTCTTCTAGGACTTAATTCAACTTTAAAAATTGTAGGTCGACCGGAATTACCCTGTAGGTTTTGATTCATAAGATAGTGCTATAAACAAAAAAACACAGTTTAACATGGGCCATATCTTTTTGCCATGTAATTAAAACTATAGGCCACATTAAATGATTTTAATTTATTGTTATCTCAAGCTGCTTCTGAGAAGAAGGACTTTGTCCAAAGACGAATTGACAGAAGTGATCCTATAAGAGTTCCTTTTTTTTCATTTTGGAGGGCAGAACCCTAGAAATTACAATTTTGAGTGGTGTTGGGGGGGTGGGGGTTACTTCCTTGTCAGATACATTAATTCTTTTAACACGGCTTCGCTAATATACCTATAGCAGTTTGCGGTGGAAGTTGAAAGAAACCCGAAAACCCCTCAACAGCAAGTCCTTTAATAATACACTTAAGAATTACAGACGAGTCAGTAGTTTCATCGACTTGAATAGAAAAATATTTGGCATTACATATTTCAACTGTAATAAAGTTTTGCATTACTTTTAAAACCAAAGAACCGTTACTCTTAAATGTGTGTTCCGAGTAGTTTGAAAGTCTTTCATTTAGTGTCAGTTGACTACACATTTTTAGTCACTTTAATTTTATAGGATGGCCTTTAAATAAATAAAATTATGTTTTGACATTTGCAAAAATAAAATTTGACCAAATAAAAATTGGAAATCATTTTCTTTTTTCACATTCAGATGGGTAAGCACACTCCCACAGCCCTTTATACAGTAAAAGCAATGACAAGCTAAGAGAACTTATGTTTTTATAAAACAATAATTTACAAGTGGCATACACTCTTCAAAAAAGGCAGAGTCTATTGAAGACAAGATCCTTGCTTAAGACAGTCGATTAAGACCACCCCTTCAGACATTGTGGAAAAAGTATATTGGAACCCCGTTTAAGGAAGAAGACAAAAGAACACCCGTTTAAAGAAGGAGAAACTTATGCGAATGACTAGAGTATGACCGGTTGGAGTCCTTAAACTATTTTGAATATTCTCCATGTCCAACTTTGCATGTTAAAGGTTAGCACAAGATGTCTTTTACAAAGTGAATCCGTTAGTCACTGCAGAGGCAAGAATGAAATTTTCAACAGAATTGTTACAGGTGATGAAACTTGGGTTCATCATTACAAGCTTGAATTGAATCAGGAGTCTATGCAGTGACATAAAAAGGGTACATCAATGTCCATCGTCAAGGCTTAAATTATCATAATTGGCTGGAACAATAATAGCTACTGTTTCTTGGGATACAGAGCCGATAGGAGACTTATATTATAATTTTGCTATTCGAGGGTATGTAGCTCATTGATCAGAGAACTAAATGTCCTTCAATAAGGAGAAAGCACTATGTTAGCTACATGAATAGTTAAGAGAAATTATAAAGGAGAAAAGGCGAGGAAAATTGACGAAAGGGGTGCTGCTTCTGCATGACAAGAGCCATTTTGATCTTCACAACTGTGGCTTCCAAATGTTGAACCATTCATCTTAAAGTGTGGGCTTGATCCCATGCGATTATTATTTGTTCCGAAATATAAAAAGATTAATCTGCAACTTTGGTTTATTTTGACCACAAAATAAAATACTTTTCGAGAGTATAAGCTAATTAACTGAAAGATCTGAAAACTGTATTAGGGTTGAGGGGGAATAAAAGGAAAAGGAAAAATAAACCATGTTTTTACACCCTTCTATTCTGCAAACTTTTTAACGTCAACAAAAAGACTAACAAAAAACTAGTCAAGCACAAGTGGAGCTTGCTTGACAAATTTTCCATACAATTATTAAAATTAATTAGATATAGACATTGTCCATATATTACAAAACACAATATAAATTCATATGTGTCAAACCCAAAAAAAATTAAGCTCACCTTCAGACTTTTGATGATAATTCCAAACATGAGTAGACAGCGCATGCTTAGATTTACACATTTTGTTACAATCGTCACATTTGTATAGTTGCTCACTGTGTGTGTTACGTAAGTGATTTGATAAATAAGTCTTGCATTTGAATTCCTTATTACATTTAGTGCATTTATGTGAACCTGTTCTGTGCATTCGTTCGTAATGCGCCTTTAACCCGTCTTTGCATGAGTATGTCTTAAGACATTTGCCACATCTGGGAGAGTCTATAAGGATTAAAGAAAAATAAATTGAAAATTAGTTGAAATTGACAAAAAAGCAAAACTTCAATAAACATTTTGTCAATTGGCGAAATAGAAGTTTTATACAAAGAAACTTGTATTTTCTTTATCAAAAGTCAGGTTATATTCATAATAACTTGTAAATATTATTTCTACGGTATTCTTTTAATCAGAAAAATTAAACAAGGTGCAGATTGTGCTTCATTATATCCTCCATAGACAAATGTAACATACTCATCCATGAAATTCACAGGCTAATAGCATGTTCAAAAAAGGTCATGTAAAATTTGTAAAGAACAAAAATGACATTAGTTTTAAGCAATAGAATGAATGTCAGTGTCGGTTAACACTTCGTTTTGTATTATGGTAACAAATTGCATTTTATTATTTGCCCCTTTTTGATCTGACACATTGGATTGTCGGCTTTTTCATATTAAAAAAAAATTTATAAAAATTATAATCTATTTCTGTTACTCTAGGTTCGTTTTCACTGGTCACCTTTTAACATGCAATTTCGTGTGTACTTTCTACAAAGTATAAAAATTATAAAAATACTAAAAAGTATTTTATTATCCTGTCAACGTTTGTACCCACCTAAATAAGCCATCATACATACCTACAGGCTTAGGGCAATGATGCTCCACCAAGTGTTTACGCAGTATTTCTGTGGACTTGCATGTTTTCTTACAGACATCACATTCAAATTGCTGACGGCATTTCACATGGCGCCTATGATGTAGTAAATAGGCCTCACACTTGAATTCCTTGTTACACTCGTTACACTTATGTGAATCTGTTCCATGTACTTGTTTGAGATGTTGCACTAGTGTGCCTTTATCTAGGTATCTTTTCATACATTTGTCACACGTGTAGTAGTTTAAGTTAGAATCTGTAAAAAATTTTTTAACTACTTATTTAATATGTATTTAATGCTGCATTTAAGTATACAGGTGTTGATTAATTGGTATAGTAATATGTGTTTCCGATTACTCCCAAAAATATAAGACGAAAAAAATCTGCAACATTTTTTGATTTCAGATTTTTATTACTAAGAAATAATTTAATTTTAAATACTAAAAATTCTTTCTTATTTTCTTAATTATATTACATTTAAACGTTTCATTAATGTAAAAAGAACCTCTTTAGTTTATTATAAATCACATGCAAAAAACTTTAATTTATGTTTGTTGTAATTTTTATATCACAAACACTATTCTTAAATTAAAACTGACAGAAGAGTTTGTTCCAGAGGCAATAAACTCATTGAATATACTCAAATAAATCTGACAAAAATAATGGTAGGTTACAGTATATAAGTTATAAGTATATAAGTTGCATTTTTTGCATACCTAAGATTTTTTAGGAGCGGAATATTTAATAAAACATCAGCTTTTTGAATGGAAGCTGAGAAAATCTATGTAGATCTGTAGTCACCTGTATTCAAGTGACTACTTTTAAATTTTTTTTAAGGCAGTAAGCTCCACACAGTTTTTTTCAGGGTGCAACAATTTCCCTTCCATAACTAGAAATATAATTTTCTTAATCATAGTGTTCTAATTCATTATCACGTCATACATTGGAAATCTTATCTGCAAAAATATCCTAACAGATTTTGTTATTGTCTGCAGAAAACATTTTCATGGTTATGAAATTTCTAAAAAGATTTCCAAAACCAAATCTGCGCAATAGTTTCAACAGTTATATTATACTACAATTAATTAAAGTAAAATCACATATAGTTAACGCAGTGTAATCAAATATAGACCTGTAAAACTAATGCGGCATAATCAAAGTTTAAATAGAGTCATAAATCTACATCCCCTCTTAGCCCGTCTTAGGAAATTACAAAGAAAAAAATCAAATACACTCCCCATCCATTAAGCGAAAAAACAATACATACAAAAGTATAAATAAATATATTAAAAGAATCAATAGCATAAAGCCCTACAAAGAACTGCGTTAAATGAGATATTACTGTTCGTGTACAGTAAAGAATGTTGCTGAGAAAATCGTGTTAAGTAAAAATTATATTTAAAGAGACATTTACACCAATGTTTAAGAATTATGAAAACGTGCACGAAATAAAATTTCATTGTCAACCACTTCTCTAAAAATTGTTAATTTGATGTAAACAAAATAATTTCTATTGAAAATGCTAATAATTACATTTAGAATTTTCGCAGGTATTTCAAATTAACGGCTCAAAAATTAGGGGGGAGGGACCATTATATATCACTATGAAGTTCAATATTGTGCAAGCTATGTTAAAAAATGAAAAGACATAAATAAAACCCGGACTTCAGTTTAAAAAACTCTCTACGGATACCCCCACCTAAAAGGGTACACTAAAAAATTAAACAAAACAACAAGATTAATTAAAATGTAGGTATGCCCTACAAAACTTGCAACATAATTAATATGTTATTTCTTAAAAAAAATGCTCAAAGTCTCTTAGAAGATAAGACTTTTAGTTTTGGTTCATTGAGCTGCAAACAAAAGCGCAGTAACAAAATCACGTTAAATAGAATCGTGTGAAACAGCATGTTATTATGTAGTATATTATCAGAACTAAGCTATTTACAAAGGATATACTCAACAAGTATAACATTAACAACTGGTCATATCCACCTGCAAGACCGTCGCGATGAACACTGAAAACATGCTTCTGCAGCATTCGCTTTGATTGGCACATTTTCTTACAGATGTCACACTCATACTCTTTGTTGCTATGAATTTTGTGGATGTGATTTGCTAAACAGACTTTGCCCTTGTATTTCTTTTTGCACATCCCACATTTGAACCAGTCTGTTGAGTGTTCTTGTTTGTGATGCTTCATTAACATCCATTTGGACCGCAATATCTTGAAACACTTGTCGCATCTGAATTGGCTGTGGTCAGGTTCTGTAACAACTAAAGCCAGGCAGATATGAATCACATATACAGGCAGTATAACATAGCATTCTAATCCAGTGGTTACATGTACGCATGCATGCCGTTTCTTACTCTGCAATTCTCATTAGCTTCATACTTTCTATTTTGTACATTTTTCCAAACATTTATGTTAACAAATAAGAGAATATAACAACAAAAAGTTTATATATTTATTGAGTAATCAACAAGTATCAAATAATACATTACCATTCATTTTAAAAATAACAAACCATTCATTTTAAAAGACAAATTGTACTTAATAATTTTTGGTTAGTTATAATTTGATACAATTTTAGATGCACACTCCTGACAGTAAAAAATACAATATGGTCCATGAAAATAAATTTTCTGTTTTCGATATTACTGCTACAGTACTATGTAAGTAGATTTTTCTTTCTCTTACAAGTCAGTTGATTTTCTTTGTTATTAGACTAATTGTTGCAGGTAAGTTTTATCAAATGTTAAAGGGATTTACAATGAAAATATAGATTTATTAAATTTTGTACGAGGAATTGCTGAAAAGTTTTGAGTCTAAGGTATTAAAGATGCTGATAGAAATGAATAAAACATTTATTTTTCAATGTAATCTTCCTCTATTTCAATACACTTCTTACATTTATTAAAAAGGACTTTTAACTCAATTAAAAAATATTTTCTGTTGTTGTGTTTGAAATGTTCATTTACAGCCATCTTCATTTCTTCATCACTGGAAAATCTCCTTCCTCGGAGGTCTTTTCTCAAATTTGAAAAGAGGAAATAATCGCTAGGGGCCAGGTCTGAATTGTAGAGTGAGTGGTTGATTTCTTCGAATCCTGTCTCAGCGAGGGCACTGTCTTGCAAAAACAGGACACCTTTCACCAATTTGCCTCTACTTATCTCGACCGATCGAACCACTTGACCCACTTTTGTCAACAATGCAGCGTAATAGTATCCGTTCATTGTAGTACTTTTAGGAAGGTAGTCAAGGAACAAAATTCCTTCACAATCCCAAAAAACAGTGGCCATGAGCCTGGACGCTGATCTTTCCACTTTGAACTTCCTTGGTGGCTTTTCTCCCTTTTCTATCCACTGCATTGACTCCTGTTTTGACTCCGGATCATACTGTCAAATCCTTGTTTCATCAACAGTGACAAGACGATAAAAAACGTTGTTAAGATTATCGCCACAGATGTTCAAAAACTCCTGCCAAGTTGTGAGTCGATGCTGCTTGTCCAGCGGCGTGTGCATTTTCGGCACTCATTATGCGCACACCTTTTTCATGTGCAAATGATTATGTAAAATGTCGCCGATTCTTTCTTTGCTAATGCCCATGGCTTCAGCTATCTGCCACAACTTGATTTCGAGAACAAGTTTTTTTACTTTGTCAATGTTTTCTTCAGTAACAACGGTGTTTGAGCTTCCCAACCTGGGAGCATCTTCGAGCAACTCCCTGCCATGTCTGAACTCTCAGCTTCAACGTTTTACAGTCACAAATGCTGATAAATGGTCGCAAACACCGACAAATATTTCTGTCGGCGTTTTGTTCTTCTTTGTAAGGAATTTTATGACAGCTCTTTACTACAATTTCATGCAAAGTGCGAATGACTCAGACATGGTGACATTTATGGTTCCGTTACTAAAAGCGTAATGATGCTAATGACATGAAACTTGACATTTATATTTCTTACACATATTACCACAATTAGTGATGTGCTGCGCGAGTCATTAGTAATACTTAAAGATACTTAGGCTCCAAACTTTTCAGCCGCCCCTCGTATCAACGATGTGAGAAAATCCTTATTAGAAGCTATTATTCCAGCAATCGTTTTGGAAATTGTATAATAAATTACGTCTGAAATGATCAGAATTTAAAAAAATTACCAGAGTCTATCGTCTCGTAATTCTTGCTACGTTATATCTAAATTTGGTTGCATCCACAGTACCAACTCCACACTTTGTTGAATTATAAAATGTGACTATTTGAGGCTAATTTTTCACTTTCTTCATTTATTTCGTCATCATCGTACATAGTTCACAATAACAAAACATTTTTCTTCGCCTTGGCTTTTATGAATTTATTATGATATTCTTCCGGAAAGTCAATAGACTCGATTCAATTAGTCTTCCTTTTATTTCCTTTACTGTATAAAACAATTCTGTTTCATCCTTCCTTAGACTACATTTTTAAACCACATTTAGACAGTGGTGATGGAAGATACATCGGCCTTGAAGATACTGGCAGAAAATACATCAGCCTTGAAGGACATTTTGTCGATTATGACATATTAGGAAAGTTAGTAATATAGATTAAAGTTATTAATCTACATTATTAGCTGAACTGAATGAAGAGATTTTTCTCAAAGAGTAGGATATCCACAGAGTTTTTTTTTTACGGTTTATGAAATCCCTTGGAAGTTTACATAACTATCAGATTATGCTGTCTCAGGATTGTGTGGACTTTCATACATAATGTCACTATCAGTGCCGTCGCTTGTACCTATGTCATATTAAACATACCAAATTTTTCTTCTAGAAAATACAAATAAAAACAAAGTAGAATATACTATCTTCATTAATTTAAATCAGCCAATATGTGTAAATAACGTAATTATAATTGAATGTTCCACTTCGACAAGAAAAATTATGACCTACTGCGTATGTGCAAATGCAGGTTCATACAAGAACAATTGAAATTTAAACCCACACCGAGTGACCGAGTGTGGACTAAAAATCCCGACAAGTAAAATATGAATTTTCAGGAACAGACCAACTCTCAATAGATGGATCGTGTGTATTCCTTGTTAGAGCTGGAGCTCAATTAAATATAAGGATCTAAAAATCCAAAAGAGCTACTGTCATGGGGGAGTCAGTCAACGTAATGATAATATATTATCAACATTGGCGAAAATTGCAGACTCACATGTGGTGCGACCTCGACCCTGGTAAATAGCTCTTGCTTAAATGAGGAAGTACCTTCAAGACATCTGTCTTGAAGGTACTATTTCAAATTACACTAGAAATAAGGAAACGAGTACAGCATTTTACAACAGCATCATATGACAGTACTGTCAAGAGAACTGGTTTCAATTGTATCACATATAATTTGTATTTTTCATAAAATTATCAGTCAATAAATAATCCATGTAAAATAAACATTTTTAATAAATTGGTTAAATAAGTGTATCTAATGTGAACATAACAAATGTTATTTCCACCAAGAAGTCACTGACGACTGAGAAAATAATGCACCAAACTTTTTAAACGTAAAAAAATTCTTTAAAGTAACACAAAATTTTAAAAACGAGCAATCTACATGAAAACCTATTAAAATTTTAGAACCACACAAATTTAAGTTTACATATTCAGAAATGATCTCTAAATGAAAAGTGAAACACATCGGTAGTGAGAACTGCAAGCGATGAAATAAAGTCATTAAGTGTTTCAGAGAATAGTAGACCGCCAGTAAAGTGAGCGAGCTTGTTTCAGTTTTATGATCTCTATTGTAAGCATTTACTGATTATAAAACATATATTATTAATCTTTATCTATTCAAACAATTTACACAACTGGTGTGATATTTTCCTTTTAATGTAAGGTTCATCACGAATTCCAGAAATCAATTGTTTTCCACAGAAAGATAATTGGCCTACTCATTTTTCATTTCTACACATACTGATAATTAAATGTAGTATACTGATAATTAAATGTAGTATTCAATTACATTTGTATATGTGGCTTTTTTCTATCAAAAACCGGTGAATAAATAAATCGAAAAAAATGAAATGTTATTGGTTACCACAAGGGCAGCCTCAGTCGCGAATTAAACCCTGTCTTTGTTAGTATAATTTATGTCATTTTGTTTCTCATTTCCAATACGTAAAGTATTATAATTTAACATCGCATTCGCACAGTGCGAGTTCAAATGACTTCAATCATTCTGATTATTAAACATTTATGAAAAGAATTATTTATGTTAAATCATTTTAAGTTTTATTATGATTACGTCTATACAAATAATATAGTCTTTTTGATAAATACCTAATATAAGAAACAACAACATACTATATTATAATATAAGTCGTATGCAGCGAAATTATTATTATCTGTGGTATTAGGTACGTCAATACGAAGCAACAAGCGATTATCTACTATTTGCATTAATCGAAATTGTAGATTATTTTAAACCTGTATATAAGTTACATACATCTGACTGTGTGAAAAGACATGATTTTAACAAGAGCACATTTTGTTTCTAGAGTATCAATATCGTTATTATTTGAGAACTAAGTTCGTGTCACCAACATTCTCTCCAATTATATAAATATAAACGTGGCACCTGAAACAAATTTTCAAAGTTTTGCACACTTACAGTCGCCCCCAAAATTGTCCTTTAGTTTGTTTATAGGATCGAATCCCTGCAGACATTCACCCATTTTTCTAATCAGTCAATCAACAATTTTGGAGAATAGGAACAATAATTTTACTGGGAATTTCTAATATCCTTAATCAGAACATCTGTTAATTTTGATTATGCTGCACAAATTAACATGACTGTAATATTGAATATATTTGGCGTTAATTGTGTAGAAATTCAATATTCACAATTAAATGAAACTTCGTGATGTAGTATTACTTCTACTTTCTTTAAGTTCTTTACCACAACCTAGGTTTCGTTGTATTACAACATCTTCAGGTGGACTGTTACTTATCTGATGAACAATCTTTGCTAATAGCCCAACTGAGGATGTTGTAATACAACGAATCCTAGGTCGTGGTAAAGAACTTAAAGAAAGTAGAAATAATACTACATCACATAGTGTCTTTTAATTGTGGATGACCGTAATACATAAATTGTGCATATAAACTAACATAATTTTAATACCAATCGTCTTTACATACAAAGTCAAATCTGGATATGCGTGAGTCCAAGGGACCTGAACCTTATTTTCGCTTATGGACAGTTATTTATTTGCAATGAACCAAAAAGCTTTCTTAAAGTAACACAACTTATTGTGTACCATGCTCTCCTTGTATAATTCATAGCTAGGAGTATGTTTATCTCAAGGGTAAAGTTTTTTCAGACACGCAAGAATATGTTTTAAGACTTCTTTGCGATAAAAATGTTTAAAAATGTGTATGACACCCTGATGTAACGGTTGAAGCTTACTGGTTGTATTGGCAAGCAAAAACATGACTCTCACATTTGTGTCAGTGAGACCGTGTGAGCAGGGCAATAGTCAATGAAAAGTACAATTTTACAATCTTCATTTCGTTATCAAGTTTTTTCTAACCAATTTTTAAATAATAACTGGGATGGCACCAAGCCCACGTATTACTATCGCAATCAACGCTACAACAGAGACGCTTCCTGTCTCTACATCTTTATATCTTCTACGTCACTTTTATTTTCGTTTTATGCAAAACATATTTCTACACTTAAGAATAGTAAAGTGTTCCTTATTTTGTTTTCCTCCATGGCACTTTTCACCTTTAAATGAAAAGTTTTTTTCTGGGAGGCACTTGAACAACAAAGCTTTCCCATCCACATTGTAGATGTCATTTGGATAATACTCTTCTAAAAGGCCTGGCAGATCTTCAGTTACACGCACCTTGATCTACAGATTTGCTTTCCCCCATTGCTTTTTTGAAAGCTATATCATGAAGCTTTTTAACACAGTCTAACCAGCTATTGTTAGCTGAAAAGTTCTGTATTCCTATTTTTGTAGCAGTCTTTAGAATTGTCTTCCAACAACAGTCCATCTACAGGAATATTTTTATTTAGTTTGCCTACTCCATTCTAAAACACACTTTTCAACAGCAGAAACTCAGAAATTTGACTATTTTTATTATGTCCACATCCCTCAAAGTACGAGTACCGAGATTTTATGGAATCTATGGATTTTAAGATCTTATAAAAAATGAATTCTGTTAAACCAAACTCACTTTATATTTCATTTCACGATTACTCACTTTCGGACGCGTTTGCAAATTTATCACTTAATGGTAACACTTTTTTTTCGTTTCGATATTCCGAGGACGTACCAAACCTTTCTTTGCAATAGATACTTATGAACAGTAATAAGATTGACAAATATATAGTTCAGTATGTCCTTAGGTCATACTGACCTAGGTATTTGTCAAACTTATTACTGTAAGACACATGTTTCTGAAAAAAAAAGCGGTAAAAAAACCCATTGTTATTTTGTTTTTTAATTTGAACTAATGATATTCACGTTAGTTTCATGAATATTTTTAGTTCATGTTTATTTTTAGTTCAACTGAATCATTTTTCTTTCTATGTGCAGACTAGCAAACATTAGAGTGAGAACGTTATTGGATTTAGGTGGAAGTACGATGAAAACTTTTGACTCAATCTTTTTTTGGCAAAATATGTAAACCTTGTCCTATGATCGCCTGCGTACATCTAGTTAGAACACACTCTATGTTTCTTGAATGGTGAATATATCGTCCATAAAAAACCATGCCATTGTACGTGACTTGTATTACAAAAATTATACCAACAATCAGACATACCATTTGGCCGATAAGGTTTATTTGCTGACGCAGTTTTTTGTTTACTGGGAGTTACATTGTTGGCAAATATTGAAATGGCTAAGTTGAAATAAAATACACTCCATATACCGTTAATACGTCCATAGAAATACTATTAGTGACAGTCCGCTAACTACGAAGTTATTTGTATATTTGTTATACGGACAGGCGAGGGTATATAAATGATGGTACAAATGAATGAACGGATTGATTTTGGAAGAAAAACTTGGAAAAGAAATTGGTCACTTTTATAAAGATTCTTTACTCCCACAGTAGATTGATCAACGGCATTCAAGGTATCCTGAAATGGGAGTGCAAGTTAAAGTGTCAAGAGAGAGAGGATTACGTCATTTATTACAACCATTTTTTTATATTTGTTAAGGACAAATCATCTACAAATAAATTTAATGTGCAGATGGAGAACACATTGCGCACCATTTCAATCTGTAATAATGTGTCATGAGTGTATTGCAACACACATTTTTTTTTAAAAGGGAAATGCATCAACCCATATACCCTTTTATTCCGACAATGTGGCAATCTTGTATAATTAGCAACGCCATCATGAACTTGACTTACTTTAATGCCTTCTTAGCGATGTGACCATGAAGTTGAATTTAATAACTAATTTTACAAAATAATAAAGGATAAAACAACAAGTAATCACTTCCAAGGTCAAGTTCATCGAACAAGTTAGATTAATGTGGGAGACCTTCAATATAAATAAAATTCTAATTGAATCACTAAATAAAATTTCATGACACGTTAATTACATTTATTAAACAGAAATTATTTTCATAAACAAAATAAAAATTTGTCTATTCTCAGAGTAACAAAATCTATCCCTGTACAAATTAAATCATATAAACTTGCCTATTACATACAACAAAGGCTTGATTAGCACATTGTAGACATAACTGGTCTTTTACATTCCACAGTGGCGTCTATTAAGCAAACTTGAATAAAAAAAAATTTAATTTAAACGGTTGTTGAAGAGATTTAGCTCAACGAGAAGAAGGCTTCTCACAAAGATATACTAACTTACCTTTATGTTTACCTTTAGCGGCACGACTAAAATGCCGAGGATATTAGTGAGCACACACTTTGCATCTGCCAAATACAAAGAAGTTGATGGAAAAGCAATTGTTAAATCACAACAGGTCAGGTGGAGCACAATGGGTAACTGCCAAAACTTTTTGGAAAATCGACATGTCATGCCAGACATATCTTTGACATAATATGCTAGTTTAACATATGCCCACTTAAACAATGCAACTGCTATGGTATTCCAATTTCGTTAAAAGTTATTGACACGGCATTTAAACAACAAGCGCAGGCCCTCTACAGAAAACTGGAAAATATAGCAGTTACACTCGACATCTCTCAGAAAATATCTTGTTGGTTGAAGAAGTGACTGAAGCATGGATAGAGCTTAAAAATAAGTTCGAGGGTATACGTTTATTACAGATTATGCCACTTGTAAATTATATAAGAGATTATAAGCATAATCTGAAGAGATTATGCTATATATAACAAGGCAGATATTCATTTGAAAACAACCCGTGCTCAGGACGACTGATCGAGGACGCCTCCTCGGACATTGAAAAAGGTAAAAAATTTGTATTGGGAGATGTCCAATTAAAGAAGAAGCAGTTGTAAGAAACGGTTGGAGCATCTTCTATAACATTTGGAAAATTCGTTATGACTATATTGGTATGTCAAAAGTCAGCGCAAGATGAAGTCCGAGAATGCACACGCTGCTGCTAAAGCAGCAATGTGTAGAATGTTCACGTGACTTTTTGGATCCCTGTAGAGACGATAAGAATTACATTTAGAGCCGAATTATTTCAGGTGACGAAACTTGGGTTCATCATTACGAACCTAAATTAATGCAGTAATATAAAAAAGGTACCCCACACCTTAAGTAGTTCAAGTGTTGCAATCGGCCAGATAGCTCATGGTGACGATTTTCTGCGACAACGAGTAACATGTTCTTTGACTTCAAAGGTAAAGATGTTTCTCTAGTCTACTGGAGTAGTTTTTTTATCAAAGAAGAAAACGAGAGAAATTAGAGAAAGGTGTGCTGTTTTTGCAATACAAACCTGATGATGAAGACATGGCCCCCTGTGACTATTATTTATTCATAAAAATTAAAATGAGAGACAAGTTGAAAAAAATTTAGCAACTATGAAAATGCAATTTCAGGTCAAAAAATTAATCGACAGACTTAAGACATATATTAAGGTATAAAGGGGAATATATTTGAAAAAGAAAAATAACACCACTTTTTTTGGCCTTCCTTCCATACCAATCTGCGAACTTTTTCACATATTTCCATATTTTCTTTTGCGCTTATGTCAATTTTAAGGTTTCATTCTCAAACAAAGTACTTTATCTCCGCCCGTCCATCTTGTATGAACAGTTTCATGAAATGTGTTTAACAGTTGAAGTCTGTCGAAATTTAAATTCGCACAAAAAAAATTACGCATGATTCCAGTAATCAATTTTTTCATAAATTCTATTATTGCAGTATTTACATACTTCATAATTGTATAATAGCCTTATCTTAAGGTTCGTTGAACCATGAACCATTTGGCGTCAGCAGCGTAGCACTTACTCCCCCTATCTGTGCCTGCTTGAGTAGCATGGCAGTGAAACTGTTAAACTTACCTGTACTCACATATCTCCTTAGAGACACTACTTTAATACTGAGGTTCACTGTAACTTTTACAAACATTATTCACTCAGTAAGCTCTCATTTCGAAAGGTTTGAGCATATCGACTACACGAAAATAACCTTTCTAAATGAAAAATTTAAAAGTTAACGTCTTCTTTTAACACTTGCTTTCTTTATGAGTACAGCCTTCTAAGAATGTCACAGGTACAAGTGTACACATTGTAAAATATTGTAATTAGCAACTTATACTAAATTCTTTCATTATATCAGTTTTGTAATAATAAGCAGTACTTCGATGCTAGCGGTTGTTTCGATAGCTTTTGATATCTAGCGGCCAGTGCTAACTTTAATGACATATTACCAGTTATGACTAGCAGTAATATTATAGAGGATCAGAAGTTATAGGTCCTATTTAAATTATTTATAAATGTTGGGGCTTTTTTGTTCTAAAAAGTGTCCCATTTTGCTAATTTGACCATATTTCAACCTTTAAATATTCTCTCGTACAATCAATATAAAAATCCTAGATAGCTGGCTATAGCAGAAATGCTTAAACTTTTTAATCAGTTAATCAATCAGTCAGCCATTCACCTGACAATACTTACGCTTGGGTTAACAAGACCAAGAGTATGTATCACCCCCTTTAAAAACTCATGAAGCAAGGATACATTATTTATGGTTAGCACAAACAGCACTAGGTAATTAGACAAACTTAGAAAGTTTAATTAAAATAAAAATGGTTTACCCGCAGAAAACCATGGATTTCATTCAAATAGTGTAAAAACAAAAAGATTAATGCATACAACACAATTAATATTTAATTTCATGTTTTAATCTAATTATTGTGTGGACCAATGTATTTAGTCCCTCCCTTTATTTCTATTCGCACGATCACTCTTGTGTTGTTTTATTTGATTTTGAAAATTAACAAATGAAATCATTCAAATAATCTTAGCTCACCTTTCTGACTGGTTTCAGTAATTTCTACCTTAACTTCAGTGTACAGCACTTGGTCGTTCTCGATTTTACAGGGGCCTCCCTCATCGTCTTCATTGTGAACTTCTTCTTGTTTAATTTTTACCTGGAAACCGATCAAAGTTTTAAATATATAAACTGAATTGGCACCAACTAATGCGAAATAAGGGCTCTGAAATAAGACGACAAACTAAGTATATACTTCTATTGACATTTTCGCAGAAAACATGCAAAAACTACCACTGTGGAAGGAAGTCGCTTATCAAATCTGTTTGAAAAAACCTTGTGACAAAGGCTGTGGAAATGAAACCTGTGAGGATTTTTAGGTTGCACTGTGTTCAAATGCACTAATCAACCAACTTCATGAAGTTTTTTTCCTTGGCTACAGAATATACTTGTTGCCTATATGCCTAAGTAAAATGCGAAGTTTCAGTGACTGTATGATACTATATCTATGTAATTCAAAAAACATTGAATTTAATACATCTACAAATTTTTTATTACACAGCCGATTTCAAGTGTGGTACCACTAGTATTTGGTATAAAATACAGTGGGTAAGTATAGTTTCAAACAAAATCTATGCACTATGCTGCGACGCCATATTGCCGCTAATTTCTTTGAAAAACAATAATAATACACCAGTTTCTGCATTTGTAACTACTTTTTTTAATACTTAAACTTAAACAAAAATGGAGGTCGCATGTACGAGTCTACTTTCAAGGCAACTGGTTGCACCTTTTTCTATAAAAAAATTAATTATACGGCATATTAACAATTTGTACTGTTGGATCCGTAATTTTGAGATTGCATATGGAGCTAACAAATTTAAAGAACTTAATAAATCGAACTATTTGCTAGAAATTGTAATTTGCACCAAATAAAAATTAGTTCCAGAATAGCCATTATTGAGGTCAATTGTACCTGGTCAGTTGTGTAGTGCGAGTTGATGTGTGGGAGTACAGCGGGTCCATCATCAGCATCATTTTCTTCTGGCTCTCCTTTTATATAAACCGCATTGAGAGGTTCCAAGCTGCCTTCATCAACATTTGTACCAACCGGTGGTTGCGTGGCTTGTAGACATTGGTGCGTGTCCATATCTGTGGAAGACGTCCAGAATTATTTTTCTGTTATATCAGTCTAATCGGACGGAATATAGCTGGATTTGAAGTAGGATACAAAAATGACAATGTATCGTATTGCAATGCACTTTAGTTTATTCATCTCATTAAAAGAAAAATGCAAAAATGAATTGGTGTTATTAAAAATGTGAATTACACTTAATATGATGGACATGTAGTCCCAATGTGAAATTTCAAGTAAGTGATAACATATTACATGTTTATCTTCAATAATGAAGTAATGAATTATATAATTCATTTTATACCAATAAGATAAGAAACTGACTATATTTTGTAACGAGTAGAGTTGTTCAGTCTGTAGTTTCAAATATACCTAATTGTAAATTTATGCACCGTCCGGGGAGCTTTCATTGAGCTGATATTGTAAAAATTGCTACATTTCAGACTGTCTTGCTAATGTAATGGAAACTTTGAAACAACCACAACAGATCAGCATCACGGGATGTAGAAAAAATCTTAGATAGAGTATGTTACTCAAGTTTAAATAAAGAACTACTCCAATTGACGTCACTTTACAAGGAAATTAAAACTCACATAAATAAGCAGTCATATAATGCTTCTATCCATTGTGTGTCATCATCATGCTCGTATTCCAGGAATATTTAAGACAAAGAACGTTTTCTGCGCACATTAGCTTTTTTCCACCTATTGGCTTTTCAAAAATCTCTGTAACTATAGACTTAAAATTAAACTTTCCTAACGCAACAAACACAACCTGTACAAACTAGTGAACATAATTTATTAAAACCTACGAGTAAGGAATATACTCGTAGACTGAAAATAATAAAATATGTCCGAACGAGCTATTAAATTATGGGCGGAAACAGAGTACGTTCGTTTAATTAAAGCATGCTAGCGATACACGGACCGAGCGCAGTAAGCTATTACTCGGTTTGTAATTCGGTAATAGATATTATTCGGTTTAACCTCGATTAGGTTTAAATCGGTTGCGAAGTCAAGTCGTTACATCTCTAACTCATACTATACCTTTATTACTAGTAGTACATTTCGGAACATACACAACGACAAACGTTGTGCAGAGAAGGAACTTATTTCTCAAGTCTGGATTCTTAGGTTTATTATAAAGTTTGCCACAAATAGTTTCGTATCCCGCTGTTAAAAGGTTTACTCCAAAAACTAAACTTCTCTAATATAGAATTACTTTATCAACAGAAAATAAAAACAAAGTAACAAGTGTCAGAAAACTTATTTCTGCCATTTACTTCATTGACAGTTCGGAAACATCAAATCAATAGGCATTTTGATTTTTTTTCGTTCTAGACTTGGATACTGAGATTTCGTCTTTCAAGATTCATACATACCTACATTTTCAGTAAAGAAATGAATTTGTAAGTAAATAAAAGGAGAAGTTATAAACATAAAACGCTTTTAAACTTATATTTGGTTTAAATATTAATAAATTTTAAAAAACTAATTCATACTGTCAGAACTTGTGTACTAGCATTCAAAATCATTAACTGGTTCTAATATTATTTGATTATAGTTTAAAGTAATTCATTACTTTAATATATCCTATATATATATATATATATATATATATATATATATATATATATATATACATATATATATATTTAAATCATACAATGAAGAATGTATTTTATTTATTATAATCAATATATACGAATTATAGTTACATACGATAATTTTATTACGAAATGTTAATAAACAGACTTTTGGACTGGAAACTCGTTTTAGAAAATTCAATAATACTTTAGGATAAGTAATAAGTTCAAGTTTAAAAGCGTGTTATGTTCATTATTTCTTGTTTTATACCATCTTATTTTACGGGAAATGTAAATATGAAGCAATACCACAGCCAACAAAGACGATGATTAGTTTTCAAATCCACGTATTGAAAAAATGGTCAAACTGTCTGTTCTGACGTTTTCGAACTGTCAAAGAAGTAAACAGACAACTCAATTATGCTTTCTGACGGTTAATTTATTTTTATTTTCTATTGGTTGAAGTTTCAAGTTATTACAAAATAAGAAATAATTATGTATTAATAAAATTTATCTTTTGAAGTAGAACTTTTCACCGCGCGGTGATGTAAAGTTTGCTACAAACAGCCTTTGTCGCAAATTTTATGTCAGGCCTGAGATTCATACTTGAGAAGTAAATTTTTTCTCTATACATCGTTTGTTAATGTGTGTGTATTCTGAAAAGTACTAAGAATGATAAAATTATAGTATGTGATAATAAATATGAATGATATAAATAGTATAGTTTTAGTACTGATACTAAATTTCCGAAAGTGTACGACGTAATAATATTAGCGGGTCGAATGATATAACGTTCTGCTAATTAACAATATTGAACATTAGTGTTTAAATTAATTGACTTACAATTTGTGTTAACAAAATCATTTTTTAAACACTTTCACGTAAAAATATGTTCTATACTTCGAATGAAACTAAGCCCGCACTAAACCCCGTTCGAAATCTTCATAAAGGATTTGTCTGCATAGATGTAATTATTCTTAAAGTTCGTATCGTTAGCGTACATTCAAAATAAATAAAAAATTTCTCTAGAGAATTTGGAAAGAACCAAACGGAAAAAACGTCTTCAGAATTCTAGATGGCCTGCAAATTATAGACAAAATAGTAAACCACAAAACACAGTGAAGTTAATTCCTGTGAGCGGGGTCCAGGCAGGCTGATTCGTGCGGCAGTCCACTTGAGGCAAACATACCCTTACTTCAAGCGAATGAAAAACTGCAGCAGTCGAGCGCTGCCGCGGCCTAGTCATACGGTGTCGGTTTTTGTCGGTGTTCATAAATTGCCTCAGTACGTATGCTGTACATATTCCTGACAGCTGTGTGGTGCACACCAATACCTTGGGGATAAAAATCAGTGTCTTAATTTGATATCTTACTTAACTTAATTACATTTACATAATTCTTTAAAAGATCAATGAATCTTAGATATGGACTGTTCTGCAAAAAAGCTACTAAAAACTAATGTATCAATATAAGCTTAATTAAAAACTCAGAGCTATAAAATATTTTGGAAAAATATTCGATATTTCGACACGTACAATATCCATAACCTTATTTGCTTATTCATTACACATAATTTATTTTCTACTGTGTTGAAGTAAAATATCTGCAATAAATCAGTTTTAATTTGACATCGACAGTGTTCGACTGTCTTTCTTGCTTGACGTGTAAACAAAGCAGAAGAAGTGGATGAGACAGGACATTGGTGCTATATAATAAATAGATTTATTTGTATACATTTGTAAACGACAGTGTTTTTTGTTAATGGTGTGTATTTGTATAACAGTGTCTTTTATTAATGGTGTGTTACAGTGTCTTTTGTATTACAGTATCTTTTATTAATGGTTTGATTTATTTGTATACATTTGTAAACGACAGTGTCTTTTGCGTAATAGTTAAGCTTTTCCTCTTATGTATATATTTTTGACAATTGTCAGATATATTTGTTTAAAAAAACTGACATTTGAAAGACATTACTTTCAATGTTCTGCATTATTTATATGCATTTTGGCATTATGTTGAGCAATGATTTATTTAATTAATGGCAATTTAAAATTTGTATATTACATCAAGATGAATTGAACACGAGGAAATTGTTTGTTTGATAATTTTTATGGGTTTCATTGTGATCTCAATAAATGTTATTTCCACTTTCTTGTAATTGCTGTTCACAGTAGTTCTTCCATAGCTTCCTTGACATGCTGCAATTTTTCCAAAGTTTATTTTTATTTCTTCCAAAAGACTGAGCACTCTCAGTGTGTACTCGTGAATTTGTGGATGTTCTTGGTCGTGCTTATGTTCTTGTGTCAATGCCATTATTGTCGACTCTCGTTAAGTAAATATTTCTACAGTTATAAATGGCAAACACTAAATCTGCCAATAACGAGGGACTGCTGCACTTTTCTTACAAATTTTAGAGTCTATTTCAAGAGAATTTTAGGAGTGCAATTTTGTCATTTCAAAACAAATTTTTTAAACTTTAACCTAAATGTAAGTAGACCCATTTCTGGAAGACATTATGTGGGAATAATTATATTTATACTGTTTTTCATTTAACTTAAAATACTAAGTAAAAATGTGGTTGGTGCGAGAAGCGGAAAAATTGCCTTGTTGAAGCAAAAACGTAATTATATGAAATGAAGTAGATTTACATGACCATTAAAATGAAGAAAAAAACTGCATATTGCATAAATAAATAGTTATGTTTATTTTGAAACTTCATTGAATGAAAACTTTATAAGTCACAAAACATATACTTTAACCTGACTTTCTTTATTGCTAACCTCATACCAATTAATATTTTTTGTACTTGAAATTTTACACTGGGACCACACATCCAGCATATTAAAATTTTCTTCACAATTATAAGAATTATTAAGATGTATTTAATTAAAATACAATTAATTTTTGCATTGTCATTTAATATGATGAATAAACTGAAGCACATTGCATTATGATATATGGTAATTTTCCTATGTCATTTGAAATCTAATAGTTATTTCCTCAGATTAGACTGAAATAACTGAAAAATAATTCTGTACGCCTTTCATAGACATGGACACCCAGCAATATTTTCAAGGCAGGCAACCATCAGTTGTTACGAATGTAGCTGAAGACAATTTGAATCAGATCAATGCGGTTTATTATAAAGAAGAGCCAATTGATATTGGACCCACTGTATTCCAGCACCTGGATTCGCACTACGGCATCAGCCCAGTACAGGTACATTCACTATGCTGAAGTTAATTTTAATTTTTTTTGCAAATTGGAATTTCTAGCTAATTGTTTGATTTATTACTTCCATGAATTTTTGTAGCCCAATATGCTATACCAGAGTTAAGAATTTAGCAATACCATTTGTTACTATTTCTTATATTTTATTTCTTTATCAAGTCACAACCAGTTGTCCTGAAAGCAACCTCTCACATGCCTCCTCAATTTTTATCCCAGAAAGTGTAAGGTAAAGAATTTAAAAAAAATTATGGTAGCCCCTTTATGGCACTAGCAATGATAAATGCAGAAACTGGTGTTTTATGATTGTTTTTCAGATAAATTAATGGCCAATTTGCCATCATAGCACAGTGCATAGACTTTGTGAGTAAATATATGCATTTTGTACCAAATACAAGAGTGCTGCAAAGGTTGCACGTCACTGCTTATTTGTTTCACTTGACATAGAATGAATTGCTGCAATAAACAATTTGTTTGTGCCTTACATCTAATGTTTCTTGATTTACGTAAAGGAAACATCGTACTGTCACTGAAACTTCACATTTTACTCAGACACTTTGGCAACAAGTAGATTCACTAGCGGCATATTGCGTAACTAACGCTTGAGACATAATTACAGTTTATAACACTGTTGTTCTGTACTGTAGGTAAGGTTGGCAGCATCTGCATAACTTTTTAAATTCTTAAAATATTTTTCATCTTTGCAAAGACATTCAGTAATGTTTTGATTTGCTTTGTAAACATCTAATACAGAAATTGTGATGTAATTTGTTCAAAATATTGAAAACTAGCAAAACTCATAACACAGGAAGTCAGGTGTTTAAAATGTGCTAATCATTTCTATCATATGCCCCTCCCCAAGCAGCTAGATAGGGAAATCTACTTGTTGCTGGCTTGTACTTGAAAATAATATTCAATAGCATGTATGAATATAATACTCTAAATATTACTTTGATATGAATTGTTGGGAATTTATCGAATGAAATCAGTTTGTTACCTGCAATCAAATACAAGAACAATGCTGTAAAATAAATCACACAATACAAAATTAAAATACAAATCTTGAACTGTCAAAGCAATAATATCACCATAGTAACAATAGTAACAAGACTGTCATCTACCTATTACACACCTGTAGCTTATATCATTTGTCACCAAACAGTATCTTTATTTTACATTTAACATAAACTAATGAGAATTTTAGTGCAATTTAGTAACAATTGGGAACTAAAATAACAATATACAATTGTTGCAATAATGCTTTTATTATAGAAAACTCAGACTGGCAATATTCTAATATTTGAACACAATATCCTCAATAAAAACGAAGCATGTTTGATCGTTTCACATGATTTCTGATAGCGGTGAATGGCTTCATAGTAGTTCTGGCATTTCATTCCATAATAAATAATTAGTCGACCTCATTACGCAATGCCTGAATAAACATTATGGAGGAGACCAAACTTCTTGACCTCCTTCATAATGTTCCTCCAAACGTAAAAGTCAAGCAGCTTCCTTCTATAACGTCGGTTGTTTTCCATGTTTCCTCTTGTTTGACAGCCATCATTTCACATTAGTTGGTCCCAATGTGTTGAGTGCACACATTTTAAATATTGTTATGTTTCCAGACAAACATTAAACAAGAAGGTGAAGCTCACAATGAAAACTATGAAGGAGGCCTCTGTAAAGTTGAAAATGATCAAGTTCTGTACAGTCGGGTTGATGAAGAGTTTGCTGCAGATAGTCATATAGGTAAGCTAATATTGTCTGATTTATTTTTTGTAACTCTCCTAATTAAGAAGTGGGGATGAAAAAAATTCTAGGGCACCCCATTGTGCACTGTGTTGTCAGGAAATGATAACGGAATAAAGAATTGTTATGATGAAAGTGACATTTCTAGTTATGACAGGGAAATTGTTGCGCCCAGGAAAAAATTGCACAGAATCTCTTCGTAACTGTCTCCAGAAGGAGAATTTGTGAATATATAGATTCTATATAGATTCGGTCAGCTTCAACTTCACAAAGGTGAATGTTATACAAAATATTACACTCGTAAGAAATACTAGATATATAAATAGATGACTTATATACACAGTGACGTGTCAATACATTTTATGTATTCAATTGAGTATATACGATGGCTTTATTGTCTCTAGAACAATCTCCTCATAATTCACATCAAATCATAATTTGAGAGTAAAGTTTGTTTTGTAAAAAGTATAAAAAACGTAAATAAAATTCTTATGATTGAATATAGTGAATTTTAATGCCATAAAGGCTGAAAGGAAAAGAGACGGGAAGTGGAAAAAGACGAGTGCGTTATTAACACTTAAAAAGACGTGAAAGGGACATTTTGAAAAATATTTGCAGACAGGGAACCGTGCATCTCTCAGTCACATTTGCTAAGGGTTCTTGTAACTTTTAAGGTGAATGATCGCCGCAGTCTCTTTAGGAACATAATTGCAGTCTGTGGATCGGTTAAGAAAGTGTAGAATTGTCCTAATATTTGACAAAACTGAACAAAAGAAGCAGCCAACCCACTCTTTCTTGGACTTTTTTCCACAAAATTTTGAAGGCAATCACCACTTCTTTGGTGTCCAGGTATCATTTTATCAGTCTTTTATTCCTGAGAATAGAACTCACTCATGCAATGTTGGAGTTGTATTGTGGATAGCCCATAATTTGTACATCCAATATAGTCAAAGAGTCCAGTATTTGATCGTTTCTCTAGCTGAGTGCATGGCCGTGATGAAGGAGGATGCTTTTGCGAGGGTGTTCCGTTCAAACTTTCACAACACAACGCTTAACAAATATCAAATATGTAAATAACGAGTGACTACTTTACTTCTCTTACGAGTTTGAGAAACTATTTAAAACATGTAAAATATTAACACTTTCTGTACTTGAAAGTTTACACTGGGACCACATATCCAGCATATTAAACTTTATTTGATAGAATGAATAAACTGGATTGTATTGCATCATGATGTATGACCTATTATCAACTCGGAACATTGGAACAACTGTACAATAATCTGAATGCTTTCCACAGATATAAACAGTCAGCAATATCTTCAAGCCATGCAACCACCAGTTTTTACAAATGTAGCTGCAGACAATTTGAACCACATCAATGTGGTTTATCTTAAAGAAGAGCCAGAAGACAATGATATTGATATTGGACCCACTGTACTCCAGCACACGGACTCGTACTACAGAACCGCCCAGGTACAATTGACCTCAACAATGATTGCCTATGTTGAGATAAATTTTTATTTAGTTCAAATTACAATATTTAGCTAATTGATTTATTTAGTTTTGTGAATTTTTTAGCACCGGGTGTGATGTCAAAGTTAAGAATTGAACAGTACCGTTTGATATAATTTTTTATAATTTACTACTTTAACCCGTCTAAGGTCCGGGTACTAATTATAAAATTTATGCAGAAGACCTCGAACAAGTGAAATTTTAAACAGCTGCACCGCCAATGTTTAATAATCAACTAATTGCGGAAATTATTTAAATGAAAACTATGTACAATCAATATATGTTTGAAAAGATTATGAAGTTTCCTAAATGTTGAAATAATATTTTTTTATTTACAAGTATATAAAGAGATATCCAAAAAATGTTACCAAATTTTTAAAAGACCAATTTCTCGCCCTTTTTTCTATTCTTTGGCAATATTTTGTGAACAATGGCAGATAAAAAACCAATTTTTCATTAAAAACAATCTCAAATAAATTTCCCAAAGGAATGTTATAAGTTATGTTATCTCAAATTGGGTTACACGAACTCCAAGGGTTCATCGGTGATCATAGGAGGTTCACAACAAGATTTATACTATGGTGGTTGATTGGCTGGCTTGCCCGTGTGACACGCATTGTGGCACAGGCACAACTACTAATGTACTGCTAGCACTTATTCGCCTGCAGCCACAACACGGTTCGTGCAAAGCACGGTGGGCAATTCACTTGGAGGTAAAACATCGGCAGTATGTAGACAAGCCTTTAGATTTTTTTGATGGATACTAAAAAAGAAGCCATGATAAACACCATGGCTTCTAACTTTGAATATTTACTTGCGTCTTTTCTTGTAGCATATAAAATCGCAAAGACCGGAAAGGCATACAATATCTATGAAGAATTAATTTTACCAATTGCTAAAGATATGGTCAGTTGTGTACTGAGAGACAAATGGTCAAAATTGTTTGACAAAATATCTCTTTCAAACGATACAATTGCATGGCGAATTCAAGACATGGCACATGATGTTGAAAATCATCTCGCACAATAAGCAAAACAGTTATTATATAATTCGAGTTGATGAATCAACAGATGTCAGTGGACTTCTGAATTAACTCGGTTTTGTTAGATATTTGGATGAAAGCTTGTGAATAAGATTTTCTATTATGTAAGACCTTGGTGTCAATGACGAGAAGAGAAGATATGTTCAATGCAATCAATGCTTTTTTGAAGAAGATAGCTTAGATTCCTATCGAAGGTGTGTTGGTATATCGACTGATGGTGCTGATGCCAGGGAGAATATCTGAATAAATGTCCGGGATTAAACATTTTAATGCCGAGGCCAAAAGTAGGCATTATTTGTGGTACACCAGTGCTTCACTGATGTGCAAGAAAATTTCTGCAGGTTTGAAATCAGCACTGTCCGAGGTCGTTAAACAATAAACACTGTTACCTCTGTAAAGTGCGCTGGTAATCCAAAGGGGTAGAATATTTTCCAATTTTTGGTTGGAAACATATTTTTTTATTATTTTATCACAAAATACATAATAAAGTGATTGAAGAAAAAATGTGGCCTGCAGATATGTCATAATTCATTTCTGATTACTTCAGAAGTGAATGCTGTCATTGCATTATATATATATATATATATATATATATATATATGTATATATATATATATATACATATATATACATATACATATATATACATATATATATATATATATATACATATATACATATATAAATATACATATATATATATACATATATATACATATATATATATATATATATATATATATATACATATATACATATATAAATATACATATATACATATATATATATATATATATATATACATATATACATATATATATACATATAATATATATATATATATATATATATATATATATATAAATATATATACATACATATATATACATATATATATACATATATATACATATATATACATATATATATATATACATATATATATATATATATATATATATATATACATATATATATATATATATATATACATATATATACATATATACATATACATATATATACATATACATATATATATATATAAATATGTATATATATATATATACACTTAGAAATATAGACAGAAAAAATGCACAGTTTAGAAATGGTTGACAAGTGATTTCAGTTATATATTTTTACCATTTAGTCATCACAACAACATAGTAAAATGAACTAATGTGGTACTGCATACATCCAATATTATTAAAAATAATTATGAGACGTCTACCATTCATGTGTATTGTTTTTTGTTGTTCGGAAGTCGATGCCTACAAGCTTAAATTATCGGCACCAATATCACGCCTCTTGGGCTGATTGCAAAGGTTTGTACTCAGGGTCGATATTGGTCCCTAGAGCCGCCAACAGGTTAACGGAAGTGATGCAGCTTGCTGCCTTGAAAATAGCCACACACATGCCTCCTCCATTTTCATTCCAGAAAGTGTAGGATAAAGAATTTAAAAAACATTATGGTTGTTGCGGCTTGATGCCATTAGCAACAATAAATGCGGAAAGTTGTGTTTTATAATTGTTTTCCAGATAAATTAGCGGCCAATTTGGCATTGCAGCCTGGTGCATAGATTTTGTTAATAACTAAATGTATTTATAGCAAATATAAAAATGCTTCAAAGTTGTACATTTTCACCTATTTTTTATTTCATTTAACATAGAATCAACTGTTGAAAATTTGTTGACGCGTTATATTCAATGTTTTCTGCTTTATATAAAGGAAACATCATATAGTTACTGAAACTTTACCTTTTACTTAGACACTTGATATATAATTGCAGTTTACAGCACTGTTGTTCTGTACAGTAGATGAGGTTAGCAGTATCTGGATCATCTTTTTACATTCATAAAATATTTTTCATCTTTGCAAAAACATTCAATAGTATTTTTGTTTGCTTTATAGACGTTTAATAGCAAATTGTGATGTAATTTATTCAGAATATGAAAATACATACCAGTCTCTTAACACAGGTCAGATGTCACTACCCAAGCAGTTGCTCGGGAAATCTACTTGTTGCTTGTGTGTACATGTAAATGATATTCGATATTGTAAATATAATACTCTAAATGTTACTGTTACGTAAGTCGGTTACGTAAGTCTCTCCCTGTATTGTGATTTTGTGATGATTGTACTTTTTAATAATTAAATTGTGAGGGAATTTATTGAATGAAATCAATTCGTTACTCGCAATCAAATACAAGAACAATGTTTTAAAATCAATTACACCATACAAAATTAAAGTGCAAATCTTGGACTATCACGGCAACAACATTCGCAGAGCAATGACAATAACAAAATAGACGTCTTCCTATTTCACACCTGTAGCTTATTTACTCTTGGCACCGAACCTGCCAGTGACCTTAAGAATATTCAATATAATTTCCATATATTTGAGAAATATCATTCATCACCCAAAAGATGTCTTTGCTTTACATTTAATTTTAACGTAAACTAATTTGAATTTTAGCACAATTTTGTAACAATTGTAAACTAAAATAACAAAATACAATTTTGTAAGAACGCTTTTATTATCAAAAACTTAGATTAGCGAAATTCTAATATTTCTAGCTAATTCCCCAATCATCTCAAAACTAATTTATTTTTAAAAATCTACATATCAAAACTTTTGATCTTCTTATATGACTACTGGCAGCGTAGCATGGCTTCATAGTAATTCTGGCATTTTCATTCTATAATGAATAATTAGTCGCCTCATGACACAGCGCCTGAAGAAACATTATGGAGGATACCAAAATTCTTGGCCTCCTCACAGATGTTCCTTCAAACATAACATTCAAGTAACTTCCTCCTATAGTGTTGGACGTTTTGCAAGTTTCATGTGACAATGTCAATTGGTGCACATACTTACATTCTCCTTCAATATATGATGGAGTGTACACATTTAAAATGTTGATTGGTTTCCAGACAAACATTACACAAGGAGATGAAGTTCATAATAAAGACGACAAGAGAGACCTCTGTAAAATTGGTATTGATCCAGTACTGTGCAGTTAAGTTAAGTATGAGTTTAGTGAAGACAGTCAGAAAGGTAAGCTAGTGTTGTCTGAATTTTTTTTATTTATTAATTTGCAGAATTAAATGACCACAAACAATAGCGGGAATAATAAATTAGTATGTTTTAGTGCATTCATTATTCACCTTCGTATTTTTGGTCTGTTTCATCCAAATTATTTTCTTCTGCTGGGAAACAATTTTTATTTTTGTTTAAACTGGTGTTTTTGTAGTAATATGTTATATTCTTATTAAGTGCAAAAACAAATGTTGTCTATATATTCTCAGCTACCTGTAATTTCTTTCACGGTTGAAATAAATACCTTTTGTAATGTTCACATTACGAATGATATTGGATCAATTTATAAAAGATGTTTATTCTACATGAATCATTTGTTGAATATTTACTTGACACGTGGGTAACTGAGAAATTATTATATACAATGCAAATATTACTAATAGATAAATTGAAACAGGTTCTCTTGACAGAACTGTAATTTTATGCCCTTATGAAACGCTGTTCTCATATCTAGTGTAGTTTGAAATAGTACCCATTAAAGCCTTGAAGCAAGAGCTCCTTAATCAATTCAAGAGGATATTATAATAGCACACTACGTTATACAATCTGTAGACACGTGATTCATAACTGCTTTGCTTTAATGGTTGCAGAATCTGACCGTGGCCAATTTAGATGTGACAAGTGTCTCAAGATATATCGGTCAAAAGTTGCATTTCTGGCGCATGAAAAGCATATACATTCAACACATTGGCACAAATGTGAGGTGTGTTGTAAAGACCTTGGTATTGATAATATATTAAACAGCAATATCCTGCATATCCACAATCCCGTTTAATAAGATTTCATTAGTACACGGTTATTTATGGGACAATGAACCAATACATAAAGCCATTGAAGAGATTTAGGATCAATACATTAAAAATTGAAGAAGAGTGATTGATTTTTTTTGTATTTGCTGACTGGTTTTATTAAGAATTGTAAATTTGATAGGGTATATCTTTGTTCAATATAATTTTTATTGTTGCTTTTTAGTCTACTACAGATTGTGAGTATTGATTGTGATTGTGTTTTTTAAATATCTAAACATTTACACAGTTTGGATTCATATATATTCGAGGATGCGGTAGTTGTAATTTCTGAAGTAATTATAAATATGACATGACATATTCACAGCAGGAAATCATTTTTTCTAGATTGATAGACCGGTATCTTCTGTATTTTGTGACAAAATAATAAAAATCGTGTTTCCAACCACAGAATATATTTCACGCTACCATAAAATGCACCATGGAAAGAACAAAGTTTAAAATTATTTTTGGAATACTTTGACTTATCAGATGAATGTAATATATTTCTCTTCTTAAATATTTTGGAACTTATGTATGTATAGATGGAATTATACAATTCTAGTAATAAAAACTACTTCACCCAGTTTTAGGTAGTATTATAATACATGGCGAAATAAAATTTTTTCTTGCTTTTTCTTGAATTACATAAATTTATTTTCATGAAAATTACGTAACTACTTTTAGAATTTTATATCAAATACGACAAAGTAAGTCACAAAATTAAAACATAATTCAATTGTAATTATTTTTTACTCCTGTGTGGCCAACGACATATCGATTATAACCGTATTTTTATTCACAATGTTTATGATTTTTTTTCAAATATTTGTATGTAATTTGGTTTTATATAACTTGTAACATTCTTTTGGAAATTTGTTTGAAATTATTTTAGATGAAAAATAAGATTTTATTCTGCCGTAGTTCATGAAATATTGTCAAATATTTCAAAATAAAGCGAGAAATTGGTCTTTTAAAAATTTAATAACATTTTTAAAATTTGTTTCCATACTTGTAAATAAAAAAATTATTTTAAAAAAGTGTTCTATGGAAAATAACAAAGAGAGAGAGTTAGGAGAAGATAATGTAGGAAATGCTAATACATTAGAGAACTGTAATGAAGAAAGTGACATTTCTAGTTATGAAAAGGAAATTGTTGTGCTCAGAAAAATGTGCGGATGTTACTATTTTCAGAAAGAGAATTTGAAATACAAATCTATACACATTCATTCTGTCAGATTCTACTTTACGATAGTGAGGATTTGACCTTCACCAGATTTCTGTCATTGTTGACTATGAAATCTGGAGAGAGCTCGATGGGGAAATTACCAAAGAATACTCCTTGAGCCATCACAACCAGAAGAGGTCTGTTTGGCGTTAGGAAGCCCAATGGATACAACTGATGAGGTCCTTATCATCAAAGATACCAGGTGTTGGGATTCGAGTTGATCCATCGAGTAAGAAGAGGTTTACCATGATTGACTTGGGATATTCAGGGACAGAAGGCTGTTCACAGTGTTATTCAGCTTCGGATAGAAGGGTAGTGAGCATGTTCTTAGTGGGATGGTAGTGCCCTTGCGATGCTACATATAACGCTATCTATGTTTTGTCAATAGACTTTCCAGGGTGCCATCCACGTTTAGTGTGGCTTCTCAGCTGTATTATTTCATCCACGAAAGTTACAGTTAATGAGTGCAGTTGACTGCTGCTAGATATGGCTCTGTTATTTTCCAAGTCTTCTATTTTTTCAATAGTCAGTCCAATATTCCTTTTTTGGTTTTGGTGCTTTAAGCTTGAGCATATTTGTTTTGTTATGTCGTTTCCAATCGGGATCATTTTCTCTGTTCTTTGCTATCCATGTGTAGTGAATTTTGTATTTCTGTATGTGGCAAAGTTGTATGAATCATAATACTCTGGCCATTGTGCGAAGCATCTTCTCCAATTTTGAAAATTCGCTAGTATCGGGAATGCTCTTTTTCAGTTGAAGTGTTGCCTTCATTTCATTAATATAGTTAGATCTCTTTTCTCCGGTGGCTTTCCTCTTCTTGGGTTGCTCTATGGGCCGGTATTTTTCTTGCCACAGACAGCCCAAAACCATCTTTGAGTTACGTCGAACCACGGGGGTACGTCTCCTTGAATCAGCCTTCAGCCATGTGAGGACTGTTTTACTATCTCTGCAAAAGGTCTTTGACTCTGGTTTAAGCAGGTGCTCCACTAGCACAGTGGCATGCGACTTATGGAAAGTGGATTATGACCTTCCAACCTTCGAAAGCACGAGTGACATGTCGGTGCAATCTTTGGAAGTAACGTCATCCCAGTAGAGTGTGGTGGCATACGCGGCTTTGCTGGCCTCTCCATGAAGACGTCAAGCTGAAGAAATGCATGAGCAAGCCTAGTAACATCTAATTACGGTGACATATCGCAAGTTTTCAAGGTGCTTTATCCAATCTCTCCATTGTGCTGCAAGGTCACATTCTATTTTTTAATCTTACTCTGTATTCCGTCGCCATCTTAGGTTGTGTTCTGTAGTATTTGTTTGGCTCGGATTGTGACTGATGAGGCTAGTTCAAGTAGGTCGAGTAGCATCGTGACAATTGTCATAACTATTCACGCTACGTAGATGTGTTACGCATTAGTATCACAGCGTACAGAGTACGGTACTCATGCCAAGTTTAAGTTAAATGTAAGTTCGCCTATAGTGAATTTCCACATTAGACCAAGCACTTGTTCTGTCTTTGCTCCGTCGTTATCTTTTAGTGCAAAGTGATGTTTCAGCTATTCGTCCATGTTTTCTTCTATTAGTGTCAGGTTGTGCATGAAGCTTATGCATACAATGAGGTATCCAGCCAAACAGTGTGTGAGAGTCAATCAGTTAAGATACCTTTCTTTTACAGCAAAATCTAGAGCTGCCAGCTTCTGTTTTTGAATTTTCTGCCTTCCTTCCGGCCTTCTTGTACGATATGTAGTAATTTATGGGGGGATGTTTGCACCCGTCAACTTCACATGTCTTCATGCGACACTGTGTGTTTTAGTCCGGTTATGTAGGCATCTAAAGTATAGACTATGTGTCTTTGCGGGGTCACATCTTATGTCGAAATTAGACTTCTTGAACTTCTTGCACTTGATCGTGGCACGTCCCACGTTTTAACACACTGGGCACTTAGTCTTATTTTTGTCTATTGTGGTAAATGTTCTTTGTGTTCATCGCTGAACAATGATGTAATTTTTCTGTAGAATTGCATGTGGCTGTTTAAAGGGGCCGTTGATTTCTATCTTGCAATGAAAGAAGCGAGATAGCTTGATTAAATCAGCTTCATCTGTTACAGAGTAGTCGAATCAGCAATATTCAGTGATTACATTAATTTCACTACTATCGTCTTTGTAACCACAGTGTTGTATAAGTAGAGAATTCTGTCAAATGCTTAAAGTATTTCTACGCTTTTTGAGATAAGAGCTTGCAAAGATGCGGACGTTCTTTGGCGTTTCCGTTCGGTGTGGCAGCTAGTTTGGCGAGGCCAATAGTGTCCGGCCTGCCAAAGCAACATTTAAGTATCTTTATGGCATCTTGCAAAATCGAATTGTTGATTAGAAGACTGCTTATATATATGTATAGCTTCTTTCGCATTCTCCCTGGGGCTTCGACACAGTTTTGCCATTTGTTCTGCTTCAATAAGAGTGGCCCTTGATTCATAATAAGCAGCTTTGAATGGTAGCCAGTGTTGATGTTCACTGTTGAAAGTAGCACACAGCTAGCGACTGCTGTCTGGCCTTGACAGCGAAGGTGATCGCAGACGTCAGTTCAGAGAAGTTGACTTTTGGTTGGCGCATAGTAATAGCATTGGCTTCAATTGGTGCAGGTTGTAAATGTGTGACTATATAGTATATTTTTTGCTCTGCGGGCACGAATTGATTTATGTCTTTGCTGTATTCGGCCGGGCGAAGCCGAGCCTATTCTGTTATGATTCTTAAGTTTATATCTGTGGATGCCGGGATGCAGATGGTTCATCTGTTGTAGGGTTGATTGTTAATGACCGTTCGCTTTTGGTGTGATTTCTTCACGATAACCGGTAGATGAGTCGGACTTTCACTTAGCCACCTGTCGACTTGTTTCATATTCTGTAATCATTTAGTCATCGACAATTTCATCTGTTAGTTCGGTTTCTATTACGGCAAGACAAGTGGTGGTGAGATTTACTTATAGTAGTTCTTCTCTTGCCAAATCAATATTGTGAGTTTTCTGTGATCCTGCTGTATTTCAGCCAATGTTGTCTGCTGTAGGCATTTCAAAATTTTTGGTAGACGACACGGTTCTGTAGGTAACCTACTTCTGATGTGTCTGTACATGTAGCCGATTAGGCAAACGACATCGACAGCGGTATCATTTCCTCTGTTGGAGCTCTCTCGCTAGTAGATTCGGCAACGACCATGATACTATTTACTCTAAATCCAGCTCAAAAGACGTGCGCACGATGTGCGGAATGACAGGCGGTAGTCTGAGCCCCATTTTTGACTGCTGCTGGATTGGAAGATTCAACATTTTTCCAGATTTATGTCAATATTGACTATGAAGTCTGTAGAGAGCTCACTGGGCTGATTACCAATGAATACTCCTCATTGATGTGAGACAATGCTTACAAAGTTGAATATTGTTTAAATTACACCCAACTGCAAAGTGAGCTCGAAGTTGAACTGAATTCCAAGGTGAACTGCAGAGCATACTCGAATTCGAACTGTACTGTACTAATGTACTGATCTATGATGCTTATTTTGCAGTTTCATGACCTCTGTTGCTTATTTTGCTGAAAGGAAATGGGGCAGGATTTCATAAGCTGGATATACTATCCAGCTTTCTTCACCCGTGACAATGTCGAATGCAGTATTTGAGTGAGTTATTATTAGTATCATTTCACGACATCATCCAACGCAAGGGTCTGTTTAAGTTTTGGTCAAATCATGGTTCATGTGTCCATCTAGCACAAAGCTTCGTGATGTCTAAATACTACAGTAGACTTAACAATGCCTAAACTTGCTCTAATCTGCTGATAGATTTTTTTTTTTAAGTCTTTGTTATGAGCCCGGCATTGATACTATCTACAATTGTCGCTGCTGAGTGACATTCCTTTCGCAAATCATCACTGAGAATGGTACGACCATGCTTGACTTTGTTAAACCAATTCGAAGCAACTGCATAGAAGGAGGCTTCATCATAAAAAGCCAGCTGAAATTTAATGTAACTTTTTTGTAGGTTTAGTTCACAACAAAAGTCGTAAAAATCACCAAACGAAAATTGTCTTGTATTAAATTTATCTTGAAGGTTGATACACACAATTTTGAAATTGGTGTAAATTTGTAAAAACAAACGACAGTCCATGTCCAATTTTCAAAATTTGAATGAACTTCTTTATAATTATTATTACAAATGGTCAGAACTAAGAACATTGAGTATTAGCCACATATTCCAAAATTAATCCAAAGATTAAGTATGCGGCAGTGCACGCAATACGACGCAACACAGCAAACATGTTATTTGGCTTTGAATCTTGAGTGATATGAATATTATTTCATAGAATGGAAAATCTATTATGCCGATAATTCAATGTTTTTCATGTCTTTTTTTCATGGAGATTCAATTTGATAATAGAACATTTAAATGTAATTTAATTAAAAAAGTTGCAAATAAAACTTTTTAATATCGAAAAATAAATTATTTCTCTCTAATAAAAACTCCAAATCAAAGAATGGTGCTGTATATTTTTATCTAATATTTACTAATCAATAAACATCTGAATGCAACATTAAATACATACTAAATAAATAAATTATGTTTTTATTATTTCTAAATAGTTACAGGTTCTAGCCTAGATTACTATAAATGCGACAAGTGTTTGAAGAATTACCTTCATAAACAGGCACTAATGCAACATTACAAAACAGTACATGGAACAGGCTTATTTATGTGTGACGAATGTAACAAGGAATTCAAGTGCAAGACCTATTTATTGAGACACAAGCGCTGCATTCACGGCGGACTGCAATTTGAGTGTGATATCTGTAAGAAAATATACAAAACCAAACATTTACTGTGCGAGCACATCTTGAGCCTTCATCTCCGTAAGCCTGCAGGTACGTATAGTGGCTTATTTAGGGGGATGCACACGTTGATGGGACACGAAAATATTTTTAGAACAGCTTTAGAGGGGCCAGTTTTAAAGCAAACATTTCAATGACTGACAATCGTGAAAGGCAAAAAAATGAGATACAGTTTGTTGCCGTACTTTGCATATATTGTGTATGTGCATTGTATATATTGTGTTTTTAGTGTGTAAATCATTGTTAATAAGAAATAAAGTACTTTGTAGCCATTGCCATAAACAAAAATAAACTGCACACATTAATTAAAAATAAACTGCATTCACAGGAATTTAAGTATAAGCCTTATTTACCAATCCACATAGACAAAGCAAAGTACAAGTGTGACGTCTGCAGCAAAATGTGTAAATTTAGATTCATAAATATTTTTTGCGGACTCATTGTCAAAGGTTTAATTATTTTTGGGTATAACATATATGAGTTTATATTGTGTGTTGTAATGTGCTTATATTTGTTTTTTTTTTAAATTTTGAACAGTCTCTATATCCAATTAATTTAATTTTTTCAGAGAATGTTTGCTAAGGAAGTCCGACTTTTGCTTGACCGTTTTTTTATTAAGTGTTTTTCTTATTTATTTATATTTTGTTTTTATTGACAACAATTAGATTCCTAGCAGAATGTTGCGCAAGATATTGAAAACTCCAGGAAGACTCTTAATAAAGGACAAACAGCTGTTTAAAATTCTATCATGTATCAGTAACCAAGTATAGCCACTATCAGTAGCCACTATCTACTTGTTGCCAATACCGTCTGTCTTGAGTTTCTTCTGTCCTCGATTGCACCCTGAAATCTACTTTCCAGTCAAATATTTAACATTTTTTCTAGAACTAATGAGAATAGGTCAAAAAATTCACAAAGGAGGCTAAAAAACATTATTTTGTTTTTCCTTTTGCCATAAATTCGCCTTTAATTCTAATACATCTTTTAAACCTTTCTAAAATTTTTACATATGGTTTTCAACTGACGACTGTCGGCGAAATATGGAAAGTACCATTGAAAGAAACTATTCAAAGTAGCCCATAGTCATTATTATGAAAGAGTTTTATGTCTGAAATAGACATTAAAATTACTGGCCAAGTTATTAATCATAGACTTGCTACAGTTTTTCACAATCCACCTAGGAAGTGCACCCTGAGTTATGGTTGAATATGGTGTAAGATATTGCTCTTTTAGCAATAAACTGGCTGTATACAGACTGTTTTTAAATTGATATAGCAAGTTGTATTTTATAGGTTCCCGAATATAAAATAAGACGATTGTAATCAATATTTTTTCTTGTATCTTATCTCATTCTCAAGACGCACTATATCAACGTTAAACCAAGTGTTGAGCATTATGCAGTGCCCGCATACCAGGCCCCGTGCAGTGTCATTTAAAAAATACGACGTTCTGCAGTAAACTACGTGGCTTTGAATATTATTTCGCGGATAAAAAAATTAATTATAATGTTAATGCAATGGTTATCTTAAATTTTTTTCATGGAGTTTATTGACTAATAAAATTTTAAATGTAATTATAATTGAAAAAATAATTAACATACAAATTTTTGTTACTAAAAATATAATAAAGCCAGTAATAAAGGCCCAAATAAAAACATATTGGAGATTATAAGTTTTATTTTATATTTTCTGGAGTATTCTAAAAAAAATGTTAGCTATGGGCAGCGTGCAAGGTGCTATCAGTGCCGTATGGCGGTAAATTAATTTTGACTTTCACTGTAAATCTACTTAGAAAGTAGTAAAAATGATTTTACTTGTAACATGACCTCTTTACATTCAATGATGTTTACTATTTTCTGTTGATATAATACTACATTGATATTGACAAACACATAACAAAAAAGTTCATATTTCTGTCTTTTTATTTTAAGTAATCAATATATATGTATATATATATATATATATATATATATATATATATATATATATATATATATATATATAATGTGTGTATGTGTTTATGAATAGTTATGGTTTATAAACTAGGTAACTACAAATGCGACAAGTGTTTGAAAACTTATAGGCGTAAAGATACACTGTCGAAGCATTACAAACAAGTACACAGCACAGGTTCACATAAGTGTGACGAGTGTAACAAGGAATTCAAGTGTGAAGCCTATTTACTGACTCATAGGAGCAATGCACACAGCAGAGAACTGTTGGAATGTAATATCTGTAAGAAAAGATGCCAATCCAAACAAGTGCTGCGTAGACATCTGTCGTACTGGCATCTTTCTAAGGCTTTAGGTATGTATGGTAGCTTATTGATGGGATGAGAAAATAATTTATTAACATATTAATCTAATTAAAATTACGAGCCCTCACTGTTACATACTAGCGCCATCTTCATATTGTGTTAAAAATAACAAACTAAACAATTTACATTGTTTATAGCTCACTCAATTTGCTCTCTCTGCTAGGTGACATTTCTCAAACTGTATATAGTATATAGTAATTAAATCTGTGTTAATCCACCGAAGTGCCCAACTTTTTACATTAAATCTATTAGCTTATTTGTCCAGAAGCCCTAATAAAAGTGGAAAATGCAAACAAGTTCAATAAACTCAACTGTAAAACAAAAACTGGAAAACCAGCAAAAAAACATAACCTCACCGACGTATCATGGTCCTGTTCGTGTATATAGTTGCCACAAAGTCTGCCAAGGAAGTATATATATAGGAAAAACTTGGCGTGCACTTTCGACAACTGAGGGCTAGCACGCCGTGTGGGCTGGCTTCGTAGCTTATGTACAACTAATCTTGCTGGATGTCAAAACGTAGAGGCAAAATAATGACAATGGCTCACAAACTGCCATTGCAAGCTCTGGCATTAAGATTAGTGCAGACTTGATGAAGGCTAAAATCTTACAAGAAGTTAAATAAAGATGATTCAACAGCTGTTTCCACTATCATAAAAAAGGCTATAAAAAATATCAACTTAAAGGTTCTCGCTGCTTCAGCTGTAATAAATATGGAGATATAAGTACAGAGTGCAAATATCTAAACCATAGAGGAAATCACATCAAGAAACTTCAAGTTATGCTGCTGCTTTCATAGCTTCTACTATACGCCTTTCAATTTCAAAAGCGAATCTTTGTAAACAAACTGATTTGACAGTTCAGGTATTGAAAACCTTTTGTTACATTCTTATTAGTAATTTATTTGGCATTTATGATCAAAAAATATAATTTTTTTGTTAGTATGCACATTTACACAGTATATACGTAAGTTACATATATAGGTTATATTTTATATTTAAGGTAATTTTAAATAAGTAAGATGAAATATTTCGAACAATTTATAAAAATTACTGTTACTTAAAAAAAGCATATAATAAAGTAATGTCAAAATTTTTTTAATAGAAATAGTAGTTTCATTAAATTTTACATATACAGAAAATTAAATTTTTTTAAAAACAAGCTAATGTATAACAATACACGAAATACAATAATATTTCACAGACGAAATACACTGCATACATCATGCGATCACATCACAATGAACCTGCACTTCCACATCAATATTCAAATATTGCATCGGCGGGAGAGCAGGTCAGCGCTCGCATTCCAACATCTTTGCCAATTTCACACCTGCATCACTGAGAAGTACTATTACAGAGCATATCATATCTATTACAGAACATATTTGCAGAACTTAGTCATTACAAATTTATCTATCGCATTGTTTATCAACATTAATAAAGTTTGTTCAGCCATGCCGTGGGGCTCATAAAATGACATTGTTTCAAGTAGAAATCTTTTGACATTGTTTAATTTAAGTCTTTTCTTTTGTCATATATCATTTCTTTTGTGCCCAGATCATTTTGATTGTGTTTTACAGCGATATAATACATTTATTAAGCCAGCAATCTTAGTAAGTGTATTCTCGAATTACTGTATACTGTCCTTAGAACAACATTCACCATTTTAAATATACTAAAACTTAAAAATAATACACATATAACACAACGAACTTAACATTATAAAACACATAATAATACAATAAACTTAATATGCCTTGAATTTAATATAACTTAATGCCGAAAATTCAGAGAGCAATATTGGAAAGTGACAAAAGTCGAGCGTATTTCAAAACACTGACAGATCAGTGCGCCTCTCTGCTTAATTGCCATTACGTTTGTAAGTCTGGCAAGCAAGGGTAGTATACGTAGTATACTTTATTTAATCTCCATATCTAATTCTCTAAATCTAGATATTAATTGGTCACAATATTGAATCTCCATATTAATTGCTCATATGATTGATCTCCTGAATCTATATGCCTTTGGATGTAAGTAGTGTGACCCTTGTGAACATATGAATAATGAATGTTGGAAATAATTATACTACCTGTGTGCTCGATTGAATTCAGATTTGTTAGTTCTATGTACATGGTCACTTCCATACAATTGTTAGGTTTCGTGTTTGTGCAACACCCGGACAGACAGATAATCACACGGACTCGTATTGGATGTCCTCGAAACAAAAACTAATCATTTAGTTTTACCAAACATATGTATCTGAATGGAGAAAAGAGTTAATAGTATAATGTGTAGTAAAACATTGTCATAACGATTCGACTTGTAGCGCATTCCTGTATATTACGTTTTCTTTGGGATTTCTGACATAGTTTTATCCATATTAAAAAATTCTAATGCAATGTGTATGTCTCACTTATAACGCTCGTACAGTGAATGGTGTTGTGTCACTAGTGCATACGTATTTGAATTGCATTTAATCAATTACAGCCATCTGCCAGCAAAATCAAATTTTAATTTTTTTTGCCGAATGCGCCGCAAAATTCAAAAGCCCAAATTGGTATCTTTATGTGATAAACTTACAAAAGTCTCATAAAGTCATCGAAAGTCAGACAATGATTTTATGAAAGTCCGACGAAAGTATGGTTTTAAAATAATATTATTAACTCTCAAGGTGTATTGATCATACAAAACGGGTATTGCATTTCTTTCCTGTCTAACATCCATCCAAATTTTTTTCAGGTTATACTAGTAGTATAAAAATTAAATTAGGTATTTTAATTTGAAGCAAATATTTAATAATTTCTCAAAGATTTTGAGACGAGGTAAACATTACATTTTCCACAGCCATTGACATACATAGTTAATTTTTAATCTACTTGTGCAGGGTTACAAACACAGATACATGATTTTTTTCAGAATGATGTTTCAAATATTATATTATTTTCTGTTTAGTGCATTATGGCGTTCATAATGCAACGTAAAATAAATAATTAAAATTAAATAATTTATGAATGTTGAAACACCCGGCCAGGAATCGAACCCTTAGCCACTTAGTCTTAGCCACTGCGTTACGAGTCATTTTATATAATGCAAAGCACGTATAAATAATGCCGAGTATTGACATTAAAGCTTTTTATAACGTTTTTTGAAATAGATGTATCTAACATTAAAAATAATAATTGAAAATGTACATGGAAACTCGAATGAAAGCTGTGCTATTATAAAAAAAACACTACCCTAAAGTGCGTATAAAATATGTAATCTTTGACTTCAAAATATTACCAACATTTATTTGGAAAGAAAATAACATGACACAATGATAGTTTCCATTATCTATTCGCCAAATATAACTTAAGAATATTTCTATATAATGCAATCAAATCTAGAAATAAAGCAGTGTAAGCTGACATATTGTAGGCATCACACTCTAATGCGCTATAAAATTTATGAATATTATATGATCTACACCTTTTTTGCGTCAAAATTTCAAGTATATTTATGAAATATTTCAAATATCTGACTCTGTATGGCTGTTTCGTAACAAAGATGGAGAGTTATCCATTTTTATCCTGAAAATTTCACATTTTGTATTAGTAGAATAATGGTGTAATAATTTATAACATTATTTGCGGTGAAAGTTTCTTAAGTAAATATTTTGACTATGTATATAGTTTAATAACGCTCTGGGTATAATATAATGAGATCTGTAAATATTCATGAAGTCATTGAATGTATATTTGTGCCAACCATATTTTAACTGTCAAATTCATTTGTTTACAAACATTCTCTTGTGGAACAGAATGGAGGAAAACATTTTTTTAGCATATTTATGAAGTTCATACTTTGAAGAACATATGTTTTGTACATTGCATGTTCACAGGACACTAATGAAGATTGACTTGGTTCATATAAATAGAACATAATTTTTATAAAAGGTGAATTTTTTAGAATATAAAAATGCAAGCAATTTTGAGATGGAGAAACAGGAAAAGGGAACAAGTAAAATATAATTTGTAGATATAACTGAAATGCATAAACGCACGTATATTATGTATTTAATGTATCAATAATTGTTGGTAAAAGGTAAAAATAACAATAAAAATCTGACAAAGTACACAATAACTTTTTAGAAACAGAAAAATAAACAATTGCTTTTTCAATTATGTATTATGCTTTTTCAATTAGTAGCCAATGCCTCAATTAATTAAAAATAAACTGTTAACCAACATCGACATTCATTTTGTTGTGAAGTGAATATCTTTTTGGTGTTTCCAATAGACATGAGCAAGTCAATCTACTTTCGTGATTGCTATAATTCGTGATCAGGTCGTTGAGACCCTTTCATTTGATTGATTCAATCAAAAACTTTTCATCTTTTGCACCGCATATATTTGTCATCTCCTCGAAGGAATAATATTGATTTGTTACTACGGAGATGGAATTGTGAAACCATCCTTATTGTATCAAATCATTCATTAAAACTATCCTTACTGCGTCGTCATTTGGAAACTAATCGTCGTCTATGTAAATTAATAGATCTCAAATAAAGGCAAAAATCTATTGAGTGACTATCCCTGGACACAAATGTCAACATTCTGCAAGTCTCTTTTGGAGTTAATTGTTTAGTTGCTAATCAAGCAAAACCACACACTATCGGGGAAAACCTCACACTGCCACCAGCGAAAGAAAAAGTGTAAAGCATATACAGAGAAAAAAATAGCGAGATAACTTGATATTAGTCCCAAGTCAAATAACGCCGTCTCTCGTCATATTGCAGACAATAAAATATGGACGAACCGAAACACTAACAAGGCCACTAAGACTCAGCTCGTTCGAACTCTGGTGTTCCCCATATTTCTCAGAGATGTGGACGTCATTAATACTTGAGAAGAACAAAATGAAATCTCTGGGGATGTGGTGCTGGAAAAAAATGCTTGTGGTATTGTGCACTGAGTTCCGCACGAACGTCTATATACTTCAAGAACTCTGCATCAAGCAACGTCTATCGACAGTGGTTTAAATTCGGATTCTTAAATTTTTTGGTAACATCACACTGGAGATATTAGCTCCATAGGGCATCTCGTTGTGCAGGGAAGGGTAGAAGGCACTAGACCACGTGGCAAGCGGTCACCTGCATGAGTGCACCAGGGTGACGACCAATAGGGAGAGATGTAGAGGCATTGTGAGGCAAGTAACAATGGCCGCCCATAACAAAACTACATGCTGATCACGACCGCTCTGTCAAAAGCGAAACAATGGCGAAGAAGATATGCAGGCATGTGGGACTTTTCGAATTGGTCATTGGTCTCTTAATGATAATCAGCTCGCATCACATAGGTACATGAATTGTGAACTACAACGACTTTTTAATTGCACGGACTAATAATTATTTCGATATAAAGGTAAAAAATCTCATCGCATCATAGTTCTTTCACTGCAAGCATCATCGGAACTTATGAATACATCAATGAAGTACAATGAATACATAATAAATAGAAGAATTCTTAGCATTGATGGAAGAAGCGGAAAAATATTTAGTTTATCTTAATAAAAGTAATGCTTATATTAGTTCAATTACAGATCTGTTTGTTTAGCCTACATTTAATCCAACCGTTTCTAATCGGTTGCCGCCTGCCATTTGCAAATATTTTATAATACCTGATGTTTATTTACATACAGTATCCAATTTATCGAAGCAAATGCGGCATGGTTTGCAATTTATGTTGTGCCGGCTGGCGCGAAATGAATAGAAATCATAATATTAATATTCATATGTAACTAATCTCCATGGTGTGTAATATGTGTTCCAGACGAAGTTATTATTTGTTTCAAATGAATTTGCCAACACTGATCAAACAATTGTCAATGATATTGCTTTCATTGGTATTGGAGAAAAAGATGAAACAGTTTACAATTTCTTGGTTCAATCACTCGTTCATGTTAATAGGATCTTACTTGTTCCTTCATTCATGATTGACACATTTCTACTTTCCAAATTTTTGTAACTCTCGATAATGCTGTCAGGCCTACAAATTTCATAGATTAGTATATTACATCTGTGTATAGAGGATACAACGAGACACAATTCGCACTTCATTTACAAATTACAGTCGAAATTGTTAATAATGACATTAATGGGACTAGTCATACTGAGTCGTGAAGACTGATTGCCATAAAAAACCGAACCAGTCTTAATTTTTTTTCATTATTTTCATATTTGTGCATATGAGCCATTTTCGACATAATTATGAAAAAAATGCATAAATAAAATGAAAACATTGAATCCATTGACATACGTATATTTATTTTTATATAAATTCTGTAACTTTCTTTTAATCCGGATGCTTCAGATGTGCATAAGAAGATTGTGTTTTGCGTTGATGTCTCCTGATAGTTGCCACTGTGATACTGTAGAAATGCTTCAAAGCATGCACCTTAGCCTCTGACAAGTTTGTGAGTCTATTTGCAGAAAATTTTATAAGTGTGAATTTTCCATACCTCTTACCGAAACAATATTTTTTTCAAACAAATTTAACCTAAATTTAAGGAAAACCTACTTCTGGATGATATTATGTGAAAATAACTGTATTACTAATGGTTTTCATGTTCATTGAAATACTTAGTAAAAATGTTTTTTGTGGGAGAATGTTTTGTACAATTAATCCACGTATTAAGAATGAATCTAAACTGACGTTGGTAACGAAGGTAAAAGTATTGTAAAAATATAGTTATATCAAATGAAAAGCAAGTAATGCACAATTTTATTATTGAGTTACAAAAAATAAATAAGATATGATACGTAGGTTATTTGGAACTTCACGATAAGTTAGGTTAATTGGAACTTCATAGAATGAAAAGTTTGTGTCACAAAATATACAGGTATCATATCTTTTTTGCTGTCGACTTTATACCAGATAAATTATATGATTCATAACTTCTGTGACTGCACAAAAAAAATCGTGATAGTTTAACATTTTACTATATTTTAAATTTTATGCTGGGACCTCATATCCAGCATACATAAGTTTAATTCACATTTGTAATATTACAAATAAATTTTTGCGTTGTCATTAATAAACCGAAGTGCATTACATTATGACATATGATCATTTCATTATCTCAATTTAAAAACCAGATATTATTCTTTTGGATTGGACTAAAATAACTAAATAATAATTCTGAGCGCCTCTCATAGATATGGACGAGCAGCAATGTCTCCAAGCCACGCAAGAACCAGTTCATATTAAAGAAGACAATGATATTGATATTGGACCCACTGTACTTCAGCATATGGACTCGCACTATAGAACAGATCAGGTATAATCAACCTCAATAATGGCTGTCTGTATTGATGTTAATTTTGTTTTTGGTGCAATTGATGATTTGTAATGATTTGTTTCATTTATTTTTTTTATAAATTTATTTAGCTCCGTTTTAACCTTAAGAATTCATTAGTACATCTTGATAATATTTCTCATAAAATATAAAATTAAGCAGCAGATTTTGAACTGTCAAAGTAATATTGCCGTAGTGACGATAGTAATAACGTAGCCACCTAGCTTACATACTCTTAGCTCTAAACTTGCTAGTGACTTTGAGAACATTCAACACAATGGCCATTTAATGGGATCTTTTGTGATAATTTTTTAAATTCCAGAACTGTTATTTGTCACCAACAGGATGAAAAATGATTTGCTTAAAGTAAAAAATTACACATAAACTAATGTGAATTTTAGTGCAATTTAATTACCATAATGGAGGTATACACTTTTTGTAATAATGCTGAAAATCTATGGTTTTTCTATAGGAAACTGAAACTGACAATATTTTAACGTCAGGTTGAAATTGATTTCTTTTTCTCTCATCAGGTTTCAACAGTTCAAAATTAATTTTAATTTTACAAATCTATGTATCAAAATGAAGCATGTTTGATCTTCGTACATAACTTGTGCAGGTCATAATGAATAATCTACCAATCTTATGATGCACAGCCACTTGAAAAGTTCTCGGTCTCCTCCATAAAGTTCGTTCAAATAGATCAATGGAGCGACTTCCTTTTATGGCATCGGCTGCTTTACCTGTTTCGATTGGTGCACTTACTTAAACCCTCCTCTTGTTTGATAGCCAATATTTTACATTAGTCGGTACCACTATATCGAGTGCGTACATGTAAATCATTGTTTGATTTCCAGACAAACATTAAACAAGAAGATGAAGTTCACTGTGGAGATGACGACTGATCAACTGCTTTTTAGTCAAACTAATGCAGAACACAGTGAAGGCAGAAAGGTTAGCTAATATCGGAATTATTTTATTTATTACTTTACAAAATTCAATGTACTCAAACAATATAAAATTATGTGAAAACTGAAAGAAAAGCAAGAAAATAAATGTATTTGGTTTAAATAATATTATGTTAAAGCGTATAAGCAAGTATTGATTGTGTTGTACTTATTGGTCAAAATCCATTCATCTATTTGGTCAAAATCCATTTTTTTCTGCCGGTAAACATTTTTTATCTTTGTCAAAACTTACTCAAATTGCTTATTTGCCCAGTGTTCTTTGTGCTAGCCATCAAACTATGAAAGGTTAACAAAGCCTGTTGGTGTGTAAAGGTTAACAAAACCAGGAGTATTTACCTCTGTAACAAAACTTATACCACTGTGTTTATAGTGATATACCACTGAGTAACAAAACTTATATCACTACGTATATAGCGAAGAGCTGGCTGACTGACCAAGAAATTTAAAGTGTACTGCTATAGCCAGTAATCAAGGGTTTTTTATTTTGATTCTACGAGAAAACACTTGGGGAATGAAATCTTCTAAGAGTTGCAAACAGGACCCTTTTTTAAGATGAAAAGGGCCCAAAATGTAATTTAAATAGGAAATTGGAGCCATGTCTTCTGATCCTCTATAAAATTACTGTAGCCTAACAGAGACATGGCTGAAATGCCATCAAAATGAACTCTAGCTAACAGACAGCCAAAGGCTGTTTGAAACAGCAGCTAGTAAGAATGCTAAAGAACCAATACAACGAAGGAATTTAGTACAACTTAGTAATGATATATTGCAACGTTTTCACTTTTAAACATAGCATTGTACTTGTGACGTGTCTTACAGAGCCTGATACCCATAAATAAAAAGTCAGTGTTAAGGTAGTTGTCGCATGACAGTAACATCCAAAAGCTATTTTAAAATGTTTTATGGAAAATTATATTTTTTTTTAAATTTTAATGTAACATTGTACATTGACTTAATTCTTTAGGCAAATCATTCCATGCCTTTTTTCAATAAAATTAAAAAATGGTGAAATTATTACTTTTCCTGTAAGTTTTATTTATTTTGTGATTTAAGGTTTAAATTGATAAAATAAAAGTGATGAAAAATGCTTATTCAAAAATTAACACCAACGTTGTGAACAATATCAGATTACGCAACCAACACAGTGCAATACATATAAGTATAATACATACACACATATTATTGTCTATATTTTGATAAGGTGCATATCATATCGCCCGAGCTCTTCGTTGATTTATACGGAGTGCTGGGGCACAGCCTCTATACAGTTCGACACAAACTGAAATAAGAGGTTTTTACAAAAAAATACTTTTTTATGATTTTTTTCTGCGACTAAATTTTATTTTAATATCCCTTAATTTTAGTAAAATTAGGTTTAGTAAAATTTTTAAAATACTACTTTCATAAAATTAACAAAGACATTTGATAAATTTTCAATGTTGAAAGAGGTCAAGAAAAAAAATTTACGCATTTATGTATAGAACGATATTCAAGAACGATATAAGTCAAAGCTTGGTGAAATTATCATATGAATATTACAAGTCTGTGCATGGTTTTCCTGTAGCTGGCTACCTCAACGTGCCACTGAGGCATTTATGACTTTCCTCATATTCACTTTAGTTTGGGCCCACTGAAGGCAGAAGCTCTTCGTGATTATCTTGTGATAGCCTTTAAAAATTTAAAAATAATATGTCAAATTTGTAGGTTTAAATATTGTTATGAGAAAAATTGTTTACCCAGAGTCTCCTATTTCTTTTTATAGTTTGTTGTTGATAACAATAAAGCGTTAAGTCTGAATATAACAGTAACCCTAATTCATTGTTCAGTGGGGCATAGATAAAAAAAGATGTTGCATTACCAACTTTCCTAACTAAACTGACATGCTTGGGTGTGTGACAGTAATGATGAGCCTAGCATGCCAAGACAAGTTTTACCTCGTCATGTGTCAGAACCTTGAGGTTATTTTTTTGATTTGAAAACTTCCACACAATTTGAAAACAATTTTTTAGCAAAATAAGTATTACAGGAAACAATAAAAAAATTGTCAAGTAAAATTGAAACTTGTTTTTCTTCTACAGGGCTAAACGAATTTTTTTTTTAATTCATTGCATTGAACAGTTTTTTTAATAGATTTTATGTTACTCAAATCACAACGTTGTATACATTGATTTTTTTTATTGTATTCACAGGCCAATCTTTTACATGTGTCTACTGCCAGCAGATAATCTCAACAAAGGCGTCATTACAGCAATATATAAAATGTGTGCATGGAGAACTCGTTTATCAATGTCTGAAATGTGATAAATATTTCAAATATCCAACCGACCTTCAGCAACACGAAATGTTGGTCCACAGTTATGCACAGAAATGTGCAGATGTTAAATGTGTTGGAAAGTTTTTATTACTCACAGGGTAACAAAATATATGAAAATGATTTGTAATTCAAAAATAGTGATTGTAAGTTACGCGAGATAAAGATTCACATCTTGCCACTGGTGAGATGGATGCAGCGACAGTAACGGACATTCACCATACAAGGTGATTGTCATGAAAGAAGAAATGGTTGATGGGAAAGTGGTGTTAGACCTAGGTTTGTTGCGGCACCAGAATGATTATTATCAAGTGTGTAAGAAAAAATCACAAGGAGACTCACGCCGATTGTTTTTTTTTTTCATTAAATGGCAGGTGTATAAAAAGCAAGACCTGTAATTTTGCCAGTGACACAGATTTCAGGTGTGAACCATCTGCTTTTTCATTTGAGTGGAGCATGTGGGAGTCAAGCTGATACATCACATACTTTCTAGTACTACTTACTTGGACATTGCTGTATTTCTGTGTTTATGTTTGACAGTAACACCACCTGTTGGAAGCATCCTGATGGCAGAAAAATTTATTTGCTTGCTTTGATTTTATAATGCAAGAAATTTTTTTTTAAAAAATGATACACTCGTAATATGATGATTTAGCATATTACGAGTGTATCATTCTTGCAGTGGATACATGAAAAGGAAGAAAAGGAGGCCTTATAGGATTCACGCATCTGTCCCTTGGATACACTTGATAAAAAAACAATGACTTTGTAATTTTTTTTTCTTGAAGAGTTTAATAAAGTTGGAATAAATTACGAATTAGATGTATTATTATTACTAATACTGTGAATTGTTTTGGATTAAATTTCTATTAAAAATAAAATTGATATTTTATAGGTTGTGTACTGACGAGTGAAGGTTGTTCTGGAAAAAGCAGTCTCCCTTAATACTGCAAAAGTGACTTAATTATATTTCTCAAAAACTGTTTCATATAAGAAGATGAAATTTGCTTTTAGTCGCACGGGGTGCTAATTATGCCATAAGGATTCCAAAATAATATTTTTTTAGAGGTTTAGAAAACAGAGTTGCTGAGATATTTTGCTAAAAATTTCTGCACAAATTATGTTCTTCTTTTATATTCAAAACTTCTAGAGTTAAAACTATGAAAAATTTCTAGAAGTTTACTTGAATTTTACAAGAAGATTATTGAAGCAATGATTGTAGATTTCAGAGTTTATTTTTAGATGTTCACAATATTGTTTTTAATCACTTGAGAAATATGTGTAGGCAATATGGTTATATAATGAAACACAAACGATTTAATAAAAATTCTACGTACCCTTAAATATTTATATGTACCCTAATATGAACAGAACTCTTCTAGTGCGTGTATTAATCGCATTTAACAGATTTATTTTCTCTGTCACATTTTATTCAGTTTCTTGCTGACGTAATGGATTTTACTTCAACCCAGCGTCTTTATTTCTGCTGCACATACCAGTTTGGAGAATATGTTGCACCACAGTGAAAGTTCTGTCAAAATCCGTTCAAATGAATAAAGTGGCATAAACTCTTCAAATTCATTTTAGAATCCTTTCATTGTGGAAAAAAGAATTGCACGGCCGTCATGCATACTGGAAGTGAATTTTTTTCATATGTATTCTGAAGTGGAAAATGGATGTAGATTAATATAATCGTAATAAATGCCAGAAAACATTATTTATGGAGAATCTATTATTACAAGCCCAACTCCATAGATCTCAATCATTTGATTAAGGTTTTTTCATGTGATTACTAGCATAACCCGAACCCACCTTAAATTATTTTTATTAGGGTTTTTTGATATGTATTTTTTCTTTAGTTATCAATGTCTCATGCTTCATTTTACTTTAACAAAATATAATAATGTACCACGCTTGTAATATACCCGTCCAAGCATTCCCTTTCCCCTCTTTCTTCCTCCTCCGCATGTATGAATACATTGCATCGAACGTCATCAAAATATATTTTAATACAGACACAATCTTTTAATACAAACATCTTTTATTTCTCCTAAACTTATCCAAATTGTAAAATGTACAGTTTTTAACAATAAACTGGCAAGCTACGACTTGTACGTGTAAAATTGAGGTTTCTTAAGGTGCGTTTATTCTTTTATGAACATAGTCCATCATTTTATTTTAATTAACAAAATATAACAATGATGTGCTTGTCATATCCTCGCCCCAAGGGGTCTTGTTTCCCTTCTCTTCTTCGTTGCCCATCTCCATACACGAATACAAAGCACTGAATGTTATCAGAAATGTATTTCTGCTTCTGTTTATAACTAAAAACCCGTTAATTCCTCTTAAACCATTGATTCAAATTGCAAAGTGTGGGGGTCAATATTTATCTAGAGGAAATGCTTAAAGTTGCTGTGATATTTACTTTAATGAGGATTAATAAATTGACTTAAACTTGACCACTTTTGTCCCGTGCACTTTTTTAACTTAAGAACTGTTCTCATGGCGTACCATGAAATATAGAGCTTTCTTTAGACTTGTTCAAAATTGACAATACAAGTATCATTGTGTCTGTAATAGTTTTGCCAGAATTTGTCACGACAGGGCGCAGACCATGAAATTATTATGTGACTACCAAAATTTTTTTAACTACATCTCAAAACTTACAAAAATAAAAATATATATATATATATATATATATGTATATATATATATATATATTTTATAGTATACACTCTTGCATAAAAAACGAGCGGTTTTGATTTTGTCATATTATTAACAAAATATTATGTATTAAAAGGTTGTATTAATTGTAATTGTTACTGGCAGGTGTAGTGTATTCTGGCACATAAACACGAACGTTCTAAATTTGAAATTTATTCTTTTTGAATGAAAATTCTATTTCACTGACAAAAACATATTTTTTAACGGTAAATAAAATCAAACTCTTATTAAGTTCGTTTTCATTTGTTAGGTTTTTTATTTTAACGAATAAATTTTAATGAAATTTCTGGTGTTTGCTGCATTAGTTCACTTCTGTTTGCTGTTCTCAGTATGGTTGAAAAAACGATAAGAACTAGTAAAATTATTGCGCTGCTTGAAGAAGACTGTAGCCAATGTTATGTGTCTCAGCAGTATAATGTGAGTCGTTCCACCGTCCAAAGGACCTGGCAACGATACCAAGAAACGGACTCCGCCAGTAGAAGGCCCGTTTCTGGAAGAAAACGGTGCACTGAGCCACGGGACGACCGCTTCTTAATCAGTCAAGCTCTACGAAATCGTCAAGTTACGTACGTGGATGTCAAAGAGAACCTCGAGGACGTCGTATATGGATGGCCAGAAAGAGACTTCAGGCCGTCAATATACGTAGCTATCGCCCAGCTTGGGGCCCTCCATTGCTCCGTGAGCATCGAGTTGCCAGATTGAGATTCGTTCAAAATTTTTCGTCATGGACTCAACAAGACTGGAATAGTGTTTTATTCTCCGATGAAGTGTGTATATCAATTAGTGGTGAGGATTGACTTCAGCGAATCTTACGAAGACCTGGAGAACGCTTCGCAGAAGTGTGCTTTGAGGAAATAACCCCTTACGGTGGAGCCTCCGTAATATTTTGGGCTGGTATTAACTCAGATGACCGTACCGAGTTAGTTTTTATTGAAAATGGCACACTTAATGCGCAAAGGTACATGACAGAAGTTCTTATTTCTCATGCCCAACCCGCATTAACAGCAGTTGGAGGCGAGTCCATTTTTATGGATGACAACTCTCGCGCTCACCGCTCTAGAGACGTTGATGCGTATATGCAGAAGGCCGGAATTCTTCGTTAGACTGGCCAGCTATACGTCCCGACCTCAATCCATTAGAACACATATGGGATAATCTCAAACGACGCGTCAGAAAACCGTAAAACCCGCTCCAGAAAACATTCAGGCCCTTAAAAATGTGATCGTCGCTAAATGGGAACGTATTCCTAAGGAAATGATAAAAAACGTCGTCGAAAGCATGCCCAGCAGATTAAGCGCATTGATTTTAGCTAGAGGACGCCATACTCGTTACTAAATTTTCCAATTTTATGTTAAATTAATAAAAAATATTCAAAAATAAACTTTAGCCATTTTTAATGTACCAGTATGAAAACGCTCGTCTGTGGACTTTACATCGTTTTTTTTTATTTATTCACATTTTTAATGACTGAAGTAGGTAAAAAGGATATCTCAATAATAAATAACAATATTCTCATCATATCGCCATATAAATTGCATCAAATAATAATAAAATGACTCCGATATGGTTTATTCCTATAAATGCCCGTTTTTTTTTGCAAAAGAATTTTAAGGTAAAAACTAATTAATGTTTAACTAATATAGCACACCACACAACGCACGCAAACACATCTATACTCATTAATGTACATAACCATAGATAATATACTAAAGTACATAACTGCACTATAATATTATTTGAAACTTAAACCATAGACAAATAGACTATCTGAATAGGTATCATGTAATTGTTGGAATTGACAGCTTGAGTAAATATTCAAGTTGGATAATTATTATTTATATTCCTATTATAAATAATTTATAAGAATATTTTGAATTGAGTAATAAGTGCATAGTGATAAAAGAAAAAGTGAATTAATTAGAAAAAAAGGTTAAAACACATTCCCACGCAAACAAAATCATCAGATATGAAATTTTTTAAACTGATTTTTTTATAATTATCGCCTGCTACAAAATTTTTTTAAACATGTCGTTTTTAACGTATATTCTTTCTAATATTATATTATGAAAAATTAAAATTTAGATAAATACTAACAATTGTTGAAATATAATTCGTACTAAAACGCATTAATACCGGAATTTGACCTTCTTATCCTTTAGATTTATAGGCATTGATATCGTTATTAACATTTAAAACACAAATATTACTTACATCGAAATGATCTTCACACATAAAAACATTTGTGTATGCTTAATGCTCTATGGATCTCTTCGGGCTAATCGTAGTCACATTTTTCATTATTTAGGATTTGTTGACACTGAAACGAATTTTTTGTGAACTTTTATTTTATATTTGTACATTGTCTCACTACACACCGTTTTAACATGGAAATAAATAATATCTCCCTTCAGCGGCAGGACTGTTTACGTTTATACGTGTGTGACATCACACTAACCGCCATTACAGAAATAGCCTTTTTAGTTGAGTTGGATCATTTAAACTTTAAAAGTGATTTATATGAAAAATACGGCATATATCCTGGAAATATAAATGTAGTGTGCTTATAATCCACAACAACAATTTGAAACAGTTTAAAAAACAAGTCAAACAGCCTATTTCAAAATAAACCTATGAACTTTGTAATCCTCGGTAGTTACCTTTTTGCAATTATTTATTTATGATTTGTAAAGTTAGGAGTTTTAGTTTTAACAAAATTCATAGTGAAATAACCCTAGTAGTTTCATTACGTCCATTCATTTGGCTGTCACCATCTCACAGTTCCAACGTTTAGAGTTACATGCGTATAATTTTGCAAGAAGAAACTGAATATGGTGGTCTCAATTATTATGTAGTATACACATAAAACATAAGATTTGAATGTAACTTCGTATAATGTAAAATAGGAGTAAAAATGATTTTATTATTGGATCGATCTTTTAAAATGAAAGTGAGGTTTCATTACAAGTTTTTCGTTTTTAATTTCTGCTTGCGAAATGTTAGACTTCTAAGTAACGTGTATTGCGTCCCCTCCTTTATAACTTTGTAACTATATTTTTTAATATTTTGAAAAAAATTCCAGATAATAAAATTTTATTGAAAATTTCAAATGAAATTATTCCTTTTAAAGCGCATCGACCAGTTCAATAGATATAAGACAATCATGGGCGCCGGCAGCGGGGTGCAAAGGGGTGCAATTGCATCCCCCTCTCGGGAAAGGAAATACATAGAAAAAATTACATATTTGTTACCCGACTGAACCAGCAGGAGAGTAATGCTTTTCGAGTGTATGTATGTTTATGTTCATATGTATGTATGTTTGTATGTATGTGTGTATGTATGTATATATGACCATTTCGATAGTACGCGCTACAGCCCAAATGGCTTGACTGATTTTAGCAAACGACGTGTCGTTAGATTCGTGAAGACTGCGTGAGTGACATAGGTTATATAATTTTCAAGAGAAATCAACAAAGTCAATTTTATATGGAAAAAAGATTAGATTATTGGTATAGCGAGTTACGATTTGAATAACAACTGAAGGCGTCTAGGTTGCTGTGCAAATTTGTTCAACACTTTGTCAATAAATTCAGTATCCTCCTCAACTCTTTTCCTGTGAACACTGAGCATGCACAGGCCGCTTAGCCTCGCATCTCCCATCGTTGAGCGATTCCACGTCTTCATCCGTCGTAACGTGCTAAATGTACGTTCAATGCTACATGTTGTTGCTGGAATATTTAAAGCAATTTTAATTGCCTCACATACCGCTGGGTAAAAAGGAGTGGCTTGAGCAATCACATCTACGTATTCAACAACAGATTCATTTAGAATCTCATTATGTGCTTCATTTGTTTTCATTACCTCGTACCATGTGGTAGCCTCGGCAATAAAATTATGGAGAACACCTCCGTAAAGGTTCTGTATATCTTCTGCTATCGATAAAAATTCTGATTTGTTTAATTTTCTCATATTTTCTGGGTGAAGCTGCATAAGCGAAAATGCTTTCTTGTGTGTTGAAGGAAATCAATTTTTAGTGAAGAAATAATAGAATCTAAGTAAGGAATAAATATAGATTCGAAAAATTCTTCCACAGTTTCAGATGGGTGATTTGATCTGTAAGTCTGTTTTTCCCCTACTCGAGGACGCTTAAATTCAACGGTCAGTTTCTCGCAAATTTTCTGAGCTTTCTCAAAAATGACCGCAAACTCCATAGATGCATTATCGCGATGAGATTGAAGCATATCAGTTAATGTATTAACGTGATCATGTATTTCCTTTATATCCATATTAATTTCCTGTAATTGATTGCACACGGGCTCAAGTTTGGCAGAATAAGCAGCAATTATTAAAAGTGTCACAATGTATGTTGGAGAAGTTGCAGGCGTGCAGAGTTGATACGCTTTGGTTTTCGTTTTAGAATTCGGTGCGTCCTGCGAAAGTTCATTTAAAACTTGTATAATAGTCACAATATTTTCAGAAAATATTCTGTTAGTTTTGTGCTTTGCTGTCCAAAGCGTTTCACAAAATAGTGGTATATTTGGAATTTTACTCCGCCGCAACTTACTCTCCCGAAAGAAATTTATAATGTCCTTTGTTGTTCCAGCAGTATTTCTCACTTCACTGACAGTATTAAGGTCATTAATGACAAGATTCAATACATGGCTTGCACAGTGGAAAAATAGGGCTAAAGGATATTTATCATTAATAATTTTCTGAACGCCACCTATGTGACCTGCCATTGCAGCACACCTGTCGTATCCTTGACCAACAGGTTTATTTAAATCAAGATCGCAATCTTTCAGAAAGTGAGTAATAGTTTCCGAAATGGCTTGTGCATTTAGTTCTTGTACCGGTACATATCCAATTCCAAATTATTGTTTTTTTAGCATCTTATTAGCGTAGATATCGAACACTAATTGATAATTGTTTGTGCCATTAATATCAGCAGTCTCTTCAGCTAAAACCGAAAAATCTGAAGCATGTTTCACCTCCTTAATTATTTTGCTCTTAAGAACATGGGAACAAATTTCAATCAATTCGTTTTGAATTTGATGCGATAAGTATAAAGAATTTTTTGCTCCTGATTCTAAATGATTCTTCAGAATCTCGTCTCCCGAGTCAACTCGAAAATGTAGCAGGTCTGTAAAAATAGAACCCTTGTCGATTTTTCCACGAAGTAGAAGATCATGTCGCCCGCAAAATAAAATTGTTGAAATGATAGATCGAAGTTTTAAACGATTTTCTTTAACTTCCTTGTGATATGCCGTATGTAAAGATTCATGAACGCTAAATCCTTTTCTATCCATGATTTTTTCAAATGTATTTGACGAAGCCAGTGCGTCACAATGCCACTTACTTGTCGCGTGAGACTGAACAGCTTCATGAAACTTTTGATATTTGAAGCAAGGAGAAACTATGAACTGTCATTGTAGACCGCGCTGCACTGGAGGCCGAAATAAAACACATATCCTACACAGCGGTCCTTTTGCTAGAGCTGATTAAGCTAACCACGGATATGTTGTAAGCCATTCATGTCGGAAAGCTCGTTTAGCATCAAGGTTTACATCATTTTTAAAATTGTATGTCTTGCTAGGGTTCCAAGGATGTCTTAGTAATTTCAAACGTAGATCATCATTGACTCGATAACCAGAGTCCAAACACAACCCAATATCCAATAAGTTAGTTGTTGTGCTTCTACTAGAAAAATCGAGCAATACATCTGCTTGAGAATCTTTACGCGCAGAACTCGTACCTTTAAACAAAAAGAATTCTTATGTAATAAAAAAAAGAACGAATCAATTAACGCATTATTTCGTTGTTTTCAAGTCTCATTTTTTATGTATGTTGATAATGAATAATACATTCGATGACAGGTAGAGACAACAACACAACATACCCGGACTATCCAATTTATACGTATTCGGCCTGGATGATTTATTATGAGGGGAATCATCTTCATCAAAATGTTTATTACGTTTTTTACACAAAAAACGTCTTATGTCACTCATAACTTGAATAAAACTTAATAACCTATGCAACAAATTATCTAATAAATAAAGTCGTTGTTTAAGCAGATTTGAGTATTACCGACAATTGATCAGCGAACAAATCCCACGTATCCGTCGCGCTACAGCGGGGATTCTCAAGTAATAATGCCAACCATCGACTATATAGTCTAAGGGCGCGTTCTATTAAGCGTTTACAATAATCATGTTCTGTGTATTTAGATAGAATTTTTATCGTAGTGAACGCCTAGTAGAACGCACCTTAAGTATGTTTCCAATGAGCGAAGTATATATAATTAAATACTCGCGTGATTAGAATTTGACATTGCATTTATTCACCAGTTGCGAGATTTGTACATTAAAAGTACTGACATTACAATATATAATATATTCCAGAATGAAGAAAATTAAAGATACCAATACGAAGTATTTTTTTTTATTAAAATTGATTTGAAATAAAAATACTTAGATAATAGGGAAGGTCAGGTTTTTTCAACGTAAGGATATTATTTTTTTTTTCAACAGATACTAGTTTGAGGATCGAGAAACTATCGTTTTTTTTATTTTTAGGTCTTTTCGTTTTTCCAGAATATTTTTTTAAGTCCCCCGCTTGACAGTTTTAAATGATCACGGAATACAGGGCATTGTGCTTTTGTAATACAGTAATAGAAGAAAGTAGCCATTGAAAAACTCTGTATCTGTCATTGTCAGACAGATCGTAGAAAAAGTACTTAATACTCGCAACTCTGTTATCCACATGCTATACATGCTTAGTTCTATATTTTATATTGGTTAATAGTATGTATATAAGCAGATGCACCTCCCTGAAAATAATCCTGACGGCGCGCATGAAGACAAGTATAGAATCTCACTTTGTTCGTTTCTCAAAGACAATTGACTGGATTTTTAAATCATATTTTTTTTTTAAATATATTACTTTTTAAAATGTAAAAGGGTTAACTTGTATAGTACTTTATAAAAATTGTGAAAAGTCCTAACAAAGAAAGTTCATTTTTGTTTTATAATTTTCATTTCTTTTTTCAATGAATTAAAGGTTTCTAACAGTGTTATTTAGCTTGTAACGGTCTATGTGTCCATTTTTAACGATATTTTTGATGTAAACGTGGATTTAATGACTGTCTAAATATTGGAAAATAACTAAATATTGGAAAATAACTGGAAAAGACTAATGGTAATTGCATTTAATTTAACAATTCATTCGGATTGTTAAATTAAATGCGATTATTTAATAATTTAATAGTGCATTTGCGATCGGTGCCCACTGGTCATAGGCAGGGCGTACACAAAAAATCGATTAAGCAAAAATCGATGTTTCATTGTCAGTTTTGAATTCATGACACTAAATTCATCTATTTACATAGTTCAGTACCAATTACTTATCACCCCTCGCTGCTTGTTCTGAAGGCGGATCTGTGATGTTGTAGATTTAATTTAATTAAAGCTGTGATTACAAACATTTTAGGCATTTAATTTGATTTATCAAGAATAGAGAAGGAAGGGAAGATAGATTTATAAATAGATTTTAATGTAAAACAAAATAATTCACTTTTAGGGAAAAATATTGATAAGTTTAATCGCTATATATTCAGTTTCAATGAAATTACTAGACGCATATTCTTACCAAATATGTATATTATTACAAAAGCTACTCCATCAATTATAAATACTTGAGGTTCAGATTAAAAATTAAGGCCACCTTATGTTCCGAATAATTATTCACTGAGCGACTTGAAATTCAGTTATTAGCTCTTATCGAATAAGATCTGACTGCGCGAATTTAATACTTTGCGAGTAGAGTTTATCAAGACGGCCACAGCGATTCAGCTTGAAGGTGTCTTGAGACGCAAACGTTCAGGTACTTTAAAAGACATTAAGGGGGAACAGTTAAGAATACCTTGCCACAGTAAGGAGGTACAATTAAAGGTATTTTATAGACATTAAAGGGGTGTGATTAAGGGTACTTTATATACAGTAAGAGGGATAATTAAGTTTACTTAAAACGCAAATCTTATAACTTGAGAAAGGTCCTTTGAATCATTCAGAAAATTACGCGAAACACAATCGCAGGCGTAGGCAGTATTTTTTCATATGGCTATCCGACTATGACAAGCGAGAAAGAGAAGTGTTATGATCTTAAAATTTTATATAGATATGTGACTGTAGATGTAATTTTCAATTAAACGATAATCTTAACTAATAAAATAATGAATAAATTCAAAACTGTTAAACACAGTGAACGCAATTTTACGCATAACACTAAGATGACTTGCGCTGCAAAAACCGGTTCTAACGGTTGTTTCACTATTTCCTTCTAACAGAGAACATCACTACTTTACATTATTGGTTTGTCTCTTCCCTGTTTTCGTCTATCTAATAAAACATGTCTATGCAAACACTAAGTTTCTCCGCATTTTTGATGGGTGAACCGGTGACGGACCTTTGAAGGGATTTATTTAAAAAAAACTGATATTATTCTTTAATATATTCTATACTAATATTACACTTAAAATACACACACACTATATTATATGTATACATATATATATATATATATATATATATATATATATATATATATATAATATGTATACATATATATATATATATATATATATATATATATATATATATATATATATATATAATGTTTACACATAAGGTTAACACCAAGCGATTAGTGTCTATGAATACTCAAGAAATAATTCTATGTAAAAATATGTGGTATCAGTATCTGAGACAATCTATTAAAACCATAGTTTGGTATTTCTACATTCAATATGTTTCAATAGATTAAAATGAGTATGCAATAATACAGTCCGATAATATATTTTGACAATTCATTTATTTTATCACGTATCATTTTATCAGGTTATAAATTATTAAAGAATCAAAAATAATTTTGTAGTAAAAAAACTTAGTTGTTGGAGTAGAACTTTCACTGCGCAGTGTGAGACCATTTGTAACAAACTTTATGTTATGCCTTAGATTCTGACTTGAGAAGACGTTCATTCTTTATACAATGTTTGTCGGTGTGTCTTCCGAAATCTACTGCCAGTGCTAAAATTGTATTCCGATTGACGTAAATTATGTAATTTAATGGTACACGTATTTACTGTTAGTGGGCCGAACGATATAACGACCTGCAAATTTATTATTTAACAATATAAGACACTGGTGTTTAAATTAGTTGACTTATATTTTATGTTAAACAAATCCTTTTTTCATGCACTCTAACGTAAATATCTATTTTTAGTATAAGTTTGGTTTAGCGAAAATGCGAAATTCCCGGTTTTTTTGTCTTAAATGAGATAATATTTATAAAAAACAACGTCCTTAAAAAAATTAGATGTGATTATTTCATTATAAGAAATTAATTTCAAATATGCACTTTCTATGGAGGACGCCTGTCAGTTGGTTGTCAAACATAAATTTCATGACCTCGCTTTACGCGATCTTTTTTGCGCATTTCATATTTCTACTTTTTGGGTTTGCTTTTTTATATCAATATCTCTTTGTGTGTGAGAATTCTGTATTTCCAGTTACTAACAATGGCTATTAAGTCGACAATTTATAACTTACACTTCCTTAGAAAACTGCATTTTTTTATAGGAATTTGTTTTTATATCACTTTTCTTAATAAAATAATCGCAACCAACTCTATGTATGCGTTCTTTATTTTTTATCTATATTTTTTCATTTAAACTGAAAAAAATAGGGAATTTCACATTTTTGCCAAACCAGACTTATTCCCTACTTTATACTTTAAATTAAACCAACCCAGTACTAAACCCTCTTTGTGTGAATTTGTCTTTTGTTATGAATTGAATTTGCCCTCTCATTATGAATTTGTTTTTACAGATGTAATCATTTTTAAAAATTTTCAAATTCTTTCAATATCATTAGCAAACATTCGAGAGGGATAAAGCGTCACTAGAAAAATGGGAAAAGAACAAAAAAGAAAATAGCATCTTCAGAATGCGAGAGAGTCTGCGAATGTACTGTTTGAAATTGATGGACAAAATAGTCAACAACTGAAGTTAATTCCCGTTAGCCGAGTCCAGACTGGGTCAACCTCCTCATGGCAGCCTCACAAGGCAAACCCTCGCTCGGTGTAGATGTACCTCATCCGAGTTAAGCACAACGCGGGGCCCATCCGGACGGCTGCATGTGGTGTAAGTGAGATGAATAAAAATCTTTTACAAAGTCTTTTAAAAATTCAATGACTGCTTGACAAACATTGTGGACAATCTTTGAAATAGACTGTTCCAATATGCAAAAAAAGTTACTGCAAACTAGTGTATGAGTCTCCAGTTGGTAAAAATTTTAAAGTTATTGCTAATCTTTTCTCCACAGTTATGGCTTCACAGTAATTTGTATCATTGTTTCATATATTGCTGTTCAGTAGTGAACATAGTCTCTCAAATTAATCTAAGTACTTCATCTGTTCAACATTGTTTCCGACTCCGTCGTCAAATAGTTATTTGTATAGCCAATACTGATATTTAAATCTCTTTTATATATTTTTCTATTCTAGTACTGTTTACCTTTTTGGTTTTGAAAATATCTGAGTAAAATAAAAGCAACAGCTGCCATGGCTGTCCGCCACACGTGCGATACTATTTCAAGAGAACGCTCAATTGACTCCCTTTCTTGAGGCAATACAAAAAATATGGCTTGGCTTTTCAGCCTCACGTTTGCTAAATTTGGACTAAGGTTGCCTTGCATGACATCTGACCGAGGCGAAACCCTTGATGCTGCCGCGCAATGTGGTTCGCCCGGTCTCGACCCGGCTCTTCAGTTAGATGCTGAGACTGCTGGATCCTTGACAAGTGCAGTAGAAAACAACGTTGGACACGTTGGATTAAAATGGAAGGTTGAATAAAACTCAATCCAAAATAAATATGCAAAACTGTTGATGACGAAAATCATATCATTTGACTTTATGAAATGTCACAAAAAAACTAGATTGCCACTTAAAACTCTATCTAAAATTAATATACAAAACTATATATGATGAAAAGCGTGCAGTTAAAGTCAGTTAGATGTTACCACAACTAAACCTTCAGCATTTACTGCATCTATTATCATCAATGCATAACTCAATGCGTTATCAATTAATTGCAACAAGAGCTCTGTTTCTTGTCTCATCAATTCACCTGTTACATTATCGATGATTAGATGAGCACGTACAACTATACTTAATAGTTTTATTTGCCCATACGCTTATTTTTATGAACTTAAATTGTTTAAAGCAATTTCGAAAAACAATCCTTTGCTCACGTGTGGCTCTGTTTGGGACAGAATGCAATTCCAGACTGATTTAACTTAGTCGCCAAAGTACATCCTGGAATTTTAGAGACTACCAGGTATATAATTGTAATGAAATTTACTCGATAAAGAAAATATGCCGACAATGTCACTCATAACGGTTTCACATATCAACAAATACCCCAACTTTCACCCAAATTAAATTTTTCTTCTCCAAGATTTGTTTTTATGTTTTAGATAACAAATTATTAATACGATTTTGAATGTAAATTTTTTTCTTGATAGTCGTAGAATATTTACGTGTAAACTTTTGCGACAAAGTCAAAAATAAACAAATTTTTAAGGAAATAAGTGAAATGGGCTTTTGTAATGTCAGTTATATACTTCCATGAATGAGTTCCTTTTGAAAAAAAAATTGAAAAAAGTAACTGCTTTATATTTTTTTATACTTCCTTTTGAAGCTCTTTGTAAAGTACTTTCAATTGTTGTATTTTTCTACCATAAAGGTACCACTGAAAGTTCTTTGAGCTGGCCACTTGTAATAATGATAATAAAAAAGAAATTTAAATTTGGAAAATCACACTCTATGTGATTCATTGTGGTATTTTGCTTGAATTGAAATTTTTACGGCTTTAGTTGTGGTCTCAATAAATATTTTTACCAGCTTCCTTTAATTGTTGACCATTGTAATACTTCCATAGCTTCCTTTTCATTAACAAAGCAATCTGACATACAGCAATGTCTTCAAATTTTATTTTTATTTCTTTCAACAGACTAAGCGTGCTTGTGCCTTTATGGATGCTTGTATACATGGGCATGCGTGTGTATGTACTTGTTTAAGTGCCATTATGGTCGACTTTCAGTAAATAAATATTTTTACATTCTCAAATGCCAAGTACTAAATCTGCTAATGACGAGGGACACTGTGCTTTTCTTACATATGTAATTTTTTTGTCTTAACCCCAAAACAAATTTTCGATATTTTAACCTAAATTTAGGTATACCCGTTTGTGTGAACAAATGTATTTACCACATTTTTCAGTTGTTAAAATAAATTATGATATACAATTATAGAAAATTCAGGTCGGTAATATTCTAATATTTAAAGCTGATTTCACAGTGTTCTCAATCACCTCAAAACTAATTTGACTTTAAAAATCTACATACCAAAACAAAACAAGTCAATCTTCTTATGTGACTACGATAGCTTCATAGTAATACTGGCATTTTCATTTTATAAGACTGCCGACCCAACCTTGGCAAAGCTTTTGGCCTCCTTCATAATGTTTCTTCACACGTAACAATCAAGTACCTTTCTTCTATAACGTTGGATGTTTTGCATGTTTGCTGTGTGAAAATGTCAACATCATCACATTTCACATTAGTTGGTGTCAATATATTGAGTGTACACATTTAAAATGTTGATATGTTTCCTAACAAACTCTAAACAAGTAGAAGTTAACAATGAAGACAATGGAGGAAGGTCTCTGTAAAGTTGAGAATGATAAAGTACTGTGCAATTGAATTAATGTAGGGTTTACTACAGACAGTCAGAAAGGTACGCTAATATTATCTTAATTATTTTATGTATTAATTTACACCACAAACAACATTGAGGAATTGAATACATTAGCATGTATTAATGCATTTCTCACTCACCCTTGTGTTTTTGCTCTATTTCATCTAAATTATTTTCTTTTGCAATAATTAAGTTTTATTTTAGTTAAAACTTGTATGTTCCGGTACTGGCTAACTTAATTTTTTTAATAAGTAAAGAAACAAATATCCTGCATAAAATTCTATACTTTAATTTTTACTATCTGTAATTTCTTTCATAGATTGATAATAATGACATTTGTGATGTTCAGAAATGCATATTTTGCCGACTTTCTAAAAATGTATATCCTACATGATTAATTTGTTGACTTATTAATCAGTACATGGGGAACTGAGGAATTATTATAAATATTGTAAATTTTATAAACGGTGCAATGAAAACAAATTCTATTTACAGAACTTCTATTTGATGCTCTTATGAAATGCTGTTCTTATTTCCCGAGTAGCTCGAAATGGTTACCTCTTGAGACATATCTACTTCCTTTGTTAAGTAAGAGCTCTTTAGACAGTGCAAGAGAATATTATAATAGTACACTTATTCTACATTATTCTTTCTGTATACACGTAATTCATATCTGCTTTGTTTTAGTGGTTACAGAATCTAACTAATTTAGGTGTGACGTGTGTTTCAAGATATTGCAGTTCAAAGCGACGTTAAGGAAGCCTCACAAGCAAGTACACACAACAGATTGGCTCAAATGTGAGGTGTGCAGCAAGGAATTCAAGGGCAAAATCTATTTGAAATATGATTTTGCCCTTGAATTCCTTGTTGCACAAATCACAAACCTATGTGAATCACATCCGCAAAGTTCACAGAAGCCAAGAGTACGAGTGTGACATCTGTAAGAAAATATATAAATCAAAGCACATGTGGGAGCAGCACGTTTTGAGCCTTCGTCACAACAGTCTCACAGGAGGGTATATCCTTATATTTTCTTTGTAGAGCGCTTAGTTTTGATATAATACTATATGGTAATATCCTGCTTTCAGTAATTTGGATTTATTAGTACATGGTTATTTATGGAGTGATGAACCAAAACAAAAAGCCATTCGAGAGATTTTGGACAATTTTTTAGAAATCTAATAAATATGTTCAAAAAAGTATTTTTTTTGTATTTGCTGACTTTTTTATTAATAGGCAGATTTAGGTAGGGTATGTCTATGTTTAAAATAATTTTATTTCACCTTTGGTGATTTTTGGATGACTACAGTCAAACATAAAATCTTTATAATTTAAAATATATGTGTGTCTGTCCTTCGTAATTTTTACAGTTTTAAACCTATGTGCATTGCATTTTATAAATATGTGCTTCAGATAATGATCTAAATTATTATATAGCAAACATTTTTTTCACCTCTCATGTGAAGATGCTTGGTAATGGTTTGGAGTGAAAAAAGTTTCTTTTTTACAAACAAATTATTATTTTGTTCACGTCTCAATTTTTTTAAATTAGTAATTAATTTGTGGAAAAAAGAATTATTTATGTCGATTGCTTATTTTTTTTTATTATTTATATTATATACGAATTTTATTTAATTACGTCTCAAATTATTGAAAGGGAAATAATTATTTTAGGTACATTTTTCAACTTAAAAAAAGTAGAGAGGCACGGAGCTCTTTAAAACACATCAGACTTTGTTCCATTGTAAAAATAATGCCCGCTAACTTACATTTAATTAAAAAAAGTAAAAGTTTAAATTTGTTTTGGTTTCATAGTTTCTACATGTTGTGTGTATTAACTAAGTTATTAAGTAAGTTTGATTATTGGGCAGCCATATGGTATTAAAAATATTAAATAATTATAATGAAATTAAGATTGCATTAAATATTTAGAAAATTTCTAAATTTTTGTGAATCGCTTATTACTATTTATATATATACATATATATATATATATATATAAATATATATATATATATATATATATATATATATATATATATACATGTATATATATATATATGCATATATATATATATATATATAAATATATATATATATATATATTTTCTTTACCTAATTATGATAAAAGTTACAATTTGTATACAATTACCTATTAAATATACTTTTATTTCATCACTGGTTAAATCAAATCATTAGCATTGCGATGAAGTACTAGAATAGAAACTCAGAAGTACTGGTTTCGAATCTAGGAATTTTTTTTTTTATTTACTAAAATAAAACAAACAATCCTATAGTTAAAATTTGAATGTTAAGAGCAGCTAAGGTATTTAAATGGTTTTTATTCATGCGAAGTAACAAAACCCATTTCGTATAGTGATTTGGTAGTTATGCATGCGATATAACAAAGCCTGTTTCGTATAGTTATACACTTTCGATAAAAGTAACACCTGGTCAGTTTGTCACGCTTTTTCTACTATTTACATGTTTATTATTTAGACCAATTGGCAAACCAACATGGTCATGAAGTTGTTCAATTATCACCTTATCACTGCACATATAACCCTACAGAATTGGTGTGGGCACAAGTAAAGGTAGAAGTGGCAATGAAGGAGAACACACTTAAAACCGCAGAGATCGAGAAATTACTCCATTAGGCCATCGCAAACGTCTCAAAAGAAAATTAAGTAAACCATGTTCGACATACAGAATCCTATAATACACAGACTTGAGAAAGTCACACATCTCACAGCCTTTCATTATGTATTTAAATGACGGTTCTGATGTTGACAATTTTTTTGATATAATTGAAATATTTAGTAATTATTTTATTGGTAAATGTAACTTTCTCAAATCTTTGTCTTGTAGGCCTTGGAGACATTAACAATGGCCTAATGGACTATATTCATTTCTCCCTTTACTTGCGCCCGCACCAAGGATTGTATCTCCAGTGATAATTAGTAAGTAATTAGTTAATATTAAATATTTATCACTTAAATTGTTAAAGTTGTTATAATTAATTAATGAATTAGTTATTAATGTTTACTTAGTCTAATGTTAATTAAAATCTTTATAATTTTGTTCTTGAATGTGTATTAAAATGTTTGGAATTACCTATTTATAACTCTGTTTTATGTGTATATGAAGATTAAAGATATTTAAATTATTTTGTACATGACTTGTCGATAACATTATGACACGAGTATCTTGCATCAGTAGCCGTTGCCATAAGACGAGTACGAGTGATTGTGTCAACATTCTCTATTCTGCTCACTTTTATTCATATCTTCAGTTTTATTGCTTTACATGCAAGAGGACCGCAGCCTTAGCATATCAGTATGTATGTTTATATTTATTGGGTTTTTAGTATATTCTTGAATATTTAATGCATTTCAATCCCAGTCTTTGTGGTTTCAGGCAGCCTAATGTGACGGCCCCATACTTAGAAGGGAACTAAATTTTTATCTGGGCCGATAGGAACAGACAGTTGTTGTGAAATGTAAATTATTAGAGAAACTATTTATTTCTTAAAGTTATCTATTGCACAGTAATATGACCCGTGTTGCTGTAGGTATTAAGTACTCTTACAGATATAAGTGTATCGGAATAGATAGCAACATTATTTTTATATACACATATACATATATACATACATACATATATATATATATATATATATATATATATATATATATATCTATATATATATACCCTGTCTAAGTATCGGATAAAGAAAAACGCTATTTGTTGGCTATAAAGGAATAAATTGTTGTTGAAATAAAACGTAAAACACGACCCTTTTCTAATTGAGTCCAAAAAAAATTTGACACATAACACACGCAATCTTTGCTTGGAGCTCAGTTATACACGGGCAGTTATGTGTCTTCGTTGTTTTTTGCTGGTTATTCCTCTGTACAGTGCTGAATAATGTGCGCAACTATCGTGTGCATGAAAAAGATGACAAATAATTATGAATATTTTTTCAATTTTCTGAAAAAAGTCTGGTTTTAAATTTTATTTTAATGGCAATCTATTTTTCCGTTAATGAATAATGTCTTCCTTTATCCGACACTTACTCCTGGACATCATATATATATATTTATATATAATATGTACATGTACGTATACGTATATATATATATATATATATATATATATATGTATGTATATATATATATATATATATATATATACATATATATATATATAATATGTTCTCTGTAAAATACGTACATTTTTCTTAACTTAAAAACAGTTACCGTGGCTTATCCATAAAAGATAGATAAATGAAGACTTCTCTTTAGGACATTTTACCTAAAATTCCTCGAGACCAATGACATTTTCTCCAACTAGGTACATTGACGTCTTTAACTGTATATCAAAATTTATGTAATGACAAAACCTATAGGATGTCATATTGCGAAAGTTGTTTGTCAATCAGACTAGACGTTTTTGGGTGAATCCCTAAGTGATATGCAAACAAACAAAGTTTTCCTCTTTTTTATATCAGTCTGGTTATCACTATCAGTATAACGTGCTGACATTAACGAAAAGTTTTTAGGTTAATTACTTCAATGTAATTAATTTACTTATGATACCACCTCAAATTAAATACTGGATTTTTTAAAAATTCTATATATAGTGTAGGGTACCATTGGAAAGGGTCACTTGTAAAGGTCTAAACAATATTTTTCTCATTATTTAAGGTATTGTATATTCGGATATATACTGAAAAATATGCAATAAAAATATTTTCCCTCTTATTTCTATTTAAGTTTGGAAATAAATTTCTTCCGTTGACGTGTTAAGAAATATACACCAGAGAGTACGCAGTAACATCCATATATGTGTATTGTCTATCCTTGTGTATTCATTTGTTTATGTTCATCTCTATATCATAGTTCTCTTCATGTCATCCACAAACTATTAGGGATCCAGCGCTCCAAGCTTCCAGATTATAATCTACCTGAACTGCATTAAAGTCAGATGAATTGTGAAGCATGTTTACGCAGTCACTTGAGAATCAAAATACTTTTTGTAATAATTATCTTTTAGAATACTGTAATTGTAAAATCTCAGATACATGTTTCATGAAATGTTAGTTATTTTAAAGTTTTAATAAAAATTTATGAATATGATAATACTTTTATATTTCTATATGATATAAATAAACCTTTTAAACAATTTTGGATAAATGATTTAATTTGAATTGAACCTAATATTATAAATTGCTTATAGTTTGTTAAATTTTAAAGAGCTATTAATGTTAGTTGCATTAAATTTAATTTAAACTGTTTGTTTATTATTGAATTGTAAAAGTTATCCAATAGAATATTTGAAGTAATGGCTACACCATAACCTTTATATTATTATAATTTTTCCAGCATATTATTCCAATATATTAAGATTATTTTATTCAGATTTTTAAAACAAGACATTTTTAAACAGTTTTTTATTAAAAAAAGGGAGTAATGAATCTAAAAATATTACATAACATTTTTCAATGTATTTTAGGAGATTTAAAAATTTTCACTTATACCCCATTTGATGGCGTACACAAAAAATCTGTCTAAAGTATCCACAAATTGACAAAATATTTCAAATGATGTAATTAGTGCGTTATATGTATGAAACTGTAAAAAGAGCAATGACTTAATGTTTATTGCTATGAAATTGCAGTCGATTATACTAAACGCAATTAATTTCATAAACAAAATTATCGATAAGAGGATTTAACATCAGCGTAAACAACAAATAAATGTCTGTACACAAAAACTTGGTAAATTATGATATTTAATTCATTCATATTATAATTAAAAAAATTTAATTCATTTATATTATAATAAAAAAATTAACTATATTCATTTCAATTTATTAATAAACCTTTATTTTACATTCACTTAAACCTATCATACTTTAAATTGTCATATATGAGATAGTAATTTGTGTACGGCTTTTAAAAAAATATAGAAAATGTTTGGTATCCACTCTTTAAAAATTACATGTAAAATGGGCATTTACCTGGATTATGTACAATCTAGAACAGAATAAGTCGTTATTGTTCTAAACAGAATTATCTTAAATGATTCAAAGTTCTAAACAGAGTTATTTTAAATGATATGTTATAAATCACCACAAAACAGCGAATGCAATTTTCTGTGTGAAAATAAGGATGCTTGCGCTGGAAAAATGGTTCTAACAGTTTTTATTTTGCTATCCCTTTCTAACACATGACATCACTACTAGAAATCGTTGTGCTTCTTATCGTTTTTCATTTACCTAGTATAATAAATATATGCGAATATATAAGTTTCCATTCCATCTTTTGATGGGTTCATTTGAATTAAATTACTCCCAACCTATTTTTAAAATTTGAACCGCTCTCGTGTGTAAAATACTATAAATTATCACCCAACTTGATATTAAATATTTTTAATATTTATATTAATATAACATTTTATATACTAATACGAAAACATGAAATTGATGCTAAGCCATTGGGCATCTGTGAATTCCCGTGTATTAATTACGTCTAAAAATACCTCATATTCGAGTTTGAAACAGTACATTGGCCTTTTTTACGTTCAATGTATTTCAATATACATCCTACAAGTAAAAATTAGTGTTTAATGATATAGTCCGATAAGATGGCCAACCAATATTTCAGTTTACTGTCACATTACGTCTTATTAAATTGCAGCCGATTGATTTTAAACTTTTTTTGTTAAATCTTGATCATATAAATACAATTTTAAACTCTTTTTATTAAATGTTTTATTTAATCTGATTAAGATTAAAGTGCCTTTGATCTGATTAAAACTGATAATATTTCGTTGAACTTAAAAATTAATAGCAAATTAATAAGTAACGTCAAATTTGAATTTACCATCAATATATATTGTCAAGTAATTTTAATATTAAATGATAATATTAATTTTCTTGCCATTAAATGTACAATCGATAATTTTAATATCTTAATAAGCAGACTTTTCGAATATGAATTCATTTTACAAAATTCCATAATATCATAAATTCAAATTTAAAACATATAAGCTACATTATTTCGTCTTTTACTGTTTAGTATGTGATCTGTGGTTACAGTGTTTAATTTTTTTACTGCGAACGTAGATTATAAATTAACAGCATCTTAAAAAAAAAGATAGTTAGTTTCCAAGGCCTTAAATTAAAAAAAAGGCAACTGTCTGTCGACTGTCGATCTGACATTTCACAACTGTCAAAGAAGTAAACCAACAAACCAAGTTAGTTTTTCGCGGTTCATATGTTTTTATTTTCTGCGGGTTGAGGTTCCAAGTTATAACGAAGTCAGTCATAATTCTTGAGTAAGAAACTTTGTTTTTGGAGTAAAGTTTTTCGTCGAAACCTTTGTCAGACCTGAGGTTCAGTTGAGAAGTATTTTCGTTCTCTATATAATATTTATCAGCGTGTGGGTTCCAAAATCTACTTCCAGTACTAAAATTGTATTCCGAGTGACATAAATTGCTTAATTTACTGGTATTAGTTTTCCAAATGTGTACAACGTGTTTGATGATGTTACGCTTTGCGAATGTATTATTTAACAATTTTGGACACTGGTGTTTAAATTAGTGGATTTACATTTTGTGTTAAACAAAACCTTTTGAAGTGAAAACTTCTTTAGCATCGTTGTGATTTGAAAGTCGATGAAACGAAAAAGCGACAGTAAAAAGAGACAGACACATATATTAATAAGATTTAACGTGGGAGAAAATGAGATAGGCGACAGTAAAAGAGACAGACACATAAATTCATAAGATTTAACGTGGGAGAAAATGAGATAGGAAGCATTATAGAGTGTTTCTTATGCGTGGTTCTCTTTGTGCTCTGCTTCGTACCCCCTCCACTCGTGTTTACCAAGGCATAGCGAGAGTTTGCTTGGGTCTTAGCGTTGTACGTGTGTTAATACGTGTTTATGCGGTCTCAGCATTGTATGTGTGTTAATACATGTCTATGCGCGCATGCGTAGTACAAAGCTTGAGAAAAGGCATCACACAACCGTGGTGTTTTGTATACGTGTATGTATTATACGTTTTTAGACTTTTTTCATCATTTTTATAATAAAATTCTTCAAACATGCCGAAAACGAATGCAGAATATTGTCGCGATTATCGAAAAAAAAAAAGGGAAAACAAGATTAAAAAGACAGCAAAAAGTTCAACGGAACGTGTTCGTGAATTTCGTGCACGCCGAAAAGCGTCATTGAATGTGGAAAATGAAAGTTCTATTACGCATAATGACGATTTTACTGTTCAAAATAGTGAAAGTGATCATTGTAAGTACTCAAATATTTTTATCATAACTAAAACCTATAATTATCCTCTTCCCGAAATTTTACATTCATCTCATTATCTTGAAGCCAAAATTTTTGAAGGTTTCACTTCTACCACTTGTGAATTGCACACATGATTTTTTTTTTCCGTACATACTTTAACGTAAGTATCTATTTTATACTTCATATTAAACTAACTCCATTCTAAAAAATTTTTTAAAAACCGGTTTATGAATTTGTTTTTATTCTTAAATTTTCAAATTTCTTTCAATATCATTAGCAAACATTCACTAAAGAAATCGGAAACAAGTCAAAAGGGAAAAAAACTTCTTCAGAATGCTAGATCAGGGTTGCTAAAATTTGCACTAAGGCTGTCTTGTATTTTATTGAACACAGGTGAAAGCCTGCGGATGCCACGGCTCGGCTGTCTCCAAATTTTAGATAACTAAATTTTACTTAGAAAACAAAATTCTCAATAGAAAAGCAGAAAGCAATGATTTAAAAAAAAATGTAAAGTCGAATAAAACTCGATCTGAAATAAATATACAAAATTATCAGTCAGTCTGGCCGTATCAAATGTCACAAGAAAACCAGATTGCCACTTAAAACTCTATAAAATTATTAGACAAAACTATCTACGATGAAAATCATGCCGTTAAGTCCCAGTCAGTTAGATGTTGGCATAACTATACTTTCAGCGTGTACTGTGGCTATTGTCGTCAATGAATCACTCAGTATGTTATTGATTAAGAATAGCAAGAGATCTCTTTCTTGTCTTATCAATTCCCCGTTATAACATTGATAATTAAACCAGAATTTCTTAATGCTTCTGTACATTATGCTTTTATATGTCCGTATATTTATTTTTATAAATTTAAATTTTTCTGAACAGTTACAAAGATAATGCCTTTGCTTACGTGTGCTCTGTAGGTGACAAAATACGGTTCCTGAATGATTTAAATTCAGCCACCAAAGCCCATCCTGAACATTAGACACTACTATGTGTCTGATAATAATTTTAACATAATTATTTGCTATCCGTATAATCAAATTTATTCCATAAACAAAATATACCAACAATGCCACTTATAATGGTTTCATATATCTGCAAATGTCACAATTTTCACCCAAGTTAGATTTTTCTTCTGCGGGATTTGTTTTTATGGTATTGATTTCAAACTAAAATAAAATTTTGGATATAAATTTTTTTGTTGTTTGTGGTTGGGTATTTACATGATAACTTTTGCGCCAAAGTAAAAATAAACAAATTTTTAAGGAAATAAGTGAAACAGACCCTTGTTCCTTTGATAACAAACAGTAGATTTTTAAGTTTGCTGGTAAATTTGCAAAAATAAGTTTTTTGAATTAAATCAACTTCATATTTTAAATCAATATCCACAACTTAATTTTAGAAAGATGTCTTATAGCCAATATATTAACATCGTAATATAGTAATCCCTTGCTATTCATAGGGGTTAAGTTCCTTAAAATTAGTGTAAATGTTGAAACTATATATAGAGAGACACTCAACGGAAAGAAATATCTGGGTTCAGAGAAGTTTCAAATAATAAGGAGAAACGCCATTTGTTTTTATAGTTTTTTTGTTACAAAGTTACAAATGAACTTTGGTAAACAACAAAAGTATAATTAACTGACGTACATAATAGAAAAAATATGAATGTATTTATGTAATTTAAATACCTCCATAAACTGGATCCTTCTGACAAAAAAATTTGAAATAAGAAATTGTTTTTTATTTTTCTGTACTTTTTTGAATTACTTTGTAAAGTGTTAATCAATTTTTCTGCTTTTCTACTGCGAACATAGCACTGGCAGTTCTTATAGCTGGCCAATTGTAATACAGGTAATAAAAAAATAAATAGAAATTTAAAAAATCGAGCTCTTTGGTAATCCATTGTTTTACTTTGCTTAAATTTGTCATGGTGGCAATTTGAAAATTATATATCACATCAAGATGAATTTAATACGAGAAAAATGTTATTTACTGATTTTTTTTACTTACGTTGTAATCCCAATAAATGTTATTTCCAGCTTCCTAATTTGTTGGCTACTGTAAATCTTCCATAGCTTCCTTTACATTAGCAAAGCAATCTGATCGTAGCAATTTTTCGAAAGTTTATGTTTGTTTATTTCAATAGACATGTGTGTGCATTTGTGGACATTTGGATATTCGGGCATGCAAGTCTATGTTCTTGTGTCAGTGCCGTTATAGTCGACTTTCATTAAATAAATTTTTTTACAATCATAAATGGCAAATACTAAATCTACCAATAACGAGGGATTGCTGTATTTCTCTTACAAGTTTGTTTTGAAGAGAATTTTAGGAGTGTAAATTTTTAAACTTTAATATAAATTTAAGTAAACCCATTTCTGGAAGATATTATAAGGGAATAATTGTTTACCACGTTTTACAGTTAAGTTAAAATACTAAGTAAAAAAGTGGTTTGTGCGAGAAGCAAAAAAACCATCACGTTGAAGCAAAAACATAATTATATCAAATAAAGTATATTTAAACGAGTAATAAAATTAAAAAAAAAATAATTTCAATTACAATTTTACTAGTGAGTTATAAAAGAATAAACATCGTACGATAGTTAAACATACTGCATATACATAAATATATAGTTAGGTTTGTTTTGAAACTTCATTGAATGAAAATGTTATATGTTGCAAAATATATACTTAAATATGTCTTGCTTTAATGCTAATCGGATACCGAGTAAATTATATATCATTTCAGTATTGAACAAAAACATGTAATGAATTAACACTTTTCTCTACACAAAATTTTAAACCGTAACCACATATGCAGCATATCAAAATTTACATCACATTTGTTAAAAATACATTTGAAATAAAATACAATTAATTTTTGCATTGTCATTTAATATAGCGAATAAACTGGAGCACATCGCATTATGATATATGGTCACTTTCTTATTTCACTTCAAATCCATTGTGTTTCTCTCAGATTACATTGAAATAACTGAAAAATAATTCTGAATGCCTACCGCAGATATGGACACGCAGCAATGTCTTCAAGCCACACAACCTCTGGTTGTTACGAATGTAGCTGTAGACAATTTGAACCAGATCAATGCGGTTTATTGTAAAGAAGAACCAGAAGACAATGATACGGATATTGGACCCACTATACTCCAGCACACAGACTCGCACTACAGAACCGGCCAGGTACAGGTACAGTGACTATCTATGCTGAGGCCAATTTTTTTTTGCAAATTACAATTTATAGCTAATTTCATTTGTTAGTTCTATGACTATTTGTGGCTCCAGATGACATGTCAGAGTTAAGAGTTAAACAATACAATTTGTTTCTACTTCTTATAATCTATTTCTTTGTCGAGTCACAAAACCAGTTGGCCTGAAAGCAACCTCACACATGCCTCTTCCATTTTTATCCCAGAAAGTGTAGGGTTAAGAATTGAAAAAATATATGATAATAGCTGCTCGATGGCACTAGCAATGATAAATGCAGAAACTGGTGTTTTTCTAAATCTATGCATTATGCTAGAAGCCAATTGGTGGTGGCCAATTTGGCTTCTAGCATAATGCATAGATTTCGTTAGAAACTATACGTACTACTGTATTTTATATCAAATATAAAGAAGCTTAAAAGGTGTACATTTTCACATATTTTTTTATTTAACTTAGAATGAACTGCTGTAAAAAATTTTTTCTCATTCAGTACTCACACAGCACTCTGCTTATGTACTTTCAGTACCAAACCTACCAGTGACTTCAGGAATGTTCAATATAGTTGTTATGAAATGAAATCTTTGTCGAAAATCTCGAAGATTCAAGAACTATCATTTGTTACCAAAAATAAATTTTTGCCTTATGTGTAATTTCTACGCAAATGGATGTGAATTTTAGTGCAACTTAGTACCAATTGTAAAAAAAGTAGTGATTTACAATTTTTGAAACAATGCTTTAATTATAGAATACTCAGTCTGGTAATATTCTAATATATAAAGCTGGTTTCATAATAATCTCAATCACGTGAAAATTAAATCGGATTTTAAAAATTCTGCATATCAAAATGAAACATGTTTTTATTTTCTTACTCGACTACTGACAGCTTCATAGTAATTCTATCAGTTTCATTCCAGAATAAATAATCTGCTGACCTTATCGTTTGCAAAATTCTTGGCCTCCTACAAAATGTTTCTTCACACATAACGGTGAAGTAACTTCCTTCTATAGTGTCAGATTCTTTGCAAGATCGCTGTGAAAATATCAATTGATTGACAACCATAATTTCACGTTAGTTGGTGTCAATATATTGAGTGTTCACATTTCAATAAAATGTTGATCGGTTTCCAGACAAACACTAAACAAGAAGTTGAAGTTCACAATGAACACGATGAGGGAGGAGGAGTACAGTGCAGTCAAGTTAAGGAAGAGTTTACTGCAGACAGTCAGGAAGGTAACCTAAAATTGTCTGAATTATTTTATTTATTAATTTGCAAAGCAAACAACAGCGATGCAACAAACGAAATAGTTCGTACTAAAGCATTCATCGCTCACCTCGTGTTTATGTTCTATTTCGTTTAAATTGTTTTCTTCTGCAGTAAATAATTGTTATTTTTGTTGTAATTTGTGTTTTCTTTTACTGGTCTTTTATATTTTTAATAAGTGGGTAAAAGAATGTTGTGCATAAAATTCACAGCTATCTGTAATTTCTTTCAGTGTTTGATATCAATAGCATTTCTAATGTTCACATATCTTTTTCATTTATTAAGAATATTCATTGCATTTGAATTATTTCTTTTCATTGGGGAACAGCAAAATTATTATGAACAATGTAAACGTTGTAAATGGATTAATTGAAACTAATTCTCTCGAGAAGACTGCTACTTGATGCCCATTTGAAATGCTGTACCAGTTACTAGTGCAGTATCAATTGGTACTCACAGAGACTTCTATCCCCTCTAGGGCCCGGGCACTAATTAGTGAATTGACGCAGTAGACTCCGAACAGGTGAAATTCGTGACAGGGCGACCAAAATTTAAATATCAATTAATTGCAGAAATAACTTCAATTGAAACTGTCTGCAAACATACATCTTAAAAAGGTTATGAAACCTCCTATATGTTAAAATAATTTTTTTATATATAAAGGGATATCAAAAATGTCAGTTAATTGTTAGAAAACCAATGTTTGACCTGATTTTCAATTATTTGACAATATTTCTTCAAATATGGCAGATGAATAATTAATTATTCTTTTAAAATAATTTTAAAAAATTTGTGAAAAAAGCGAGATGTCGAATCGATGTGTTATTGGCCGCACACGGAAAAAAAGTAGCTACAGTGTAACTACTTATCTTTTTAATTTTCAACTTTGTTAAATTTGGTATGAAATTCTAAAAAGTGGCAAAATTTTCGTGAAAGTAAAATTGTAAATTATTGAAGAAAAAGCATGGAAATTTTTCTTTTCATATTTAACCATAGTACTCTCTGATATCGGGTGAAATTGTATTTGTCACAATGTATGCTTCCATTTATACATACGTAATCTTCGGAACATATCTAAAAACCAGAAAAAATATGATAATTATCTGATAGTGCAAGTATTCTAAACATGATTGAAAACTGTTATTTGTCCACGGCGTATTTTGTATGAGTTGTGTTGAAAGAAAATATATTTGAAAGATAATCATATCAAATTATATTTTTTTATCTACTTGTGAGATTATTTTATTATTAATTTTTTTTTTCCCCTAAAGAGAAACATTATTTGTAGATATATTAATAGTAATAACAAAAAATGAGCTGTAAAATTTAAGTCAATTTAAAACCAGTTTATTCATAGATTGTCAATAAATGTATTGGAGATCATTCATAATTATGAATACAAAAGATACACAAAATGATTCTTCAAGTATCCTTCAATAAAATAGTACTTGTAAAAATATTGTCTAATGCGTTTGTGTTTTTAATAGAATTCAAAAGCGCACTGTTGTTTGGAAAACAAAATGTAATTCTCTGTTTTTTACGTTTATCAGTTTTGTGTATATGAGTTATAAACCAGATATAGGGTAGGTAGTACCTAACTTTTTAATAATGAATAACTTTTCAATAGTGTACGTTTATAGATTACACAAACTAATCACCTTACAAGTAATTTTCACTGACTATAATTTTCTCAGCAACGTATCAACTGCATTAAAGAGTGTTTTGCTTTACAATTATACCCTGCATAGCCGTTATATTATTTATTTTATTTTAAAAGTCTAATTTTTGTAGAGAAAATAAATTTTCTCAGACTCGTCCCAACCAAAGTAATGTATCAACTTTTTTTCTTTTAAATTTGTCAACAACCTAGATGGATACCCGCAACACATAAGCGTCGGTAACAAATAAATATTCTTATCATTTTCTCTTGATTACACAATTTTGGTTACTTCTTTACAACATTTACATATGTTAAGAAAATTTGTTTTCATCGTAACGCTCTGGTTAAACCACACTGGATTTTGTTTCATAAGCTGCATATTAAAAATATTTTGTTAATTGTGCCTTTTCATATTTTTGGAAACATTATTTTTTGTTTTTTATTTTCTATTCATTATAAAAGAATAAACAAATGGGAAGGGGGAAAGTATTAAACATTCTTATTGTATGCAATATTGCAATAAAATATTAATTTGCAATAAAATCTTCTCCTATTTGAGTCATGAGTGAAACTCTGTAAACGAGAACAGATTTTTTGAGAAAGACTTCATTTAGATCATGTTAGTATACATCATCATAATCAAGAATAAAGATAGTGCAAGGAATGTAAATGTTGCTAACAAAAAGTTCATAGTTTCAAAAGGTGATAAAAATGATTACCGTTGGTTTGACATCTGTCAATGTCAGTGCAGTTTATTTGTTTACAAGAATTGAATAGAATTATCGTATATTGTTTCTAGCCCATAAGTATAGGCCAATGTGTAAAGTAACGAGTGAAAGGAAGAAACTATTTAAAGTAGCCCGTAGTCAGTATTATGACAGAGTAATATTTCTGAACTGTAGATAACAATACGAAGTTATTAATTGTAGAGTTGCTCCAATTTTTTGTAGTCCACTGAGAAAGTGATCGTTTGAATCCCAGGGTTATTGTTGACGGGAAGAGATCACCCTTCTAATAGTAAGTCTGCTGCATACAGGTTGTTGTTAAATTGATATAGCAAGTCGGATTTTATGGGTTCCCGAATATAAAATAAGATGAATATAATCAGTAAAATTCTGTAACACAAAGTTTTTAGAATATAAAAAATGGAACCAACTAGTAAGTTTGTAATTTAGTTATTGTTTTCCAAAACAGTCCCCCTGGGACTATATGCGTCATTTCATTCGATGGATATACTGAGAGAAACAGCCAACCCACTCTTTCTTGAAGGCTTTTCCACAAACTTTTGAAGGCAATCACCGCTTCAGTGTCCAGGAAACATTTTCATCTTTTATTTCTGAGAATAGAAATCACATGGTGCAATGTGAGAGCTGTATGGCGGATGACCCATAATTTCTACACCCGACGTAGTCACTTATTTGATTGTTTGTTTGGCTAAGTATGCAGAGGCATTTTCATGATGAAGGAGGATTCTATTGCGAAGGTGTTACTCTCAAAGTTTTCCCAAAACAACGGTCTAAATATCAAATTTGTAAATATTGTACTTCCCTTATTTGTTTGAGAGTCTATTTGAAGACCTCAACTTTTTTTTTATGTCTCACCCCCAAACAAATTTAAGTAGAACATATTTCTGGAAGATTTTACGTGAGAATAATAATATTTACGCTTTTAATTTAAGGTAAATTATTGAGTAAAAATGTGGTTTGTGGAACAGCATTTTGTGCAATAAATTTAAACCCTAAGAATAAGGAACTAAATCTCAATTGATATTGGAAACGAAGCTTAATAAATATGTTTTTGCATCATGTCAATGCAAAAACATAATTATGTCAAATGAAGTAGATTTACATTAAAATGAAGAAAAACCAATTGCAAGAGCAAAATTACAATTTTACCAGTGAGTTACAAAAGGACAAATATCACGTTATAGGTAAACAAACTGCATATTGTATAAATATACGGTTGGGTTTATTTGGAAACTTCATAGAACAACAACGTTGAATGCTACAAAACATATAAGGTAATGTATCTTTATTTATTGCGAACCTTATATCAAGTAAGTTATATGATTCATTGAACCAAAAGATGTACCACATTATTTTACGTTGAGACCACATATCCAGCATATTAAAATTGACTTCACGTTTGTAATATTACAAATTAAGTTTGCATTGTCATTTAATGGAATTAATAAACTGGAGTGTATTGCATCATGATGTATTACCTGTTATTTCCTCAGATTACACTGATACAATTGAACAATAATTCTGAATGCGTTCCGCAGAAATGAACAGTCAGCAATGTTCTCGAACCGTGCAACCACCGGCTGTTACAAATGCAGCTGCAGACTATTTGAACCAGGTTAATGCTGTTTATATTAAAGAAGAAGACAATGATATTGATATCGGACCTACTGTACTCCAGCATATGGATTCGCACTACAGAACGAGCCAGGTACAATCGACCTCAGTAATGATTGTCTATGAAGAGACAAATTTTTATTTAGTACAAATTACAATTTTTAGCTAATTGTTTGATTTACTTAGTTTTTGTGAATTTTTTAGCTCCATATGTGATGTGAAAGTTAAGAATTAAGCAGTACAATTTGTTACAACTTTTTATAATTTACTTCTCTAACCCGCATAAGGTCCAGGTACTAATTAGACAATTTAAGCAGAAGGTCCCGAATGAATTAAATTCGAGACAGCTGCACCACCAATATTTAATTATCAACTAAATGAGGAAACCACTTCAATCACAACTATGTACATACATTTTTGAAAACATAAAATTTCCTAGGTGTTGGAATTATTTTATTTTATTTACAAGTACATAAAGAGATATAAAAAACAGTTATCAAATTTTTAAAAGATACATTTCTCACCCTATTTTCAGTTCTTTGGCAATATTTCGTGAATTATGGGCATATAAAAAACTAATTTTTCAATAAAAACAATCTAAAATAAATTTCCAAAAGGAATGTTGTAAGTTATTTTATCTTAAATTGGAGTATGTGAACTCCAAGGGGTTCATTAGAGATCATAAGGGGGTTCGAAATAATCAATTGCTTAACAATTACTACGCGATTCAAATTGATGAATTAACTGATGTCAGTGGACTTCTGAATTTACTTGGTTTTGTTAGATATGTGTGAAAATATTTCTGAAGAAGATCTATTATGTAATTCTTTGGAGTCAACTACAACAGGAGAAGATATGTTCAACGTCATCAATCCTTTTTTTTAAGAACATAGCTTGGATTGAACTAGTTATATTGGTATATTGAATGACGGTGCCAAGGTTATGGCAGGAAAGATATCTGCATTAATGACCGGGATTAAAAATCTTGCTCCCGAGGCCAAAAGTACACATTGTGTGTGACAGAGAAGGACTGGCGTGCAAGGAAATGCCTTAATATTTAATAACTGAACTGTTTGAGGTTGTTAAAGTAATAAACACTGTTACTCTGTGAAGTACACTGATTATCGAGAGGCAGAAATTTATTGAAAAATTATTTGGCAATGTAAATATGTTATATTGCATTTCTAATTACTTCATGGGTGAATGCTGCCATCTTTCCTTGGCGTACTTGAATGTGTGTGAATTCTCTATATATAAATCGAGTCAATTGTTGAGTATTTTATAAAACAAATAAGTATAATTTTAAATAAATACTGAATATTTTCATGTATAATCCAGTGTATATTGTAAAAACTTAGCTCATTTTTTGTTTCAATTACTAGTGACATAGAAAAAAACGCTCGCTCAGATTAGAAATGGCTCAGAGGTGACTTCAGTAATATATTTTTACAATTTCGCCATCACAACGTAGTAAGATGAACTAATGTGGTACTGCATACATCTAATATTATTAAAAATAATTATAAGACGTCTACTGTTCATAAATATTGTTGTTGTTGTTCGGAAATTGGTGTATACAAGCTTCAATTTCGGGACTGATCTATGACTATCCTTAGGCTGATTGTGTATGTTTGTATTCGGAGTCAATATCGATCCCTCAAGCGCTAACAAGTCAACGGAAGTGGTGCAATATGGTGGCTTGAAAGTAGTCATACGCATGCCCCCTCCATTTTCATCCGAGAAAGTGTAGGATTAAGAATTTGAAAGAAATTATGGTAGTAGCATTAGCTGTAATAAATTCCGAAGCTGGTGTTTTATGATTGTTTTACAAATGAATTAGCAGCCAATTTGGCATCGCAGCGTAGTGTACAGATTTTGTTACCAACTATATGTATTTTGTAGCAAATATAAAAATGCTTCAAAGATTTTCACTTATTTTTTTATTTCTCTTATCTTTGAATCGACTGTTATAGTAGAAAATTTGTTGGCACATTACATTCAGTGTTTTTTGCTTAATATAAAGGAAACATCATACAATCTCTGAAACTTCACATTGTACTTAGACACTTTGTCAACGTGTAGATTCACTAGTGGTGTGTTGTATAACTAATGCTTGATATATAATTGCAGTTTACAGCACTGTTGTTCTGTACAGTAGAAGAGGTTAGCAGTATCTAGATATCTTTTTATATTCATAAAATAATTTTCATCTTTGCTAAGACATTCAATAATATTTTTATTTGCTTTAGATGCTAATAGCAAAATTGTGATGTAATTAGTTCAAAACATTGAAAAATATAGCAAAACTCTTAACACAGGTCAGATGTCACATCCCAAGCAGCTGCTAGGGAAGTCTACTTGTTGCCTGTGTGTACATGTAAACGATATTCGATAGTATAAATGTAATACTCCAAATGTTACTGTTATGTAAGTTTCCCACTGTATTTGTGCCCTGTCGTAATGATTGCATTTTTAAATAATTGAAATGTAGTATTTTACTGAATTAATTCAATTCATTATCTGCAGTCAAATACAAGAACAATATTTTAAAATCAATCAGGTGGTACAAAATTAAAATGCAAATCCTGGATTGTCAAAGCAACAACATTTCTATAGCAACGATAATAACATGACGGCCATCTTCCTATTACACATGTGTAGTTTAACCTGCCAGTGACTTTTAGTTTATTTAACATAATTACTATCAAAAGAAATCTTTGATAGAATTGGAGAAATATAATTCGTCACCAAAAGATACAATTTACATTTAATTTTAATATAAACTAATTTGAATTTTAGTGTAATTTTATAAAAACTGTAAACAAAAATAACAATAAACAGTCTTGTAAGAATGCTTTTATTATCAAAAACTTAGCCTGGCGATATTCTAATATTTGGAACTATTTCCTCAACCATCTCCAAACTAATTTGGACTTTAAAAATCTTCATATAGAAACGAAGCTTGTTTGATCTTCTTACATGACTACTGACAATGGGGCATGGTGTCATAGTAATTCTAGTATTTTCATTCCATAATAAATAATTTGTTGACCTCACGGCGCAGCACCTGAATAAACATGGAGGAGACTAAACTTCTTGGCCTTCTCAATAATGTTCCTTCGAACATAATAGTCAAGTAACTTCCTCTATAGCAACGGATGTTTTGCATGTTTCTGGTGAAACTGTCAATCGGTGCACATACTGAGATTCTCCTCTAATGTATGATGGAGTGTACACATTTAAAATGTTGATTGGTTTCCAGACAAATAAAGACGACAAGATAGACCTCTGTAAAATTGATATTGATCGAGTACTGTGCAGTCAAGTTAAGCTGGAGTTTACTGAAGACAGTCAGAAAGGTAAGTTTTTTACACAATAGCGAAGCTATATTAAATGAGTACTTTATGTTTTTGTTTTATTTCGTCGAAATTATTTTCTTCTGCAGGGAAATAATTTTTATTTTTGTTAAAACTTGTCTGTTCTTGTACTAATATCTTATATTTTTATTAAGTGGAAAAACAAATGTTGCGCGTAAAATTCTCAGCTATCTGTAATTTCTTTCATAGTTGATATCAATACCATTATTATATATATATATATATATATATATGTATATGTATATGTATATATATATATATATATATATATATGTATATATATATATATATATATATATATATATATATATATTGCAATGTTTACATCATTGGTAACTGAGAAATTATTATAAACAATGTAAATATTACAAATAGATCAATTGAAACAGGTTCTCTTGAAAGAACTGTAATTTTATGCCCTTATGAAACGCTGTTCTTGTTTGTAGTGTAGTTTGAAATAGTGCCCATCGAAGCCTTGAAGCAAGAGCTCCTTAATCAATTCAAGAGAATATTATAATAGAACACTACGTTATACAATCTGTGACACGTGATTCGTATCTTATTTGCTTTACTGATTACAGAATCTGGCCATAGCCAATTTAAATGTGACAAGTGTCTCAAGATATTCCAGTCCAAAGTGGCATTATTGGCGCACCAAAAGCAAGTACATGCGACAAATTGGCACAGATGTGAGGTGTGTGACAAAGAATTCAAGGGTAAAAAGTATTTAGAGAACCACATACGCAACATTCACAGTGGCCAAAATTATGAGTGTGATGTCTGTAAGAAAATATATAAATCAAACCAAATGCTGCGGAAGCACATTTTGCGCCTTCATCGCAATAATCTCACAGGTGGGTATGGCCAGTCACTAATGTTATACTTATCATATATTTCATTTGTAAAGACCTTAGTATTGATATTACATTATACAGTATTATCCTGCTTTCCACAATCCTGTTTAATAAGGTTTCATTAGTACATGGTTATTTATGGGGCAATGAACAAAAACACTAGTTGTTTCCAAGTGCCACCGATGAACAGGTTCCTAGGTGGAACGAAACGACAGCTGATCATTTTCTCACTGGCTTTCTCTGCTGTCGCCTTGTCAATTACCCATCACAGTTCGCTTTCTGCTCCATAGAGGTTAATGTCATTATCTGAACATATTTCTGTCGGGCGGCCCCATCTGGCTATCATATGGTGAATAATCCTGATGGCTGAGTCGGTGATGAGTGAGGCGATCAGTTCTAGGTGTATAGTGCATATTGTTAGCCATATAATGAAAGCTGCATATCTTTCTTGAGTCGAACACCTGATGGTGCCTGCCAGTGGTCCGAAGAAATTTGTCCTCATATAGTTGAATGGCCTGTGATGGTGGACCATTTGGCACTGTGGTGGCGTCGTTCTTCTTATAGCTAGGTGTACAATCATTTGTACGATTGGTCTCAGGCGGAATATCCAGTAATGTTGGCGACATTCATTTAGTGTAGTTATTCTATTCGATGTATTTTATCCATAGCTTAGCCACATGATGGTTCCCATCGAGTATAGGAGTGCATTCGTCGCACCGATGTGGCTTCTCAACTGAATTATTTTGTCTACAAAAGGTATAGTCAATGAGCGCAGATGACTGTTGCTAGATATGCCTCTGTTATTTTTCAAGTCTTCTATCTCTTCTGTTAATGACTCCTCTTGACTGGCTCAGATCAATACTGATCCGGCTTGGTGAAAGTATTTTGTAGGTACTTGATACTTTTGTAGATACTCATATGAATTTTAATACTCTCACCATCCTGCGAAGCATCTCCAATTCTGAGAATCGGCAGATATCAGGAATGCTGTTTTTCAGTCACGGTGTTGCCTTCGTTTCATTGATATAGTTAGATATCTCTTTTTCGGTATTTTTGCTCTTCATGGGTTGTTAATGTAATTTCTGTTCCAGTAATTACTTGGCGTAGAAAGTTGGGCCCCGAGACTCTATGTTTTGCACCGAACTACAGGGGTATGTCTCTCATTGTGTCATCGGATACATTGAGCTTGTTTGTCGCCCACCACCACTCACTGATTCTATTGTTTTTTATCGCTGCGTTGCAATGTGTGACGAACTTTTCATACGATCTCCAATCCGTTTTCAACCCATAAGGTTTCTTTTACTCTCTTAATAGAAGGTCTTTAACTCTGGTTTAATCTGGTGCTCTTTTAGCACAGTGGCAACCATGCAACTTTCCATAACTATGACCTATAATTCTAGCCACGGTATGTACGTAAGTTTTAGTGGAGCTGCTCTTGCCTTCGAAAGTATGAGTGACATGTCAGTACAGTAATGTATGAGTGAACTTAGTAACGTCTCAGCATGGTGACGTTGCGCTAGTTTTGGAGATGCCTCATCCAGTCTTTTCATTGTGCTGCAAGGTCACAATCTATTTTTTAGTCCCATTCTGTACTCCATCACCATACCTCCTGCGCAGTATTTGTTTAGCTCTTATTGTGACATGTGAGGGTAGTCCAAGAGGATCGAATAGCATTATAACAATTTTCAGCTATTTGTGCTACTTAGGTGTGTCGCTTAGTAGCACTGCAGGTGGTACTCGTGCCATGTTCAAATTGAATGCAAGCTTCAAGTGCAAAGTGATGTTTCAGCTATTCGCCCATGTTTTCTACTGGTGTCATATGGTGCATGAAATTTATGTGCACCATGAAGTACCCAGTCGAACAGTGTGCAATCGGTTGAGTTATCTTTCCTTTTCATACTTTGATCACGAATAAAATTTGCCAGTTATCTTACCTGAGGAGTATCTTGGGTTTAATATTGTTATATCAGAGGCTGTCTTAAATGTCGAGTAAGTGTTCACAGCTGGCTATATATTTTTTGTTACTTCTTGGGCCGAGAGTTGCAGATTCTGGAAGAACCGCAAATGGATGTTGTGTTCAAATCGCACCCTTTATTGTAAATACAACTTGTAATGTCTAAGCAGAGATCATCGTTTCCCAAATGGCTTCTATGTGTAATGAGTTAACAGAGCTTTTGGTGTCGCATTGATTGGCTAAGTCGGCATCAATAAATGTTACTGTTGACCTGCTGTTGAGTAATGTATGCTTATTAGTCTCTCCCACTGATCTGGACACCGAAACTGAAACAATTTTTGTAGGTATAAGCGGTTTTCTTACTGATCCACGTAGAGCTACCAGTTTCTGTTTTGTGACCTCTCTTCTATACTGTCATGTGATCCATTTGTTCGGCCACCGGTTGGCTCACCAGGGATGATAAACCCACAGCCACCCAATTGCCGCATTGGTTATTGTGATTGTCTGGAACAAATTGAGTATATACAATGGCTTTATTGTCTCTGGAACTATTTTTTCCATTCAATCACAACCTGAGAGTAGTGTTTACGGTATAAAAACTGTAACAAACATAAACGGAATTCTTATGCTTGGAAGTAGTGATTTTTAATGACGTAAAGAACTGAAAGAAAAAGAGACGGGAAAGAGATAGGAGGTGGAACAATAAGTTGTTGCATCCCTGGGTTATTGTTGACTTGAAGAGTTTGCCTTGTAATAATAAGTCCTGTTATATAGAGCTATATATAGTTGCTATATGGGCTGTTATTAAATTGATATAGCAGATTGGATTTTATGAGTTTCTGAGTATAAAAGAAGAATTTATAAACAATAAAATTTTGTAACACTAAAAGTTTTTAGAACATAAAAAATGGAATCCATAACAAAATAAAACAAATCTTTGTAACACTGAAAATTTTTAGAATATTAAAAACAATAATTAAATTACAAACTAAGTTTGTAATTTAATTATTGTTTTTCAAAACAGTCTTCCTCAATGTCTCAATGCTGAGAATGTATAGAAATTGTGTGGTGTAAGTTCGGAGTTGTATAGCAGATGACTCATAACTTCGTAATCAAATATTCTGTCATTTATCTGGCAGAATGCGCAGAGGCATTTTTGTAATAAAAAAGGACTCTACTGCGAGGTTGTTCTTCTCAAACTTTTCCCAAGACAATGATCAAGTAATTCCTCCTTCTCCTTTATTTTTCAGAACAATCGTAGCATAATAACTCATCCATCTGCAGAAATAGCCAGCCATCTTTTTCACAGCACTTCATCCTTTCTTCACCTTTGTAGGCAAGTCTTCAGAAGGTACACTTATTGCGCAGGCTGCCTCTTGGTTTTGAGTTCGTAAGAGTTCATCCAGCTTTCTTCACCCATGACGATGTTGAATACAGTATTTGAGTGACCTCCGTAGAACTTTTCTAACATTTCAGGACACTATTCAATGCGATGGTAGTTTTAAGTTTTGGTCTAATCGTGGTTCATGTATCCATCTAGCTCAAAGCTTTCTGATATCTAAATATTCATGCAAAAGTTTCTGTACTTTACTCGTAATAATACCTAAACTTGCTCAAATCTGCTAATAGATTACTGTCTTTTAAGTCTTTGTCACGAGCCACCCAGCATTGATGCTATCTTCAGTTGTCACTCTTTAGAGACATCCCTTATGCAAATCATTACTGAGATTAGGACAACGATGTTTGAACTCATTACACCAATTGGAAACGATAGAATACAAAATGAAGTTGAATGTAACTCTTTGTTGGTTGAGATCACAACAAAAGTCATAAAAATTGTCGAACGAAAATTTTTTAATTTCTTTAATATCGTTATTACAAATGGTCACTTCTAAGAACATTGAGTGTTCGCCTCGTATTTCAAATTTAATCCAAAGATTAAGTATGTGATAGTACATCCAATATGATGCAACAAAGCAAACATCTTATCAGCTTTAAAGCTTCTGTGATTCGAATATTGTTTCACAGAAAGGAAAATATATTATACTGGTAATTCAATGTTTTTCATAAGTCTTTTTTTCATAGAGGTGTATTTTTTACATAGGTATTTGTTTACGATAATGGAACCCTTAAATGTAATATAATTGAAAAAAGTTGCAAATAAAGCTTTTTGATATGGAAAAATAAATTATTCTCACTAATAACAACCCCAAATCAAAGAATGTTGCTGTATATTATAGTGTTATATTTTCGAGGCTACTAAGAAAAAAATTTTGTTTTACCAATCAATAAACATCTGTGTGCAACATTAAATACATACTAAATAAATTGTGGTTTTATTATTTCTGAATTGTTACAGGTTCTAGCCTAGATTACTATAAATGCGACAAGTGTTCGAAGAAGTACCTTCATAAACAGTTACTTATGCAACATTACGATAGAGTACACGGAAAAGGTACACGTACGTGTAACGAGTGTAACAAGGAATTCAAGTGCAAGGCCTATTTACTGTATCACAGGCGCTACGCTCACAGCCAAAAGCAGTTTGAGTGTGATATCTGTAAGAAAACATACAAAACCAAGCGATTACTGCGTGAGCACATCTTGAGCCTTCATCTCCGTAAGCCTGAAGGTACGTATAGTTGTTTATTTAGGGGGGTACACACATTGATGGGATACGAAAATATTTTTAGTATATTTTTAAAGTTCATACTGCTGTATAAAATTGCATTTTAAAAGGAGACTGGCGAAAATGAGTCCGGCATTAGAGAAATAGAATATAATTTTTAAGACAGCTGGTTTTTTTTATAAAGCCAACAATTCAGCTATCGATAGTCGTGGGAGAGAAAAAATAAAATACAGTTTGTTGCCATAATGCTAAACAAAAGAAGATATCTTCATAAACGTATATGCATCGCGTATATTTTATTTTTAATACATGAACAATAAGCTATTTGATAACATCGAAAATATAACACAATTGAATGTCATTCTATTAGATTAATTAAGTATATTTCTCTTAATTTGCAAAAAAATAAGTTTATGTTTTGTAAAAAAAGATGCAAAGAAATTACAATATTTTTTGAAATACAATCAGCGCTGCACCGACTGCAGTTGGTAAACTTGGTTTTCTTTCTGGTGTTATCTAAATCTTGGTTCTTTTGATTACATATTCCTTGAAGTTTCTTCACCATTTTTCATATATTTTGTTTTTACTAATCTACACATTGTCAAAATGGAGAGGAATTTTGTGCGAGCTGATAAAAGCAACCTACCTAAAATATACACGCTTATTGTTGCACTTTTCTTTAAAAACAACGTCGATTTCTGCTGCAGAACTCAAAAATGCAAAAACAACAATGTAGGTATCTTTTATAAAATATTGGTTACAGAAATAACTAACGGTATTTGGAAAATGTTTATAAAATCTCATTTTATGAAAAAAATACTCATAAGAAATATCTTCAAATTTGTATATTCCTTGTCTATTCTTCACTAAATTCACAGTAAACTTATCGTTAGATATTACACACTGTTAAGACACGCAAAGAAATAAATGTCAATTAGTGAAATTAAATCAATTAGAAATAAACATTTAAATGTTTATTTCAAATTATCGTCAAACAAATTAAGTATCTCTTATACCGACTTATTTCACTGTCCTTAAATCTTTCATTTATTGTCCTATTTTTTATTAAATACTTGTAACACACAAATCACACTTTGCATTTATTATACAAATTGTTTATAATATGAATTCATTATGAACTATGAATTACATAAAAAGAAATACACAGATATGTGTAACTAAAATAATGTCCGGTCATAACTAATGTTTAGAAAAATTGATTTAAAAATTAATTTCCACGCAAAGTGTATTTCTCAAAAAGCAATTTCTTGTAAATATTTGGAATGAATAAGCAAAAAGACCTAACCTAACCTAACCTAATCTAAAAGAAGTCAAAAAGTATCGAGCCAGATCATCAACAGAACGGACATATTTCTATATCTTATTAATTTTTAATGATAATATTCAAAATAAAAAGGATGAATTACATTATGAAAAAATATAAAATACAATAATTTTAAATAATCAAAATAAACATTATCAGTATTAAAACTTTTATTATTAACAAAATTATATATATGTATATTTATATAAATGTGTAAATAGATGTGTATATATATATATATATATATATTTAAATCGCTAAGTATTGCATATTTTCATACCTGAACCCTATAGCGGCCACCACTTCTGAAGGCATTTTAATAGATGTTAATACGTATATTGTTACCTTTTCGCTATTCATATTCATTGGTGGACATGAAAATTTTAATTAACACAAATTGTAGATATTAATTTTTAAAAAATCCTTGCTTACATAACGTGTGCTTTCGTCGTGCAAATCATCCGGCACACTGAATATTCTGGTATATATTTCATTCATTGACGCAATTTTTCTACTTTCTCCTCAACCTACTCCTTTATTGCTTCTGTATGTTAACTCGTGTGTATAATATATATTGCGCTGATATAATTACTTCCTCCTACTTTTAAATTACCAGCGGCACCGAATACTGTGTTTTCTTTGCAATGAATGTATCAACCTACTTCCACCCATGTTTGTAATTATAATGGTATTGAATTGGTATTTTATGGGAATTTGGATTTTTTCCGTTTTGTTATAGTTATTACTTCCATTTAAACCTGAATTTCCTGAAAAAATAATTAAGGGTATTAAGTACGTACAATTGAGACATATTGTTCATGGCTTAATATGGGCACTGTATTATTTAATTTTTAGAATATTAATTAATTTGGGTTGGAAAAGTTTAATGTAAAAATTGGGATTGACTATATCATAAATATCAAAGGACAAAAAAAATAACACCGCAGAATATTCATCAAAATGTGTGAAAATACAAAAAAAAGAATTTTAAACTGCACCAATCACATTGAAGGGGACCACCAAATTAGCAAACGTATTCCAGTTTCCGCATGATTGAGTCACATATGTTTGTTTCGATCGCAATATCAGTTGCTACCCACAATATTGAACTAAAGTAGCAGTGAAAATAAGCCAATACGTCTTAATTTAAATTTTCTCAGAGAAATTTAAATTCTACAAAACTGTAATATTTACGTATGTACTAAAATATTTATTAATTTATTATCTATATGCGATACAACTAACTGAGTAATGGAAACATCTAATAGCATTTCATCTTAAAGTTTAATGTCTAAAGTTTAAACCAAAATAAGATTTATTACGATACTTTAATTTATAATAACCGACAATGATCAATTTCGAATGATGTTAGAAACAAGTTTTACGCAAATCTCTTTATGAGTTACTCGGATACATTGAGATATTATAGGTACTCCTGCACCTTTTCTTAAATTATTTATTTGTTATTTTGATAAATCAATACCGTTTTGTATATTCAAAGTTTCGTAATTTATTCTATCATTGATACCTGCTAGATTTAAATTAATTAGCCTGAACATAAAAACTATATTAAAAAAACTTAAAAGAAAACAATATTTTACTATTCAGTCTCATGTAAATAATGCAAAAAACTTATATTTTTTCCATATAATATAACATAGTAAAGATTAATTAATTCCTGGAATTGTATGCAAGCATATGTCATAAATTTCAAAGACTGATCTTTTGAGGCGCTAATAACATTGCGATACACAATTGCACTCAAAATCCTTACAGAGGTGTTCTGTAGTCTGCACCTTTGTCAACCGCTCTCCACTGTATCGAGCTAAAGCAATATAATAGATTAGCGGATATTTTTAATTGTCATTAAGAAAATTAAATTCTAACGATTTGTAATGCTGTCGGGTATGAGGATATTTAAATTTGCATTTGACACAAGGAAGTAATGATGTGTACACATGGTTTTAATTTTGAAAATTGAAATAAATAATAGAGGATGAAATAGTAAGTTTAAATAAAAAACAGGATTTAACTAAATATAACACCAAAGGGTTCCAAGTTTCAAAGGGAAGCCAGGTTCTCCAGACAAGGTATGGTTCGTGTTAAGCAAAATGATTTTAATTTTAATTGCAAAAATTTTGTTATGTGATTTAAACCTTCGAAAATTCCAGGGAAGTTAAACTATTGAAGACTTTATAAGTTTAAGAAATAACTTGTTTGATACGTTAAATTCTAGACGTACAGGTGCTTTTCTATGTAAGGTGCTGTTGACAAATATGAAGACAAAATATTTATTTGTTCGCAAAAGGGATGCTCACATTTATCTACAATATCTTAATTGCACTGTACTCTTTAATGGACCAAGGAAATTAGGCTTCGTAAAGTTATTTGATAAAATATTTAACTTAATGCCTGGAAAGCAGTACATATTTATTAAACAATTGACTGTTTTTCAGTTTGTTATTAAGATGCTTTGTTAAAAATATTAAAAAATTAATGTACTTCTCAATTAGGGATTTAATTCTAACGGTTACAAGACTGCTTGAAGAAAAATCTTCATGCCAATAGAAAGCAGTGCAATCAAATATCTTCGTGGATATAACACGATACAAAGCCTTGAATATATTTTTTTCTTTTTTTCATTAATCACATATGTTGTTCAAGAGCCTCCCAAGGGGGGCATAGAGAGATGTCAAGGGGGCGGAAAGCGTTTGCATTTTAGAAAGAAAAAACAAAAACTTTTGTTGAGAAATCAGTTTGAGCGTGTAAAATTATTGTGTCTCACTGTTAAAAGGTAAGTTTGTGTATTTACAAACTTCAGTTACCATTTTTATTTAATTTACTAAATCAAAGGGGGCATGGAAATATAATTTATAGTCCGGGGAGTCTCAACAAAAAAAGGTTGGGAAACCCTGCTTTAGATTGATCATTAATAATTTTGTGCATTTTTTTAAATCTAATTTATGAAATTAATGAAAAACATATCAGTCCCTTATTTTAATATCATTATTATACTGTAGAGTTATTATGTAAATTAAACTGCTTTACAGTGTGAAACTTTTATCTCATTAAGGTGACAGTTTTCAAATGTACTCATGTTATTGATAAGGACATCAAGTGTCCTGCACTACTGACGTGTACCGGTGCAACAACGCCGCCATTAACATTTTCGTTTAAAACACGACAATGTATTCAAATTGACTTATCAATTATAGAAAATTCTGCAGTTGGTTACACTTTTTGATTAGCTTTTATTTTTGCTTGGAATGGCACAAAAGTACTAATGATCAATGAACAATGAAGCTATACTACTTATAGCATTCAATCTATGCCTAAAGTATACGTCAGCGTGCAGAGAAAAATATATAATACGGGGATTATAATAGCAGCACACATGTCACGCCTACCTACCATATCTAGTTACGAGTATTTTATATGCTCTGTGATAAATATGGCGATGAATATTGGCTAATTCCTCACTAGTTCCTGGCATTTGTATATAAAACTCGGCTAGAGATGCTATAAAAGCCGATACTTCAAATTTATATTTGCAGACTGTACTCTTACGTACACAAGAAATGTCCCCATTGACCTATTGCATTGATCCCGTTGCATAAAAACGTAAAACGAACAAAAGTTGTTCCTATTGAGTTTAATTCCTGAAGCAGGTTTTTTGAAACATCTTGTTTAGTTGGGTTTGAATATAAGTTACTAAATAATGCTTAAACGACAAGCTAATGGTCGCCCTGTGGTCGAAATTTGAATTTTCATAATTCATTACATATTTAAGTTTGAACGTTATTAGGGTTCTTTTGTCAAAGAATATACCTCATAATTATTGCATATAATTTTTTAAAATTTTGTTTTCTTATTTCCCTACAATGCCTATGAAAATGAAAATTTAATGTTAGTAACAGTTTAAAAAAAACAATTATTTTTTGATGCAGTTCATTGTCAGTTTTAGTTTTTTCATGTTATTATTGAAAGAAATAAACACTAATAAAAATGAGATTTGACATTCAGAGAAGTACAAGTTTTTATCGACATTGTTTAATCTCGCACTCCTCCATATGCACAATGTGCATAAAGAAGGGGCACAAAGTTTCTCTTCGCATATTAATATGTAGATATTCACAAAACTTGCTTTGCAATGCAGTTACCAATCTACTTTGTAACAATTCACTTAGGAAATTGACAGAATCTTTAGACATTATGTAACAAAGGAAAAATTAAGAATTTCTCAACAAATAGTGATTTCTATGGATATTAAACTTTTTACAGTTTGTGTTATATAATTCACAATTAGTTCAACATCTGAAGAAATATCTGATAAACTTGCACTCAAGATCTTAGATATATTTTCAATTCAATGCTCATAACTTACAAAAATTTTGACAGAAATCGAGTAACTTACAATTATAGCAACAGCAACTTACATGAGTCGTAAAGATTAGCGTCAAAAGTTTGAGAAGTAGTAAAGTAACAAAACTGAAGCAACAATTTTGACCGCAACTTTTACTTTGTTACATTACTTTAGCTGTTATCGTCGATAAAGAAATGGGCCATAAGTAGATTATAGTTTTATTATATTTTAATTGTTACAGATTCTCACCTAGCTAACTACAAATGTGACAAATGTTCGAGGATGTACCTGAATAAAAGCACACTAATGCAACATTACAATCAAGTGCATGGAACGGATTCACATAAATGTGACGAGTGTAACAAGGAATTTAAGTGCGAGGCCTATTTATTGAGTCACAAGCGTAATGTTCACGGCAGACTGCAGTTGGAGTGTGAAATCTGTAAGAAAATATTCAATTCCACAGATAAACTACGTATGCACATGTCGAGATGTCATGCCCGTAAGCCTGAAGGTAAAGTACAAATGTAATGTTTCTTTAGTATATTTATGACGTTCTTATTTTTAAGGATATATGTTTCGTACCTTGCGTGTTGAAAGGAGGCTGATGAATATTGGCCATGCTTATATAAATAGAATATAATTTAAAAAAAAGAGATATTTTTTAAAATATAGAAAGCAAAAATTCATCGATTGACAATCAAGATCGAGTAAAAAGTAAAATACAATTAGTAACCATAATAGAAATTATTTAATAAACGCATGTATATTGTGTTTTTTATATATCAAGAAGAGAATAGAAGAGTTAAAAATAATGGTATAAATTTGATAATCAATAACAATTGTTTTTTGTTTTACTTTGTAGCCATTGTCTATATTAATTAAAAATAAACTATTAACTGACATTGATGTCCCTTCTTTTAAAGTGAATATATTTTTGATCTTTCCAATAGGCGAGTGCAAGTCAATCGAATTTCGTGATGGCAGTCATTTGTGAATCATATTTCGAGTGATTGCGTCTTTGTGAACCGTTCATTTGATTGATATGGTCAAAAATTATACAGCTCATATTTTGGGTGCAGACCATTTTGCTACAGTCGGTTACCGGTCACCATACATTTATGAGAAGATATATGTTTGTTTTCTAAAGACCACCACGTGGGCTCACTTTTGTACCACATGTGTTTATTGTGTGTTTGAATGAACAATGTTGATTTGTTACTAATTAGATATAATTTTGAAACCATCTTTATTACGTCATTCATTAAAACTTCTTGTGGCTTCCTTCTGTAGCACTTTTTCAACATAAATTAAAAGATCTCAAACAAAAGCAAGAATCTATCGAGTCGCTATCCCTGAACCCGAATCTCAAAGCGCTGCAAGCCGCTTTTAGGGTTAATTATTTAATTGCCAAGCATGCAAGACCATACACCATCGGGGAAGATCTCATACTGCCAGCAGCGAAAGAAATAGTATAATCATGTTCGGAGAGAAAATGACGAGAGAACTATATGTTAGTCCTATGTCAAATAATACTGTCTCATCATATTGCAGACATGTTAGAAAATTTTAAAACCCTATAAATTAAACATTTTACAAAACCATTACTTTGCCATACAATTCAACAAATCCACAGACGTATCCAACGCCAAGTTGGACTTTTAGAATATGTTCGTTACATTCATTTCAAAAAGGTCCGTGAAGAGTTTCTGTTTCATCAAGCCCTTCTGGTTCGCACCATTGGGGAGAATACCTTTCATTTATTCGATAGTTTCGTTGAAAAAAACAAATTGAATTGAATGTAATGTGTGGGTAGGTGTATATGCACTGCCTGATGGTGCTAGAGCAATGACTGGGAGTTTTTCAAGACTCATGAAACACACTGTGGAATCTATCAATGGGCACTTACTTGCCAGTCATATTATACATCACTCTTAAAAATGCTATAAAGATTGTTACCTTAATCCAAGGCCCATGCCATGAAGTCAAGAATTTTTACAGACATTTGCTTGGCAGCGAGCAACTTCACGACGAGACTTCGTTGTTACACACTAAAGTGCGCTGGCTATCCAGGGGAAGTGTTTTTTGAGAATATTTAAGTTGAGATGTGAAACTGAGTTGTTCTTGGATGAGCAAGGCGACAATGAATACAATTTCTACAGACATTCTTATTGTCCATTTATGAAATTTATCCCATAGCAAAATAGCATTAAAATTTTACTACCATTTTGCACGATATAACTTTCCGATAACGGATTTTCAGCCGTGGCAATGATATTGTGACAAGCTCGGAAACGTTGACTCAAACTAGAGGAGCATACAAAATCGAGTTCTCTCAATCACGGAGCAAAATTTCTCTTTCACTTTTTCTGATACAATTGGTTTTCTTGTTGGCATATTGTTTGCCCTTTGATGTTTAAACCATTTCAATGAATCTTCCTCAAATTCCGTGTGTTTAATTGTTTTCGTTGGCTGAATTTCCAAAAAAATTTTGTCAAAAACATATATTTTATCTTTCCTTCCAAATAGTCGAAATTGTTGAATGTGAAACTTCATACTCTTTCACCAAATTATTGTTTGTTTTTAAACTCTCTAACTTTGATATTAAAAGTGACTTCTCTTCGATCGTTTTCTTTTTTTTTTGATGTGGTACGAAATTATAAGCCACAAAGTAAGTCAGTACGTCTAGTCATATAATATCCAGTGCTGTCATTGTTTGTCAACGTATTGATGAATGGAATCTTTTGTCTATAAACGAAATGATGAACAACGATACTGTAAACAACGAACAAACTCATGACCGATGAATGAATGATACGATTCGTTTGACTGTACTGCATGTGTATTCACTTTAATAAACAAATCGTTACCTTTCTTAGAATATGCCCTAAACATGTTTTTGTTCTGTAAATGACATCCAGTCGTTATTACCGTTATGATTCTCTGAAAACTCTTTGCAAAACATGTCATTAAACGCAGTATACCTTGAAAGCAATGTGGTAATGAACGTGACTTCAGATAAGAAGATTGCATGAGATCTAGCTAGAATCTCTAATATTGAATATATTTGGCGTTAATTTTGTAGAAATTCATTATTCACAATTAAATGAAAGTACATGATGAAGTATTATTTCTACTTTCTTTAAGTTCTTTACCACGACTTAGGTGTCGCTGTGTTACGTTTTCAGGTGGGCTATTAACAAATCACGTTAATTTTTTTCATATTCAATGGATTGTTCCAGATTTAGTTTTTTGATTTATGAGGTTATTGACACAATTACATCTGATGACAAATTTATCTCTATATATATGTATGTATATATATATATATATATATATATATATTTATATATATTTATATATATTTATATATTTATATTCCATTCCACAAACTTTTTGACATGCCCTCGTATTTAGTACCTTTAATGTAGTAATATATTTGGCAAACTTATTACAGTACTATTTTCTGGTTAAAAACAGCATAATTTGTCATTTTCTAGTTAAAACTGCAACAAATGGGGAAAATTTTGTAATAAAATAAATAAACCAGAGTAACAATTTTTAACATTTTAAATTCCTTTTTTTATTATCCTTTGATTTTTTAATTTCTATTAAATAAAATGGAATAAATGTTTTAGTTTTTTTTAAAAAGTGTAAACAAATATTTATTTAATGGACTGTCTTGGTAATTGTCTTTCTGCGTCCCTGTAAATATTTAATTTGCAAAATTATTTTGAAACAAAATAAAATAAATTACTGACTTGACGGCTCCTTTAGCTTGCAGTTCGCTGGGTCGCAGTGTCAGTCTGATGCGAAATACAATCTAGGTTGGATGTGTATAATGTCAGACTTCAGGAACTACTCTCACGAATTTGTATCCTAATTTAAAAAATTTTAAATTAAGATACAAAAAGAAAAAAATCAGTCCCTCTGAAATTTAATTTAAATGAATATTGCTTTAATAAAATTAACAAAGACATTTTGATAAATTTTTAACTTTGAAAGAAATCAAGGAAACAATTAATAAATATATAGCCAGTGTTGCCTCGCATGTCTCGAGAATTATATAAAATAAAGGTGGGACAATAAGATGAATGTATAAGTCTGTGTTTAACCTTCCGGCGGCTGGATACCTCAATGTGACACTGAGACGTTCGTATGCTGATATAGCTTTCCTCATATTCATGTTAGTTTGTGGTCACTTTAGACCGAAGCTCTTCGTAATTTTCTTGCGATAGTCTTAAACCAATTTTAAAATAAATTGGTTCAGTTTTTAGGTGAACCAATTTAGTTTCAATGATAATTGATACAAGAATAAACTTGCCTAACCACTAATCACTCCTCTACCCAGATTCTTGTATGTCTTTTTCTTCTGTTTGTAGGTATTCATAATAATAAAGGTTTAAATTCAAATATGTCAATAACATTGATTTTTTTGTTGTATTTGCAGACCAATCTTTTACATGTGACTACTGCCAGAAGATATTTCCAAAAAAAGATTCATTACAACGACATATAAAAAGTGTACACGGAAAACTCGTTCATCAATGTCTGAAATGCTATAAATGTTTCAAATGTCGGACTTACCTTCATCAACACGAAATGTTGATTCACGGTAATGCACAGAAGTGTGCACAAGTTAAATGTGTTGGAAAGTTTTTGTTACTCGTAGGCTAACAGAAGATATGAAAATGATCCATAATTCAGAAATAATAATAATAAGTTACGCAAGACGAATGATTCACATCTTGCTGCTGGTGAGAAGGATGCGGCGACAGTGACAAACGTTCACCATACAACATGAGGAGTCGGCTGATGAGAAAGTAGAGTTAGACCCGATTATGTTGCAACACAAGAATGGTTATTATCGATTGTGTAAGGAAGAACCACAAAAGAATGATACTGATTATTTTTTTATAAACTGGCAGGTATATAACAAGCAAGGCCTGCAATTTTGCCAGTACCCCAGGGGTTTCAGCTGTGAACCATTAGACTGTTTTGCTTGTGTGGAGTGTGTCGATGTTAAACTGATACATTACTGATACATTATTTTCTATAGACATACAACTACTTGGACGTTGTTGTATATCTGTATTTATGTTTGGAACAATTTACTTTTGACAGTAACCCCACTTGTTGGAATCATCCTGATGGCATAAAAATTTATTTGCTTGCATTGATTTTTAAAATTAGCAAAAATGACACACTCATAATGATTTTGCATATTGTGAGTGTATAAGTTTTGGGATGGATACATCAAATGGAAGGAAAGGAACGTTTATAGGATTCATGTATCCATCCATCCGTCTTTCACTTGGATACACTTGACTGCAAAACAATAACTTTGTATTTTTTTTATGAGTTTAATAAAGTCGAAAGAAATTACAAATTGCGTATATTATTACTTTTGCTTTGAACTGTTTTACATTAAATTTTATCAAAAAAATTGATATTTTACAGGTTGTGTACTGTTGAGCGATGGTTACGCTGAAAAAAGAATAGTCACAAACTAAATAAGATCTGAAAAGTGGTATAATTGTTTTTCTCAAAACCTGTTTGGCATAAGAAAATAAAATTCTGTTTAAATCTGTATATTTAGCAAAGGTGACAACCTAAAAATATTTGTCCATAAATTTGAAGTGACAAGTTTTCTATTATAAAAACCATCAGAATTATAAGCATAACTTAAAAGAAGAAATACTTAAAAAGAATTATAATAAAATTTACATTCAGTCGCACGGGATATTAATTTTAAGGATGAGTTACAAGGGGCTCAAAATATCTTTTTTAGAATTTTATGAAACATAGTTGCAGCGATATTGCTGAATATATCTACACAAATTATGCTCGTCCTTTATGTTTAAAATTGCTTGGGTTAACAGTATGAAAAAAGCAGGATACTTGAATTTGGCAAGAAGAATACTAAAGCAATGATTCTACATCTCAGATTTTTTTTATATTTTTGCAATTTCTTTTCAAGTATGGGGAAAAACATGTATTAGGTATATAACCATTTAATAAAAATGCTACATACCCTTAAATATTTATATGTACCCCAATGTGAACAGAACCCTTCTAGTGCAAGTACTAGTCGCTTATAACAGGTTTGTTTTCTCTGTTACGATTTGTTCACATTCTAGCTGACTTGCAAATAGTTTTTACCTCAACCCACCTCAGTGTTTATATTTCACGTACCTGTATGGAGAATAAGTTACGTCACAGTGAAAGTTCTGTCGAAATCCATTCAAATAAGTAAACAGATATAAATTTTATATATCTGTTTACTTATTTGATAAAACTAATTTAAGGTATCCTTTCATTACAGAAAGTACATAGTATAAGTTGATATAGACTTTTTCTGTAGAATAAAGAGTGATGTGCCCACTGTGCACTTTAGAAGTGAATTTTCTTCGTAAATATTCTGCATAAATCAAGAAGAAAGAAGAAGGGAAAAATTTATTGATGGAAAATATGTTATTATCAACACAACTGCACATACTGTAAATTATATGATTAAGGTTTTTTTAAATATATTTTTTCGTTAGTTATGGAGGTCTTGCTCTTTATTTTACTTTAACAAGAATATAATAACGTACCACGCTCGTAATATTCCCGTCTGAGCATGCCCTCTTCTGTCTCTATTCCCCCTCTGGTTTCTCTTGGTTCATCATTCGATTTCAAAATATATGTACTTTGCAGTCCTCAACAGGTCTTTCACTGTTCTTTTTAAATTACTTGTTCTTAGTTATTTATTTACTATTTATATAGTCAGTCATTTCTAGTTTTAACAATATTGACGTTTTCATAGTGAAAATAACACTTATAGTTTCACTATGTCCACCCCTCTGTCTGTCACAATCTCACAGTTTTCAATTTTGAACTTATGTCCATGTAATTAAATATTATTTGAATGTACCCCATTTCCTTTGTAGATAAGACTTAGATACTGGTCTTTGGTCATTTAAATTCCTATGAAAAATAAATTAGCGGGAGATGCATTTGTTTCCTTCGGACTATTTCTCAAGCCTAACGACGCTAGGTATATAACAGTCTTATCATTTTAACACTTGCTACTGCTCAGCCATTAGGTTTTGGATAATGGGGTGATGAAGTAACATGATTAAATTCATTTTGCAAACTTCTTAAAATCATCGCTCACAAAATCGCGGCCCAATGTCCGTTATGAATTCTAGAGTAATTCATTGTCTCGCCATCATTACTTTAATTTGTTTAATTACATTGAAAGAACTTATATTTTTATCCTGCTTACTTCCATATATTTGCTATAATAATCTACAATAATGAGATAATAATTTCTGTTGAATTCAAAGAGATCTGAACCAGGTTTTACTCAAGGTAAATTAGACACTCTATGAAATATTATTGGTTCCTTTTTGACAGTTAAACAAATAACTCCAATTTGTGCCTGCATTCCCGTCCAAAACATTATCACTTTGGCTCTTCTTACACAATTATTGAACCCGACCCGACCTAATTCCTACACAGTTATTCAACCCTTCATGAATACAATTTTACATCATTTTTTGTAGTGAGCTTGGTATTACAATTAAATTGTTCCTAAAGGTAACCTCATCAACAATTGTAAAATCATGCCGATAATTCCAAAACAGAGTTACAATATTATCCATTTTACGTTTACAGTTAGGCCAATCATTAATAATACAATCTTTTTATTTGCTAAGTACAGGATCTTCATCAGTCTTTATTTCTTTAGTTTTCTTTTTTCTTCTGAAATGGGTAAGGAATGAAATGAAACATTTCTTTACATAATTCACAGGGCATAACAGCATAATTTACAGCACAGAGGTTTCTTGGATAAAGTTTCTAAAGCTGAATGATCAGTCTCAACAGCAACTCTATTTCCTAGAATATCCTCATGACATTTAACACAACCAAATACTATTGGTAACATTTCTCTTTTTATCCGAGCACTAGGTTTTTGGCAGTCAGTTAGTGCTTTCCATGCATAAGCTACTGGTCTATCCTCTTGTATTAAACATGCGCCGATCCCCTCAGAACTACAATCTACTAATAGGACAATTTGTTAATTTGTATCAGAAAAGTACAATAATGGTGCCTTAGTCAAAGTTTCTTTTCATTTATTAATTACATCTACGTGATAAATATTCCATTCAAGTGAAAGATTCTTTCGTAATAATTCTGTCAATGGTGCTGATATTGTAGAATAATATTTGTATATTTACTTAAATAATTTGTTATACCTAAAAACCTTTTAACATCTTTATTATGTTTTAATTTTTTTATATTATTAATTGAAGCTACTTTCACAGGATCAGTTCATTTTTCTTTGCTAAATCCAACATTGCTCGCTAGCTCGTGCACTTTTAATAAAATCTCATTGTCTTCAGAGAAAGTCTTAACAAATATAAATAAATCATCAACGTAAAATTCAACACCCTTAATGGAATAGAACGAGATGGATCTGTTCTTGGATTGGCATTATTCTGTAATTTAATATCATATGGTTTATTAAAACATCCAGTGCCATGAAACACTTGTGAATACTTATCAGTAATTGTTTGTAAATCATCCTGGTCTATGCTAAGAACATTTTTGATGTGATTTTTAGTTATTAGATAAAAAGCAATGCACAATTTTAAACCTAATACTGTAATACAATCAGAGTTTATAATCACAAATTCAATATTATCACATTTTCCATTTGATAAATAACACTTAATAACCGAGATACATTTATATGTGCCAGAAACATGCAAGTCACTTGCGCACCCGTATTAAATTTTACTCTAATTGTCTTATTATTTATGTAGACGTTATCACGCCACACACTTGTATTAACTGTGACTATGTTACGAATGAAAAATCTTTCTTCACATTCTTCTACTTGAGCAAGTAGTTGAGCTGGTTGTACTGCATTAGCATTATTTTTCTTTCAGCTCATTTTGCAAATTGAGTTTTATCTTTACAGTAGTGGCAACTTACACCATTGACAGGACTCTTATGTGTTGAATACTATGAATTCTCACTTTTAAAAAATTGTTGAACATCTCTTTTCGGTAAATTATGATTTGTAAACATTTTAGATTTGATAATATTTAATATAGATTCCTTCTGCACTAATTTCTTTCACTTGTTTCTGTGACAATTCTGAAACTGCAAATTGAAACAGCTTTCTCATATGTTAAATCCGCTTTCCTCAACAATCATTCTTTGATCTTGAAGTTGTTTAGCCCCACAATAATGATGTCACGGACTAGTTCTTTCCGCATATTGTTAAATTCACAGTTTAGGCTTTCTTTTTCTAAATCTGTAAGAAAATCGTGAAATGATTCTTGTGGTACTTGGTTTTGTGTAAAAAATTTGTCTTTCTGTTGTGATATACTTTTTAGGAATAAAATAGTTGTCAGAATTTGTTTTGACATCGTCAAATGTTGCTTTTTCCCCATATTAAATGAATTATAAGTCTCCATGCCTTTGTCACTGATATTGTGTAACAACAACCCAATTTTTCTTTCGTCAGAGGCTTTTTCATGGTGTCCTGCAATTATGAGAAATTAACATTTTTTATAATATAGTTTCCAAGCAAGTGCATTATTATCAGTCGTGAGGTTTGTTTTTCTAATAGCACATAAATCATGTCCTTAATGTACTAATATACCTTGATTGGTGTGTTTCGATCTGTTTCTTACATTTTTACGCAGAACTTGGTCACGTTTTCAGCTGTCAATTGTATTCAATACTCCAATAACCTTTAAACCTGATCAGTTATATTAATCGGTTTTCTTCTGACTCCGTATTACATTTTTTTAATTATGTTGTTTGTTCATCATAATTACCACTTTTTTATTTTATATCTATTTATTTATTTATATCAGAATACAAGTAACATCATACATGTCCAGACTTCTACTGTGGTTCTCATCGCAGGGCACACCACAGAACATGGACATACAGAAGAATAGACACTAAGCATACCGACCTATTTAAAACACGCATCACAATTTTTCATACAAACTTTGGATTCACAGACGCTGTCAAGTGACCCCTCTCTCCCCTACTCATCCCTCTGAACAGTGGGCCATGTGTCATCATTAATAGTGCTCATAGATGGCCTAATGGCCTACTCTTTATTGCTCACAGATGGTGTTATCAAAGGAAAATGTAATTTTTATTTTCATATATTTATTAAAACTGTTACACCAAAACTATTTCACAACAGACAAATGTTAAAATAACATTACTATACAATTTAAGATAATGAAACTTACTATAAATATACATTTTAAGAAAGTTTAAGTAAAATTGAAAATACCGTTTTAAACATTGTCAGGGTTCTACAAATAGCTCTCTGGTATTGCATAAACTAATGTGGACAACCCGTACATCTGAAAACAAATAAAAACATACACAAAGACACACATGATTATAGCAATATCTATTAGGGCATGACATATATATTAAAACTTTTGTTAAAACCCCACACTTGGCCAACAAGTGATATTCTGTGACGTGATATATTCCAAAATGTCCCATATCAGTGTTATTACTCAATGCAAACTACAGGATGGTGGTGCATAGATTCCAATAGGATTGGAAAAGATGCAGAAATAGTTAGGTTAAGGAAATGTGATTAAATTTATTAAAAACATAATACAATAACACTACATATACACAATGGCAATGCCAGCGTTTTTCTGGGTAAATTTAGCAGGGGGCGGCACAGCCAAAAAAATTGTTTTGTTCTTCATTATCTAATTTTTTAAGTTGATATAATATTAAAAAAAATAATGTAACACCAAATATTCGCTTTAATCATGCATCCACATCAGTATTACTACTCATAATTTTCTATCAGTATAACTTGGATTACTTTGGATAGATTTTTTTCTGGAGGTTGTGCCAAACACTGTCCAACCCTGATGAATAGATGTAAAATAAAAATATTACATCTGAACTGAGAGTTTTCTGATTTGACCACTTGATAGTTTTAAGTACGTAGTAGTAAAGTACGTGGTAGTGTATCCATTGATACAGGAAATATTTCACACTCAATTTCATCATACAAGACACAATATCTTTATTGAGTTCACAAAAATTAGGTTCCCATTGATGAAGCACTTAAATTGTGAACGTGAGGTAATTAAATTATTATTTTTCTGATTTTATACTGTAGTTAAACACTTATGAAGGATTCGTGTTCAATTAAAGTATGTTTCTTTTGATAGTTTTAACATTTGTTTTACTTTCTTAATTTATATACTTTCCAAATTACCATGCCGCCTGCATTTCTGCAATTTTCTTGACTTTCATCTGAGCTGCAGAACATTCTTATTCAGTAGATATACCTTCTTTAAAAGTTTGGGTTTTCCTGTCTTCTGCCTTTATCGTTCTTCAACACTCTAGTCCCCAAAGAAGCTGCCGTTAATATATCTCAAAAACAAACGTCATTTCAAAATCATAAATTCATAACAGATATTTGTATGACATTTTCAGTTATATAAGCAAAAAATTGGTGCATAAGGATATTATGGTATTATCATGTCATAGCCGTGGTGTGTTGGGTTGATCACAAGGCATACGGCCTTTACGATACGGCGCATCACGGGATTCCATTCCTGGCCATTCGTAAAACCGGGCTAGACTGGTGTTATAGTTGGCTGTGAGAGATTGCTCTCGTAGCAATATGTATCAATTAGATACATTAAAGTAGATAAATAAATAATAACAGACATTCTTCCACTGAAACAATTAAGATCTCGCTGGCAGCTTCCTGCCACAACTGTACCTGGCTGGTACCTGCTAGTTCCACTGCTGCTCTGTTTCTTCTGTCGGTGTCGACAACTTCTACCTCGGTGCAGTATTACTGTATAATGTTTTTTAGGCTGAAGTTTTAAAAACATCAATTTTCATTAACAAATTGTCTTCTGCCAACTGTATGTTTACAACTGAGGAGGACTTTCGTGTCAACTGTAAATACCTTCCTGCCACTCAATTTCAGCCATGCTTTTGCCCTGCTGAAGAAAAACATTAATTAGGTATAATAATTTCAATGTATAAGAAATGGATACGAGTCAGCTTAGCGACAGTGAATCGATCATCTTTTTCCATTCTTCTATTTGAAAGGAAACTTAGAATAACCAATATTTTTATGAATTATAAATTCCGCTCGCAACATTATTTAGGAAAAAAATATATACACTTAAATATACTTATATTCGTCGTCATTTGGATTCACAAACACTGTCGTGAATCTAATACCCATGTGACCACCTCGTTGGGAGCACCTCACGTGATCCAGTCGTACCAACTCATCATCTTATAACACAAAGCACATTGATATAAAGCAACATTTTATCAAATATTTAATTGATAAAAAGATAATAAATATTGAATATGTAGTAAGGATAATTTTGCAGATTTAATTAAAAAAGCTTACCCGAGGACACATTCTATAACCTTGTGAAACATTTTATGGTTTGATTTAGTTAGAACTTTGATATGTATACTGCTTAGTGAGTTGTAGCGAACTTAATTTCATTTTAGTTTAAAATTAATTTCAAAGCAAACTTGTTACTTTACTCAACAGTCTATATTCCAAAGTTACGTAAAACTCAAGTAATAATTCCCATTCACAAACTTCACAAAAATCCTAATGCCGGTTCATCCTACAGACCCATAACACTTAATCCCGTTTTAGTAAAGATCACGAAACATCTGATTAAGAATCGATTGGAATGGTTTACAGAACAACATTCCATTTTCTCTAGCAAACCAATATGACTTCAGAAAAGCTAAAAGTGTGATGGAAAAATCTCAGCGTCCTAATCAGACATCCTCGCTCCCTCCAGACAAGAGTTCCTCATTGCTGCTTTTTTAGATCTTTTTTCAGCCTACGATAATGTAAATCTTCCAATCCTCAAGAAAATTCTTCATAACTTCATGACTTCAGACAAGATTACAAATATCCTCCGTAATTTTCTTTTGGAAAGATCTATTACTCTTAGAACCCCAATCCCCCCCCGTAACTAAAACTATTTGAGGGTCTACCCCAAGGTTCTATTTTAATTCCCTTACTTTTCGATAGATTCTCTTAAATGATCTTCTCACCGGTATAACCCTTCTCTCATATTTTGCAATACTCTGATGATCTACTATTATGTTCTTCTGATAAGTCAATAATGGTTCCCAAAAATGCTTTAAACTCTGCCCTTGTTAACTTGAACAAATGGATTACCTCTCACGGTATGGATTTATCCCCATCCAAAAGTACTATGATGTATATTCTTACTTTGTACTCTTTTGTACATTTGCATTATTTATAAATATAAATGGTACTTTTTTCTTTTTTTGTAGTCTTTATTTAATTTCAGTCTACTTTTTTATTAACTTTTGTTTTGCTGCATCATATTTTTGGGTTAATATATAATGAAATTTTCATTGCTGTTAAAATACTCGTTCTTAATTATTCATTTATTTTTTAAAAAATTCTAAATTTTATTAACAATAAGTTTTCAAGGTTGATAGAATTTAATGTTCATGTAAACTAACGGCAGTTATTAATTTATATCAGCTGCAAAAATATTGTTTTTTCATAAAAGTATAGATAAATAAAAAAAATTTGAACTCAATATTTGAAGCTGATTTTTTTTAAATATTCCTGGTAATCATGGTAAAATATTTTAGTTTTACGAATTATAATATTTCGTTGACCTTAAAAATAAGTATTTCACTAAATTCTACATAAATTTATATATATATATATATATATATATATATATATATATATATATATATATATATATATATATATATACATATATACATATATACATATATACATAAAGTTTATTGAAGTAATTAATTTGAATTATTACAGTAAATATTTATGAATAGTATGTACACTTCATAATTTTAATATTAAACGTTAATAAGCAGACTTTGGGAATGCGAAATCGTTTTACAAAATTCAAAAATACTTATACTAAATTCAAATTTAAAAGCGGATTACTTCATAATTTCTTCTTATATACTTTTTTTATTAGAAATGTAAATATAAACCAATAGTAAAGCAAAAACAGACGATATCTCGTTTTTGAGGTCAGGAATTAAAAAAAAGGTCAGACTGTCTACTAATCTGACATTTCCCTAATGTCAAAAAAGTAAACAGACGACCCATATAAGCTTTCTGACGGTTAATTTATTTTATTAACAGTGCGTCGAGGTTCAAAGTTATTACAAAATCAAAAATAATTCTGTAGTAAAAATACATACTTTTTGAAGTAAAATCTATCGCCGCGCGGTGATATAAAGTTTGCTACAAATAGTCATTTGTCGCAATTTTTTGGGTCAGGTGGAGAACATATGCACTTTAGAACCAGAAACATTCCGACAATTTTTTTAAAATCATGTGAAAGTATACAAATTAAATACTGGAAAGAAATTCTGCAGCTGATGGTTATTTATTATAAAAAAATCATTAAAAAAAACATACCAGAAATTTGTGTACTACATGGTTATTTCTCACTATATTCGCAATGAATTTATCGTTAGATATACACATTTGACACAAACAGGAATTAAAAATTTAATGAAATTAAATCACTTAAAATAAAATTTTAAAATTACGTTTAAAAAATTTTATTTTTATCCGTCTTAAAATCAAATAAGAAAATTATCAATCATGCAAACTTAGCATGTTTCATTAATTTTAATTTATGGTTTTTTCTTTTTTTTTAATTCGTGACTCTCAATTCTTGCATTTGTCATCACTGAAAACATAATTATGGTAATTAATTTTTAAGATATAAACTTATAATGTACTACGTATAAAAGAAAGAATACAAATGATAAATATAACTAGAATAATTTCCGGTCGTAACTAATATACTAAAAAAATTGTTTAAGAAATAACTTCCATTAAAATTGTATATTTCTAAAAAAAATATTTGTTATAAATATTTCGAAAGAATAAGCAAAACCCCAGCACAGCTCAACCCAGCCCAGCAAAGCCCAGCCCAGTTTAGCCTAAGTCCAGCCCAGACTAAGCACAGCCCAGCCCAGGCTAGCTGGCCGCCTGGCCGAACTGGGCTGGGCTAAATTTAAATAAATAACAATATATATTATTAACATTAAAATTTACACCATTCATTAAATTTGTATTAGTTATATTTTAAATATATTTCATTTAGTTTTTCTTCGTTGTTATATTCTATTAATTGTTATAATCAGTGTCCAGTTCGGTACGATTCTTTTTTTGTATTATTATTTTTTGTCAAATTAAGTTATTCCTCCTAAACCAGAACCACCAAACCAGACCTTTCTAAATCTCCAGTTTCTAAAAATGAATTTGCTTGCTCAACTTCCTCAGCTAGCTTTGTTACCGTAATGGATTTTCAACAAGAACTAAAACGCAAGTTTCTTTCACAAGCAAATTCTAATTTACTTCCGTCACCTTCGACCTTATTCCCTTTCTCCCACTTTCCGAATTCTTTTGAGGGTCGTTTATATTTTTCTAGCGACGTTGGACATTTATTTTTCACGTTCAAAGAAAAGAACCCCAGCCTAATTCCGGATTCTTTCTCCATGCTATTAAATTTGGTTCCGTTTTAAAAAAATTACCATGTCGATGGCATAATTCAAGGTGGAGTGAAACAAATTGGCTGACAGACCGTGGCTATGCCTGTCTACGGGGTGATAAAGCGGATGGCAAGGCGGATCTGCATTACTACTTGGTAAATCCCTTCCCTTCTCCTAGATTTCTCTTGGCTCCCGCAATTGTCAATTCAATGTAGCTGCTGCGAGAATTAAAGATATCACCATACTCTCTATACACGTGACCCTTTCAACACGTCCCATAGCATTACAACTACGGGATATTTTAACTTCAATTCCTGACCCATATATTATTCTAGGAGATTTTAATGCTCATCACCCGTCTTGGGATTCCGCCCGAAGCAACCCTCTTGGGGTCGCCTTGGTGGAACTCCAAGACGATTTTGGCCTGTGTTTACTGAATGATGGTTCTCTAACACGAGTTGCTGTCCCATTTCAGAACCCGAACTCAGTAGATATCTCTCTTTGCTCCTCATCCTTGGGATCCTTAGTGTCCTGGAATATTCTATCTGAGTCTTTTGGAGGCGACCATTTCCCCATTCTGATTTCTTTCCCTTGTTTAAATTTAAAGATTGAAAAAATTTCCCCTCTTCAAATATACAACCTATATAGAGCAGATTGGGTGGGATTCCGCACTTTCCTCAGTGTCGAAGTGGATTCTCTCCCTCCAGTGGACCTGGATAGCATTGACACTTACTATGACGAATTGGTAAGGGCTATAGACCTATCCACTTGGAACTTTATCCCACTTAAGAGATTTATCCACCACCACAGATCCTCTCCCCGCTAGTGGGATGGAGACTGTTCCGCAGACAGACTGAACGAATTCTCCTTAAAATAAGAGGGAAGGCTGGAAGAAAAATCTGTCACTCCCTCTCTCCTTTTACTCTCTCGTATCCTCTGGTCTAATATAAAACGCTTTCGGTCTATTTTTCAGCCTGATCTTCTCAAATCCGTATACGGGAATTGGATAGACCAATTTTTAAACAAACTTGCTCCTTCATCCGTCCCAAATTTAGATGAATTACCTTTCAGGTATAACTTTGTTAGCGCCAATCATTGTTTATAAGATTTATCCATTAATGAATTGGATTTAACCTTGCATCAACTTAAGGATTATGCCCCTAGTATTAACGGAATGTCATATTCAATGGTGAAACATATTTTACCAACTACCCGTTGGTATTTTCTACCTCTCATTAACTGTATGTTCAAATCAGGTTATATTTCAAAATCTTGGAAAACTCATATAATAATTCCCATTCTCAAACCTCATGAAGATCCCAAGGTAGGTTACTCTTACGATTCTTAATTAGATGTTCCGTAATGTTCGCTAAAACAGAACATTACGGAACATCTAATTAAGAATCGTTTGGAATGGTTTACAGAACAACGTTCCATTTTTCCAGCAACCAATTTGGCTTTACAAGAGCTAAAAGAACGATGGACAATCTCAGCGTCCTAACCACTGACATCAGACTTGCCTTCTCTCGACAAGAGTTCCTCGCTGCTGCTTTTTTAGATCTTTCTTCAGCCTACGATAACGTAAACCTTCCAATCCTCAAGAAAATTCTTCATAATCTTGGAATTCCGATCAAGATTATAGATGTTTTCCTCAATATTCTTTTATAAAGATCTATTATTCTTAGATCCCCGGATCCTTAATCATCTGGACTATGGTTCATTTCTACTTGATCCTATTTCCAAATCCAATACCACTAAATTGACTCGCGTTCGGTCTCAAGCATTGAGGACCATAACGAGTGCTATGAAATCCGGTCCCATAAATGCCCTCCAAGTCAAATGTGTTGATCCTCCTTTAAACCACCGACGACAATACATATCTGACCGTTATCTACTGAAGGCAGTTAGATTTTCTACTCACTCCATTTTTGAAAAACTCACCCTCCTTTCTAAGTTTATCGAGCATCGTCCCTTTTAACATTCTAAGTCCCGACCTCTTCTTATTGTTAGCTTCCAAATATTCAAATCCCTCTCTAACCCCGTTTATAAAATTCTTCTGTCCCTCTCTATAGTTTCCCATTTGACTCGGTATTTCACAGACCTAATTTAAATTTATGTTTTGGAGTTAATAAGGAGTTAAAAAATGCTAATGCTTTTCAATTCTATCTTGAATTCTTTTTGGATGGGTTGGACGTGAATATTTACAGATGCATCAAAAACCCTGAGAGATGGCTATGTCGGAGTGTCATTTCACTCTCCAACCACCACTCATTCAGCACACTTCCGCTTTCCTAAGAAGTGTCCGATATTCTTCGGGGAATGTCGTGATATTGTGGAGGCCTTGAATTATGTTGTACTCCCCTAGTACAGTCCCTTCTCGCTACTCCATTTTCTTCGAACTGTGGCTTCCTGATTCTCCACATCAAGCAACTAACAATTGATTTGGAGAGATCGAGATCCGATGTAGTTCTTACATGGATCCCTAGTCATTGTGGCATAGTAGGTAATGAAATAGTCGACGCAAAATCTCTGTTCGCCGCCGTGATCGGGGATCCATGTTTCACTATTAATTGCAATGAAGATCTCCTTTTCATAACTTGTTTCTGGATGACATCTGACTGGCAGAGGGTGCGGGAAAGAAAATCCCAGATTGCGGGTGCGGGATATTTCCAGATGCAATTTTTATTCCCACAAAATATTGGTTCTCAAAATTTACTTTCTCTGGAAAGAAACCTTTGTGGTTTTTCGCATGCGTTTGGGTCATTGTTCTAATTCTATCCATTTGGCTAGGCTGCGTGTCAGAGAATTTCCAATTTACGAATAATAGATTTCATACACTTTTATCTATTGCCAACAAACCCATTTTAGGATTAAACATTCAGTTCATAAAAAAGGACGACATCAAAATATAGAATTTTTCATATTTATATTCTTGTTTATTTTTGTTTTTATGTTTGTATATTTTGTACTCTCCTGTATATTATAATCTCATTTTCTTTAATTCTAGTTAACTTCTTGCTTAATTTTTCTTTTATTTTATAGTTTATTCTTTTGTTAACAAGCAACAATGACAGGTATCCGAAATATGATTTAATCAATGTTGTATAGCATTTCTTTCCACACTTGACATTGGCAAACGTTCTCTTTGGAGAGTAAGAACGCCATATAATCAAAGATAAAGATACATTTATGTCCTTTGCTGTCAGATATCGTATCTGTTTAGTATATTTGGGTAATTGTTCTATTCCTACTCATTTGGCTAGACTGCGGGTCAGAGAGTCTCCAATTTGCGATTGCGGTTTTGGAGAAGGCGATTTAAATCATTTAATTTTTTCATGTCCATTAAATAATAAATTTCCTTCGTTTGTTTTCAAATTATTAAAATTTAAAATTCAATTGCCCATCAACATAAGATCACTTTTATTTATTGCCAACAAACCCATTTTAAGATTAATCATTTCGTTAATAAGAAAGAACGACCTCAAAATATCAAATTTTTTATACTTATGTTCATGTTTATTTTTTTTATGTTTGTATATTTATATATACTTATTTTGTAATTTCTGTATATTATAATGTCGTTTTCTTCTTTTAATTTAGCTAATCTTTTGTTTAACCAACTTCTTATTTAGTTTTTGTTTTATTGTATAGTTTATTCTTTTGTTAAGAAGTAACATCAGTGTTGCATAGCCTTTTTTCCACACTTGACATTGGCAAAGGCTCTCTCTGGAGAGAACGAACGCTACACAGAATAGATACGATACAGAACGGACACAATCCATACTAGCCCATATAAAAAAAGAGTAACACTTTTCCATACATGGCGAAACGCTGTCAAAGTAACTCCCCTTTCCCCTCGCCTCACTTCTCCTGACCAAAGACTTGTGTAATTATTACTAATGCCCATAGATGGCGTAATTTCTTACTTTCTGTTGATCACAGATGGCGTTATCAAAAAAAAAAAAGTAATTTTAATCCATAAATTTATTAAAATTATAAAAATATTTCACAAGACAAATATGAAAATAACATTACTATGAGAATAAAATTCAAAAAACTTTAAATAAAATAGAAAATACAATTGTAATAGTACCAGGCGTCTCCAGGTAGCACTCTGGAATCAACTAGGTGGTAATTGCATAAATGGAAAGTGGGCAACTCCTCAACAACTGAAAACAAGCAAAAACATACATGATTATAGCGATATCTGTTAGTGCTTGGAGTATATTTTCAAACTTTTGTCAAAACTCCACGCTTGGCCAATAAATAATTATAAATAAAAAATTTTTCAATTCATGTTCAAATAAAATATATGATTCTTTTGATAAAATTAGTTTTAACATTTGTTTTATTTTACTAATTTGTATACTTTCCATATTACTTACTACGCCGCATAGGTTTTCGCAATCTTCTTAACTTCCGTCTGAGCTGCTGAATCGTCTTGTTCTGTTGACGAATCTTCCTTACAAGTCTGGACCTCTTCAGCTTTCCGCCTTTTTCGCTTTTCAACAATCTAGACCCCAAAGACGCTGCCTCTAAGTGTACGTCTTCCTTTAAATATAATAACAGTTGTATTTATGACATGTGTTATTTCAAAATTATACATGATGTTTATATGACATATTCAGTTGTGCAAGCAAAAAATGAGTGCATAAGGACATTTTGGTATTATCACTTAAATAACCTTAGACATTCTCCTAAAGACGCCGCTAAGGTCTTGCTGATAGTTTCCTGTCGAAACTGTGCCTGAGCGCTGTGCTTGGTTGTTCGACTGCTGCTCTGTTGGTATTGGCAAATACTGGCTCGGTGTAGCATTGCTATATAATAATTTCCTAGGCTGAAAAGTTTTAAAGTTCTCATTAGTAAAGTGTCGTCCGCAGATTCTGTTTACGTCTGAGGTCATTCCAAGTAACTGCCCAATTCTCCCTGCCACACAATTTCAGCCACGCTTTTGCCCTGCAAAAAAACAAAACATTAAGTTAGGTATAATAATTTCAATCAATCCGCCTTTTCCTCTCTTTCAATTGGAAGAAAACTTACAACAAACAACGTTGGATTAAATATAAATGCTGCTCATAACATTATTTAGTAAAAAATTATATTTGGAAAACCAATTTACTACCGGCGAATACACCCAACTGTGTGTCAGAAGTAATTTCTCGGAGTTTTCTGACAAGAAAAAACTTTGTCACAAAATTGTAATTTGTGTGGTAATATTTTTAAAATCCATTTTTTTTTTATATAAATATCGTCGATAACTAACTAAAACATCTTTTAGTTTCTTTTAAGTTAAGTTTTCTTTTAAACAAAACAGTAAAAATTCGTTTTAACCATACTTTGCAACTCTTCGAATTAAATTTTGACAAACAACTGCAACGTCGCAATTGCTTTGCGCCGTTAGTGTATAAAATTTATATTAATTTTGAAATGTTGTATAATAAGCAATAATGGATAACACTTACCGGTTTTCATTATGATGTAGGGAAAAAAATGACCATTTTGTCCATTGTCTTATGTAGGAATTACACCCCGGTTCAATACACGCCATTACAAAATAAAACAAAGATCTTAATATATAATAAAACAAAATAACAAAGATCTGAACACATAACAAAACAATAGCTACAACACCTTTTTTACTTAATTAATATACAAAACTTATAATATTAAATGCGTGTAATATGTTTTTGCGCAGTAAATATCTGTCACTCGTTTCAAGCAGACTCAGTGTTGAGCGGTTTCTGTCTGTGTTTTCTAGAGTGTTCGTAGCGTCTCTTACATGGTGACATATAGCCGTCGCTAGAGGTCGCTGTACACAATTAAAATTTGCCGCCATCTTCCTTAAGAGATGTTGTCACCAAATCGAGTACCTACTTGACCACCCCCTGGAACGCTATATAATCAAAGATAAAGATATCTATGGTATCTATCTATTCTGTGATCTCAGACTTGTTCGAAGGAGAGAACGAACTGTGTACACTAAAACATAAATTATATCAGAATTGTTGCAATATATACGCCGAAAATATTCAATGGTAACAGAGTTATGATTAAAATAAAGTAAAAAATTCCTTTTTTGACAAATTTTGTTCTACCATATCTGAATCTCTTAATGATCGTAATTACCTAAAAGTATCTGTGTAATTGCGGATTAATTTAAAAAGTAATTACCTTCGTAAGTAATTATCTGTTTAAACTTATTTTAAATAACGTATTGAAACTTTAATTCTTAAAAAGTATAGGTTTATAATTGATAAAAACTATAGGTTTATAATTAATGGTTTTTCTAATTCAATTTTTATTGGCTGTGCTGTTAACGATCTCGTCACAAATAGTTTACCTAGTTGGCGCAATCCGGGATCAGTGACGGAATTAGCAAAACCAAGCTAAATGCGCCATTTTTTGGATTCATTTGAAAACTTTAAAGCTATATAGGTACCTCGTAAACCCTTAATTCTATGACAAAAATGATTTTTTGTGAAGCTTTAAATTTTCCGTCCTTCCTTTTATAGTGGTAATTTTTGTACGACTTTCTGTTTACGAATTATAGAGTGTTGAAATTACCAAAAATGACTTTACAAGTTACAAAGGAAACTAGATTGTACAGTATATTATTTATATTTTTTTTGTTTTGAATGCCATTTAAAAAAATGTTTAGGAGAAACAGCGCGTCACAATCGTGAAAAACAATTTTGTCAAAACACGTAATTAAGTATTTGTAGAGTGTAAAGTACGAATTCGTTGAGTTTTATATTGTCTACGGTTTTTATATTGTCTACGGTTTTTGATTTAAAACTTTTTAATGTCATGTCAACAGTTTGTGAAATACCGAAGAGATCCAGCACCTTTGATAGCACTATTGCAAGAGTGGGGCGCCGTAGCCCGTAATATTAAATGTAAAAGATGCAACCGGGACAAAATATTAACATCGAAGTCTTCCTGCATTGACGGTTTCATGTGGGCGTGCAAAAATGCCGGATAAAAGGATAGAACCAAAAAAAGTGTGGGGTGTTATGATAATTGACCATTTGTCATAAAACTTTTTGAAACCTAACCCTCACCCAATATATCCGCCATTTGGTAACCTACACATAAATTGGCAATATCAGGGAAGAACTCAGAATTTCCAGTCACACAGCTTGATGAGTCGTGGTTCATTATTGCATAAATAGTGTAAAACCAATAGGGTAAGTAAAGAAATAAGAATTCTCTAGTATTTTTTAATTTATAAAATAAAATATGAAATTATAACATACATTATTTATTTTGTTTTAGGTGGTCCTGGGAATCCTGTTAAACAAGGTGAATCGAAGTTTGGCTGAAGAAAATATTATCGTGGTCATTCTGTGGAGGGTCAATATTGAGTAGAATTGAGAGGGAATGTGTTCTTTTTCTTTATTCAGTAGAGCAAAGAGACGCCGCAACCCTCATACCCCTTATAGAAAGATGGATTTTACCCAGAACCACAATAATATCAGATTGTTGGCGGTCACATGACGTTTTACAGGAACTAGATTATCGTCATTTGACCGTCAACCATTCGGTTGACTTTGTTAGTCCAGAACTGGAGCCACACAAAGCACAGGATGCCTCAATATCGTTGAGTAAAAGATTTTTTCGTCGGGTGTATTTAGCGAAGTTTATGTTCATAAACAAAATACGACGAAATAATATAGACCCGACAGTTGAGTTTATAAAGTTGCTTCACAACTTTACAATAGCGATAATTTTGTAACAGCATTGGAGACAACAGAAGAAAGTGACAGTTCTGAATAAGGTAGGAAAAGCAAAATATAATAATTTACACAGACACACACATATATATATATATATATATATATATATATATATATATATATATATATATGTATATATATACACACATATACATTATATATATATATAATAAGCATAAAAATCAATAATTTGTTACAGCTAAAAATCAAGGTAAACAAAAAATAACCAATACAAGGTATTTAATATATAACTAACATACACCAACCACACAACACATATGCAATTACTAATATCACGTGTATGTTCTATGATTCGAAACAGGTGTTGGTCAAACGGATCTCGAATGTGGTAACGGTGCCTCGCTAGAAAATTGGCAGTGAATCGACCATTATAAAGCGATCCCCGATGATAGCTATGTGTCGTAATTGACGCCATCTGTGGTAAATGTAAGTTGCAACCCAGGTCACAAACTACAAACTAAACGTATTACGCAAAGAATATATCATTAAACTTTAAATATATTCACTTATTTATATTTTTGATGTTGTATGTTACTTGAATACCATTGTATCTTTATATATTTGTTTAATAAAACATTGTGTGTATTTAAAATTTCATTTATTATGAATTGGCGATCAAAATCAAAATGGTGTGTACTTTTTGTGGATGTAATTGCATTAATAGAAAAACATCTGAACAGTCGTTTTTATTGTTGCCTCGAATGGAAAGTTGGTAAGTTTTATCCATTATTGCTTACTACGTAATATTGCAAGACCGTATTTCAAATATTAATGTAAATTTTATAATTTAAGGTCTCACGACAAAATAGTGTCTGTATTGCAACTCGAGGAACATTCTATAAAGTAATTCTGTCATGTAAATTCAATGTTATGAAGACAGATTATATTTTGAAATAATATGATTATGAAAGTAACATTCCATGTATTAATAAATTTACAAATAATCTTTGATCATTTTTTGTTAAGTATATTACACATTATTAAATATATTACACATTATTGAATATATTACACATTATTAAATATATTACACATTATTAAATATATTACACATTATTAAATATATTACACATTATTAAATATATTACACATTATTAAATATATTACACATTATTAAATATATTACACATTATTGAATATATTACACATTATTAAATATATTACACATTATTAAATATATTACACATTATTAAATATATTACACATTATTGAATATATTACACATTATTAAATATATTACACATTATTAAATATATTACACATTATTAAATGTATTACACATTATTAAATATATTACACATTGTTAAATATATTACACATTATTAAATATATTACACATTATTAGATATATTACACATTATTAAATATATTATACATTGTTAAATATATTACACATTATTAGATATATTACACATTATTAAATATATTACACATTGTTAAATATATTACACATTATTAAATATATTACACATTGTTAAATATATTACACATTATTAAATATATTACACATTATTGAATATATTACACATTATTAAATATATTACACATTATTGAATATATTACACATTATTGAATATATTACACATTATTGAATATATTACACATTATTAAATATATTACACATTATTAAATATATTACACATTATTAAATATATTACACATTATTGAATATATTACACATTATTAAATATATTACACATTATTAAATATATTACACATTATTAGATATATTACACATTATTGAATACATTACACATTATTGAATATATTACACATTATTGAATATATTACACATTATTAAATATATTACACATTATTGAATATATTACACATTATTAAATATATTACACATTATTAAATATATTACACATTATTAAATGTATTACACATTATTAAATATATTACACATTGTTAAATATATTACACATTATTAAATATATTACACATTATTAGATATATTACACATTATTGAATATATTACACATTATTGCATATATTACACATTATTGAATATATTACACATTATTAAATATATTACACATTATTGAATATATTACACATTATTGAATATATTACACATTATTGAATATATTACACATTATTGAATATATTACACATTATTGAATATATTACACATTATTAAATATATTACACATTATTGAATATATTACACATTATTAAATATATTACACATTATTAAATGTATTACACATTATTAAATGTATTACACATTATTAAATATATTACACATTGTTAAATATATTACACATTATTAAATATATTACACATTATTAGATATATTACACATTATTGAATATATTACACATTATTGAATATATTACACATTATTGAATATGTTACACATTATTAAATATATTACACATTATTGAATATATTACACATTATTGAATATATTACACATTATTGAATATATTACACATTATTGAATATATTACAGATTATTTAATATATTACACATTATTAAATATATTACACATTATTGAATATATTACACATTATTAAATATATTACACATTATTGAATATATTACACATTATTGAATATATTACACATTATTGAATATATTACACATTATTGAATATATTACACATTATTAAATATATTACACATTATTGAATATATTACACATTATTGAATATATTACACATTATTAAATATATTACACATTGTTAAATATATTACACATTATTGAATATATTACACATTATTAAATATATTACACATTATTAAATATATTACACATTATTAAATATATTACACATTATTGAATATATTACACATTATTGAATATATTACACATTATTAAATATATTACACATTATTAAATATATTACACATTATTAAATATATTACACATTATTAAATATATTACACATTATTAGATATATTACACATTATTGAATATATTACACATTATTAAATATATTACACATTATTGAATATATTACACATTATTAAATATATTACACATTATAAAAAATAGAAAACGAAATTGTATTTGTCTTTTGACAATTTGTGTTTATTTCATCATTTAAAAGAAAGCTTATATCATTATTTTAAGCAAGAAAATTCTGAATTGCATACATATTGTAGAGAAGATTATTTAAAATTATTTACTAAACGTTGTATCAAAATAAAGTGTCTGGTCCCAAATAAATTAAAATAGACTTTAAAGGAAGTAAGTCGTCGGGAAAGAAGTTAAAAAAATTAAAATACATGTTTTTAATTTCAGGACTTTTTTAAAATACTCTTTTCAAATATTAACATCTGCTGTCTAAAATGCAATTTTTAATTTTCCAGATTCTCCAAACTTTGCCTTAGAAATGAAGAGTCCGATTCGAACAGCCTCGCAACCACAAGAGATAAAAGAGAGCTCTCATGTATTATTTAAAATTTGTAATAAAACTATTAGTGTTAGAAATTATTGACATAGTCGTCAACTAAAATTTGTTCCGTAAGGTTGCTAATTAATTGTCCTTTAACTTGTTACAACAATAGTAGAAAATAAAAAAAATTATAATTTAATTCAATATCAATTTGAAAATGATTTTTAGTAAACTTACAAAGATATAGCCCTTGTGTGATGAAATTGACAATACAATAAAATATATCCTGTGCTCAATACACTTGAAACTATTATGTGATCAAATAATTATCAATTTAGATATAGTTTTTGTTTTGTATGCATTGGCATAACTATTTGGGGCTTTGTCGGGCAGAAAAAATGTATCCAAAGTAATTTAAATAAAATTTAAAGACGGATGAAAAAATTGTTATTGAGTTATTGACATAAGAGAGATATTATTTTTTTAAATACGAGGGGTGACTGAAGAGTTTTGAGCCTAAGTGCCTTTAAGTATTACTGTCTCGTGCAGCACATCACTAATTGTGGGTATCCTAAGAAATATAAATGTCAAGTTTCATGTCATTCACATCAATTACTCTTTTAGTAACGGAACCATAAACATCACCATGTCTGAGTCATTCGCACTTTGCACGAAATTGGAGTACAGAGCTGTAATCAAATTCTTTACAAAGAAGAACAAAATTACGACGGAAATATTTGAAGAGATGTCAGCAGTTTATGGGAAGTCTGCACCCTCATTTGCAACCATAAAACATTGGAGCCGAGAGTTTAAACATGACAGGGAGTCGCTCGGAGATGATCCCAGGTCGGGACGCCCAAACACCGCCGTTACAGAAGAAAATATTGAAAAAGTAAAAAAACTTGTTCTCGAAGATCGGCGAATCAAGTTGTGGCAGATAGCTGAAGCCATGGGCATTAGCAAGGAACAAATCGGTGACATTTTGCATAATCATTTACACATGAAAAAGGTGTGCGCGCGATGGGTGCCGAAAATGCTCACGCCGCTGGACAAACAGCATCAAGTCACAACTTCGCAGAAGTTTTTGGACATCTATGGCGATAATCCTCACTATGTTTTTTCTCGTCTTGTCACTGTTAATGAAACATGGATTCGACAGTATGATCCGAAGTCAAAACAGGAGTCAGTGCAGTGGATAGAAAAGGGAGAAAAGCCGCCATGGAAGTTGAAATGGAAAGATCGGTGTCCAAGCTCATGACCACTGTTTTTAGGATTGTGAAGAAAAAAGTGAAGACAAAAGTGCGTCAAGTAGTTGTTGAGAAAAGGAGAGCCAAACTGGTGAAAGGAGTTCTATTTTTGCAAGACAATGCGCCCGTCCACACTGCGTGAGTTCCGAGGCGTGTCCTCGTTGAGACAGGACTTGAAGAAATGAACTACCCACCGTACGGTCTAGACCTGGCTCCTAGCAATTATTTCCTCTTTTCAAATTTGAGAAAAGACCTCCGAGGATGGAGATTTTCTAGTGACGAAGAAATGAAGACGGCCGTAAACGAACATTTTGAAGACATAAACGGTGAATATTTTTTGACCGTGTTAAAAGCCCTTTTTAACAAACGTAAAAAGTGTATTGAAATAGAGGGAGATTACATTGAAGAATAATTGTTTTATACATTTCTATCAGCATTTTAATACCTTAGGCTCAAAACTTTTCAGTCGCCCCTCGTACGTGTCAGTATTGCAACGTAAAACTTTTCTGTATTTTAAATGATTTACTATCGGACAGGTTCGCTGTGGGACAGTTTACCCTATAGAGTGTTTTTAAAGTTTTTTATGGAATAATAATTTAATTTGTTTTTTGTCAGATACTCATGTATTAAAAAGTAAAATTATTTTAATGACTATTAATTTAAAAAGCCAGCCAACCACATTTCGGAACATGCACCAATGTGGGATTTTAAGTTGTCTATATCTGTTGAGATTGCTGACGCCTGTTAAAAGAAATAATTCTGTTTTATTATCTAGAATTTTTTCAGATTATGCAAAAATTTAGTTGAAAATTACAAAGGAGGGAACGCCATGCACGTCATTTAGAAGCTTACATCTGTATTAATAAATAACACGCTATACATTCACTTACGCAGTGCGAAGTAGATATGAACGCAGTACAAATTAAGTTTGTATGAACCGATATTCACAAACGTCCCTTAAACTTTATTTCACTGTGCGTTTACTTATGTGAGAACACACTTTTCTGATTGGTCAATTAGTAACTCTAGTCATTCGTGACGACTTCACTGTAGTCCATTTTGTCAGTTTTTTACCTGTTCATGGTGGATTTACTCAAAAAATTCTTTTTTGTATAAGTTTTTTGTCACGGTCGTGTGTTTATGAAGAATATTACGTAATATGACATTGTTTTTAGTTAAAATGGAAAGAATGATCCGTTATTAAATTTCAAACACTATGTAGTGTTTATAATTTAATAATGAATAATCAAAAAACATATATTTTAAAAATTATATAAATACAAAAGAAAAAAACAATTAAATAATTTAATATAGTTTATTAAAATTGTTGGGAGACGAACATACTTTTCGTGTTCAATGCAGCAAATGCTCTTATAAAATCTATCTTTTCTAAATCTGTAACGCTTGTTTTCTTTACCGCTGCATTTTTTTCGAATTGATTACAAGTCTCCTTCGTTCGTTTATCCCCATCATTTAAATTATATTGAAATAAATAATTATTTAGTGTAAATCATCGCAAAAGACAGATTACTAGGAAACTATCGTAGACATTATTGATGACAAATGTAAATGATAACTTTTTACGGTAAACCGCCACTATGCATTGCGTAATACACCCTGCCAGCTACCTCAGCTGTTCGTTCAATTTATTGAACGCATAGTGTCGATCGACACTCGAGTGTCCTTAATGAATATGTTTAAGCAACCGTATGCGCTCTTGCACGGTGGGTATATTTGTAAATATTTCACAAACAGAACTTAAAAAGGAAAAGACATGCTAAACGGAGCCTTACTTTCATTGTAAAAGATCAATCGAATGATAAAACCATTTTCTTTCGTGGTTCATGTTATTGCGAGGTTAAAATACTGTTTATTTCTGTTATATTTTGCTACATAATAATTGAGATCTCCATATGAAGCACCCGCTTGCAAAATCGTATGCCATAGTTCTAAAGCTGTGGAAACTGGTCATAGGCTCACGATTATGATAAAACAATGGACGTAATATAATTATAAAGGTTATTACACAATGAAACACTGATAACGTCGATATTGTTAACACTAAAGTAACTCAACTCAACTTTATAAATAGTAAACATAGAAGTAAAAAAAGGTGATTTAAAAAGAGCTGTGAGAGAACTTTGAGAGATAAAAAAATTTTTTATTCTGAAATTGACTAATGAAGTCTCTCAGCTCGATTCTGAATTATCAAGGACCGTATAAATAGCCAACAATCACAGAGTGCTCACTCCACTACGTTGAACAACTTTAACAAGGCCCATCACACAGAATAGTTTATCTCAAATGCCATTAAGTAAACCAAATTAAGAACCATAGTAAGAGAACTAAGCTCATCAGAGATACTGAAAACTGCCCACAAACATCTTTTTCATTATGATCATGAGCACTTAAGCGAAAATGTTTCGTGATGAGCCCTTTTGTGAAAGGCCCACAAATATAATATGATTTATACGAAGGCATTGTAGAAAATTAACAATCTTGCCCAGATATTGTCTTGTGATATGAAAATTTTCAAAATATTTCACCATACCTCCCTGCTTCTCTATCTTTTTACTGCGACAATGTGTGGTTTGTTTTGCTGTGTTTAAAATGTCTTTACTTAAATATTAAAACTGATTTTTGTTTCGCATTCATCAGTTTAACAATTACTAACAATCCACTAAAATTAAAGTATACTATTTTTTATGATTAGAGAATACTTAAAGCTTGTGATTGCTTTAGTTTTCTGTTTGTGAAATTTTGATCAACTTATCACAACCCATGCTTTTGTTCATAATTTTAATCCTAGCAGTTTGGGAGATGGAGAGGTGTTCATGTTTTTGTAGACATATTCAGCATTATCTCTGCAACTAACTTCCATAAAACTTGAAAAAGCAATGTCTTGTAATCTTTAAACTCGCTCGTTCAATTGATTCTCCATCCAACCAGAAGCCAATTTTTTTTATACCAAACTTGCCATCTTAAACATTTTCAGAGAAGTATTTTTGAAAAATTGCTTATGGGCTTCTAGATTGTCATGGAAAATAGTATGTACATATGTTGAACAAGTTTTGAGATACAGTTAATAATATCAATGAAATCGGAGAAAAGGTCGCTTGGTCTGGGTAACTTTTTGATGAACGTTGGTGAAAGTTTTTGAAAGTAAACAAAACTAGAAATACAATTTTGATGACGTGTTCGCATGTACATATTGAGAATGGAGGAAGGAGGGAAAACGGGCACCCCTGATGCAGATATATTACAAGCGCATCATGTGCGGTGCACATTCATGAAAGAAAATTGAAGAAAGAAAATTTCTCAGATCAGCAACAACGTGAACAAATTGTAACAGGGAAAATAAATTTGTTAACAATAATTAGAACTTGCACTGCCAGGGTTCTGCACACACTAAAGCATAAATTAACATTTAAGAGTACATAGACTTTTTATTAAACTGCGTATCTATATTAATATTATTTTTTATTATGTAACTATATTGCCTACGTAAATCTTTGACTTGAGTATGAAAGATATGGTGGATATTTAAAAAGTTCCCGATCCCCGAGCTCCGAGATCTAGAATCATTACTTTAGTGTTTTTTTTTGTGTACTTTAGGTTAACTTCTAGTAATATTATAATACAATATTTGCCACTTACAAAATTTTTCACAAATATTTATTAGATTGTCATATTTGGAAATATGCAGATTAATTAGCTCCATTAATATTTATAACCAGATCCATTAATAGCCAGATCCGTTGAGATATTATTATGGCTGTAAGTCTTCTTTTTCCAGCGCAACCTTCACTCAACAGTACATAACTTGTAAGTATACATTTTTTTTATTAAAAACTGAATTAAAAATAAATCATAGTATGAGTAACAATATACCCAAGTTGTAATTTTTTCAGACACTTAAGGTCTTCACAAAAAACTACAAAACTATTTTTAATTTTTTTGGCCGTGTATTCAAGTGACAGGCAGATGCATGGATCCTATAAAGGTCCCTGTTCTTCCTTTTGATGTATCCACCCAAAAAATGACATTCTCATAACACAAAATCATCTAGCTAGTATTCTACTGATTGCAACTAACTATAAACAGTTTTTAAAAAAAAAAATTTTTCACCTTATCAAATCGGGTTATGATCAAACGTAAACATAGCAATACAACAACGTCCACAAAAACAGTACAAGAAAATAATTGATGTATTAGCATAACTCAAACACCAGCATAACAGCTGATGGTTCAAATCTGAAACCTTTGGCACCGGCAAAATTGTAGATCTTGTTTTTTATACAAAAAAACCAATTGCTATCAGTCTTCATGTGATTCTTGCCTTCACAATTGGTAATAACAATTCGAAAGTATTGCAACGAAAGCATGTTCAACTCGAGTTCCATTTTCCTTCTAGCCGACTCTTCTTTCACAACCATTGTGTTGTGTTGGTGAATATCTGTCACTATCGTCACATCCAACTCATCAACGGCGAGATGTGAATCATTTATCTCGAACTCACGATCACTATTCTTTGAGTTATGAATTCTTGTTGTGTTTTATTAGCTTATGAGCGGTCATAAAAACACTGACATGTGTCACATTCATATTCTGTCTTACTGTGGATCATAGTTTCATGTTGCTGAAGGTAAGTTCAACATTTGAAACACTTATCGCATTTCAGACATAGATGGGGAAGTTTTCCATGTGCACATCTTATATGTCGCTGTATTGCTGGCTTTTTTGAGAATGTTTTTTGGCAGTAATCACATGTGAAGTATTGGGTGGGTTGGCTTGTGAGTGTAATAAAAAATTAATGTATACATAATATAAGAGCAATTCAAAAAACTATTTCAAATGATGAACTAAAAAAACATTTGTTAAAATCCTACAAACGGACGAAGAAATTTCAACTCCACTCAATTTCTTTACTTTTTCTTGTAATATTTATTTCACCAATAAAATTGTTTGAAATTGGTTAGAAGTTTTCCAATTTATTTAAAAGAAGAAAACTCGAGGTGGCTGATACATGACGAGGCAAGTGGTAAAACTTGTCTTGTAATGCTAAGGTCATACTTGCTGCCACACATGCAAGTTTATCAGTTTAGTTAGAACCGTTGGCAAAGCAACTCATGTTTTAACTATACCCTGCTAAATAGTGATTTAAAGTTATTGGTATATTTGAGCTTAATCCTTTATTATAATCGACAAGCTTAAACTAAAAACAGATGTAGAAGAGTATGCGTAAAAAAGTAATTAGCAACATACAAGTGGATTCTCATATCATATTCTATAAACTGCGATACAAATTTGCGAGAACACTTCGATAAAGCGCCATGTTGAAATTCAGATCATTATACAAAGCCATTTTGGTTAGCTGGTCTGAATAAAGGATAAAATTCAAATTAAAAATGGAATAATACTAATACTTGTAACTTTGGTATCGATGTAATTTTAGTGATAAAAACAAATAAAATTGATTAACAAACAATATAAAACATATATTTCCATTTTAATTATAATGTAAAAGATCAATATTAGATACATAGGCTTTAAAGTTGTTGCACACCAACAAACGGCAAAACAACATGTGTGTTAATGAGTTTACAACTAGTAAACATCCATTCGCAAACTACGGTAGTTCGTAAATAAGTCGTTAACAAAGAATTTAAATTTTCGATCAATAAGTTTATTTGTAAATCTTCTACTACCTAAGTCATATCAAGGTAAACATTTTTTTACAATATTATCTAATATAGAATAACTGAAAAATGTTGGAAGTTTTGCATAAGTAGAATAAAATTTATAATCGGTTTTATTATAAATGTAGCTTGTCGCAGTACAAGGTTTTATTAATGAGCATGACAGTGAATGTAAAATACCTCTGGACATTTTTGTTTCATCAAAATGTTAACACCATCAGTAGTTCCACTCATCACACTTGCACCATCATACACTGACATATTAATTTACTTGGTATTTTTTACAATTGTTTTAAAATGATAGAGCTACAATATCTATAGCAGTTTGTGCTTCAGGTTGAAAGACATCTCAAAACCTCTGAACATCGACTCCTTTAGTAATACACACAAGAATTATACAAAGTTTTACACGATAAGTCAGTAGTTAAATCAACTTGAACAGATAAATATTTCAAATTATTTATTTCGCCTGTTAATAAAATTTTTCATTACATTTAAAACTGAATCTTAACTATCATTCCGTATATGGTTTGGATGTAATTATTATTTCTTCTGAACAATGAAAAAGGAACTTCATGAAAAGAAATGTATAAATGATGAAGACGTCAATTTTATAACTTCTGTCTATTTTGAAGACAACGATAAAATTTTTTTCGAGGGTATAAGCAAGTTAACTGCGAAATATGGAAATGTTTGGGTTTAAAGGGGAATATGTTGAAAAAGAAAAATTACGACAATGTTTTCTTTCCTCCTTATATTCCATTCTGTGTACTCTTTGATCTCTCCTCACCAAGTTTAGAAAAATATCTTAAATATTTGATTTCAAAATAGATTTTAGGGGATAGGTACACTAAATCTGAAAAAAATTCAAGACCAAAAGATAGATTTATCAAGTATTGGCAACGAGTAGATCTCCCTAGCAACCGCTTAGGAACTGACATAACGAAAGAATTAACAGATACCTTTTAAAGACCTAACTTCTCGTATTATGAGTTTTGGTACAGTTTTCAATATTTCAAACAAATTATGTTATAAATTCGCTATTAGACGTTTACAAAGTTCTTAGACCTCTTTAGAAAGACAAAAAATATTTCAAAAATGTTTAAGAGTTAAGTGGATGCAGCTGATCTTATCTGCTGCACAAAATAATAGTGTTGTAAACTGTAATTATATATCAATTGTTAGTTGTGCAACACGCTGTTAGGGAATCTACTTGTTGCCAATAGAAACAAAATGTATAATAAATGAACAAGCAAATTATTAAAGGTCAAGCACAAGTTGAATTTGTGTAACAAATGTTCTATACAATTATTAAAATTAATTAGATATAGTAAATGTTGATGATTTTTAAAAAAAAATTCAATATATTCACGTCACACTCACAATAACAATTTATACATCCAGAAATAATTAAGCACACAGCGCCTGCCTAGATTTACACATTTTACTACAGACACTTGTTTTCTTGCTTACTGTGCGCGTTGTGTAAATGAGTTGATAAATAAGTCTTGCACTTGAATTCCATGTTGTATTCGGAGCGTATATATGAATTTGTTCGGTGTTTTCATCTGTAATGCTTCTTCAATGCGTTTTTGTATGTGTATATTTTGAGACATTCATCACTTTTGTGATTACTGTGTTGAGCGTCTGCAAGTATTGAGAATAAAATTTCCTTTAGCACAACTGCTTGCTACATGCAATGGTACTGAAAATGAAGACGATATTCCTTTGGTTCAATGAATGGAAAAGCTTATAAAAGCTGTATCAAACACTGAAATAGAGGAGTTTATCGTTATAGATAAATACACAAACTGTGTGTGCACCAGCAACAGGAAATAGAAGACAATGAAGACCAATTTACTGCATCATCTATGAATGATGCCGTTAGTGAAGTTAGCGTATAACAAACATTTTTTATATTTTTTTTAAACGTGCAATTCCACAATGACAATTATCAAGAGACTTTGGTTCAAATCCAACGTAAACAACAAAACTTTTGTACTCACGTCTGCAATGTCGGAAACTTAAGATAATTAGAGAGAATGAATTAAAATAAATGTGTATTCTCTGATGTCTTGTTTTTTAATAAAAATGCTTTCAATGTTTTTATATTATTTATGGATTTTTTTCATACTTGTATCGACTCGTATGAATATTTTGAACTAACGAGATAAAGTAAAATGCATATTTTGTTTCGTCCTCTATAGACTGATGTAAAGTACTAATCCATGACACACAGGTCTACCATGGTCATTATAAAAACTATGCAAAACTTGGAACAGGATCTTCATATCAGTTAATAGTCCAATATTATTTAATTTAGGCAATGGCTATAAACTAAAAGCAATCACTATCGATTAATTTATATGCACGTTTATGAAGACAGTTTTTCTTTGTTTATATTATGATAATAAATTGTATTTCATTTTTTGCTTTTTCCTAATTGTCAAATATTGAATATTTTTGGCGTTATTTATGATTTGGCGTTAATTTTGTAGAAATTCATTATTCACAATTAAATGAAACTACGTGATGTATTATTATTTCTACTTTCTTTAATTTGTTTACCACGACCTAGGTTTCATTGTATTACAACATCTTCAGGTGGGCTGTTAGCAAATATCACTCTTTATCTTTGCTAATAGCCCACCTGAAGATGTTGTAATACAACGAAACCTAGGTCATGGTAAAGAAATTAAAGAAAGTAGAAATAATACTACATCACGTAGTTTCATTTAATTGTCCTAATTGTCAATCGCTAAACTGTTTGCTTTTTACATTCTAAAAAATACTAGCTTTCTTGAAAATTATATTTTATTTCTGTAACACTAGGTGTATTTTAACGACTCTGCTATCAACATGCAATTTCGTACATACATTCTTAAAAGTGTGAACTTTATAAAATATGCTAAAATTATTTTCTTATCCCATCAACGTGTGTACCCCCTAAATAAGCCACCATACATACCTACAGACACGGTGATGGCGATCCAACACGTGTTTACGCAGCCTTTGTTTGGATTTGTATAATTTCTTACAGATTTCACATTCAAACTGCTTTCTGCCATGTGCAATTGATTCGTTTGTGATGCAGTAAATATTCCTCGCATTTGAATTCCTTGTTACACTCGTTACACTTATGTGAACCTGCTCCGTGCACTTGTTTGTAATGCTTCGCTAACACGTCTGTACGGCGGTAAGTCTTCAAACACTTGTCGCATTTGTAGTTACCTAGTTTATAAATTGTAATCATTCAAATATAATAAAACTATAATATATTCCACATGCATTTAATATTATATATACAATAAATATCATCATGAAATAGTTCCATTTCTACCACTTGTGCAATTAATCATGAGTAATCCCGCAAAACCATATTTTGTTAAACCCGTCCCTAGTTTAAAAAATAATTAAAGTTTAAACTTTGTATAAAATCATAATTATGTATTAATTAGCATCCTGCGTAAATAGCATTAATTGTCAGTTTGGCAACATTGAACGTATTGTCAAATGCCAAGATCCACTTAAATGTTACAATAGTAATAAGTAGTAAATTAATTCTTCATTTCCGATGAAATATACTTGCAGAAATTTATAGTCTTCGTTGGATAGTGAAAGTAATGATCCCATTTTGTGGTAAATTTGTCCTTGGATGGAAAAAACATAATCGATTTCATCTCTGTCAGTGTTGATCGGAGTGACACTGAAAGAAGTCATTTGGAAGCAGGCGTTGTACGCTTTTATATTTTGAAGAAATTGCTTTAATTCTGGAGTTTCCCCGGTCATGTAATGTTGAAATTCCTGCGGAGGTGCAGTGGTGGTAATCAAATTTTTCCATTCGTACAACAGATTCCTGGTATTTCTCTACTGAATTTTTTTGCGTTGGAAAATTGGCAGATGATATCCATTTTTCCGATTACAACGTGTTTGTGTTTGTTATATTCTTTCATCATGTCATGATGAAATGCTGAATCTGTTGGGTTGTACTGTGTACTTGTTCTCATCCGCGTTTCTCGTAGGGTGATATTTTCATGGGTGGCTTGCATTCACAGTCTTTTTTAATAAGATTGTGTTGCAATTCTTGATTCTTCAATTCGTTCATTTCGTTGTTCTTCGGTTTCTTCGCTTCTCATAGTGCTCATTCTCGTTCGACTTTTTATTAAGAAATACTCTAAGACTAAGTCTACTAAGTCTAGACACTAAGTCATTTTAAGTGCTAATTTTTTCATTTAAGTATTTGTGGTTCCGACTCAAATTTTCTCAAGTCATTTATCAATCAAACTAGATTGGAAATCTATTTATAGACACAAATACATAAATAAATACACAAAAATGTAACACAAACCACTGATACACACTATACACTATTTCTTCACAAATATTCAAATGTTCTCATTGGTTTAAATATACCTTTGCGTGTGTTGCCATATGAAATAATAAACAAATAACAGAGGTTTATTTTGAAATCTTAATTAAAATTAGACTCGTATCTTTACTAAAAAGCAAATAGTAATTTATCTAAATGGTAAATGAAACAATATCATATTAATAGTTATTCAAGTAAGTTTATTTTAAAAATCTATGATAGTATTTTGTATAATCATAGATATTTGAGTGAATTATGGGTCTTAAAGATATTTAAATAGCAATAATTTTTATTTATGAATTGTAAACAACCTTGACCTTGAAAACAGACTGTTTCATCCTTTCCTTTTTTATAACTTTCTTTAATGGTAATAAAAAATAGGTAGATTGCAATACAATCTAAGACCCTTGACCCTTGACACTACTATGAATTGATGTGGTGCTATAAATATACATATTATAAATATATATATATATATATATACACTATATATATATATGTATATGTACACACATATTTATATATAACTTCGCTCCGAATCCTTGTAACTGTTACAGAGAATGATTGCCATTGGCAATCAGATAAAAACAGTAAGTCAGTATATAAGTTAAGTATATGTTGAGCTAATAGAATATTTGACGCTATTAAACAGAAGAGTGAACGGAGAAATTTTACAGTGATCACAAGTCTCCACCTATTTGAGGCATGAAAAAGACTCTGTAATAGGACCATGTCAAATATCATTTTCTTATGTCAAATATCAACAAACACGTGGTCATTGTGAAGGTCCTAATTGTAAAAATTTCGTTTACATCACGGCAATATACATTACCATAATCAGGAATAATGCCAGTGCAAGGATCTTTGATGTAGCTAACAGAAAGTTCACAGTGCCACAGGTGACTGAAATGAGTACTGCTGGCTTGTTTTCTGTCAATGTTGGTGTTTTTAATTTTTTACAAATGGATAAAATTGTTACATCTGATTTTAGCTGATGAATATTGGCAAAATATAGAAAGTATGAGTGAAAGAAACTATTTAAAGTACTCCACAGTCATTATTATGACAGAGTTTTATCTCTGAACTACTGACTAAAATCACTGACCACTTTATTATTTGTAGATTTGCTACAAATTGTTTGCAATCCATCTAGAAAGTGATTCTGTGTATACTCTTTGGTTTCATATCATCAAATATTCTGATAGTTTTACACATAGTAAACCGATGCACATATTGCAATCGTGTTTACCATCTGATTGCCCGCAGAAATAACTCACTGCAACTGTTACATCGATTCGGAGTGAACTTCACTGAGAGACACATAAATCATTGTCCCCAAATATTTTTAAAAATTTTCTTTCTGCATTTTTTTAAATGTTTTGATCATAACATACTTGTCCTTTTCCACCTTCCATCCCTTTTTCTATCCTTTCCTTTCAGCCTTTTATTCTATGAAATGTCACTATTTCCAAGCATAAAAAATCTATTTATTTTAATAATTTTTATGCCAAACACTATCTTAGATTGTGATTGATTGGAAGAGATTGTTCCAGAGGAATAAACCCATCGTATATACTCGACTGACTACATAAAAGATATTGAGTATGACTTGGGAATGTAATATTTTGTAAAACTTTCTTGCTTTGTGACGTGGAACCAAACAGAATCAGTAGAGATATGTGTTTACTTGTGTTCAAGTGGTTACTTCCAAATTCTTTTTGTAAATCTCCACAAATTTGTTTGGGTTTAACAATTTCTCTCTTTTATCACAATAGTTCTTATTTATGTATTTATTATCACTTCCTATATCAGGCCTTATTGGTGAAAATCTCCTGACAGATTCTGTTATATTCCACAGAACGTTATCTTGCTGACTAAAGATTACTCAAGTAATGCCAAGTAAGCCTATTTAATGATGAGATATATTCAAAGAAGTAATTAATACCGCTGCAAGCACTATGTGTATGAGGATAGTCCAGGAAGTTATTATTATATATAATTGGTCCTTTGTAATAATGGTAATAAAACAATTAATGTAAATTTTGAAAATCAAATTTTTCGGTAATTCATTTGTTTGTGATAATTCACTTTCTTTGCTAGAATTTGGTATTTGTTTTTATGAATTGGCAGCAATTTAAGAAGTGTACTTATCACATCAAGATGAATTTAACATGAAAAAATATTTGTTCGATGATTTCTTTTTCACTTTTGTCGATTCCCATTAAAAAGAAGTTACTATCAACTTCAATTGGTACTTTATGATCATCCAATGTTACCAGATGTACCAATTTCAGTGATGATCGGGTGAAAGGTGTCACAGCATTGACTGAAGATAACATCAAGGCATCGTATTTCATAATAAAGGCTGACTAGAGAGTAACATATAAGCAGTTTACACTCAAAGCAAGTATAGGCATTGATATGTGTCATGCAAAGTTCTACATGAAAATTTAAGCATCAGGAAAATTTATGCTATATCCAAACTCTAAAATTAAACCAAAGCTTTAAAACTCCAATTAAGAGTGTTGTAAAATCACAAATTCACTCAAATGCTATACTCATCATGTTATGAATGACAAAAACAAAACATGGAAACGAAAAGGCCATCTGTGCAGTGGATGTCTCCTTCTTAAGAGTTGGCTACAAAGGTAAAGAAAGGACGAAGAGCTGGACAAAATATGGCGCCTCATTCTTCGGACGGAGATTCGTCGACTGTTAAGTTTATAATCCTTAATAGAAAACCGGCAAATCAATTACAATTTCAATTATATTGATGTGATTTTAACAAAAATTATGCAAAGACTCTCGAGTGGTTTTTTGTTTTGGTTCATCCCTCAGTACACACCAGCCTAATAACACAACTGTGTCAACAGAATCATGTAAAATGATGTAAATTGTACAGTATAATCCCAAAAGTTAGTTTGCTGCAAAGAAAACTTCACAAGTATAACATTAGTGCTAAGCCATACCCACCTCTCGCGCTATAATGGCTCATAATATGCTTTCGCAATATTTCCTTTGTTTTATATATTTTCATACAGACATCACACTCGTAGACTTGGTCATTGTGAGTGTCGCGAATGTGTCGCACTAAATACTTTTTGCACTTGAATTCCTTGGTGCACACCCCACATTTGAGCTCATTGGTTTGATGTATATACTTTTGATGCACCAATAACATCGCTTTGGACTTAAATATCTTAAAACACTTGTCACATCTAAATTCGGATTCTGTAACAAATAAAACAATGCGGATAGGAATCACATATCTACAGGCAGTTTAGCATAATATCCTCTAAAGAGCTCTAGCCTAATTGGGGAGGTAAGTGTCTTGATGGGTACTATTACAAAGTACACTAGAAATGAACTTGTTTTCATTGATCTATTTATAGTATGAGGGGAGGTCCAAAAGTTAGCAAAACTAAGGGTAAGAGAGGGGGTACATTCTTTCTTGGTACCTCACTAATTAGGAACTTATTAGTGGTATATAAGTCAAATGTCAAATGTTAATGAATAATCGTCCCTTAAAAAAGTAAACCTGGAAGTGAACTGCAAATATCAAGCAAATGAAACTACGCGCTGTGATTAAATTCCTCACCAAGCAAGGAAAACTCCTCAAACCATCATAAATGAGATGGGAGTTATTTATGGAGATCATTGTCCTGGTAAAAAAACCATGGTGGTTTACAAGTGATATGGCCTATTTAAACAAGGTCGAGACTCGATTGAAGTAGACCCCTGCCAAAGACAGCCGACTGAGGCCAACACATCAGATATTGTCGAAAAAGTTGTATTGTAAGACGTTCGCCTGAAGAAGAAACAACTTTCGTTGATTCTACACGGCCATCTTGGCATGACTAAAGTCAGTGCAAGATGTGTCCCGAGAATGCTTGTGGCGCTGCAAAAGCAACGAGTTGAGGCATCTAAAAAGTTTTTAAAGCTGTGTGCTGATGAACCTACGCCAATTTTGAAGAGAATTGTGACTGGAGATGAAACTTCGGTTCATCACTTTGAGCCTAAGTTCAAGCAAGAGTCGATGCAATGGCTCAAAAAGTGCACACCACCCCTTAAGAAGTTTATGGTTTCGGAATCGGGTAAAAAATTGGCAACTATTTTTTGGGATTGGGAACGGATTTTATTAATCGACTATAAAGAAAAAGGAACCATTATCATTGGTAAGTACTACGCGACCACATTGGACAAAATGGAGGAAGCTATCAAGGAAAAGATATGTGAAAAATTAGTTAGGAGTGTGTTGCATTTACAAGGCAATGCGCCCTTTCACAAAAGCATAGTTGCAATGAATGCTTTTCACAAACTCGGCTTCAAATCGCTGATTCACCATCAGTATAGCCCCGACCTAGCTCCAGCAATTTTTACTTGTTCCTAAAGCTGAAAAAAAATGCTCTGAGGAAGAAAATTTAAAATGACAATGAGATGAAGGAGGCAATTTCAGCTTAATTTCAAGACAAAGACAAAAAATATATTTTTATGATTTAGAAAAATTAATTTCCGGATTTAATAAATGTATTGAGCTTAAGGAATATATATTTATATATAAGATAAATAGTTTCATTATTTTATTGCAATCCAAATTTAACTTGCAACCCTTCTGGTCTGTGGACTTTTGGGCCTTCCCATGTATTTACATATCTTATAATAATTTCTCGGTTACCAATGTGCAGATTAAGAAGTCAATAAATTATTTATATAGAAGAAACATTTTTCATAAATCGATAAGTTCTATGTTACTGAAGTGAAAATTACAAATATGACTTACAACGATCATACCAGAAATTATTGTTAGCAGACGTTGATATTATGTGTCTTATTTTTTTCACTTATGAAAAATACACAAAACCACAAATGAGCCATGAAAAACGAATAAGATTGTGAAAAAACAACATTTCTACCATGAAAATTTAAGTTAATTTAAGTGAACTAGCGATGGATAGAAGATCGTAAGTGAAACAAGAGTAGACTAAAGTCACTTCTTTCGGTCTTCATTATACTCATACCGCTCATATTAACCTTCAGCTGTTAAATAATATGTAGAAAATTAGGGTAAAATTTTTCCTTTGTTTTTTATTTTTTTTGGTTTAAACAACTTTATGAACAGGCGAAGAAAATATTTTCAACAAGCGTACTGCTCTAAATAAGATCTAGATACCTAAATAAGTTAAATGAAAGAATCTAGCTACCATACGTACCTACTGACTTATGGCGATGATGGTTCAAGATGTGTCCGTACAGTTTTTGTTTGGTTTTGCATATTTTCTTACAGATATCACACTCAAACTGCTGTCTGCTGTGAGCGTAGCGCCAGTGATTCAGTAAATAGGTCTTGCACTTGAATTCTTTATTACACTCGTCACACTTATGTGCGTCTGTTCCATGTACTTGCTTGTAATGTTGCATTAGTGTGTCTTTATGTAGGTACGTCTTCAAACACTTGTCGCATTTGTAGTAATCTGGGCTGGAATCTGTAACAATTCAGAAATAATAAAACTAAAATTTATTTATTTAATGTGAATGTAATGTTGCATTCAGATGCTGATTGATAGATAAAACAAAATCTTTGTCGGAGTGCTCTCAAAAATATGAAATAAAAATAATCAGCATTCTTTGATTTGGTCTTTTTATCAGCGGGAAATAATTATTTTTCAATAAAAAAAATTGTTATTTCCAACTTTTGTCCAATTAAATTACATTTAAATGTTTAATTATCATAAACAGAACCTCAATGAAAAAAAACTCAAGAAAAACATCGAATTACCAGAGAGATTTTCCTTTCTGCAAAATAAAATTTGCATCACTCAAGATTCAAAGCCGAATATAGACTTTAAAAGAGAGTAGTTTACTATCAGCAGTTTTGAGCAAGTTTAGGCATTGTTATGAATCAAGCGTAGAAAATTCCATATAAATAGTTAAGCGAAAAGTAAACACATACATGAACATGATTTGACCAAATCTTGAAAATTTTTCAGTTGAAAAGTTTTCATTGGATGGTGTCATGAAATGTTGGAAAAATTTGAAGGATGTTACTCAAATATTGTATTCAATATAATTATGGCTGAAGAAAGTTGGATATAATCTTACAGGCAGTCTGTGCTAAAAGTGTTCCTTCTGAAAAGTTGTTTACAAAGATGAGGAGAGGACAAAGCGCTGGAGAAAAAACGGTCGGCTTGTTCCTTTGATGTACGAATTATTATTCTATGATTGTTCCTAAAAATGAATGAACCTGCAGACTAGTATACCATTAATTATTTGGTCGTTGTATTAAGAAATGTTTGAGAATAACATTCTCATAGTGGAAACCCCTTTCATCACGACAAGGTCTCTACGCACTCAGTCAGATGAATGACCGAATATTTGAATACATTGGGTCTAGAAATTATGAGTCATCTGCCATACAATACCAAACTTGTACCGTACAATTTCTAGATAATTTTAGAGTGAAAAGACAAACTGAGAGGAAAACAATTCCTGAACACCAAAGAAGCAGTGACTGCTTTTGAAAGATTTGTGGAAAAGACCCCGAAAAAGAATGGGCCTATTGCTTCTCTGTATATCCAATCAATGAAATGATGTATCGAGTGCCAGGGTTAACCAATTAATTAGTTTGTAAGTTAACTAACATATTAGACTGTATTGGTAAACAATAATTTGGTTGCAAACTAACCATTTTTTATAATCCAAAACATTTTTTGTGTCACAAAATTACTTTTATAAGTTCTTAATCAGAATTACTATATGCTACAGGGCAATATCTTCCAATAAACAATAACTCGGGGATTCCTCCCCTAATTTTTTCACCTCCTATCTCTTTCCTGGCCCCTTGACAACCGGGGGCCGGTTATAAGAGAGGTTACAACCACAAAAGCATCATCGTCGATCAGTACATCAGTGGTGATCAATACATCAGTACTGACATTTCGTAGTTCACTTTGGAATTCAGTTCAACTTTGAATTCAACTTGTAGTTTAATTCATAGTCAATAGTGACAGAGATCTTGTAAACGTAGAATTCACCAATCCAGCAACAGTTAAGTGCGGAACTGCGATTATTACCTGTTGTCGCGAACATTGTGGCTCTTCAAGCTAGATCTACAGGAACCAGTGTCATGGTTGTTACCAGATCTACTAGTGAGGAAACTCCAACACAGGAAATGACAGCATCGTCAATTTTTGATTACCAAATCGACTACACCTACAGACACATCAGAAGCAGGTATAGGCACAGACATTATCAATAGAACCGTGTCATCTGCAAAGACTACTGAACCGCTTACAGCAGGCAACACTAGCCGAGACATAGTATCATCGAAACATAGCAGGAGTAAGACTGCAAAGTCACAGAAAGCTCACCATCTTGCCTTGGCAAGGAAAGAGCTCATGCGCCTGGTAGTTAAACTCATTACTGCTTGTCTCGCCGTAACAAAAGCCTAACTAAAGATGAAAATGTTGATGATTTGTTGATAAATACAGAAAGGAAGATAGCTAGATGGGGCTGCTTGATATATGGCCTGATAATGTCACTAATAAATACAGAAAGGAAGCTCAACACAGATTCAGTACTAAATGAGAAGTACGGCCAACAAATGGACTCTTTCATAGAAACGGGAAATGCTGAGCTTGCTTCAGAATAGGAAACAGGAAACAAGATATTGTACCTACCCCATACTGAATCCCAGGGAGCCGAAGAAGATAAGAATTGTCCACGATGCTGTAGCCTAAATAAAAGTGGTCTCGCTCAATTACCACTTTTTAACTGGGCCGGATCTCTTGTATCTCTTCCAAGGGTCTCTTGTATCTCTTTCAGGTAGCACCCCATAACCGAAACAAAATGCAACCGCAAGACAGAAATGCATTTAGGTATCTGTAGCAGGAAATCCTACCTGATGAAAGTCATCCGCGAGAATAAAGAATGACCCCTCTCACCTTTAGTGCGAAATGTTCACTTTTGACAGTCATATTTATGACGAATTGCAACATGACCAAATTTACAACACACACTCCAAAGCCAATAAACAATTATGTAAAAGGTAATAAACAATTATGTTGATGAGTATCTAGACAGCTAGAGAACTGTACAAGACGCTATCAAGACGTTAAAAACGTGACATACAACTGTGCAGCAACTTCAAACTGAGGCAATGGTCTTCAAACTCGGAAGAAGTAGTCCAAGAGCTATGTCCTAATGCATTACTAAACCTGACAGCTGACCTAAATGACGGAGCAGAGACACAACAAGCTTAGCCTGATTTGGAAACCCACTATAGCTTGTGTTCAATTTGAATTTGGCATGAATATCACCTGCAGTTCCACTGAGCTAAATGCCTACAAAGTGCGAAAATTGTTATGTCGCTATTCGATTGACTTGGATTAGCCTCACCCGTCACAATCTGGGCCATACAAATACTACGGGAAATATGGGGATAGGATACAGAGTGGGACCAAGAAATAGAGTCCGACCTTACAGCAGAATGTAAAGTCTAAATGAGGTATATCAAAAACCTATGCGACGTCACCATACCAAGAAGTTACATGAACCACCCATACGTCGCTTTGGCTTCATGTTTTCGTGGACATCAGTGACGCCACCTTCACTGTAACACACTATTAGCAAGTGCTCTTACTCTCTAAGGTAAGAGTAGCTCCACTGAAACTTACTTCCAGTGGCTGGAATTACAGGCTATAGTTATGGAAAGTCGCACGGATTTGAGGTTATACCAACAGTTCGTCATACACAACATCGATATGAAAAAAGAAAATAGTATTGTAGTCAGTAAGTGATGGTGGGCGCCAACTAAACTCAATGTAATGCGATGATGCAAGCAGAGACGTACCCCCAAGGTTCAACATAAACTATAGATAGTTTCAGGAGCCCAACTTTCTACGCCAAGACCACTTTACATAGCCTACAGAACAATCTACAAGGAGCAAAGATACCAGAGAAGAGAAATCTAACCATATTAATGAAACGAAGGCAACATTTCGACTGAAAAACAGCATTCCCGATATCATCGATAAGATCCTTGATAGCCAGAGTTTTGAAATTCATACAATTTTGCTGCACATCGAAACACCGAACTCACCAGACGCGAACAGAAAAGAATAGAGATAATGATCCCGATTGGAAATGACTATGCTCAAATTTAAAGCATTTAAAACAGAGGCAACGCAAGAAATCTAGAGTACCTACCCTTGCAAGTAAAATACCTTCACAAAGCCGAAAGTAACAGTGCCATATCCAACACTAGTTGAGTGCACTCAGGTCGATAGAATAATACAGCTGAGATGTCGTATCAGATATACTCTGCCTGAGACCAGTTATACAAATGATTGTACATCGATGCCTACTGTGCAGTAAAAGAAGAGCAACGCCACCACAGCCTCGTGTGTGTGAACACCCCTCATGCCAACTGTCCCACCATCACCGTTCAGCTATAGGGGGATAGATTAGTTCGGTCTATTGGCAGTCACCATCAGGCATTCGTCACAGAAAAGATATGTAGCCGTCTTGTCCATGTGTACAAGTAGTATGTAGTTCCAGGTGTATGGCATATATCTAACAACACGCGCCATACACCTGGTACTGATTGCTAAATTCGAAATTCTTAAGACACCTTCGATGACATGGATCTAATCGGTCCTATCTACTGACTAGTTTCCAGCGCCTTGCTGACCTCTTCTAGTTGCGGTGACTTAAGGAGTTTCTTCCTGAATTACAACACCGGCAGGAGCCTCACAGCCATGGCCCAGGGTTTTAATAAAACATATCAGCAAATACAAAAAAAAAAATTTCTCCAAATCATAGTGGTCTTTCGTTTTGGTTCAGTGCTCCATAATTAAACACGTACCAATGAAACCATACTAAACGGAATCATGGAAAACAGGATATTACTGTGTAGTATAATATCAAAATGAAAAAAAAATACTTGATAAGTAAAAGGTTAGTTGACTGGCCTTACCCACCTGTAAGATTGTTACGATGAAGGCTCAAAATGTGCTTCTGCAGCATTTGGTTTGATTTGTACATTTTCTTACAGACATCACACTCATACTTTTGGCTACTGTGACTGTTGCGGACGTGATTCGCTAAATACTTTTTGCACTTGAATTCCTTTTTGCACACCCCACATTTGAGCCGATCTGTCGCGTGTACATGCTTTTGATGAGCCAATAACACCATTTTGGACTGGAATATCTTGAGACACTTGTTACATCTAAACTGGCTACGGTCTAATTCTGAAACCACTAAAGCAAAGCCAATATGAATCACGTGTCACAGATTGTATAACATAGTGTTCTATTATAATATCCTCTTAACCCAACTAAAGAGCTTTTACTCATGTGCTTCAATGGATACTATTTCAAACTACATTAGAAATGAGAGCAGCGTTTGATAAGGGCATAAAATTACAGTTCCGTCAAGAGAACCTATTCCATTTGATCCGTAATTTCTCAGTTTCCCATGTGTTGGTTAATTAGTCAATAAATTATTCATATCGAATAAACATTTTAGATAAGTCGTTAAAATTTGTGTTTTTAATGTGGACATTACAAATGTTATTGATATCAATCCATAGATGAAATTACAGATAGTTAAGAATTTTATTTTTATTTTTCGATTCATTAAAAATATAAAATAACAATATAGATCATACAGTTTTAACAAAAATAAAAATTGTTCACTGCAGAAGGGATAAATTTGGACGAAATAGAGCAAAAACACGAAGTTGAATAATGAATGCATTAATACGTATTTATATATTTTTTCCCTCGCTGTTTTTTGTGTACAGTTACTTTTACAAATTAATAAATAAAATAACTCAGATACCTTTTTGACTGTCTTCAGTAAACTCTACCTTAACTTGAATGCATAGCACTTGTTCATTATCAACGTTACAGAGCTCTCTCTCATGGTCTTCACTGCGAACTTCATGTTCTTGTTTAATGTTTGTCTGGAAACAGATCAATACTTTGCATGTGAGCACTCAATATACCAGCCCCACCTCCAATAAATAGATTACCATTACTGAAATGTAGAGACGGAATTACAAGCTCTTATAGACCAACAGTACAAAGACTCTTTTCTCTTCATATTTAAAATGTAATATCTGCAGAGTAAGTGATAATAAGCGGATATTTTAATTTTAGTAGAGGTATGACAGCGATTCAGGCCATACTTTGTACAAACTGTTGAGAGCGAAAGCAGCCCTGATGAATATTTATTTCCTATCCGCCTTGTGCCTATTCAAATATAATATACAAAAAACTGTGCGGTCGGGGGACCCCCGTCAGGAACCAAGTTCCTTACATTATTTTTTCAACTCTAAATATGATTTAACATGTAGATTTCTATCGATTACATTTTTGCTATGAAAAAAATGATAAAAAATAACTTAAAATATACAAATTAGAGAGTTGAATAAAAGAGAGCTGTTTTTTGGCGTGACTAAAGTACACAAAAATATTAGTGTATTTATTAACTTAAAATTAATAAATTGCCAGCGAATTCATTTATTTTCATTGTTAATTAGACTTTTTTGTGTAAAAGGTTAGTGGGTAGTTTACTTAAGATTGTTTGATGATTTCATTCAAAATAAAAAAAAATAAATTTTTAAAATAAAATTTCATGTTAAAATTGGTTTTGAATTTAATTCAATTCAAAATTAAAATTTAAGCAGTTTAAAATTAAAATATTTTTATTTTAATTATTTCAAAATTGAATTAAATTTAAAATTAATTTTAACATTAAATTTTACTATTCTACCAATTAATTTTTTTTATTTTATTATTTTAATTTTTTTTTATTAAATCAATCAAATTAAATTTAAAGTTAATTTTAAGTTTATACTTAATTATTTTTATTTTAATTATTTAAAAAATAAGTTAAATTTAAGGTTAATTTTAACATAAATTTAATGTTTATTATTATCCTAAAAATTTAATGTTTTTTCAATTCATTATTTTAAAATTTACTTATTAAATCAATCAAATTTAAAGTTAACCTTAAGTTTAAATTTAATTATCTTAATAAAATTTCATTATTTATATTTTTTTAAGGTTAGTCATTTTAATTTTTTTAATAACTTAATCAAATTTAATATTACATTTAGAATTAAATTTAATTGTAATAAAAATGAAAACTTATTTATTTATATTTTGATTATTTTATTTTAAATTTAAATTTTTATTTCAAAAATTGAAATGAATATTACGAATTGTTAAATTTACTGAAAAAAATCTAAATTAATTATTTTAATTAATTAATGAAAATAAATGAATATGCTGACAATATATTATAATTTATCAATTTTAAGTATTTAATAAACAATAAAGTAAGAAAGAAAATCAATGAATTAGCTGAAAATTTTTTGTAATTTATAAATTTTTAATGTTTAGTAAATGATGTAGCTATAAATTTATAATGGAAATAAAGACACTCCGAATTGGAAACGGTCTGGCAGATGATTGGCTTACAATTGAAAACCAATAGAATAAAAAAAATTAAGGTTAAATACCATCATACAGTTTAAAGACCGTGCACATTGCTTGCTGCTCGAATATCGAAACTCGCACAAACATACACACGTACAACCGTATATAATAGAAAGAGAAAGAGAGGGAAAGGTCGCATGGAGGGGGCATAACGCTTTTTCCTTACGGGACAATTTCTGCCAGTTCGCTCTACTGTAAGCTGCGTGAAAGAACTTTGTTCCAATAAGAATTAGAATTTAGGGTATCGTAATTACGAAACTGTATGACGAATATGAATATTATCAAGATATTTATTAAGGTCCTGGTTAACCTAATCAATTTTGGTTTCGTCTTTACGCTGGCAAGAACTTGTAATAAAATGAAAAAGTTTTTCAAAAATGGCGTTACTTGAAAAACATTTTAATTTTATTACATATGTGTAAAAATACAGTACTAAACGCCACCCGAAACACATTCTTTTTGCACACCGTGTTTAAACACAATATAAGGTAATTGTTAAGATTTGAAGCATGCATTTGAATCAGCAAATGGAGACAAGATGATTACTGAATCCGACTTTTGATACGATTGCAGAAGTTTCAATCGATTTCTATATTCTTTTGATACCATCGGAATTTATAGATAAAATTAGATCCATTTGCTTGGCTCTGTAAAGGCACGTTGCAATTCAGGCGTTCCCATCTAAAGAGCTGTGGAGTAATACCCTCCCATCTATATATAAAAAAAGAAATGAACATTTCCATTTTTTTATCCGGACAATCAGAAATTTTATTTATTTAAGTTCAAAGGCCATGTGTTAAAATTAAACTGTTCAAAAATGCATTTAGCGAAACAAATACAAACAATCTCAAATTATGCAACGTTCACCATACAGTAGACATATTATGTGCATACATACACTTTCTATACTGCAGTGGGCTGTAACATATTAAATAAAAAAAATATTGCCCCAAGTCTCCATACCAAACATTTAAAAAATAGTGTCTTTGATAGACAACTAAATCCACAGTTTGAATCCCACAGCCGCAAGCACCAACATTTCAATACAAAATTAATTGAAAGCGGTGTTCGTGAAAGATATTTTTTCGAGTATTTTTTTCTGTTCCACGACTAAATAGTATTATTATAATATTACCATTTATTTACATTATTAAATATTTTCAGGTGAGTTTATTTTACGCAAAACTGTATAACCTTAAATGTCTGAGTTCATTAAATTGAGTATAATTGAAGCTAAATAAAAAAAGATTGAACTATTGCGAGCGATGACAATTTCGGAACGCGGTCGGCACAACGTGGTTTGCAAAAGACAAAAAATGCAATCTGACTCACTTTCTCCAGCACAAATTGCAATTGCATTCGCATGTGTACTGTCACCATTTATATTACCTAAAATGAACTCTGAATAAAGTATTAAAAGCAGTGAATTACAGTCGCTTAATGAGAAAGTGGTTTTACGCATTGCTATAACATAATTTTACGCATTGTTATAACACAAATATAACAAACACTCGTGTATTTGTGATTGCGACCAAGTTAATGCTTTTTCTGTTTCCCTTGCTTCATTTATATTGGGTCTGATTTATTGTTACTGATCTCAAGCATCTAGAAGTTATGATAATTGAAATGTTATTATTAAATTAGCATTATTCGGTAAAAACAATATTCAAATGGCAATATTGTAATTTGATAGTGGTTTTTGGACACATTTTACGGCGCGACTTTCAGGTTTTTTTAAATATAATCATTTAGTAACAGTTCTCTTTAAAAATACTGGCCGACAACTAATTTAACTATTGCCGTTTTTTATCAGAGCTTCGTATAATAAAAGCATTGTTACAAAAATTGTAATTGTAAAAATTGTATTTTTGATTACAATTGTTACTAAATTGCATCAAAATTCACATTAGTTTACGTAAAAATTATATATAAAGCAAAGATACCTTTGGGTGATAAATGACAGTTCCGTTCGAGATTTTCGGCAACAATTTCATTTGTATGTAATTATGTTTAATATTCTTAAAGCCACCGGTAGATTTGGTACTAAAAGTATATAAGCTATAGGAGTTTAATTGGAAGATTGCTGTCTTGTTGTTATCACTGCCATGCGAATATTGTTGCCATTACAACGCATTTCACGTCAACAAATTTAAGTCAAGTAAAAAAAGAAGTGAAACTGAACAACCTTTGAAGCATAATATATACAGTTACTAACAAAATCTATGCACTAGGCTACGATACCAAATTGGCTGATAATTTATCTGAAAAACAATTATAGAATACCAGTTTCTGCATTTATTGTAGCTAGTGCCATTGGGCTGCTATCACTGTAATTTTTTTAAAATTCTTAATCTTAACCTTCCAGGATAAAAATGGAGAGAGCATGAGTGAGGCTACTGTCAAGTCAACGAACTGCATCACTTGTGATAAGGAAATGAATTAAAAATTAGTAACAATTGATACTGTTCAACTCTTCACTTTGACATGGCACATGGCACTAAATAAAAGTCATAGAATTAAGTAAATCAAACAATTTACTAGGAATCATAATTTGCAGCAAATAAAAATTAATCTCGGTATAGACAGCCAGTATTGAGGTCAATTGTACCTGGCCAGTTCTGTAGTGCGAGTCCATGTGCTGGAATACAGCGGGTCCAATGTCAATATCAATGTCTTTTGGCTCTTCTTTAACATAAACCTCATTGACCAGGTTCAAATTGTCTACAGCCACATGCGAAACAGTGGGTGGGTGCATGGCTTGACAACATTGCTGTGTGCCCATAGCTGTGGAAAACTTTCAGAATTATTGTTCAGTTATTTCAGTGTAATCCGATGAAATATCAGATGAATGTGAAGTGGCACAAAAAATGACCATGTACCATAACGGAAAGCTCTTCAATTTACTCATCTCATTGAATGACAATGCAAAAATTAAATTGTATTTTTACAAATGTGAAGTAAATTTGAATATGCTCGATATGTGGTTCCAGTATAAAATTTCATGCTTTTGTGCAATACTGAAGTTATGAATCATATAATTTACTTGATATGAGGGTAGCAGTAAAGAAAGATACATTACCACATATTTCTTGTAATATATAAAGCTTTCACTCTGTGAAATTTCAAAATAAATCTAACTGTATATTTATACAATAAACAGCTCGTTTAACTATCACATCAGATTTATTCTTTTGTAACTAACTAGCAAAATTGTAATGTCACTCTCGCAATTTTTTTATTTCATTTTAATGTAAATCAGCTTCACTTGATACAATTATGTTTTTGCATTGACACGTTGCAAAAACATCAATTGAAGCAGCAACCAAATCCCAATTGATTTGGTTATTTAATCTTACTGCTTAAATTTATTGCACAAAACGATCTTTCACAAGAAAAACGTAAATATAATTATTGTCATATATCTTCCAGAAACGGTTTTTACGTAAATTTAGGATAAATTTGATAAAAACAATTTGTTTTTGGGGGTAAGATATAAAAAAAATTGCACTCCTAAAAAAATCTTCAGATAAACTCTCAAACTTGTAAGAGAAGTTCAGTAGTCACTCATTATTTGCATATTTGATATTTTTGATCATGGAAATGCCTCTGTGCACTTAGCCAGACGAATGACCAATTACTCCACTAAGTCAGGTGTAGAAAATTATGGGTCGTCCACCAAACAGCTCCGAGTGCACAGGGAGACTGTTTAGAAAAACAATAATTAAAGTACAAATTAACAATTTGCTTCCATTTTTTTTATATACAAAAAATTTTGTGTTATAGAATTTTGTTGATTATAATTGTCTTATTTTATAATCGGGAAAGAATAAAATCTGAATTGTTACATAAATTTAACAACACTTGTATACAGCAAACTTATTGCTATAAGGGCAATCTCTTTCAGTCCCAGGGATTCAAACGATCACTTTCTAGGTGGACCACAAAAACCGTAGCAACTCTACAACTGATAACTTTAAATAGTTTCTTCTTTTCGCGTGTACTTTCCATGTTTGCCAATATTCGTGCGTTAAAAACCACACGTGATAATTTCATCCATTTCTTATAAGCAAGTTAATTGCACTGACATTGATAGATACAGTACTCATTTCTGTCACCTGCGGAACTGTGAACTTTTTATTAGGGACATCTACATTCATCGCACTGTCTTTATTCTTAATTATATTAATGTATACAACCATGATCTGAACGAAGTCCTTCTCACAAAATTAAGACATTCACAAAACCTATGTGTTTGGTGCTCATTTGGCATCAGAAAATTGTTCTTATTTGCAGAGTTTCATGATTCAAACAGGAGGATATTTGTGATCTCTATAATATTCCTTTATTCACTCTTTAATAGTTTCAAACATTCTGCTAGTTCTTAGTTAACACTTAGTTAACCGACACACAGACTGCAATTATGTTCCCAGATAGCCCGTGGCAATCGTTCATCGTAATAGTTACAAAGACCATGAGTGAACGTCATTCACGGTTTCTTGTCTATAAATATTTTTAATAATGTTGCTTTCACATCTTTTTAAATGTTTTACCTGTAATATACTCGTCCTTTTCTACTTCCTGTCTTTTTCCATTTCAGCCTTTACGACATTACAAATCACTACATTCAAAGCATAAGGTTTTTTTCACACTTTTTACACCATTAACACTACTCTCAAATTATGATTGACTGGAGAAGATTGTTCTAGAGGCAATAAAGCCATAGGGTATACTCAATTAGATACATTGAATATATTGATATGTGACTGCGTACATAAGTTATTTATTTACATTTCTAGTATGTCTTAGGAGTGTGATCTTTAGTAAAACATTCGCCTTTGTAAAGTGGAACCTGACAGAATGTGTATAGATCTGTATTCACCTGCATTCGTGTCATTATTTGCAAATTCTCCTTCTGAGGGCAGTTACCTCCGCCCAACATTTTTCTGGGCACAAAAATTTTCTTATCATAACTAGAAATTAGACTTTCTTCATCACAATCCTTTAATCCATGATCACTTCCTGCATTATCATCTACCAACAGATTTTTTTATTTTCCACAGACAATTTTTTCACGCTCACTATTATCATGGTCATGTAATGTTTAAAAAAATTTTTAAAAGAGCAAAGCTACGCAAGACCTGCGTAGCTTTGCTCTCACAATGGATACATCACAATACAGTTAATTATCATAAGAAAAAACCCAACTCCCATAAACATGACAAACTAATCAATTTAAAAAAAAACTTAAATCTACCTAGTCCATTTCAGGAACCCAGAATGAAAAAAATGTAAATGTACATTGCCTGTACGATAAGTAATAAGTCTATTCACTGAAGAAACATTTCAAAGATATCAATAATTACAATCGCAGAACGACACCCCGCACAGTGGGGTACGATACAAATTTTAAAACTTAACATATTTCTCCTGGCCTTAAGCACGTTTTCAATAAAACAAAAAGCAAAGACGAGCATAACATTGGAAAAAGAAAAATGTGGATACATGCATGGGCGTAAGCACGAGAAACGGATCAATGTGAAAGAATAAGACAGGAGTAAGTTTATGTTAATGTTTCAGAAATAGATACGAATATCCTGTATACAGTTAGCTGTGATTTACTTGCATCTCGTAGTGAAAGTGTACAATATTAATTTGTTACGTGCTGTGTTTCAGCAGAATAATTTTTACATTTAAATAATATTTATTTCTCTCTCTCTCTGCCATTTTATCTCTTATATATACTTACAAATTGAGGTGTAGATCGTCAAAGAAATTTCACTTCTGAAGTGTACTGAGTAGCACGCGCTTAATTTTATTTCACTTATTAAAAATACAAGACGCCAGTACAAGAACATACAAGTTTTAACAAAAAAAAAAATGATTTAATTGCAGAATACAATTTAGACGAAACAGAATAAAGACATTAATCCACACATATGTATTTATTTGCTCGCTATTCTTTGTGTACATTAAATTTTGTATAATAAAAATTGAAATAATTCAGTTAATAATAGCTTACCTCTTTGACTGTCTGTAGTAGACTCTACTTTAACTTGGCTGCACAGCATTCCATCATTCTCAACTTTACAGAGGCCTCCTCCATCTTCTTCATTGTGAACTTCATCTTCTTGTTTAATGTTTGCCTGGACACCGATTAATGCTTCACTGCTGTGACCAATGTGAAATGAGGGCTGTCAAACAAGAGGAGGATCTAAGCATGAGCAACAATTGACATTTTCACAAAAAAAATGAAAAACATGTGACGCCATGCTAGAAGGAAGTTACTTGACTGTTATGTGGCAAAAAATATTATGAAGGTAGTCATAAAATTTGCAAATGGTGCTGCGTCGCAAGGTCAGCAAATAATTTATTATCGAATGAAAATGCCACAATGTACAGCTTTGAAGCATTTTTATATCTGGTATTAAATACTATATGTAAGTATAATCTGTAACAAAATCTATCCGCTATACTGCGATGTCAAATTGACCGCTCATTTGTCTGAAAAACAATCATGCAACACCAGTTTCTGCATTTATCATTGCTAGTGCCATTGAGGAACTTCTATTGTAACTCTTTTAAAATTCTTAATCATACACTTTCTAAGGTAAAAATGGTGGGGGCATGTGAGAGGCTACTTTCAAACCAACTAACTGCGTGACTCCTGATAAAGCAACAAGTTGTAAGAAATAGTAACGAATCATACTGTACATTTGTCGACTTCAACATTGCAAATGGCCCAAAAAAATTGAAAGAATTAAATAAATAAAACAATTAGCTAGAAACATTAATTTACATCAATTAAAAATTAGCCTCAGCATAGACAGTCATTATTGAAGTCGATTGTACCTGGACAGTTCTGTAGTACGAGTCCATGTGCTGGTGTACAATGGGTCCAATATCAATATCATTGTCTTCTGGTTCTTCTTTAAGATGATCCGCATTGACCTGGTTAAAACTGTCTACAACCACATTCGTAACAATTGGTAATTGCGTGGCTTGAAGATAATGCTGTGTGTCTATATCTGTGGAAGGCATTCAGAATTATCGTTCAGTTATTTTAGTGTAATCTGAGGAAACAATACCTGGATTTGAAGTGAGACTAAAAGTGACCATATGTCACGATGCGATGCTCTCTAGTTTATTTATCCCATTAAATGACAATGGAAATATTAAATTGTATTACAAATGTGGAGTCAATTTTAATATGCTGGATATGTGGTCGCAGTGTAAAATTTTAGCTACGGAAAAGTGTCAATATGTCACATGTGTTTGTTTCGAACTAAAGTTATGCATCATATAAGATGTTCTATGAAGTTTCAAAATAAACCTAACAGTAGTTTATGCAATATGAAGTCAGTTTAACTATCACATGATATTTATTCTTTTGTAATTCAATAGTTATATTTGTTATTTTACCCCTACAACTGCTCTTTTTTTCATTATAATGCTCAAGTAAATCCACTTCATTTTATATAATTAGGTTCTCGCTTCGACATGACAGTTTTTCATTCCAATATCATTATCAATATTAATTGAGATTTGGTTCTTTATTTTTACTGCTCAATCTCTTTGCACAAAACGATCTTCCGCAAATCACATTTTTACTTAGTATTTTATCTTAACTTAAAAACATGGTAAATATAATTATTCTCACATAATGTGAGAATAATTTTCATCCTAAAATTATCTTCCAATAGACTCTGAAACTTGTAGGAAAAATACAGCAGTTCCTCGTTACTAACTAATTTAGTATTTGCACCGTGTGATTATAAAAAAATTGTACATGCAGCACCATACTCGTGATAGAAGTGAAACTTCTTAAAAAATAAAGAATACTAGACATTTAGCGTGAGAGACAGAGAGAAATAGGGAGAGGGAGAGAGCATCTAACAGAAATACAACAATACCATGTTCATGTGGTCGTTGTTGCACTCTGCATTGTTGGCGGCTTGCAGTTGATGTTCCTATGGTGACGTGTGAATGAGTTGTATCGATTATGAGTTGTGAATTGGTTGCTTTCTTTAAAGCTTTTTTTCGTTCTCTATAAGCACGAGCACGTTCTGCTGGTGTTTTAGCAGTTTTCGAATGTATCCTCAAAATTGTCACTTTTTGTGTGTTAGACTGCATTTTCATAATACTAGTTGATGGAGCCTCTGAAAGCAAAGGCAAATCTTGTTGATGTACATCGACTGAAACGAGAAATTGTCGATAATTATCTCCTGCTTCCTGATGGCTGCTTTGTTGACTGAAGGCCTTGAAAAGTAGTGAACTTTGATTTTCACACATATCAACTTCATTGTGTTCCAAATTTTGTTGAGATGCTGTTTGCATTGCCATACCCTCAACATAAGTTGTAGATTCAGCTACCACTGCATTCTCAAGAGCCCTTATTCGCGCTCTGTATTCCCGAATGCGCTCTGCTCCCGTTTTCGCTACTTTTCTCACCTTCGGGACATTATTTACTTCTCGACTCCCTCGGGATTTTTCAGTTACTTTTTTTGGCATAATAAAATCTGTCGAGTATAAAATTATATAAAAATGCATGTAAATTATAATTATAAATATCATAAATAATTATAAATATTAAATAAATTATTATTAAAAATATTATAAATAAATCTTATTGAAGTGAACTTCTCAGGGGAAGATTCGATAATCGATAAGTGGATGCGAATTGAGAGTAAAATTTTAAGGTCGCATCACGTTTAGGCACATTTCGATACATGAGAGAGAAAAAAGATATGATGTAGAGAGAAAGAGAGCTATATATTCTGATGCCACGGAAGTGTAGTATATATTCTGATGCCACGGAAGTGTAGTACACAATGATATATAATGCATAATAATAATCTCGCACTATAGATGTACACCTCAGACGCTCCATATGAACAGTTGAGGCGCCATGCTTACATTGTGTTATTAATATTTATCATTGTGTTTTGTGATTATTTACGTTTGCGTCCTCTGATTGATAACATCCGTGAAGAGTTATTACATAAGAATATGTAAACTATTGAAATGTTATCAAAAATGAAGTTTTTACGTCTTGAAAGCCGACGCCATTATATAAAATATGGCCGTCTTTCTCTAAATTTTACAATTCGTATTAGTAAAATATCCGTGTGATATTTTTATTTATACCATTATTTAGTGTGACAGATCAAATCATTATTGTTTTTTACCAAAAATACTACAAAAATGAATTACCACACTACAATCATGTTTCTCCTTATTATTTGAAACTTCACTGAACTTACATATTTCTTTCATCAATTGTTGCGCTATGGCAATAATTATAAGAAATTTAACCCCTGGAATAGCAAGGGCCTATTCTATTAGGGTGAAAACATACTAGCTATAAAACATCTTTATAAAATCAAATAATCAATATTGGTTTAAAACTTGAGGTAGATTTGATTGAAAAAACTCATTTATGCAAATTTACAAACAACCTGACAAATTTACTGTTTGATATTCGGAACAAGTATCCGTTTCACTTCTTTCCCTAAAAGTTTGTTTGTTATTGGCTTTGCCGCAAAAGTTAACATCTAAATACTCAACCATAATCAACAAAAATATTTACATTCACAATGTTATCAAAATTTTTTTATCTACAATACAAAAACATATCCAGCTCGGGTGAAAGTTGTGGTAACAATCTACAATACAAAAACATATCTAGCTTGGGTGAAAGTTGTGGTAACAATCTACAATACAAAAACATATCTAACTCGGGTGAAAGTTGTGGTAACAATCTACAATACAAAAACATATCCAGCTCGGGTGAAAGTTGTGGTAACAATCTATAATACAAAAACATATCCAGCTCTAGTGAAAGTTGTGGTAACAATCTACAATACAAAAACATATCCAACTCGGGTAAAGTTGTGGTCATTCGAAAAACTAGTACCAGTACTAGAATTATACAATTTATGTCACTCATATTATAGTTTTAGCACTGGTAGTCGATTTACGAACAAACACGCTGAAAAAAATTGTATAGAGAAGGAACTTGTTATTTAATTCCGAAACTCAAGCTTAACGTAAAGTTTGCTGCAAATAATATCGCACCGTGCGAGGAAAAGTTCTACTCCAAAAATGAGTACAGAATTTTTTTTTATTTTATAATCATCTGGAACCTCAACTTACAGAAACTAAAAATAAATAAACCGCCAGAAACTTACTTGGGTTGATACTTCTTTGACAGTTCGTAAATGTCAGATTATAGACATTTAAATTTTTTTTTTAATTCATGGCCTTGGAAACTTATCATCTTCTTTTCCTCTATTGGTTTGTTGAGCATGCCCGTTTTTGGTGTTCTAATACCCGACCTCTTCTTATTGTTAGCTTCCAAAGATTCAAATCCTTCTCTAACCCCATTTATTAAAATTTCTCTCTCCCTATCTATATTTTTCATTTGACTCGGTAATTCACTGGCCAAATATAAATTTGTGTTTTATAGTTGGGAAGGAGCCAAATACTGCAAATTTGCTTTTCAATTCTATTTTTAATAATTTTTGGATCAAAGACCCTGAGAGGTGGCTCGGTCAGAGCGTCGTTTTACTGCCCAGTCACCTCTCTTGCGGTATATTTCCATCTTCCAAAGGAAGTTCAGCATTCTCAGGGGAATGCCAACTATTGTGGAGGCTTTGATGTATGGTCGATTTAAAAAAAATTGCAGGCTCCTTATCTTCTTTGACTCCCTAAGTTGTTTAGTCCCTCTTCGCTAATCCTTTTTCCTCGAACTGTAGCTTCCTGATTCTCTGGATCAAGCAACTTACGCTTGAATGGGAGAAATTGGGATTGGATGTCGTAATTGCATGGATCCCTTGTTGAATTGATGTAATAAGTAATGGGACAGTCAACGCATAAACTCGGTTTGTCAGGAATCCATATTTCACTTTTAATTTCATTGAAGTTCTCCTTCCCTTAACTCGTTCCTGGATGACCTGACCGGTAGAAGATATGAGAAAGATCATATCAAATCACGGGTGCAGGGTACTTCCAGATATAACCTTTTATTCCTTTAAAACCTTGATTCTCAATATTCACTTTTTGTCGAAAGAAAACCATCTGTGGTATCCGGCATACGTTTCGCTATTCAATTCCTGCTCAATTGGGTAGACTGCATGTCAAAGAATCTGCAACTGTGGAGTTATCTAAATCATTTCATTTTTGAATGTCCATTATTTAATAAAATTTTGTTCATTTATGTATGACTTATTATAATATAAAATTCGGTTGCCTATTAACGCTAGATCCCTTTTATCTGTTGCCATTAAACCCATTCTAGATTTATTCATACATACATAAGAAAGAAAAATATCAAAATCTAGAAATACGTACATGTATTTATTTCCTTTATCGTTTGTTTATTTATATATTCTTATGTCGTACTACTTTGTACATTGTACTTTAATTTGCATTATTTAAAAAAAAAATTACGTTTTATTTATTTAATTATCTTTTTATTCCATTTCTGTTTTGCTGTATAGTTTATTTTTTGTTACCAAACAACAGCGACGGATATCCGAGATACGATTTAATCAGTATTGCGTAGACATCCCTAATGAACTAGACATTGGCAAAGTTTCTCTGCAATGAGAATGAACGCTATAGAATAAAAGGTAAAGATAATTTGTTTTAAATATGTGCCTAAGGCTCCGTCAACGGTTTAGTGTAAATTTAATTCAACGGAAGCGTCATCAATAGATGGCGCTGAATCTTAGGCGTTCTCATAGACTTGTTATACTAGAAAGACGAACAAAGATGAGAAGAGTGAAGCGATGTATAGTAGCGATATTCCGTGTTGGAAAAAAATAGTGAAATAAAAACCGTTAGAAACGTTTTACGCAGCGCAACGTCATGCAGAAAGTCGCGTTCGCTACTTTATGGCGATTTTGAATTTTTCCATTATTATACTGTTAAAATTGTTTTATACACACTTAGTGTTTAGACACACTCGTTCTATTCTTGATTGTGGCACTACATACATACACACATTGAAATAGGTGAATGAATTTCACAGGTAATTTATGAATATTAAATACCGTAATTACTATATTTTTTTTTTCAAGAACCCACCCAAATATTGCAATTTCAACATGCCTAATTGTATGTAAAATGAAGGTATGCCTTAAAATATCATGATGTAACGATTTTTGTGTAAATATATTTATTTGACGTTTACGCTAGTGTTAAATTCTAACCGATAATAATGCTTAGCGATAATTTCTCTTACCGATAATGATTGTGGATGAAATTAATTCCGTTTAGTATTGGTAAATTCAATTTTATACCGATATAAATTAAGGCATTGCTCTATTTAGAGTTCTGTAGCAAACTAGAAACCTTATAATTTTATCGTGTTTATCCGTTTGTTTTTCCTACATATATCAAAGTTCAATAGTTATATATATCATTTTTAAATATATTGCGATTATATATATTGAAACTTGAGGTAATTTTTTTTTGCGTACCCCCACCAAACGGGGTATTAGTGAATATTTATAATTGTCTTTCAAAACACAATTAAAAATGACTAATTAAAAATAACTTATGACATGTATTAATAAATTTTGCAATTAGGATTTATGCAATTAGATTTTTATTAGATCCATCTTTTCAATCGTACGTTTCAAAAATCTGCATGAAATCATAATAATATATCATAATTATTATTTCAAATATTTTATGGGATAACCTTTAAGATACGATATTAAATAAATAACTTAAATTAAATAAATAAGATACGATATTAAATAAATAACTTAAAATAAATTTAAAAGAAATAATATTAATATATATTTAATACTTAACAAACTTTAAACAATTAATAATATTAGATTAAATTGAACCTGCTAATAAATAAACAGAACTTAATTTATTTCTTAAAAAATAATAAAGATATAATTTCTAACTAAGTTTTGTAATTAAATATGTTACATTAACTAAATTAATTCTTTTAAATTCGAATATATTTGTATTTAAAATTATTATATTTTTATTTATTGTAATATGATTCATGCGGTACAATCAATCAAACCGGCTTTAAAAGAAATAAATTTTTAAATAATATCAAATATTTTGTGCAATACTAATTAACTTCACTTTTTTATTTTTTTTTGTTATAAAACATTTTAACTATTAATTTTAAAATAAGTCTTGTTATAATAAAATAAAATATTTTTTTTCATATCCTATATCTTAACTAACTATTTTCAATGAATATCCATAGAAAGCTTTAATTCGTCTTTGATCTGACTTAACTTTTTTAATTTTTAAATATCTGTTACTCCAACTGAAAATTGACAAATAAAAAGTTTTAAAAATAGAATATGTTAAAACTATACAAAAGGTTATCGATATCCTAGTCGATATTATTAAACACTACTTATCTTAAACTAAAGTTGATTTACGCACACTTAAACAATTTTATTTAGGTTACGCAAAATTTTAAATTTAGGTAGTCAATACAATAAGTCTACAGTTGTTTGTAACGCTGCGCAAGCGATCTAAATCTCACATTAAGAACCCGTCGCGAAATTGGCCTGCAAATAAATTTTTCGAAGTGCAGCCAATAAAATATTTAGTCAAAACTTCAGCGATTCAAAGTTTGACATTACTGTATTCACGCTGCAGTCCCACTAATATTATAAAGATGAAAGTTCTATTTCTTTGTATGTATATATGTTCGTTGCTTTAGAAATTTACACTAAAACTATCAATCAAATGGCATACAATTAAGGCTTATTGATTTCAGATTATCATAGTCTACATAGATTGTATGTGTGTTTAATTATTGAGATATAACTTATAATATCAACGTAGTCGGAGAAAAAGCCACCGATCTAGGCGCTTTCGTGACGAACTCGGGGACGAGAAAGGGGAAGGCGAAGGCGAAGACGAAGGCGAAGGCGAATATGAAGGCGAAGTCGAATGCGAAAGACAAGGGGGAAGGGACGGAGAAGGGGAAGAAATCTAATACCATGAAAAGCAATTTCACGTTTCTATGGGAAACTCAAAATACACCGGGCAACGCTCGGTCACGCGGTTCTTATATATAAACACTGCAATCTTCTCTGGTAAAAAAGGAAAGCCAGAGTCTCGAATTTTCATTTAAATTCAATTTTCTTTTCAATATCTTTTGAAAGATCTCATGATGAATTTTCATTTAATCATCAGATCTTTCAAAAGATATTGTCTCCAATTTTATGATCTCACAATCTATTCTATTGAATTACATTGTTATCGTTAAATGTTGTTGGCTAAGAAGTTGGCTTCATATCGAAATTGTCGACATTTTATAATACTGTATTAAAGGTAAGTGGTATTATTAAATTCTGTCTAAACTTATATTTTGAATCTGATGATATTGGATTAATGGAATTTCTACTTAAACTGTTTTAATTTTTTCCAAATTTATCACTTGGTCTTGCAAATTGGCGGCAATTTGAAAATTGTCTGCATCACATTAATGTGAACTGAACAATATTACGATCGATTTCAATTTTATGGAATTTATGAAAAATACCGACAAGTTAGTATTCGATTAGCAGTTTCGGAAAAGTTTAAACATTGGTATTAGCCAAGTGCAGAAAATTCTAAATAAAATTTAGATTTTAGAAGGCTTTGTGCTAGGCGCATACCCCATAATTTAACCGATGCTCAAAAGCGCAATCTCATTGACTGTTGTCGAGAAATATTATTCGAGAGAGCTCACTCAAAGTAAATTCGAAACAGGTTACTCAAATGCTTTATTCGATAAAATTACAGGTGACCAAAGTTAGGTATACTGTTATGAACCCAAAGTTAACAGGCAGTCTGCACAGTAAGTATCTCCTTCTGAAGAGTTATATGTAAATGTCAAGAAAGAGTTAAATACAGGTAAAAGATTGTCTTCTTGTTCTTCGGAAAGACGGCTTCTCTTGCTTCGATTATTCTGGAAATTAAAATAACAGTTATCACAAGCTGATTTACCATCAATCGTTTACTTTAAGTTCCAGTGCAATCGCCTCACACTAGCATCCTCTTCATCATATTCGGAGGCTAACAAGTTCACTATAATTAGAAATGTAAATAAAATAAACAGAAATAAAAGGGGAGAAGCGCATTTTGATATAATTATTAAATTCTTTAATTTGTATCGTTCTTATTTTTAAATGATTGCTGCGGTCTTTTTACTTCGATTAATTTGATTCAATTGCAATGTTATTCATAATTTATAAATTTTTAAAATTATGGGTTTACATTAGTACATACTTCAACTGAGCTATCTGTGTAATTAAATAAAAAGATCAATCTTTTATGACCCGATATAATCAACGATCGATCTTCCGTTGAAAGATTTTATTCATTTTTGATATCGATTTGTCAAGAAAAAATCGCTATTCCTAATTCACAGTATGAGCTTGCTCGGTTTCTATACGTGATAAGAAGACATTTTATGCATATTATATATTTGTTTCAATGACCATCTATATTTTAAACAGTATTTACCAGATACCCGGCGATGGGTAAATGTCATCTGGCCTATCCTCATTGCTTCATAGAACCAGTACAGTTGATTTGTTGTTTGTCAGCACAATCTATAAATAGTATAGGGAAATAATAATCTTTGTTCCTGGGAGACAATGGCAGGTCGTTTTCTGTGATGACCTCTTCACAGAATTCCTGGTTGTTTGTGTAGATATTACCGTGTTGTTTATTGCATGAACGTCACTAAAATTGTGGGATGCGTTTGCCAAAAAAAACAACAATAATTTTTATTGTCAGGAAATATATTTTACCAATGATTACCAGAGCAAAGGCGGTTAATTTATAAAGAGACTTTGAGTGCAGACTACAAAATATAGATACTATTATACAGAACGTTGACAACCGATTGACTAAAACTGTACGATCAGACAGGTTAAGCAAAGGAGTCCCGTCACCAGCACTCTCTCTGGCACCGTTACTTATTTTACGCGAAGTCTTTCAAGTCATCCCACAGAATTATTTTTTGTAAATTAAATAACTAGGTGAAACCACCTTCAAAATACGTAATTGGTACTAAATACATAACTAATAAATTCACAAGATGGTTTCCGTATGCAAACTCAATAAGACTGACTAATTTAAGTTCATTAAGTGCAATTGTTTTGTTGTGTACAAAAAATGAAAAAAAATGTCATATCCTATTAATGAATACATGATATTTTACTTTGGTGAATATCGTGGTAACGCGTGGTGGCCACAGACATTCACAACGGCGGTATTTTTCACAATCTACCAACATTACCGATGCCTTCTAAAAAATTAGGAATACTGGGAAGTTCCATAGGAATACTGCAGATATTTACGGGTAAAAGCAGAACAACGAGGTCACCGGGAGGCTTAATATCGAAATTAGTGAGCACAAACTGTGTTGATTAGGACGATATAAATGGCCTGCTAGGTCGCCGAACCACACTCAGATAATTTTTTTCTTCCGGGATTTCTGAAGTATTTCGTATTTATTGTACTTACTGATATGCTGGAAGTGATGAAATTAAGGATCGAAGAAGCAATTGTTAAATTTAACGAACGCCGAAGAATTTGGCTGCCATTCATACATCGATCTATGATTGATCTGGCCCAGAAAGGTATAGTAAGCGGTAGTAATTTCGACCATTTTTTGTAACACAACAGACTTTTAAGTGTAAGTGGTGTTAACAATTTCTGCCCAAAGTTACATTTTGAATATGATGATGCACAGTTAACATTTCTATTTCATTATCTTCCGATTATTCGTTAATTTTTGTTAACAAACTTAATCAATGTTGATCGTAAATAACTCAATATGATAAATTACTAAAAACCCCCTTTTAAATAATTTCCTAAGTATAATTATTTACCTATGAACGATCTTAGGTATGTATTTGTTCAATATTCCACAAAAGAGCAATAAACCTGCCACTAAATATCTAAGGATATTATGAATAATTATAATATATATATATATATATATATATATATATATATATATATATATATATATATATATATGTATATATATATATATATATATATATATATATCATGTATATAAATACCGTCTGATAGCTCGCTGCACTGTTATGCTTGGGTATGTAAAAAAATATGACCATACCTTAAATGCAATAATTGCAAATTTCGCCCCAAAACGTTTGTGAGCACGATCAACCACATATCGATGTATGGATGGCAACCAAGCTCGTTCTATACGAAAACCGAAGAGTTTAAAACATTTAACGAACCACTGACCAGTGTTTAGCAATATAGCAAAAAAATATTCTAGAAGGTTAACAAGTATAATACAATCATAAGTTAATTTAATATTATTAAATGTTATCAAATTAAACATTAAAATAAACTTTTACTACCTATATTTTTGAGTGACATTTTTCATAACGTAATTTTCTGCACAGACGAAAATTTTGACAAATATAAAATAAAATTATGATTCAGTGTGTGAATCATATGATGGTTTTCATGGTGTATTAAATATTTATACCCCTTCCGGTTTCAAATAAAGCTCCTCGAAATTAACATATTTTTTTTAAACACAATGATGTAAGTTACAATTTTTTTTCTATATCTATTTTTTTCTCGAGATTCGTGCTAGAAAATGTAATTATGATGGAAGTTTTGCATGGTGGGATTTCCATGAGAGTAATTTATATTGTTCGGTTAAGATGACCAGTGAGGAACAATCTGCTGCTCATAGTGGCGAGATCGTAAGTCACCATTCGTAATCAAAATCTATAATTTATTTTAAATAATTTTTTTTAGAATAATTGTTTGTAGGACAATCCTTTGTAAAACTTAATTATAAAGTTAAATTTCTGCTGCTAAATATATCGACTTAATTATCTATTTTTTCTTTAATGTAACAACTTGTTTCAAAAACTTTTACAAGATTGGACAAATGCACGATGGTGTGCTGCAAATGAAGGTTTCAGACGAATTAATCTAATAATGCGGTAGTTATATGCACAACAACCAGTGGCGGTTTGCCCTGAGTAGCGCTAGTGCGGTGAATTATTAATAGTGTTATTTATTAAACTCATACGCTGTTGTATTAAATGTTACTAATGAACAACAACATAACATATATTTCCTTGGGCTCATAACTTCAGGAATTGTGCTGTCAACCAAAACGTCTAGTACAGAATTCAATGAGTGGGATGGAGAAGTGAGAAAATCTGATACGTGAAACAAAAGATTCGTATGAAGCATTTAAGGCAGATGTGGTGCACTGCTCCGCATGACGTAATAACTTAACTTATGACATTAATCTATATTACAGATGCTAATCGGTGGTCTCGTGAGTGCGATGGCGCTAAATTGAACTTCTGTATTGTCAGTTTGTCGACTTTCATATGGTATGATTATTGGCATGTATTTGATACAAATTATTTTACATTAATAATATTGTTTTGTATGGCTTCGCATAGTGTAAAAATGGAATACATATAATTGAGTTAAATTAAATAATGTAGGTATAAAGAAGTGTTTACAAAAACAAGGACTTGGTTGCAATTATTTTATAAAAAAAATATATACGTTATATTTGACAGCCGTCTCTTCATAGGAAGAGCATATTTCGAAACAAGTTCATTTTGGCAAAATTGTGAATTTTCTGTTTTTTTTTTTATTTAAATTAAATAATATAAACAAAAAGTACGTCTCAGTCACGTTATTTTATTAAAAAAAGTGTAGGTATGTTATGTTTGACAGCTGCTTCTTTATAGGTGAAGATATTTCAAATAAAATTGTTATAATAAATTAATCGAATCTGGGACCTATTTTCTAAATACGTCGTTTTTATGTACATTATTTTATTTAAATCAAAAAATTCGCATTTTGCTAAACCAGACTTATACCAAAGTTTTAATTAACTCTATCTCCGATTTTCACAACAAGTGATAGATGTTTTTCTCATTAAAAAGATAGATGAATGTATTTCATATACAAATAAGAAAATAAATGGTTACTTTTCTGTTTTTCTATTTTTTCTAATGCACTTCCACTGAAATTTTTCATGAGCTGCCACTGACAACGATGATCGTTTCTTTTTATCTGGATACCTTTTGTCATCCATAATTATATATATATTCTATTTAGTAAAAAAAAGTAATTATGAAATAAATATTACAGTGAAAACTCGTCTTGAAACTTTAATTGCGTTCTTCTCAAAACACTATTTTTCAAATCATGACAGCAGTTTCTTGAAAACTATTCAACCAATCTCTTCTAATTTTAAACACTTCTTAAAACACATACACATTGTCGTTGATTTTATTATTTTCAAACAAGTGATTTAAAAAAGCCTTGTCCAAAAAAATATTGTTGTCCTAGTGGGATCGATCATAATACTTCATCTGAATGAAACTAAACAATAATAAGCTACGCAACAGATGTAATATAAATACAATGTTAAAGAATAACTAATTTTGAAATTTGTTAGGAAAATCGACAGACTTTAAACATTTTTGAACCACATAAATTTCGGTATTGCACCATCAACATAACACACTGACAAGCTAAATAAATTTTTTGAAAACCATTAACTCTTTGGAAAAAATTGAGATAATTAGAATAAAACAATAAAAATGAGTTCCTTGTTAAATTGTTTTATAATTTTTTAAAAATAAATATAAAACCTGTTACTTTTTTCTAAATTCATAAAATGGCTTAAATACAAGGCATTTTTAAAATTTTTTATGGAAGAACAACATTATTCGCTTTTCTTTTCAATTACTTGTTTTATGTTAAAAGTAAAATAATTTTAATATATTATGAATGAAAAAGGCCAGCCAGTTGTCTGGCCTTTTTCATTAGAAAACACGGACTAAATGAAATTCAACAGCTGTCTCTATCTCTTGAAATAGTAGTTGCATGTTGAAAGAAAGAATTTCATTTGAAAATTTTAACCAAATTAGAATTTTAGAATTTTTTTCAATTATTCGAAAATAATGATGCAAAATTATAAAGGACGGGATACAATGCATGTCACTTAGAAGCTGCATATTTCACAAGCAGAACTTGAAAATAAAGAAATGGTAAATGGAACCTCACTTTCATTTTGGAAGGTCTATCCAGTAATAAAATTATTTTCACACCTATATTACATTATGCAAAGGTACATTAAAATATTATTTTTTAAAATATTTTGCTGTTTACTAATTGATATCTCCATATTCGTCTCGCAAAATTATAAACCCAGAGGTCTAAAACTGGAAACTGTGAAGTCGTGACAGACATGAATGGATAAGATGAAACTCTAAGGGTTATTTCATCACGAAATTATAAAATGACAATATCGTTAAAACTAATATCCAATAATCACCGAATGCTCTCTTCCCCACTTTGAACAGATTTAGCGAAGCTCATCCCACATATCTTCATAATACAATGTATTAAAAATGCCAACAGCTAAATCAAATAGGGGAGCATCATAAGGGTAGGAACGCTCATCAAGGATACTAAAATCTACTCACAAACCTCGTCTTCATCATAGTCACAACCACTTAAGAAAGTATCTCATAATTGCCCCCTTTCCGAATGCCTTCACTTACAACATGACTCATCCCAAGACTTTGATGAAAAATAAGAATTACAGTACCAGTGTTCAGGAGTTGTCTTAGGAAACAGGAATTTTGATAACATTTCACCCTGCCTCTCCGTTTCTTTATCGTCTCACTATCAAAAACATATTATTTATTTTATTGTGTTTACAATAGCTTTACTTGATTATAATAGCTGATTTTTATTTAAACATGTCAATTTATATACATCTTCATCAGTTTTATAGTTTCTAACAATCCACTAGATGTAAACATTTAATGCTTGCGGTGTCATGATTAGCTGCAAGAGGTAGTTCTTGCAATAACAAAACCCGACATGTGAATGATGAAAATCTTTAAAAATGAAACTTTTTCTTACTGTTAAACAAAATGCTAAAGTTTAATTTCATCTTAAACCGATATCTAACTCTATCCTGATGCCATCTTTCTTATGTTGACAAAATTGTAATGTCATCATTCCTTGTGTAAATCTTAAATTAAAACAATTATAAAATAATTTTAAATTATAAAATTATAATAAAGTGATGTGTGACATTTTTATAAACATATGCAATTCAGTATTATTGTCTTTAATTAATAAAATTGCAGTCTAAAATTGCAGTTATTACAGTACAACCATTTAAGTTGATAAACTCGATAGTACGGTTGCAAAAATTATACTGAAACAAGGGTCACATAAAAACGTGATCATCTACATACCACTGCATGTCCTATTTTTTTTATACACCAATTTATTTAATTACACTTAATAAAGCAAAGGCGTACTTCTGTTTCATGATTCGTTGAGCACATGCTATCAATTTTCCCCAAAAAATTGTAATTTATTTCTGTCTACTTGAGAAGTGAAGCTACTTTTGTCACAGCAGCATAAATTTATAAATAACAGTAAATGAAGCAAATCACAAGTGGGGAGAGCGGGAGATGTATAGAGTTTCCGCCTCCGCAAACAGGCCATTAGTAAAGTATGTTTAACTTGTTTCAGTATTCTTTATGTGCCTAGCTGAAGTGTAAATTCACCTTCATGTACTAGTAACATTGAGATAATGACACAAAAAGAATTTGTCAACGCATTACAATGACACTTCACAATCACACTAATATAATTATAATAAAGCTGTTTTCTTATTTTATAGGGATTCATACAAAAACAATTAATCTGATTGACATACAACTCTTGCAAGTTGATAGTGCATAGGTTTCCAGATTACCATAGGCTGTACTCGTATATATATTTTGCATAAGTTTTGAGACGTAGTTAAAAAAATCATGGTAGTCGGATAATAATTTCATGGTCTGCGCCCTGTTGTGACAAATTCTGGCAAAACTATTGCAGACACAATGATGTTTGTATTGTCAATTTGGAACAAGTCTTAAAAAAGCTCTATATTTCATGGATAAGCCATGAGAATAGTTTTTACGTTAAAAAAGTGCACGGGATAAAAATGGTGAAGTTTAAGTAAATTTATTAATCTCCATTAAAAGTAAATGTCACAACAACTTTAAGCACTTTCTACAGATAAATATTGGCCCTCACACTTTGCAATTTGAATCAATAGTTTAAGAGGAATTAACGGGTTGTTAGTTATACACTAAAGCAGAAATACAATTCTGATAACGTTCAGTGCTTTGTATTTGTGTATGGAGACGGGGAACGAAGAAGAGAGGGGAAACGAGAACACTTGGAGCGAGGAAATGACAAACGCATCATTGTTGTAGTTTGTTAATTAAAATAAAACAAAGGACTATGTTCATAAAAGAAAAAACACACCTTAAGAAACCTCAATTTTACACATACAAGTTGTAACGTACCAGTTTATTGTTAAAAACTGTACATTTTGCAATTTGGATAAGTTTAAGAGAAATAAAAGACGTTTGTATTAAAAGGTTGTGTTTGTTGTTAAAATATATATTGAAAACAATTCATAGTATTAGTAATAATAATATATCTAATTCGTAATTTCTTCCAGCTTTATTAAACTCTTTAAGAAGAAAAAAATTACAGTCATTGTTTTTTGATCAAGTGTATCCAAGTGACAGACGGAAGGGCGCGTGAATCTTATAAGGCTTCCTTTTCTTTCTTTTCATGTATCCACTGAAAAAATGATATACCCATAATATGCTAAATCATCATGTTACGAGTGTATCATTTTTGTTAATTTTGTACAGCTTGTAAATAAAGACAAGTAAAAAGTAAAATTTCTTGCATTATAAAATCAAAGCAAGCAAATAAATTTTTCTGCCATCAGGATGCTTCCAACAGGTGGTGTTACTGTCAAACATAAACACAGAAATACAGCAACATCCAAGTAAGTAGTACTAGAAAGCATGTGATGTATCAGCTTAACTCCGACATGCTCCACTCAAATGATAAAGCAGATCGTTCACACCTGAAATCCGTGTCACTGGCAAAATTACAGGTCTTGCTTTTTATATACCTGCCATTTAATGAAAAAAAAAACCAATCGGCATCAGTCTCCTTGTGATTCTTCCTTACACACTTGCTGCAAACACAACTGGGTCTAACACCACTTTCCCATCAACCAACCCTTCTTTCATGACCGCCGAATCGCCGAATCCATCTCACCGTGGCAAGACATGAATCTTTGTCTCGCATAACTTACAAACACTATTTTTGAATTACGAATCATTTTCATACATTTTGTTAGCCTGTGAGTAATAAAAAGTGTCCAATACACATAACTTGTGCTCACTTCTGTGCATTACTGTGGACCAACAATTCATGTTGCTGAAGGTAAGTCCCGACATTTGAAACATTGATCACATTTCAGACATTGGTAAATAATTTCTCCTATACACATTTTATATGTTGCTGTAATAACACCTTTGTTGAGAATATCTGCTGGCAGTAGTCACATGTAAAAGATTGGCCTGTGAATGCAATAAAAAAAATCAATGTATACAATGTTGTGATTTGCATAACATAAAAGCTATTAAAAAAACTGTTCAATGCAATGAATTAAAAAAAATTCTGCTCAGCCCTGTAGCAGAAAAAGAAGTTTCAATTCCACTTGACAATTTCTTTTGCTAAAAAATTGTTTGGAAATTTTTAAATCCATAAAAAAAAAATTACCCTCAAAGTGCTGACACGTAATGATGCAAATGGTCAGGCTTATGTTGATATGTCAGGCCCATCATTACTACCTCATATGATTGCATGTTAGTTTAGTTAGGATCGTCACCAATGCAACACATGTTTTAGCTACGCCCCACTGAATAATGAGTTAGAGTTATTGGTATATTCGGACTTAACTTTTTATTATTATCAACAATGAGTGATTAGCAGACAGTCAAATTTATTCTCATATCTATATTTTGACCCACCTAAAAATTTAACCAATTAATTTAAAATGTTTAAAGACCATCACAAGATAATCACGAAGAGCTTCTGTCTTCAATGAGCCCAAACTAACGTGAATATGTGAAGAGTTACATCAGGACACGAATGCCTCAGTGGCACATCGAGGTGTCCAGCTACAAGAAAATCATGCACAGACTTGCAATATTCGTATGATAATCTCACCCAGCTTTGACTTATATCGTTCTTAAAACAAGCGAGGCTATACATAAATGCATTAATTTTTTTCTTGATATCTTTCAACGGTAAAAATTTATCAAATGTCTTTGTTCATTGTGCTAAACAAATATTGTAATAATCTTACTAAAATTAAGTAATTTTACTAAAGTTAATTTTACTAAAATAAAATGATTTTAAAATAATACTTTAGTTATAGAAAAAAAGGAAAATTATTAAAAAAAGCATTTTTAATAAAAACCTCTTTCATTTCATTTTGTGTTAAACTGTACTTCAGGCTATCCCCCAGCACTCCATATAAATTAAGGAAGAGCTTGAACAACTAATATGAACCTTGCCAAAATATAGAGAAAAAAATATGTGTGTATGTAATATATCTACACGTACCACACTGTATCGGTTGCGTAATATAATATTGTTCACGATGTTGGTATTAATTTTTAAATAAGTATTTTCTTTAATTTAAACTTCTTTAAATAAAACACAAAATAAATAAATTCACAAGAAAAAAGAAAGGCTATATAAAAATGGAAATGGATGGTTCCTTTTTAAATTTAGATGGGAGATTACAGCCCCACAGCCCATTATATAGGATCAATCAGCATCTATTTTCATTGTTAATGTGAGGATGGCTAGGAAAGATGAAGGCGGCATACAGCCCCACAGCCCATTACATAGGATCAATCAGCATCTATTATCATTGTTAATGTGAGGATGGCTAGGAAAGATGAAGGCGGCATACAGCCCCACAGCCCATTATATAGGATCAATCAGCATCTATTTTCATTGTTAATGTGAGGATGGCTAGGAAAGGTAAAGGCGGCATATGCGACACTCTTATGATAAATGAAGGTAAAGAATTAAACAATGTAAGCGACTTATTAGCCCAATTATATAAAATAAAATTTTGTTGAAAAATTACTATAAATGAAGAACTAACGCCACGATCCGTAATATGTCATAAATGATAATGCATAGGTGTTTATGGCTTTGTTGCTAACTTTTGGCACTGGTAACAATATACCTCAAATGCAAATTCAACTTATGGTAAAGTTTATGTCTTTCACCATTTAGTTATTTTTGTGCTGAACTGCTTCAAACTTGTTGATATGAATACCTTTAAGGTAGTTGCTGCGTAAAACGCATTGTTGACGTAATTCGCTGAATTTTTGATATATTATTTTAAAAATCTATAAATATCTAAGGTATTTTATAGTTTAAAAATGATTTACCATTTAGTTTTGTTAAAAAAGGATCTCAAAAATAGTGCAATTAAGATTACAGATATTTACAAAAGTAGTAATTTCACCACGCTTTTAATTTTAATTGAAAAATATATATAGAAATTTGTCTAAAAAACTAAGTCAATGTAAAATGTATTATATTAAAGTTTTGAAAAAAAAAAATATTTACCATTTAATTTTAGTAAAAATCAATTTCAAAAACAGGCCAATTAACATTAGAGGAAAAGTAATAATTTCACCATTTTTTTATTTTATTTAAAAACGCATTGAACAATTTGTCTAAAATATGAAGTCAATGTAAATTGATGTTTTATTAACATTTTGAAAAAAAAATAATTTTTTATAAAACATTTTAAAATAGCTTTTGGATGTTACTGTCACGCAACAACTACCTTAACGCTTGCTTTCATTTATGGGCATAAGGTTCTCTAAGACACGTTACAAGTGCAATGCTATGTTTAAAAGTGTAAACATTGTAATATATAATTACTAAGGACACTAAATTCGTTCGTTGTATCGGTTCTTTAGCATTAACCAGTATTCACACTAGCTGCTGGTTCAAACAGCCTATGGCTGTCTGTTAGTTGGAGTTCATTTTGATGGCATTTCAGCCATGTCACTGTTAAGGCTACAGTAATTTTATAGAGGATCAGAAGACATAGCTCCAATTTCCAATTTAAATTACTTTTTGGGCCCTTTTCGTCTTAAAAAAGAGTCCTTTTTGCTACTTTTAGATTTTTTTATTCCCCAAGTGTTATCTCGTAGCATCAAAATTAAAAATCCTGGATTACTGGCTATAGCAGCAAAGTTTTAACTTTCTGTTCATTCAGCCAGCTCTTCGCTATATACGTGATATATCTTTTGTTACTCAGTGGTATATTACTATGAACCCATAGTGGTATGTTTTGTTACAGAGGTAAGTACTCTTGGTTTTGTCAACTTTTACACACCTCCAGGCTTTGTCAACCTTTCATAGTTTGATGGCTAAAAATTGTTTACCGGCAGAAGAAAATGGATTTTAACAAATTAGAGCAAAAACAAAAAGGTGAGTGATGAAAGGGTTAATAAATACGACAATCAATATTTTATTACACACTTCAACATAATATTATGTAGACTAGATGCATTGATTTTCTTGCTGTTCTTTCGGTTTTCACAATAATTGTATATTGTTTGAGTGCATTAAATTTTGTAAAGTAATAAATAAAATAATTCTGATAATATTAGCTTACCTTTCTACCTTCAGTACGTTCTACATTAACTTGACTACACAGCACTTGATCATTCATCAGTCATCATCTCCACAGTGAACTTCATCTTCTTGTTTAATGTTTATCTGGAAACCAACCAATGCTTCACATGTGTGTTCTCGATACATTGGTAACGACTAATGTGAAATTATGACTGCCAAACAAGAGGAGGGTTTAAGTGAATGAAACAATAGAATTGTTGCAAGAAACATGTAAAACAGCCGACACCATAGAAGGAAGTCACTCGACTGATCTATTAAAAGGAACTTTACGGAGGAGACCAAGAGCTTTTCAAGTGGCTGTGCATCGTGAGATTGATAGATTATTCACCATGAAATGAAAATAAAGTCAAGCCCCACCTGCACAAGTTATGTACGAAGATCAAACATGCTTCATTTTAATTCATAAATTTATAAAATTAAAATTCATTTTGAACTGTTAGAGGAATTGAAACCTGATGAGACAAAAAGAAAGCAAGTGTAACTTAATATTAAAATATTGCCAGTTTCAATTTCTATAAAAAAAGCATAGATTTGTAGCATTTTTATAAAAAGTGTATACCTCCATTACTGTAATTAAATTGCACTAAAATTCGCATTAGTTTATGTGTAAATTATTTGGTTTAAGCAAATCATTTTTCATCCTGTTGGTGACAAATGACAATTCAGGAATTTTCAAAATTATCACCAAAGATCCCATTAAATGGTAATTGTGTTGAATGTTCCCAAAGTCACTGGCAAGTTTCGAGCTAAGAGTACGTAAGCCAGATGGCTACGTTATTACTATCGTCACTATGGCAACATTATTCACACAGTTCAAAATTTGCCTCTTAATTTTATGTCATTTATTTTAAGTCGTATTTCTTATTTTTATTGGGAGATCGTGAATGAGTTATATTCAATAAATTCCCTATAATTTTATTGCTAAAAGTGAAGAATCTGATGCAACGAGTGACTTACATAACAGTATTATTATATTTAGAGTATTATATTTATATTGTTGAATATAACTTAGTTTTGTAATGATAGAATTATCAGGCAGATACATTTTAAACAATTCACTTCCCATATTAAGAGTTTTGCTATGGTTTTCAATATTTTGAATAAATTATCTGATAAATTTGCTACAATGCAAACAAAAATACTATTAAACTTTTTCTCAAAAAACGAACAATAGTTTAAAAACTTTTAATGAAGAAGTTCAGATGCAGGTAACCTTGCCTGCTGCACAGAACAATAGTGCTGTAAATATCAATTAGGCATTGTGCGTTAGATTAGCAACACGCCACTAGGGAATGACTCATTGCCAACGTGGCTGGGTAAAATGTTAATTTTCAGTGACTGTATGATGTCTTCTTTATATAAAGCAAATAACATTGAATCTAACATGTAAATAAATTTTTTATTACAAAATTTTAAGTTGCGTTAAATAAAATAATTGGCCAAGGCATACACTTTGAAGTATTTCTGTATTGGTATAAAATATAGTAAGTATATCTTCTAACAATATCTATGCACTCTGCTACGAAGTGAAATTGGTTGCTAATTTTTCTGAAAAACAATAACAAAAAACCAGTTTCTACATTTGTCATTGCGAGTACCATTGAATTGCTACCATCATAATTTTTTAAACTTCTCAATCCAACAACGAAATAGGGAAGGCTTTCTGGGATAAAAATGGGGAAGGCATGTATGAGGCTACTTCCAATCTGTCTGATTTAGTAATTTCTGATAAGTATATCATGAGAAATATTATCAAGATATACTATAGAATTCTTAAGATTAATATTATAATTAATATTTAAGATTAATAAATTTACAAAAAATAAATGAAACAAATCATTATAAATCTGATTTGCACCAAAAACAAAATTAACATCAATACAGACAGCCATTATTGAGGTTGATTATACCTGATCGGTTTTATAGTGCGAGTCCATATGCTGGAGTACAGTGGGTCCAATATTAATATCATTGTCTTCTTTAATATGAACTGGTTCTTGCGTGGCTTGGAGACATTGCTGCTCGTCCATATCTATGAGAGGAGCTCAGAATTATTATTTAGTTATTTTAGTCTAATCCAAAAGAATAATATCTGGTTTTTAAATTGAGATAATGAAATAACCATATGTCATAATGTAATGCACTTCGCTTTATTAAATGACAACGCAAAAATTTATTTGTAATATTACAAATATAGTAAAATGTTAAATGATTACGAGTTTTTCTGCAGTCACAGAAGTTATGAATCATATAATTTATCTGGTATAAAGTTGACAGCAAAAAAGATATGATACCTGCTATATTTTGTGACACAAGTTTTCATTCTATGAAGTTCAAATTAACATAACTTATGCAATATGCTGATTGTTTACATATCATATCTTATTTATTTTTTGTAACTCAACAATAAAATTGCGCATTACTTGCTTTTCATTTGATATAACTATATTTTTACAATGAAAAAATTTCACCTTTGTTACCAATGTCAGTTTAGATTCAGTTATTCATTCTTAATAAGTGGATTAATTGTACAAAACATTCTCTAACAAAAAATATTTTCACTAAGTATTTCAATGAACATGAAAACCATTAGTAATACAGTTATTTTCACATAATATCATCTAGAAGTAGGTTTTCCTTAAATTTAGGTTAAATTTGTTTGAAAAAATATTGTTTCGGAAACAGGTATGGAGAATTTACATTTATAAAATTTTCTGCAAATAGACTAACAAACTTGTCAGAGGCTAAGGTGTATGCTTTGAAGCATTTCTGCAGTATCACAGTGGCGACTATCAGGAGACATCAACATAAAACACAATCTTCTTATGCACTTCTGAAGCATCCAGATCAAAAGAAAATTACAGAATTTATATAAAAATAAATATACGTATGTTTTCATTTCATTTTTGTCTTTTTTTTCATATTTATGTCGAAAATGGCTCATACGCACAAACATGAGAATAATTTTAAAAAACTAAGACTGGTTCGGTTTTTTATAATGACTCAGTATGACTAGTCCCATTAATGTCATTATTAACAATTTCGACTGTAATTTGTAAATGAAGTGCGAATTGTGTCTCGTTGTATCCTCCATACACAGATGGAATATAATAATCTATGAAATTCGTAGGCCTGACAGGATTGTCGAAACAAACTACAAAAATTTGGAAAGTAGAAATGTGTTGATCATGAGATTTTTTACCTTTATTTCGAAATAATTATTAGTCCTCGCAATTAAAAAGTGGTTGTAGTTCACAATTCACATACCTATGTGGTGCGAACTGATTATCATTAAGAGACCAATAACCAATTCAAAAAGTTCCACATGCATGCATTTCTTCTTCTCCATCATTTTGCTTTTGACAGAGTGGTCGTAATCAGTATGTAGTACTGTTATGGGTGGCCATTGTTACTTGCCTCAGAATGCCTCTACATCTCTCCCTATTGGTCGTCACCCTGCTGCACTCATACAGGTGACCGCTTACCACATGGTGTAGTGCCTTTTACCCTTCCCTGCACCACAAGATGCCCTACGGAGCTAATATCACAAGCATTTTTTTCCAACACCACATCCCCAGAGAGTCCATTTTGTTCTTCTCAAGTATTCATAACGTCCATATCTTTGCAGCGTTGAGAAATATAGGGAACACCAGAGTTCGAACTAGTTGAGTCTTAGTGGCCTTGTTACTGTTTCGGTTCGTCCATATTTTATTCAATTTATCCATAGTCCATCTTGTAATCACCATACGTTTTCCCATCTCATCCAATCATCCTCCGTTGTTAGAAATCAAAGCTCCAAGATATATATATTGGTTGAATCACTTCAAGGTTCGCCATTTCAGTGACTTCAGGTGAGCACAGTCAAGAATCATCATTTTATTTTTGCTGCGATTGATCTTTAAACCAAATTTGAGGTTTATGCGCTCCATCTTGAGAAGTAAGTATGACATGTGGCTTGTTTCAGAAGCAAACAAAGTGGTGTAATCTGCGTAGTGCAAGTTTGATACTTCGTAACTGCCAATGGGAGTACCATCCTTCCAGTTCTCAAGTGTAATTCTAATTATGACATTTCGAATGAAAAAATTTTTTTACATATTTTAAATAATTGTTTTAAAAAGAAACATATTGCCCACAAATTATTAACGTCATTTTATATTAATCATCCATCCATTGTTAAGTTTTTTGACATGTCTGCAATATGACGAGAGACAGTGTTATTTGACTTGGGACTAATATCAAGTTCTCTCGCTATTTTTTCTCTGTATATGCATTACACTTTTTCTTTCACTGGTGGCAGTGTAAGGTTTTCCCCGATAGTGTATGGTTTTGCTTGATTAGCAACTAAATAATTAACTCTAAAAGAGACTTGCAGAATGTTGACATTTGTGACCAGGGATAGTCACTCAATCGATTTTTGCCTTTGTTTGAGATCTTTTAATTTATGTTGAAAGAAGGTCACAGACTGACCTTTGAAATTAGCATTAGTTTAGTTTCCAAATGACGACGTAGTAGTGATGGCTTTAATGAATGGTTTGATACAGTGAGGATGGTTTTACAATTCCATCTCCGTAGTAACAAATCTATATTATTCTTTCAAGGACAAATATATTCACTTTACAACAAAATGAATGTCGATGTTGGTTAACAGTTTATTTTTAATTAATTCAGGCATTGGCTACAAATTAAAAAAGCAATTGTTTATTTTTCTATAACTGTTTCTAAAAAATTATTATGTACTCTGCCAGATTTTTATAGTTACCTTTTATTAACAATTCTTAGTATATTAAAAACATAATATATGTGCGTTTATGCATTTCAGTTACAAATTATATCTACAAATTATATACTGTTTTGCATAAAAAACGGGCGATTTTGATTTTGTCATATTATTAAAAAAATATTATTTATTAAGAGGTTGTATTAATTGTAATTGTTACTGGCAGGTATAGCGTATTCTGGCACATAAAAACGAACGTTCTAAATTTGAAATTTATTCTTTTTGAATGAAATTTATTTTTCACTGACAAGAACATATTTTTTGGGGGTAAATTAAATCCAACTCTTATTAAGTTCTTTTTCATTTGTTACGTTTTTTATTTTAACGAATAAATTTTAATTAAATTTCTGCTGTTTGCTGTAATAGTTTACTTCCGTTTGCTGTTCCCAGCATGGTTGAAAAAACGATAAGAGCTAGTAAAATTATTGCGCTGTTTGAAGAAGGCTGTAGCCAATGTTATGTGTCTCAGCAGTATAATGTGAGCCGTTCCACCGTCCAAAGGACCTGGCAACGATACCAAGAAACGGGCTGCATCAGTAAAAGGCCCGGTTCTGGAAGAAAACGGTGCACTGAGCCACGGGATGACCGCTTCATAGCCAGTCAAGCGCTACGAAATCGTCAAGTTACGTACGTGGATCTCAAACAGAACCTCGAGGACATCAAACGTACACGAGTAAGCCTATGGACAGTCAGAAGGAGAATTCAGGCCGTCAATATACGTAGCTATCGCCCAACTTGGGGCCCTACATTGATCCGTGAGCATCGAGTTGCCAGATTGAGATTCGCTCAAAATTTTTCGTCATGGACTCAACAAGACTGGAATAGTGTTTTATTCTCCGATGAAGGTTGTATATCGATTAGTGGTGAGGATCAACATAGGCGAGTCTTACGAAGACCTGGAGAATGCTTCGCAGAAGTGTGCTTTGAGAAAACCACCTCTTACGGTGGAGGAAAGCATGCTTAGCAGATTAAACGCATTGATTTTAGCTAGAGGAGGCCATATTCGTTACTAAATTTTCAAATTTTATGTTAAATTAATAAATATTCAAAAATAAACTTTAGCCATTTTTAATGTACCAGTATGAAAACGCTCATCTGTGGACTTCATTTCGTTTTTTTTTATTTATTCGCATTTTTAATGACTGAAGTAGGTAAAAACGATATCTCAATAATAAATAACAATATTCTCATCATGTTGACATATAAAATGCATCAAATAATAATAAAATAACTCTGATACGGTTTATTCCTATAAGTGCCCGTTTTTTTTGCAAAAGTGTATATTTTACTTGTTCCCTTTTCCTGATTGTCAATCTCAAAATTGCTTGCATTTTATCATTCTAAAAAATTCACCTTTTTTAAAAATTATGTTCTATTTATATGAACCAGGTCAATCTTCATTAGTGTCCTGTGAACATGCAATGTACAAAACATATATTCTTGAACGTATGAACCTCATAAATATGCATTATATAAAAATGTTTTTCCTCCATTCAATTTCAAAAAAGGATCTTTGTAAACAAATGAATTTGACAGTTAAAATATGGTTGGCACAAATATATATTCAATCACTCCCAGAGTGTTATTAAACTATATACATAATCAAAATATTAAGAAAATCTCACCGTAAATAATGTTATAAATACAAAATGTGAAATTTGCAGGATAACTCTTCATTTTTATTACGAAAAAGTCATGCAGGGTCAGATATTTGAAATATTTTATAAATATACTTGAAATTTCGACGCAAAAAAGGTGTAGATCATATAATATTCATAAATTTTAAAACGCATTAGAGTGTGATGGCTACAATATGTCAGCTTACACTGCTTTATTTCTAGATTTGATTGCATGATATACAAATATTCTAAGTTATATTTGGCGTATAGATAATGAAAAGAATCATTGTGTCATGTTATTTTCTTTCCAAATAAATGTCGGTAATATTTTTAAGTCAAGGAATACATATTTTATACGCACTTTAGGGTAGTTTTTTTTTATAATGGCACACCTTTCATTCGAATTTCCATATATATTTTCAATTATTATTTTTAATGTTAGATACATCTATTTCAAAAAACATTATAAAAAGCTGTAATGTCAATATTCGGCATTATTTATATGTGCTTTGCATTATATAAAATGACCCGTAACGCAGTGGCTAAGACTAAGTGGCTAATGGTTCGATTCCTGGCCGGGTGTTTCAACCTTCATAAATTATTTAATTGTGAATTATTTATTATACGTTGCATTGTGAACAGCATAATGTACTAAACAGAAAATAATATAATAATTGAAACATAATTCTGAAAAAAATCACATATCTGTGTTTGTAACCCTGCACAAGTAGATTTAAAATTAACTATGTATGTCATTGGCTGTGGAAAATGTAATGTTTACCTCATTTCAAAATCTTTGAGAAATTATTAAATATTTGCTTCAAATTAACATACCTAATTTAATTTTTATACTACTTATAATAATATTATTTTAAAACCATACTTTCGTCGGACTTTCATAAAATCATCGTCTGACTTTCGATGATTTTATGAGACTTTCATAAGTTTATCACATAAAGACACCTATTTGTGCTTTTGAATTTTGCGGTGCAATCGGCAAACAAAAATTAAAATTTGATTTTATTTTTTTGCCAATTGCTGGCAGATGGCTGTAATTGATTAAGTGCAATACAAATACATATGCACTAGTGACACACCATTCACTGTTCGAGCGTTATAAGTGAGACATACACATTGCATTAGAATTTTTTAATATGGATAAAACTATGTCAGACATGTCAAAGAAAACGTAATATACAGGAATGCGCTACAAGTCGAATCGTTATGACAATGTTTTACTACACATTATACTATTAACTCTTTTCTCCATTCGGATACATACGTTTGGTAAAACTAAATTATTAGTTTTTGTTTCGAGGACATCCAATACGAGTCCGTGTGATTATCTGTCTGACTGGGTGTTGCACAAACACGAAACCTAACAATTGTATGGAAGTGACCATGTACGTAGAACTAACAAATCTGAATTCAATCGAGCACACAGCTAGTATAATTATTTCCAACATTCATTATTCATATGTTCACAAGGGTCACACTACTTACATCCAAAGGCATATAGATTCAGGAGATCAATCATATGAGCAATTAATATGGAGATTCGATATTGTGACCAGTTAATATCTAGATTTAGAGAATTAGATATGGAGACTAAATAAAGTATACTACGTATACCACGCTTGCTTGCCACACTTACAAACGTAATGGCAATTAAGCAGAGTGGGCACTGATCTGTCAGTGTTTTGAAATATGCTCGACTTTTGTCACTTTACTTTCAAAACTATATTTTTTGGTCAAATCAGTTTGTTTAAAAAGATTCGCTTTTGAAATTGAAAGGAGTATAGTGGAAGCTATGAAAGCAGCGGCATAACTTGAAGTTTCTTGATGTGATTTCCTCTTTGGTTGAGATATTTGCACTCTGTACTTATATCTCCATATTTATTACAGCTGAAGCAGCAAGGACCTTTTAGTTGATATTTTTATAGACTTTTTTATGGTTAGTGGAAAAAGCTTTTGAATCGTCTTTATTTAACATCTTGTAAGATTTTAGCCTTCATCAAGTCTGCACTAATCTTAATGCCAGAGCTTTCAATGGCAGTTTGTGAGCCATTGTCATTATTTTGCTTACATATTCCTCTACGTTTTGACATCCAGCAAGATTAGTTGTACATAAGTAACGAAGTAAGCCCACAAGGCATGTTAGCCCTGAGTTGTCGTAAGCGCACTCCAAGTCGTTCCACACTTCCCAGGCAGACTTTGGCTTTCACTTCCTTGGCAACGATATACATGAACAGGACCATGATGTGTCGGTGAGGTTATGTTTTTATTGCTGGTTTTCCAGTTGAGTTTATTGAACTTGTTTGCACTTGCCATCTTTATTAGGACTTCTGGGCACATAACCTGATAGATTTAATGTAAAAAGTCGGACACTTCGGTGGATTAACACGGACTTATTTAAATTTATCTACTATATACAGTTCAAGAAATGTCACCTGGCAGAGAGAGCAAATTGAATGAGCTATAGGCATTCTAAATTGCTTAGTTATTTATTTTATGACGATGGCGCTAGTATGTAACTATGAAGGCTCGTAATTTAAATTAGATTAATATGTTAATAAATTATTTTCGCATCCCATCAACGTGTGTAACCCCCTAAATAAGCTACCATACTTACCTACAGGCTTAGAAAGATGCCAATACGACAGATGTCTACGCAGCACTTGTTTGGATTGGCATATTTTCTTACAGATATTACATTCCAAGCGTTTTCTGCTGTGTGCATTGCTCCAATGAGTCAGTAAATAGGCTTCACACTTGAATTCCTTGTTACACTCGTTACACTTATGTGAACCTGTGCTGTGTACTTGTTTGTAATGCTTCCACAGTGTATCTTTACGCCTATAAGTTTTCAAACACTTGTCGCATTTGTAGTTACCTAGTTTATAAACCATAACTATTTATAAACACATATACACGTATATACATATATATATATATATATATATATATATATATATATATATATATATATATATATATATATATAAATATATATTGATTACTTAGAATAAGGACCATGTCAGAAGCATAAAGATCATTTGAAAAAGACAGAAATATGAACTTTTTTGTTATATATTTGTCAATATCAATGTAGTATTATATCGACAGAAAATAGTAAACATCATTGAATGTAAAGAGGTCATGTTACAAGTGAAAATGAAAGTAGATTTACAGTGAAAGTCAAAATTAATTTACCACCATATGGCACTGATAGCACCTTGCACGCTGCCCATAGCTAACATTTTTTTAGAATACAGAAAATATAAAATAAAACTTATAATCTCCAATATGTTTTTATTTGGGCCTTTATTACTGAAGAATAGTATATTTTTTATTAACAAAAATTTTTATGTTAATTATTTTTTCAATTATAATTACATATAAAATTTTATTAGTCAATAAACTCCATGAAAAAAACTTAAGATAATCATTGCATTAACATTATAATTGATTTTCTTATAAAAAATATTCAAAGCCACATAGTTTGCTGCAGAACAATGTATTTTTTCAATGACACAGCACGGGGCCTGGTATCCAGGCACTGCATAATGCTCAACACTTGGTTTAACGTTGATATAGAGCACCTTGAGAATGAGATGAGATACAAGAAAATTTATTGATTACATTCGTCTTATTTTACATTCGGGAACCTATAAACCTATAGAACCTATAACTTGCTGTACCAATTTAAAAACAGTCTGTATACAGCCCGTTTATTGCTAAAAGAGCAATATCTTATGGCATATTCAACCATAACCCAGGGTGCACATAATCACTTCTAGGTGGATTGCGAAAAATTGTAGCAACTCTAAGATTAATAACTCGGCCAGTAATTTTAATGTCTATTTCAGACATAAAACTCTTTCATAATAATGACTATGGGCTACTTCGAATAGTTTCTTTCAATGGTACTTTCCATATTTCGCCGACACTCGTCAGCTGAAAACCATATGTAAAAACTTTAGAAAGGTTTAAAAAAATGTATTAGAATTAAAGATAAATTTATGGAAAAGGAAAAACAAAATCACGTTTTTAGCCTCCTTTGTGAATTTTTTGACCTACTCTCGTTAGTTCTAGAAAAAATGTTAAATACTTGATTGGAAAGTAGATTTCAGGGTGTAATCTAGGTCAGAAGAAACTCAAGACGGAAAGATGGTATCAGCAACAAGTAGATAGTGGCTACTGATAGTGGCTATACTTTGGTACTGATACATGATAGAATTTTAAACAGCCGTTTTTCCTTTATTAAGAGTCGTGCTAGAGTTTTCAATATCTTGTTTGTTTTATAAAACTTCAATGAAATATTCCTAGTAGAATGTTGCGCAACTAACGCTCATGTGTTCTAGGAATCTATTTGTTGTCAATAAATACAAAATATAAATAAATAAGAAAAACATTTAATAAAAAAAATAGTCAAGCAAAAGTCGGACTTCCTTAGCAAACATCTCTGCAAATACTAAAATTAATTGGATATAGAGACTGTTCAAAATTAAAAAAAAACAAATATAATGACATCACAACACACAATATAAAGTCATATATGTTATACCCATAAATAATTAAGCCCACATTCAGACCTTTGACAATGAGTCTGCAAAAAATATTTATGAATCTAGATTTACACATTTTGCAGCACTTGTACTTTTGCTTTGTCTATGTGGATTGGTAAATAAGACTTATACTTAAATTCTCTGTTAATGCAGTTTATTTTTAATTAATGTGTGCAGTTTATTTTTGTTTATGGCAATGGCTACAAATTAAAAGAAATAATCGGTATTGTTTACTTTTTATAAATGTATCTAAAAGTTATTACGTAGTTAATTAAATTTTTATTAGTACTTTATTTCTTGTCAACAATGATTGGCACATTAAAAACACAATATATGCAATGCACATACACAATATATGCAATGTATGGCAACAAATTGTATCTCATTTTTTCGCCTTTCACGATTGTCAGACATTGAAATTTTTGCTTTTGTCTATTCTAATAAATACAAGTTTCTTAAAAATTATATTCCATTTCTCTAAAGCTGGGTCCGATTTCGCCAGTCTCCTTTTGACATACAATATCATACATACATACATTCTAAAAAGTATGAACTTTATAAATATAAAAAAAATATTTTCGTGTCCCATCAACGTGTGCATCCCCCTAAATAAGCCACTATACGTACCTGCAGGCTTACGGAGATGAAGGCTCAAGATGTGCTCACACAGTAAATGTTTGGTTTTGTATATTTTCTTACAGATATCACACTCAAACTGCAGTCCGCCGTGAACGCAGCGCTTGTGTTTCAGTAAATAGGTCTTGCACTTGAATTCCTTGTTACACTCGTCACACGTAAATAAACCTGTTCCATGTACTGTTTTGTAATGTCGCATTAGTGCCTGTTTATGAAGGCACTTCTTCAAACACTTGTCGCATTTATAGTAATCTAGGCTAGAACCTGAAACTATTTAGAAATAATAAAAACATAATTTATTCATTTAGTATGTATTTAATGTTGCATACAGATGTTTACTGATTGGTAAATATTAGATGAAAATATACAGCACCATTCTTTGACTTGGACTTCATATTAGTGAGAAATAATTTATTTTTCCATATTAAAAAAGTTTTATTTGCAACTTTTTTCAATTAAATTACATTTAAATGTTCTATTATCAAATTGAATCTCCATGAAAAAAAGACTTATGAAAAACATTGAATTATCGGCATAATAGATTTTCCATTCTATGAAATAATATTCGTATCACTCGAGATTCAAAGCCAAATAAGATGTTTGCTGTGTTGTGTCGTGTTGCGTTATACTTAATCTTGGCATACTAAAATTGGATTAATTTTGGAATACGAGGCTAATACTCAATGTTCTTAGAAGTGACCATTTGTAATAATGACAATAAAGAAGTTCATTCAAATTTTGAAAATCGTGACGTGGACTGACGTTTGTTTTTACAAATTAACACCAATTTTAAAATTGTGTATCAACCTCAAGATAAATTTAATACAAAACAATTTTCGTGTGGTGATTTTTACGACTTTTGTTGTGAACTCAACCTACAAAAAAGTTACATTCAATTTCAGTTGGCATTTTATGACGAAGCCTCCTTCTATGCAGTTGCTTCGAATTGGTTTAACAAAGTCAAGCGTGGTCGTACCAATCTCAGTGATGATTTGCGTAAGGGATGTTACTCAGCAGCAACAGTTGTAGATAGTATCAATGCTGGGTGGCTCATGACAAAGACTTAAAATAAAAAAATCTATCAGCAGATTAGAGCAAGTTTAGGCATTGTTATGAGTCTACTATAGTATTTAAACATCACGAAGCTTTGTGCTAGATGGTTACATGAACCATGATTTGACCAAAACTTAAAAAGACCCTTGAGTTGGATGATCTCGTGAAATGATTACTCACTCACTCAAATACTGCATACGACATTGTGACGGGTGAAGAAAACAGGATAGTATATCCAGCTTATGAAGTCCTGCCCAATTTCCTTTCAGCCCTTTACGGCATTCAAAATTGCTACATCCAAGCATAAGAAATTAATTTATGTTTTTCTACTTTAAACACTACTCTTAGATTGTGGTTTTGAGTGGAAGAAATTGTTTCAGAGACAATAAAATCATTGTTTACACTCATTTTGTTCAGGACAACCACAATAACTAACATGGTGATCGGGTGGCTGTGGGTTTGTAACACCTAGTGAGCTAACCAGTGACCGCACAAATTGATCACATGACAGCATATAAAAGAGGTCATGAAACTGCAAAATAAGCATCATAGATCAGTACATTAGTACAGTACAGGTCAACTTCGAGTACGCTCTGCAGTTCACCTCGGAATTCAGTTAAACCCTTTTTTGCGGTGTAGTTTAAACAATATTCAATTTTGTAAGCATTGTCTCACATCAATGAGGAGTATTCATTGGTAATCAGCCCAGTGAGCTCTCCACAGACTTCATAGTCAATAGTGACATAACTCTGCAAAAATGTTGAATCTTCCAATCCAGCAACAGTCAAAAATGGGGCTCAGACTACCGCCTGTCATTCCGCACGTCGTGCGCACGTCTTTTGAGCTGGATCCAGAGTAAATAGTATCATGGTCGTTGCCAGATCTACTAGCGACAGAGCTCCAACAGAGGAAATGATACCGCTGTCGATGTCGTTTACCTAATCGGCTACATATACAGACACATCAGAAGTAGGTTACATACAGAACCGAACATACAGAATCTGCTAAAAATGTTGAAATGCCTACAGCAGACAACATTGGCCGAAACATCATAACAGAATAGGCTCAGCTTCGCCCGGCCGAATACAGCAAAAATATAAATCAATTCGTGCCCACAGAGGAAAAAATATGCTATAGTCACACATTTGCAATCTGCACCAATGGAAGCCAATACTATTACTATGCGCCAACCGAAAGTCAACTTCTCTGAACTGATGTCTGCGATCACCTTCCCTGTCAAGGCCACTTTGAACTACCTACTTTCAACAGTGCACATCAACACTGGCTACCATTCAAAGCCACTTATTATGAATCGTGGGCCACTCTTACTGAATCAGAACACATGGCAAGACTGCGTCAAAGCCCCAGGGAGAATGCGAAAGAAGCTATACGTATATATAAGCAGTCTTCTAATCAACAATTCGATTTTGCAAGATGCCATAAAGGTACTTAAATGTTGCTTTGGCAGGCCGGACACTATCGGCCTCGCCAAACTAGCAGCTACACCAAACGGACACGCCAAAGAACGTCCACATCTTTGCAACCCCGTATCTCAAAAAGCGTAGAGACACTTCAAGCATTTGACAGAGTTCTCTACCTACACAACACTGCGGTTACAAAGACAATAGTACTGAAACTAATGTAATCACTGAATATTGCTGATCCGACACCTCTGTAGTCGATGAAGCTGATTTAATCAAGCTATCTCGCTTCCTTCATTGCAAGATAGAAATCAACGGTCCCTTTAAACAGCCACATGCAATTCTACAGATAAATGACACCATTGTTTAGCGATGAACACAAAAAGCATTTACCACAACAGACAAAAATAAGACTAAATGCCCAGTGTGTTAAAACGTGGGACATGCCACGATCAAGTGTAAGAAGTCTAATTTCGACGTAAGATGTGACCCCGCAAAGACACATACCCTATACTTTAAATGCCTACATTATCAAACTAGAAACAAACAGTGCCGCATGAAGACATGTGAAGTTGACGGGTGCAAACATGGTTGGAATTACAGGTCATAGTTATGGAAAATTGCATGTCATTGTGCTAGTGGAGCACCTGCTTAAACCAGAGTTAAAGACCTTTTGCAGAGATAGTAAAACTGTCCTCACATGGCTGAAGGCTGATTCAAGGAGACGTACCCCCGTGGTTTCAACGTAACTCAAAGATGGTTTCGGGCTTACTGCAGCAAGAAAACTACTTGCCCACAGAACAACCCACGAAGAGCAAAGACACAGGAGAAAAGAAATCTAAGAATATTAATGAAATGAAGGCAACACTTCAATTGAAAAACAGCATTCCCGATATCAGCCAATTTTGAAAATTGGAGAAGATGCTTCGCACAATGGCTAGAGTATTATGATTCATACGACTTTGCCACATATAGAAATACACAATTCACTACACACAGATAGCAGAGACAACGATCCCGATTGGAAGAGACATAGCAAAACAAATATGCTCAAACTTAAAGCACCAAAGCCAAAAAAGAATATTGAACTGATCAAGTCAAGAGGAGTCATTTAAAGAAAAAATAGAAGACTTGGAAAATAACAGAGCCATATCCAGCAGCAGTCAACTGCGCTCATTAACTGTAACTTTCGTGGACGAAATAATACAACTGAGAAGCCACATTAAATTAATGTCAACATTACTGGATACTGACTGACACTGCTCGTAAGAGTGACCATACACCTCTATACCTACTGTGCAGCATAAGAAGAGCGACATCATCATGAGTGATCATGCCTTTGTACAATGGGGATAGATTACTATGGTCCACTTAAAGTCACCACTATGCGCCACTACATGTCTAGCAATATACGCCATAAACCTTAAACTAATTGCCTCATGCCATCATGACTATTCACCGTATGATATCCAGATGGGGCTGTCCAACAGAAATATGGTCAGATAATGATACTAATCTATGTAGAGTAGAAAAGGAACTGTGATGGGCAATCAAAAAGGCGACAGAAGAGGAAGTTATTGAGAAAATTATCAAGTGATGTTTCATTCCACCTGAGCATCCGTTCGTGGATGGCACCCTGGAATGATTATATGTAGAATTGCAACGGCATCACCATCCCACTAAGAACATGCTCACCCTTCTATCCTAAGCTGAGTAACACTGTGAACAGCCACCTGTCCCTGAATATCCCAAGTCAATCATGGTAAACCTCTTCTTACTCTATGGACCAACTCGAATCCCAACACCTGGTACCTTTGATGATAAGGACCTCATCAGTTGTATTCACTGGGCTTCCCAGCGCCTCACAGACCTCTTTTGGTTATGATGACTCAAGGAGTATTCTTTGGTAATCGACTCAGCAAGCTCTCTCCAGACTTCGTAGTCAACAATGACAGAAATCTGGTGAAGGTCAAATCCTCACTTTCGTAAAGTGGGATCTCACAGAATGAATGTGTATAAATTTGTATTTCAAATTCTCTTTCTGAAAATAGTAACATCCGCACGTTTTTGTGAGCGCAACAATTTCCCTTTCATAACTAGAAATGTCACTTTCTTCATCACAGTTCTCTAATGTATTATCATTTCCTACATTATCTCCTCCTAACTCCCTCTCTTTGTTATTTTCCATCGAACACTTTTCTCAAAATCATTTTTTTATTTACAAGTATGTACCAATTTCTCGCTTTATTTTGAAATATTTGACAACATTTCGTGAACTGCAGCAGAATAAAATTTTATTTTTCATCTAAAATAATTTGAAACCAATTTCCAAAAGAATGTTACAAGTTATATAAAACCAAATTACATACAAATACTTGAAAAAAATACGGATCTAATCGATATGTCGTTGGCCATACAGAAGAAAAAAAAAATTACTGTTAAATTATATTTTAATTTTGTGACTTACTTTGTCGAATTTGATATAAAATTCTGAAAAAAAAATTCAAGAAAAAGCAAGAAAAATTTTTATTTCGCCATATATTACCATAATACTACCTAAAAGTGGGTAAAGTAGTATTTATTACTAGAATTGTATAATTCCATCTATACATACATAAGTTCCAAAGTACATAAGAAGAAAAAAATATTACATTCATCTGATAAGTCAAAGTATTCCAAAAATAATTTTAAACTTTGTTCTTTCCATTTTAAACTTTGTAGCGTGAAATATATTCTTTGGTTGGAAACATATTTATTATTATTTTGTTACAAAATACAGAATATACCGGTCTATCAATCTAGAAAAAATGATTTCCTGCTGTGAATATGTCATGTCATATTTATAATTACTCCAGAAATTACAACTACCGCATCCTCGAATATATATGAATCCAAAGTGTGTAAATGGTTAGATATTTAAATAACAAAGTAAAAAATCACAATCCGCAATAAATACAGATTATTTTTATATGTAATAATACACTCTTTATGTTGCAAAAATTAACCACGCTAATTCTTCCATTTCCTACAGAGATCTCACATAACAAATTGCATGATTCGCAAACAACGGTCAACGGATTTCAATTATTTATTTTGACCGCTCCACAAAAACAACAGTACCAAGATGCAATATTTATTTAGCATCTCGTAACGGAGATTGCAAGGCATATTTCATTCATATTTATTGCTTAGTCATTCAAAAGTTGCGTTGCAATTTTTAATGTATTGATCCTAAATCGCTTCAATGGCTTTATGTATTTGTTCATTGTCCCATAAATAATCAAGTACTAATGAAATCTTATTAAACGGGATTGTGGATATGCAGGATATTACTGTGTAATATATTATCAATACCAAGGTCTTTACAAAGGAAATTCATGACAAGTATAAGATTAGTGACCGGCCATACCCACCTGTGAGATTCTTGCGATGAAGACTCAAAATGTGCCTCCGCAGCGCTTGCTTTGATTTATACATTTTCTTACAGACATCACACTCATAATTTTGGCCACTGTGAATGTTGCGGATGTGGGTCTCTAAATACTTTTTGCCCTTGAATTCCTTGTTACACACCTCACATTTGTGCCAATCTGTTGCATGTATATGCTTTTGATGCGCCAGAAATGCGACTTTGGACCGGTATATCTTGAGACACTTGTCACATCTAAATTGGCTACGGTCAGATTCTGCAACCACTAAAGCAAAGCAGATACGAATCACGTGTCTACAGATTGTATAACGTAGTGTGCTGTTATAATATCCTCTTGAATTGATTAAGGAGCTCTTGCTTCAAGGCTTTAATGGGTACTATTTCAAACTACACTAAAAACGATAACAGCGTTTCATAAGGACATAACATTACAGTTCTGTCAAGAGAACCTGTTTCAATATATCTATTTGTAATATTAACATTGTTTATAATAATTTCTCAGTTACCCACGTGTCAAGTAAATATTCAACAAATGATTCGTGTAGAATAAACATTTTTTATAAATTGATCCAATATCATTCGTAATGTGAACATTACAAAAGGTATTTATTTCAACCGTGAAAGAAACTACAGATAGCTGAGAATATATAGACAACATTTGTTTTTGCACTTAATAAGAATATAACATATTACTACAAAAACACCAGTTTAAACAAAAATAAAAATTGTTTCCCAGCAGAAGAAAATAATTTGGATGAAACAGACCAAAAATACGAAGGTGAATAATGAATGCACTAAAACATACTAATTTATTATTCCCGCTATTGTTTGTGGTCATTTAATTCTGCAAATTGATAAATAAAAAAAATTCAGACAACACTAGCTTACCTTTCTGACTGTCTTCACTAAACTCTAACTTAACTTGACTGCACAGTACTGGGTCAATACCAATTTTACAGAGGTCTCTCTTGTCGTCTTTATTATGAACTTCATCTCCTTGTGTAATGTTTGTCTGGAAACCAATCAACATTTTAAATGTGTACACTCCATCATATGTTGAAGGAGAATGTAAGAATGTCCACCAATTGACATTGTCACATGAAACTTGCAAAACGTCCAACACTATAGGAGGAAGTTACTTGAATGTTATGTTTGAAGGAACATTTGTGAGGAGGCCAAGAATTTTGGTATACTCCATAATGTTTCTTCAGGCGTTGCGTCATGAGGCGGCTAATTATTCATTATGTAATGAAAATGCCAGAATTACTATGAAACCATGCTCCGCTGCCAGTAGTCATATAAGAAGATCAAAAGTTTTGATATGTAGATTTTTAAAAATAAATTAGTTTTGAGATGATTGGGGAATTAGCTAGAAATATTAGAATTTCGCTAATCTAAGTTTTTGATAATAAAAGCGTTCTTACAAAATTGTATTTTGTTATTTTAGTTTACAATTGTTACAAAATCGTGCTAATATTCAAATTAGTTTACGTTAAAATTAAATGTAAAGCAAAGACATCTTTTGGGTGATGAATGATATTTCTCAAATATATGGAAATTATATTGAATATTCTTAAGGTCACTGGCAGGTTCGGTGCCAAGAGTAAATAAGCTACAGGTGTGAAATAGGAAGACGTCTATTTAGTTATTGTCATTGCTCTGCGAATGTTGTTGCTGTGATAGTCCAAGATTTGCACTTTAATTTTGTATGGTGTAACTTATTTTAAAACATTGTTCTTGTATGTGATTGTGAGTAACGAATTGATTTCATTCAATAAATTCCCTTACAATTTAATTATTAAAAAGTACAATCATCACAAAATCACGATACAGGGAGAGACTTACGTAACCGACTTACGTAACAGTAACATTTAGAGTATTATATTTACAATATCGAATATCATTAACATGTACGCACAGGTAACAAGTAGATTTCCCGAGCAGCTGCTTGGGTAGTGACATCTGACCTGTGTTAAGAGACTTGGTATGTATTTTCATATTCTGTATAAATTACATCACAATTTGCTATTAAACGTCTATAAAGCAAACAAAAATACTATTGAATATTTTTGCAAAGATGAAAAATATTTTATGAATATAAAAAGATATTCAGATACTGCTAACCTCATCTACTGTACAGAACAACACTGCTGTAAACTGCAATTATATATCAAGTGTCTAAGTAAAAGGTAAAGTTTCAGTAACTATATGTTGTTTCCTTTATATAAAGCAGAAAACATTGAATATAACGCGTCAACAAATTTTCAACAGTTGATTCTATGTTAAATGAAATAAAAAATAGGTGAAAATGTACAACTTTGATGCATTTTTATATTTGCTATAAATACATTTAGTTATTCACAAAATCTATGCACTGGGCTGCAATGCCAAATTGGCCGCTAATTTATCTGGAAAACAATTATAAAACACAACTTTCCACATTTATTGTTGCTAATGGCATCAAGCCGCTACTACCACAATTTTTTATAAATTCTTTATCCTACACTTTCAGGAATGAAAATGGAGGAGGCATGTGTGTGGCTATTTTCAAGGCAGCAAGCCGCATCACTTCCGTAAACCTGTTGGCGGCTCTAGGGACCAATATTGACCCTGAGTACAAACCTTTGCAATCAGCCCAAGAGGCGTGATATTGGTGCCGATAATTTAAGCTTGTAGGCATCGACTTCCGAACAACAAAAAACAATACACATGAATGGTAGACGTCTCATAATTATTTTTAATAATATTGGATGTTTGCAGTACCATATTAATTCATTTTACTATGTTGTTGTGATGACTAAATGGTAAAAATATATAACTGAAATCACTTGTCAACCATTTCTAAACTGTGCATTTTTTGTCTATATTTCTAAGTGTATATATATACATATATATATATATATATATATATATATATATATATATATATATATAATTCGCACATATGCAATGACAGCATTCACTTCTGAAGTAATCAGAAATGAATTACGACATATCTGCAGGCCAAATTTTTTCTTCAATCACTTTATTATATATTTTGTGATAAAATAATAAAAAAATATGTTTCCAACTAAAAATTGGAAAATATTCTACCCCTTTGGATTATCAGCGCACTTTACAGGGGTAACAGTGTTTATTGTTTAACGACCTCGGACAGTGCTGATTTCAAACCTGCAGAAATTTTCTTTTCAAATAATGCCTACTTTTGGCCTCAGCAGTAAAAATTTTAATCCCGGACATTTATTCAGATATTCTCCCTAGCATCAGCACCATCAGTCGATATACCAACACACCTTCGATAGGAATCTAAGCTATCTTCTTCAAAAAAGCATTGATTGCATTGAACATATCTTCTCTTCATGTCATTGACTCCAAGGTCTTACATAATAGAAAATCTTATTCACAAGTTTTCATCCAAATATCTAACAAAACCGAGTTAATTCAGAAGTCCACTGACATCTGTTAATTCATCAACTCGAATTGTATAATAACTGTTTTACTTATTGTGCGAGATGATTTTCAACATCATGTGCCATGTCTTGAATTCGCCATGCAATTGTATCGTTTGAAAGAGGTATTTTGTCAAACAATTTCGACCATTTGTCTCTCAGTACACAACTGACCATGTCTTTAGCAATTGGTAAAATTAATTCTTCAGAGATATTGTATGCCTTTCCGGTCTTTGCGATTTTATATGATACAAGAAAAGACGCAGGTAAATATTCAAAGTTAGAAGCTATGGTGTTTATTATGGCTTCTTTTTTAGTATCCATCAAAAAAATCTAAAGTCTTGTCTACATACTGCCGATGTTTTACCTCCAAGTGAATTGCCCACCGTGCATTGCACGAACCGTGTTGTGGCTGCAGGCGAATAAGTGCTAGCAGTACATTAGTAGTCGTGCCTGTGCCACAATGCGTGTCACACGGGCGAGCCAGCCAATCAACCACCATAGTATAAATCTTGTTGCGAATCACCGATGAACCCTTGAAGTTTGTGTAACCCAATTTGAGATAACATAACTTATAACATTCCTTTGGGATATTTATTTGAGATTGTTTTTAATGAAAAATTGGTTTTTTATCTGCCATAGCTCACAAAATATTGCCAAAGAATAGAAAAAGGGGAGAGAAATTGGTCTTTTAAAAATTTGATAACATTTTTTGATATCTCTTTATATACTTGTAAATGAAAAAATATTATTTCAACATTTAGGAAACTTCATAATCTTTTCAAAAATATATTGATTGTACATAGTTTTCATTTAAATAATTTCTGCAATTAGTTGATTATTAAATATTGGCGGTGCAGCTGTTTAGAATTTCACTTGTTCGAGGTCTTCTGCATAAATTTTCTAATTAGTACCCGGACCTTAGACGGGTTAAAGAAGTAAATTATAAAAAATTATATCAAACGGTACTGTTCAATTTTTAACTTTGACATCATACCCGGTGCTAAAAAATTCACAAAACTAAATAAATCAATTAGCTAAATATTGTAATTTGAATTAAATAAAAATTTATCTCAACATAGACAATCATTGTTGAGGTCAATTGTACCTGGCCGGTTCTGTAGTACGAGTCCATGTGCTGGAGTACAGTGGGTCCAATATCAATATCATTGTCTTCTGGCTCTTCTTTAAGATAAACCACATTGATGTGGTTCAAATTGTCTGCAGCTACATTTGTAAAAACTAGTGGTTGCATGGCTTGAAGATATTGCTGACTGTTCATATCTGTGGAAAGCATTCAGATTATTGTACAGTTGTTCCAATGTTCCGAGTTGATAATAGGTCATACATCATGATGCAATACAATCCAGTTTATTCATTCTATCAAATAAAGTTTAATATGCTGGATATGTGGCCCCAGTGTAAACTTTCAAGTACAGAAAAGTGTTAATATTTTACATGTTTTAAATAGTTTCTCAAACTCGTAAGAGAAGTAAAGTAGTCACTCATTATTTGCATATTTGATATTTATTAAGCGTTGTGTTGTGAAAGTTTGAACGGAACACCCTCACAAAAGCATCCTCCTTCATCACGGCCATGCACTCAGCTAGAGAAACAATCAAATACTGGACTCTTTGACTATATTGGATGTACAAATTATGGGCTATCCACAATACAACTCCAACATTGCATGAGTGAGTTCTATTGTCAGGAATAAAAGACTGATAAAATGAAATCTTGAATAATATGATACCTAAATGGTATCATAATATGGTACTGGAATAATATGATACCTAAATGGTAGATAAAATGATACCTAAATGGAAAAAAGTCCAAGAAAGAGTGGGTTGGCTGCTTCTTTTGTTCATTTTTGTCAAGTATTAGGATAATTCTACACTTACTTAACCGATCCACAGACTGCAATTATGTTCCTTAAAAGTTACAAGAACCCTTAGCAAATGTCACTGAAAGATGTACGGTTCCCTGACTGCAAATATATTTCAAAATGTCCCTTTCACGTCTTTTTAAGTGTTTATAACGCACTCGTCTTTTCCCATCTCTTTTCCTTTTAGCCTTTATGGCATTAAAAATCACTATATTCAATCATAAGAATTGTATTTACGTTTTTTATACTTTTTACTAAACAAACTTTACTCTCAAATTATGATTTGATGTGAATTATGAGGAGATTGTTCTAGAGACAATAAAGCCATCATATATATTCAATTGAATACATAAAATACATTGACACGTCACTGTGTATATAAGTTATTTATTTATACATCTAGTATTTCTTACGAGTGTAATATCTTCTGGAGACAGTTACGTAGAGATTCTGTGCAATTTTTTCCTGGGCGCAACAATTTCCCTGTCATAACTAGAAATGTCACTTTCATCATAACAATTCTTTATTCCATTATCATTTCCTGACGACACAGTGCACAATGGGGTGCCCTAGAATTTTTTTCATCCCCACTTCTTAATTAGGAGAGTTACAAAAAATAATTCAGACAATATTAGCTTACCTATATGACTATCTGCAGTAAACTCTTCCTCAACCCGACTGTACAGAACTTGATCATTTTCAACTTTACAGAGGCCTCCCTCATGGTTTTCATTGTGAGCTTCACCTTCTTGTTTAATGTTTGTCTGGAAACATAACAATATTTAAAATATGTGCGCTCAACACATTGGCACCAACTAATGTGAAATGATGGCTGTCAAACAAAAGGAGGAAACTTGCAAAACATCCGACGCTATAGAAGGAAGCTGCTCGACTTTTAGTTTGGAGGAACATTATGAAGGAGGTCAAGAACTTTGGTCTCCTCCATAATGTTTATTCAGGCATTGCGTCATGAGGTTGACTAATTATTTATTATGGAATGAAAATGCCAGAACTACTATGAAGCCATTCACCGCTATCAGAAATCATGTGAAACGATCAAACATGCTTCGGTTTGACTGAGGATATTGTGTTCAAATATTAGAATATTGCCAGTCTGAGTTTTCTATAATAAAAGCATTATTGCAACAATTGTATATTGTTATTTTAGTTCCCAATTGTTACTAAATTGCACTAAAATTCTCATTAGTTTATGTTAAATGTAAAATAAAGATACCTTTTGGTGACAAATGATAGTTCTGAAATATTTGAGATTTTTGTGAATGATTTCATAGCACTTAGGTTGAATATTCTTACAGTCACTGGCAGGTTTGATGCTAAAAATATATAAGCTACAGGTGTGTAATATGAAGATGGCTGTCTTGTTACTATTGTTACTATGGTGATATTATTGCTTTGACAGTTCAAGATTTGTATTTTAATTTTGTATTGTGTGATTTATTTTACAGCATTGTTCTTGTATTTGATTGCAGGTAACAAACTGATTTCATTTGATAAATTCCTAACAATTCATATCCAAGTAACATTTAGAGTATTGTATTCATAATATCGAATATCATTTTCACGTACAAGCAGGCAACAAGTAGATTTCCCTATCTAGCTGCTTGCGGAGGGACATATGATATAAATGATTAGCACATTTTAAACACCTGACTTCCTGTGTTATGAGTTTTGCTAGTTTTCAATATTTTGAACAAATTACATCACAATTTCTGTATTACATGTTTACAAAGCAAATCAAAATATTACTGAATGTCTTTGCAAAGATGAAAAATATTTTAAGAGTTTAAAAAGTTATGCAGTGTCGTCAACCTTACCTACTGTACAGAACAACAGTGCTATAAACTGTAATTATGTATCAAGCGTTATTTACGCAATATGCCGCTCGTGAATCTACTCGTTGCCAAAGTGTCTAAGTAAAATGTGAAGTTTCAGTGATAGTACGATGTTTCCTTTACGTAAATCAAGAAACATTAGATGTAAGACGTCAACAAATTGTTTATTGCAGCAATTCATTCTATGTCAAGTGAAACAAATAAGCAGCAACGTGCAACCTTTGAAGCACTCTTGTGTTTGGTACAAAACGCATATATTTACTAACAAAGTCTATGCACTGTGCTACGATGGCAAATTGGCTGTTAATTTATCTGGAGAACAATCATAAAACACCAGTTTCTGCATTTACCATTGCTAGTGCCATAAAGCCGTTACTACCATAATTTTTTTTTAAGTTCTTAATCCTACACTTTCTGGGATAAAAATGGAGGAAGCATGTGTGAGGTTGCTTTCAGGACAACTGGTTGTGACTTGATAAAGAAATAAATTTTAAGAAATAGTAACAAATCGCATTGTTAAATTCTTAACTCTGGTGTTGCATATTGGGCTACAAAAATTAACTTCAGCATAGTGAATGTACCTGTACTGGGCTGATGCCGTAGTGCGAATCCAGGTGCTGGAATACAGTGGGTCCAATATCAATTGGCTCTTCTTTATAATAAACCACATTGATCTGATTCAAATTGTCTTCAGCTACATTCGTAACAACTGATGGTTGTCTGCCTTGAAAACATTGCTTTGTGTCCATGTCTGTGAAAGGCGTACAGAATTATTTTTCAATTATTTCAGTCTAATCTGAGGAAATAACTACTAGATTTGAAATGACATAAGAAAATAACCATATATCATAACGCAATGTGCTTCAGTTTATTCATCATATTAAATGACAATGCAAAAATTAATTGTATTTTAATTAAGATGTATTTCTTACAATTGTGAAGAAAATTTTTAATATGCTGGATGTGCGGTCCCAGTGTAAAATTTCAAGTACAAAAAATGTTAATATGTTACATGTTTTTATCCAATACTAAAGCGATATATCATATAATTTACTTGGTAATATAGAAAGTCAGGTTAAAGTATATGTTTTGTGACTTATAAAGTTTTCATTCAATGCAGTTTCAAAATAAACCTAACTATTTATTTATGCAATATGCAGTTTGTTTAGCTATCCCGTGATATTTATTATTTTCTAAGTCTCTAGCAAATTTGTAATAGACATAGTTTTTTTTTCATTTTAATGGTCATGTAAATAGTAGATTTACATGACCATTAAAGATTTACATGATCATTTCATATAATTACGTTTCTGCATCAACATGGCAATTTTTCTGCTTCTCACACAAACCACATTTTTACTTAGTACTTTAAGTTAAATGAAAAACAGTATAAATATAATTATTCCCATATAATATCTTCCAGAAACGGGTCTGCTTAAATTTAGGTTAAAGTTTAAAAAATTTGTTTTGGAGGGATGAAATATCAAAACTGCACTCCTAAAATTCTCTTCAAATAGACTCTAAAATTTGTAAGAAAAATACAGCAGTCCCTCGTTATTGGCAGATTTAGTGTTTCCCATTTATAACTGTAAAAAAATTTACTTAACGAGAGTCGACAATAATGGCATTGACACAAGAACATAAACACACATGCCCACGAATACAAATATACACAAATGCACGAGTACATACGCACTCTCATCCCTTGAAAAAATTACAAATAAATTTTGGAAAAATTGTAGTGTGTCAGTTTGCTTTGCTAGTGTAGGGGAAGCTATGGAAGAATTAATGTGAACAACAATTACAGGAAGCTGGAAATAACATTTATTGAGATTACAATGAAAGCCATAAAAATCATCAAACAAACAATTTCCTCGTGTTCATCTTATCTTGACGTAACACAGATATACAGATTTGAAATTGCCATCAATTAAATAAATCACAGCTCTACACATTTACTTTACACAACATAATGCCAAAATGTCTATAAATAATGCTGGACATTGAAAGTAATGTTTTTCAAATGTCATTGTTTTTAAATAAATATATCTGACATTCAAAACAATTATCAAAAATATATACATAAGAGGAAAAGCTTAACTATTACGCAAAAGACACTGTCGTTTACAAATGTATACAAATAAATCGCACCATTAAAAACAGACACTGTCATACGAGTACACACCATTAACAAAAGACGTCATACAAAAGACACTGTCGTTTACAAATGTATACAAATAAATCTATTTATTATATAGCACCAATTTCCTATCTCATCCACTTCTTCTGCTTTGTTTACACATCAAGCAAGAAAGACAGTCGAACACTGTCGATGTCAAATTAAAACTGATTTATTGTAGATATTTTACTTCGATACAGTAGAAAATAAATTATGTGTAATGAATAAGCAAATATGGCTATAGATATCATACTATATATAATATCGAATATTTTTCCAAAATATTTTATAGCTCTGAGTTTTCAATTAGGCTAGGGTTTTACTCATACATTGTTTTTAGTAGCTTTTTTGCAGAGCAGTCCATATCTAAGATTCATTGAACTTTTTAAGAATGATTTAAAAGTAAGTTAAATAAGATATCAAATTAAGACATTAATTTTTATCCCCAAGGCATGAACACCAAACACAGCTGTCAGGAATATGTGCAGCAAACGTACTGAGGCAACTTTTGGACACCGACAAAAACCGACACTAAATATGACACGGCCGCGGCAGCACTCGACTGCCGCAGCTTTGCATTCGCTTCAAGAAAGGGTACGTTTGCCTCAAGTGCACTGCCGCGCGAGTCAGCCTGTCTGGATCCCGCTCACAGGAATTAACTTCACCGTGTTTTGTTGTTGACTATTTTGTCTACAATTCGCAGGCCATTTAGAATTCTGAAGACGTTTTTTCCTTTTGGTTCTTTTCCAATTTCTCTAGTGAATTTTAAATTTATTTTGAATGTACGCTAACGATACGAATTTTAAGGATAATTATATCTACGCAGACAAATTCTTTATGAAGATTTGGAACAGGGTTTAGTGTGGGCTTAGTTTCATTCGAAGTATAGAATATATTTTTACGTGAAAGTGTGTTTAAAAAAGGATTTTGTTAACACAAATTGTAAGTCAATTAATTTAAACACCAGCGTTCAATATTGCTAATTAGCAGAACGTTACATCATTGGACCCGCTAAAGGTAAATACGTCGTACACACTCGGAAAATACGTCGTACACACTCGGAAAATTAGTATCGGCACTAAAACTATACTATTTATATCACTCATATTTACTAACACATACTATAATTTTATCATTATTTCAGAATACACAAACATTAACAAACGATGTACAGAGAAAAAATTTATTTCTTAAGTATGAATCTCAGGCCTGACATAACATTTGCGACAAAAGCTGTTTGCAGCAAATTTTATATCACCGGTGGAAAGTTCTACTCCAAAAGCTAAATTTTATTAATACATCATTATTTTTGATTTTGTAATAACTTGAAACTTCATCCCATAGAAAATAAAAATTAATTAACCGTCAGAAAGCTTAATCGGGTTGTATGTTTACTTTTTTGACAGTTGGAAAATGTCAGAATAGACAGTTTGACCATTTTTTTCAATATGTGGACTTGGAAACTAATCATCGTCTTTGTTGGCTGTGGTATTGCTTCATATTTACATTCCCAGTAAAATAAGATGGTATAAAACGAGAAATATTGAATATAACACGCTTTTAAACTTGAACTGCATGATATATATATATATGTTGACTTGTCAGGCAAATTCAACTCTGGCATCATTTATTAACTTGATGTTTATTTTTAAGCTCAACAAAATATCATAATTTAAAAAAGGGAAAATATCATAATTCTTTAAACTAAAAACACTTCATCTTGAATACTATGAATTTAAAAAAAATTCGCTCAAAGTTTTGAGGTAAAAATATTTATTCAGTTTGACTTTTTTCAAAAAAAAACAATATTTTTCAGCTGATATGCAATAATAGCCGTCATTAGTTAGTACTTACCAAAAACAAAGTATGAAAAAACACTAAAATATTGATTGGCCTTCTTATCATAGAAAATTTTTTACGCTCACTTTAATTGGAAATATTATTTAGAAAGATTATGAATTTATACTAGGCATGGGCGATTCAATCGAATTTCGTGATTGCAATAATTCGTAAATGACATCGAAAGTGATCATGTCTTCGTGATCCGTTCATTTAAGTGAATAAAATAATATTGTTCATATTACGGGCGCTGATGGTATCGCCACCCCGGTCGGTCACTATTGATTTACGAGTCGATGTATGTTCATTTTTTACAAACTGCCACATGAGTCCATGTACCGTAAATATTTATTCAGTTTAATATTGTTGTTAACTGCAGAAATTTTTTTTTTCGAAAAGATGATAATAATTTTCTTGTTTTTTATGGTTTAATTCCGTGATATTTGTTAATTCAAAACTAAAAAGTTATTTTTTTTATATAATCATAATACTTCGGCTTTGAGAATTACATTTTTTCTGTTCTTTCATAATATATTCATTTACAGTAATTTTAAAAATAAAATACAAATATATATATATATATATATATATATATATATATATTATATATATATATATATATATATATATATATATATATATATATATATATATAAATATTGATTATAATTTAAGTAATGAATCACTTAAATTAAAATAAATATTTATTAGATACTCACAGATATAGATTTTCTCAGTATGAATTCGTTTTCTAAAATTTATTAATATTTAAACCAAATATAAAGCGTTTTATGTTTGTAACTTCTCCTTTTTTTTACTTACTAATTCATTTCTTTACTGACAACGTGAGTATGTATGAAACTGCTTCTTGAAAGACGATACTTAGTATCCAAGTCTACTATTTAAAAAAATCAAAATGTCTGTTGATTTGACGTTTTTTGAACTGTCAAAAAAGTAAATAGCAGAAATAAGTTTTCTGACCCTTGTTACTTTCTTTTTATTTTCTGTGGATAAAGCAATTCTATATTAGAGAAGTTTAGTTTTTGAAGTAAACCTTTTAACAGCGGGATACGAAACCATTTGTGGCAAACTTTGTAATAGACCTAAGAATCCAGACTTGAGAAATAAGTTCGTTCTCTGCACGTTTGTCGTTGTGTATGTTCCGAAATGTACTACTAGTAATAAAGGTATAGTATGAGTTAGAGATGTAACGACTAGATTTCGCAACCGATTCAAACCTAGTTGAGATTAAACCGAATAATATCTATGACGAACTGAGTTGACCGCTGCGTCGTTCGATAGCTTACTGCGCTGGGTTCGTGTATCGCTCGCATCTCTAATTAAACCGGATGTAATCTGTTTCCGCACATAATTTATTAGCTCGTTCGGACATATTTTATTATTTTCAGTCCACAAGTATATTCCTTACTAGAATATTTCCTACTATACGTAAGTTTTAATAAATTGTGTTCACTAGTTTGTTCAGGTTGTGTTTGTTGCATTAGGAAAGTTTTATTTTAAGTCTATAGTTACAGAGATTTTCGAAAAGCCAATAGGTATAATGATTGTGCACAGAAAACGTTCTTTGCCTTTTAAATATTCCAGAAATACGAGCATGATGATACACAATAGCTAGAAGCATTATTTAACTGCTTATTTATATGAGTCACGTGGTCCAGGTGAATTTTCAAACTTAGCGAGGGTTCATAATTCTCATAGATTCTTTATCGTTTTGATTATTTAACAACCTTTATTATTTATCCGTATTGAATGATGATTTTAAATTAGGGAATTAAAATTAGGTTTAATTTCATTTTGAATTAGACAAATTCTTTGTTTCTGACGCACATTAATGAAAGTATATATATAAAAAAACTAATTAAATTCGCCCAGTATTAATACCTCTTTTAGAGACCTTCATTTTGACCCGATTTTTTTTTTAAGAACTAACCTTAAAATTTATTAAATTGCTTCTAATATCAATAGCAAAACATTCAATATTGATAAAATTTATTAATGAAATCCAAAGGACAAATGTAATTTTCAGAATATTAAACTGGCTAGCGAATGTTCGGGCTGATATTAATGGACAAAATATTCAACAACAATAGATTCTGAAATTAATTCTCTTTCATACTGCTGGATTCTCGACGAGTATGGTAGAAAACAATGTTGAACCCTCAATAAGTACAGCAGAATTCAATTATCTTGAGATAAATTGAATGTAAAATAAAAGTTGATCTGAAATTGATAGGCGAAATTATCAATTAATGAAGGAAAGCGCATCTGATCTATACAGTCAGTTGTTTAAAAAACAGTAGATTGGTGCACAAAATTGAATCCAAATTAATAGGCAAAACTATTGACGATGAAAAGCCCTCAATTTAGGTCACAGTCAGTCGGATGTGGACACAGGTGAACCTTCCATATATATTGAACCAAATGTTGTCAAAGAAATATCAAAGTGCCTTAGCAATTAATAATAACAGGGATTCTGTTTATCGTCTCATCATTTTGCCCATTAAATCTATGATGATTACAACAGCAAGTACGGTTATACTTAATAGTTTTATCTGTCCGTACACTTATTGTCATAAACTTGAACTTTCACAACAATTTTAAAGATAATTGTTTTCATCATGCATGCTCTGTTTGTGACAGAATACGGTTCCAGAATAATTTAAAGTCGGCCAAAGAACCATGATCTGTAATTTTAGAGACTACTAGGTGGCTGATAATAATCATAATATAATGATATACTTGTAATAAAATTTACTCAATAAACAAATTATTATGTTTCGTAATAACTGTTGAAATATTCACAAATGTTGTAACTTTATCCCAAATCGGATTGTGTTTCAGAGTGACTTGTTTTTATACCGTAGATAATAAATGATTAGTGAAGTTTGAAATGTAAATTTTTCTATTTGTCGATTAATATTTATTGTTAATTTTTGCAACCGAGGGATGTGGACGTACAGAGCTCAAAGCAAACAAATTGTTAGGAATATAAGTGTAATAAAAGTGAGACAGACATTTCTTTCTTTGTTAATAAATAATAAACTTGTGAAGTGATGAAAATTTACCTACTCCGAACTAAATATGTCTTGTAAATAGCTTGTAATACATTAACATCGTTATGCAGTAATCGTCCACTATACAGTAATCGATTGCTTTGCTATGTGCTTTCGTTTCTTAAAATTAGTGAGAACAATGAAACCAAGTAGCTGTGACTTCGTCGAGACCGTACATTTTTTCTCTTCTTTTTCCAACTTTGGTCCCATATCTCACTGTAGGCCACTCATCCTCGTACATTTTGGCCACAGCAGTCTATCATGTGTTGTCATTGAGTTCATGTCTATAATTTAAAGATTTTTATCTATAGTGCACTTCCAGATAGCAGTGGGTCGACCTCGGCTTCTCTTTCCTTCTTCTATTTTAATCACAGCTTTGGACATAAGGTCTTCGTTGCGTCTCATAATATGCCTGTACCAATGAAAGTGATTTTCTTTCAATTTTTCCTCAATTTTTTCGAATTTAAATGTTCTTATAATATGCTCATTTTTGATTCTGTTCCAATTTGTAAATCTCCGGCCCAACACAGCATTTTTATTTCTGTACTGCGCATCTTTTGTTCGTCCACCTTTCTCATCGGCAATCATTCCGACCCGTACTAGACAACGCTGGTCTTACTGCTTGGTTATAAACTCGACTTTTGTGTTTAATGGGCATTCTAGTATTATATAACACCCCAGTTAGTTATCTTCATTTTAGTCAGGAAATTGTTATTCTTTCCTGGATATCTTTTTCAGTTGTGTCTTTCGGAGCTACGACTGAACCGAGATACTTAAACTGCTTTACTTTTTTCAGCGAAGCCCCTTCAGTCATTACTGATGAGTTGTCATTGATGTTATTTTCAGAAATGTCACACTGCATACATTCAGTCTTGTCTCTATTCACCCAAGACCTCTCCTCTCTAGTGCCTGTCGCCATGTGTTTAGTTGTTCCTGTATTTCTGTTTGAGTTTTGGCAAATAATATAATTTTTGGCAAATAAAATAATAAGAATAAGGAACCAAATCTCAATTGATATCGGTAAGAAAGGAGGAAAACATTTGTGCAGAAACAAAAAATATGAAATGAAATTGCCACGAGCATTAAAATGAAAATAAAAGACAAGAGCAAAATTGCAACTTTACTAGTGAGTTACAAAAGAACGAGTATATTGTTATAGTTAAACAAACTGTATATTGCATAAATTTACAATTAGGTATATTTGAAACTTTATAGAATGAACACTATACTTGTTACAAGATATAGTCAGTTTCTTATCTTTTCCTGTTTCCAATTTTGTACCAAGAGAATTATGTAATTCATTACTTCATTATTGAAGATAAACATGTAATATGTTATCGCTTACTTGAAACTTTACATTGAGACTACATGTCCATCATATTGAAGTGTAATTCACATTTTTAATAACCCCAATTAATGTTTGCATTGTCATTTAAAGAGATGAATAAAGTAAAGTGCATTACAATATGATACATTCATTTTCGTATCTTATTTCAAATCCATTGACTGAAAAATAATTTTGAAGGTCTTCGACAGATATGGACACGCAGCAATGTCTTCAAGCCACGCATCCACCGGTTGTTACAAATGTTGATGAAGGCAGCTTGGACCATCTCAATGAGGTTTATATAAAAGGAGAGCCAGAAGAAAATGACGCTGATGTTGGACCCACTGTACTCCCACACATCAACTCGCACAACACAACTGACCAGGTACAAATGACATCAATAATGGCTACTCTGAAACTATTTTTATTTGATGCAAATTACAATTTCAAGCAAATCATTCAATTTATTGAGTTCTTTAAAGTTATTAGCTCCATATGCGATGTCAAAATTACGGATTCAACACTACACATTGTTAATATGCCTTATAATTAATTTTTTTTATAGAAAATGGCGCAATTAGTTGGCATGAAAGTAGGCTAACACATGCCACCCCCATTTTTGTCTGAGTTTAAGTAGAGGATAAAGAATTTAAAAAGTAATGAAAAATGCAGGATCTGGTGTTTTATTATTGTTTTTCAAAGAAATTAGCGGTCAATTTGGTGTCACAGCATAGTTCATAGGTTTTGTTTGAAACTATACTTACCCACCATATTTTATACCCAATACCATGAACCATACTTGAAATCTGCTCTTGTAATAAAAAATTTGTTGACGTGTTAAATTCAATGCTTTTTGCATTACATAGATATATCACTGAAACTTCACATTTTACTTAGGCATATAGGCAACGAGTATATTCTGTAGCGAAGGTAAAAAACTTCATGAAGTTGGTTGATTAGTGCAATTGAAAACAGTGCGACCTGAAAAGCTCCCCACAGGTTTCTTTTCCACAGCCTTCGTCACAAGGTTTTTTCAGACAGATTTGATGAGCGACTTCCTTCTAAGGTAGTAGTTTGCACATTTTATGCGAAAATGTCAATTGGAGTGTGTACTTAGTTTGTCGTCTTATTTAAGAGACTTTACTTCACATTAGTTGGTGCCAATCGAGTGTACATATTTAAAACTTTGATCGGTTTCCAGGTAACTATTAAACAAGAAGAAGTTCACAATGAAGAGGATGAGAGGGGCCGCTGTAAAATCGAGAACGACCAAGTGCTGTACACTGAAGTCAAGGTAGAAATTACTGAAACCAGTCAGGAAGGTGAGCTAAGATTATTTGAATGATTTCATTTGTTAATTTTCAAAATCAAATAAAACAACACAAGAGTGATCGTGCGAACAGAAATAAAGGCATTAAAAAAATACATTGGTCCACACAATAATTAGATTCAAACATAAAATTAAATATTTATTGTGTGGTATGCATTAAACTGTTCATCTTTTTGTTTTTGCTCCTTTTGATTAAAATCTACGTTTTTTCGGGGGGTAAACTATTTTTATAATTTCTTTGGCATTTTTAGTATATACTTAAAAATGCCAAAGAAATGTTTTGTTTTCGATGTCATTTACCCTTGTCTCAAAAAAAAAACTGTATCTCTTCCAAAAATTATCGGATTTTAATAATTTTTTCTGTGTTTTCTTAATAAAAACTTGTACAAGGATAATAAATATATATAGTGAACAAAAATTATAACAAAAACTGAAATTAAGGTCACACATCGTATTTTCGCAGTCCGGTACATCCTCCGTATCAGCAAAATAATTGTTATCTTCATTATTATCACTATCACTTAAAATTTGCATTACGCCAAATTGTCAGCACACCACAATGTCACTCTCACTATCACTTTCTTCACAACTTGAAAACTGATAATTTTCACTCGAATTATTTTCGTATTCCGATATTATGGGTTAAAATTTTCTTTTCCTGGGTCCTTTAACCCAAGAGTAAGTATAGTCAGGTGAATGGCTGACTGATTAATTGACTGATCAAAAATTTAAGCATTTCTGCTATATCCAGCTGTCTGGGATTTTTATATTGATAATACGAGACAATATTTAAAGGTTCATATATGGTCAAATTAGCAAAATTGGGCACTTTTTAGAACAAAAAAGCCCCAACATTTGTAAATAATTTAAATAGGACTTATAACACTGATCCTCTATAACATTGCTGCTAGTCATAACTGGTAATATGCCATTAAAGTTAGCACTGGCCGCTAGATATCCAAGAGCTATCGAAACAGCCGCTAGCATCTAAGTACTGCTTAATGTTACAAAACTGATATAATGAAAGAATTTAGTAAAAGTTGCTAATAACAATATTTTACAATGTGTACACTTGTACCTGTGACATTCTTAGGAGGCTGTACTCATAAAGAAAGCAAGTGTTAAAAGAAGACGTTAACTTTTAAATTTTTCATTTAGAAAGGTTATTTTCATGTAGTCGAAATGCTAAAACCGTTTGAAATGAGAGCTTACTGAGTGAATAATGTTTGTAAAACTTACAGTGAACCTCAGTATTAAAGTAGTGTCTCTAAGGAGATATGTGAGTACAGGTAAGTTTAACAGTTACACTGCCATGCTACTCAAGCAGGCACAGATAGGGGGAGTAAGTGCTACGCTGCTGACGCCAAATGGTTGACGCAAAAGTTCATGGTTCAACGAACCTTAAGATAAGGCTATTATACAATTATGAAGTATGTAAATATGTAGTATTAACATATAGGATTTATGAAAAAATTGATTGCTGGAATCAGACATAATGTTTTTTGTACGAATTTAAATTTCGACAGTCTTCAACTGTTAAACGCATTTCATGAAACTGTTCCTACAAGATGGATGGGCGGAGATGAAGTTCTTTGTTTGAGAAGGAAACCTTAAAATTTATTTAAGCGCAAAAGAAAATATGAGGGGATGTCAATAATTTCGTAGATTGGCATTATTTTTTCTTGTCTAATAAATTCCCCTTTATATCCTAATACTCTTAAGTCTATAGATTATTTTTTTTATACCTTCGAAAAAATGTTTTCTCTTTATCTTGAAAATAACCTGAAATTGCATTTTCATAGTTGAACAATTTTTTTCGACTTATCTCTCATTTTCATTTTTGGGAATAAATAATAGTCACAGGGGGCCAAGTCTGCACCATGAGGTGGGCGTTGCTATATTTGAAAGCTGCACTAGAAAAAGGCAGCCATTGCAACATGGATCTTGTGTACAGATGCATCGTCGTGCAAAAACAGCCGATCTTTCTCTAATTTCTTTCGCGTTTTCTACTTCAATATTTCTTTAAGCTACTCTAGTAGAGTAGAGAAACATCCTTACCTTTGAAGTCAAAGAACATGCTACTCGTTTTCCCAGAAAATCGTCACCATGAGTTATCTGGCCAATTGCAACACTTGAACTACTTAGGGAGTGGGGTACCCTTTTTATGTTATTGCATTAATTCAGGTTCATAATGATGAACCCAAATTTCGTCACCTGTAATAATTCGGCTCAAAATTTCATTCCTATCGTCTCTACAGGGCTCCAAAAAGTCACGTGAACGTTCGACACATTGTTGCTTTTACAGCAGCGTGTGGATTTTCGAACCTCATTTTGCGCTGACTTTTGACATACCAATATAGTCATAAAAAATTTTCCAAATGTTGTAGATGGTACTCCAACCGTTTCTTCCAATTGCTTCTTCTTTGATTGGGCATCTCGCAATACAAATTTTTTACCTTTTTCAATGATATCCGAGGTGGCGGCCTCGATCAGTCGTCCTGAGTATGGGTTGTTTTCAAATTAATATCTGCCTTGTTTGAAGATAATTATGCTTATAATCTCTTATATGATTTACAAGTGGCATAATCTGTAATAAATGAATACTCTAGAACTTATTTTTAAACTCTGTCCATTCTTCAGTCATTTTTTCAACCAACAAGATGTTTTCTGAGAGATGTCAAGTATAACTGCTATATTTTCCAGTTTTCTGTAAAGGGCCTGCTCTTGTTGCTTAAATGCCATGTCAATAACTTTTCACGAAATTGGAATACCATAGCAGTTGCATTGTTTAAGTGGGCATATGTTAAACTAGCATATTATGTCGAAGATATGTCTGGCATGATATGTCAATTTTCCAAAAAAAATTTAGGCAGTTAGCCATTATGTTCCACCTGACCTGTTGTGATTTAACAATTGCTTTTCCATCAACTTCTTTGTATTTGGCAGATGCAAAGAGTGTGTATTTGAAATATCGCATTACAGATTTGATCTGCCCACTAATATTCTCGGCATTTTAGTCGTGCCGCTAAAGGTAAACTCCTAAAAAAAAGATGGAAGATGAATACTGTAAGTTAGTATATTTTTGTGAGAAACCTGAGAAACCTTCTTCTCTTTGAGCTAAATCTCTTGAACAACCGTTTAAATTAATTTTTTTTGTATTCAAGTTTGCTTAATAGATGCCACTGTGGAATGTAAAAGACCAGTTATGTCGACAATATGCTAATCAAGCCTTTGTTTTATGTAATAGACAAGTTTATATGATTTAATTTGTATAGGGATAGATTTTTGTTTACTTTGAGAACAGACAAACGTTTATTATGTTGATGAAGATAATTTCCGTTTCATAAATATAATTAACGTGCCATGAAATTCAATTATAATTTTATTTTTATTGAAGGTCACTTCATTAATCTAATTTGTTTGATGAACTTGACCTTGGAAGTGGTTACTTGTTGTTTTATCCTTTACTCTATTCATTTGTATAAGAAAGGATAGTTACTAAATTCAGCTTCATGGTCACATCGCCAAGAAGGCATTAAAGTAAGTCAAGTTCATTTTCGTGTTGCTAATTATGCAAGATTGCCACATTGTCGGAATGAAAGGGTTTGGGTTGATGCATTTCCCTTTTAAAGAAATGTGTGTTGTAATACACTCATGATACATTATTACAGATTGAAATGGTACACTCTACGTAATCTCCATCTGTACATTAAATTTATTTGTAGATGATTTGTCGTTAACAAATATGAAAAAATGGTTGTAATGAATGACGTAATCCTCTCTCTCGTCACACTTTAAATTGCACTTCCATTCCAGGATACTTTGAATGCCGTTAATCAGTCAACTCTGGACGTAAAGAATCTTTATAAAAAGTGACCAATTTTCTTCCAAAATCAATCCTTTCATTCATTTGTACCGTCATTTATATACCCTCGCCTGTCCGCATAACAAATATACAAATAGCTTCGTATTTAGCGGCCTGTCACTAATAGTATTTCTATGGACGTATTAACGGTATATGAAGCGCATTTTATTTCAACTAAGCCATTTCAATATTTGCCATCAGTGTAGCTCCCAGGAAACAAAAAACTACGTCAGCAAATAAACCTTATCGGCCAAACGGTATGTCTGATTGTTGATACAATTTTTGTAATGCAAGTCACGTACATGCATGGCATGGCTTTTTTTGTGGACGATATATTCACCAATCAAGAAACATACAGTGTGTTCTAGCTAGATGTACGCAGGCGATCGTAGGACAAAGTTTACATATTTTGCCAAAAAAAGATTGAGTCAAAAGTTTTAATCGTACTTCCACCTAAATCCAATAATCTTCTCACTCTAGTGTTTGCTAGTCTGTACATAGAAAGAGAAATGATTCAGATGAACTAAAAATAAACCATCAGGATGGCGCATCTAACTTTTCTGCTGCTGATCCCAACATATTCAATTTATATGAGGCATGTCGTAGAAGGTGACTCTACGTGAAACACATACAAGCATAATTAGTTTAAAACATTTGAGACTGACGTACGAGGGGTAAACGTGTTTAAAACAATAGAATTCATTACTACTATGTGTCTTACCTCAGCATTCCTTGAAGCAAGATTTTGGATGGCACTATGAGCCGAAGTGGATGCCAACTGTTATTTTTCACTGTTTTAAAAATTAATTTTATCCAAATCATATATCCTTATCAAAAGAGTTGCGCAAAGGCAATATTTCAAAT